>JACAVU010000002.1:10047375-10770316 GCA_014183005.1 Castanea mollissima | reverse complement strand
TGATAAAACTCCTGTTTTTGCCATTATTGAACAAAACAATTTTACTAATGAATCTTTGCATATTATTGGTCAACAGCTTGATCGTATTGAAGAAAAAATTGTTGAAAAACTTGCTGTTTCAAAACCTGAGAAACCTTTGATTGATTTACCCAGTCAAAGAAAAAATATTGATTTTAAAACTTCTCAGAGTAAGACTTTTTATATAGTTAATTCCCAAGGATCAACTGTTAAAAAGATTGAAAAAATGCTTGCTGATTTAAAAGTTAAAACCGAGCAAACTTCTACTTCTAGAAGCACTGCTTATGCTATTTCAAGAAATGAGAAAGAAATTGTTTCTGATGACGACACAAATTCTGACTCATTATCTTCAAAATCTTCTAAAAATGCTTTTGATGATGGCATAAGTTTACCAAAAATTAGAAGATTTGTTGGAAAACTCAATCCCACGTCTTTTACAAAAAATTGGTATTCTAAACCTCCCCCTCCTGATGTTCAGTTTGAAGAAAGTTCTTCTCAAACTCAGTTTTCTATTTCTGCTGATAAACATTATGAATGGAATATTGATGGCTTGTCTGAACAAGAAATTATTAACAAAATGGCTCACATGTCTATGGTTGGTATTGCATACATAAATAACCATGATAATCTTGATCATCCTGATATTGTTGATTTGCTTACATCTGGTTTTAGTGGTTGTCTTCGAGGTTGGTGGGATTCACATCTCACAGAAGAATCTAGAGAATCTATTAAACATGCTATTAAAAGAGATACTGAAGGTATACCTATTTTTTATGAAAATATTAATCGTGACATTCCTGATGGTGTTAATACTTTGGTTTACACCATTCTTAAACATTTTATTGGTACTCCTTCCAATATTTCGTCTCGAATTTCTGACTATTTAAATAATTTGAGATGTCCTACTATGTCTGATTACAGATGGTATCGAGATGTATTTACTTCCAAAGTCATGCTTAGAAAAGACTCTACGAAGCCTTATTGGAAAGAGAAGTTTATTGACGGTCTACCCCTATCTTTGCTCATAAGGTAAAAAATGAATTAATTGGTAAAAATGATTCTATTGATTTTGATAATTTAACCTATGGTGATATTTTTAGCACTATTAAGAAAATTGAAATTAATATGTGCAATGATGAAAAATGGTTAAAACAACAGTTAAAAGATAAAAAGAAAGCCAAATGTGAAATGGGTAATTTCTGTGAACAATATGGTTTACCTCCTATTGCCCCTTCCAAGCAAAAAGGAAAAAGTAAACATGATAAGGTTTACAAAAGTTATTCCTATAAAAGGCACAAAAGATACAGAACCCACTTTGTTAAACCAAATGATTTTTATGCTAAAAACAATTTTGCTTTTCGAAAACATGATAAACTGAGATCAGGTGAAGGTAAGTGTTTTAACTGTGGCAAGTTTGGCCATTTCAGTAAAGACTGTAACCAAAAGCCTGGTAAATTGAGAAATAAGTTGAACATGTTAAACATCAATAATAATGATCAAAATGAACTATTCCAGATTCTTGAATCTGCTACTTCAACTGATTCCTTTGAAGAGGATTTTTCCTCCTCATCTAATTCTGATTATCACTCCCGTAGTGATGTTTCTAAATCTCCTAATATTAAACTTGGCTGTAGAGATTCTTGTTGTAATGTGATTAAATTTGTTAAAATGTTAACCAAAAGTAAAGAGAATGATGATTTACTATTAACAATGATAAGTAAAATAGAAGATCCTAATCTACAGAAAGATTATCTTGAGAAGTTTTTGAAAAACTTAACAAAAGAAGATAAGGTTAAAAGACCTAATTCTACAATAAGTTTTGAAGAAACTCTGAAAAGATTTAATAAAAATAAATCAAAAGAGGTAACTGTTAACGATCTTCAACATGAAATAAAAACTGTTAAATAAGAAATAATTCAATTAAAAAATGAAGTCAAAACTATTAAACATGATAATGACCATCTTAAACAAGAATTGTTAATTCTAAAAATTGATAAAACCATAGATAAACACCAATTTGATGATGATGAGCAAAAGGACGGAGATGAATCTGATCAACAAGCTTCTCCTTCTAGTAATGTTTCTGATCGTACCTTGATTAATTTGATTGATAATCAATTGTCTCTTCTTAAACATATACTGCCCAAATGGTACACAAAAGTTAAAATTGTTGTTGCTCATGATTATGCTTTTGATGTTGTTGCTATGATTGATTCTGGTGCTGATGTTAATTGTATTAAAAAAGGATTGATTCCTTCTAAATATTTTGAAAAATCTACTGAAAGATTAGTTTCTGCTAATGGAACTAAAATGAAAATCAGTATGAATTAAATAATGCTCATGTTTGCCATGATAATGTTTGCTTTAAGATCCCCTCTGTACTTGTTAAAAACATGACTGATAAAGTGATTCTTGGTTTGCCTTTTATTGATTCTCTGTACCCTTTTCTTACTGAAGATGATGGAATTACTATTGATCCTTTTGGACAAAAAGTAAAATTCAAATTTTGTTCAAAGTGTGAAACTCATATTGATAATGTTAGTAAACATCTTAGCTCCATTAAACAAAAAGTTAGCTTTAAGAAGACTGGTGGACAACTCTATGCTCATTTGTTGCCAACAATAATTGCCAATTTTCATAGTGTCCTGATAAATGATAGCTACCTTGACAATATGAATATCTCTTTTGTTGACTACTTGCATGATGACAAAAACCTTAGTGAAAAACATATCTTCACCAAAGAATGTCCTACGGATGCTAAAATTCAAAAAAACATTCTTTGCATTAGGCTTTTGACCAAGTCTTTGTTTTGGTCCAAATTCGTCTGTAGCATGCTATCCTCTTATCACAATATTCTCCAACACAATCATTGTCATCCAAACACTCATTGTCCAGCACAACCAATATATATTACTATTGACCTTTGGCTTTTGAAACATACTTTTCAAAAGAATTTTATTGATACTATTTACTCTCACTTTTCCAAAAAATATTCTATCATACTATTAACTATGGCCAACTGGCTTAACATCCTCTCCCTTATTTGGCAGGACAAAGTAAGATTTAATACTACCACTACTAAGTGGAATATTATGACTTCTTCGGCAGAGAAGAGGGACAAGGGGAAAGCACCTGCACAGGACTTTCCTCAAGACGAAAGGTTCCCAGCGGGACACCCTTTTGTAATGCATGAAGGCGCATCTTTTGGAGTAGAATCCAGTAATGCAACATCCCTTCAGGAATTTGTCCTAGCAGAGGTGACATATTCCAATGGTGATATCATATTAACTTTACAGGAAGTATTGAACAAAGACTTGCAATTCTATAATGGAGTCTATAGTGAATTACCAGATTCCATTAAATTCATTCTAGATAACCTTCAAGCTGCCCATTCTGCAAACCACCAAAAACTATTCAACAAAACCATGAGAGCACTTTAAATTCACCTTGTTAACCTTACTACCCAAATTGTTGACCCTACTACTAAAAATGCAGCCTTTGCCAACCAACTTTTTAATTGCCTTGTTTACGCTCAAAACTATAATGATGCATCAAACCTGATTAGTCAACTCTTTGGCAAAGAGGATATCCATTCAATGGATAGAAAGATTATAATGGGTACTGATTTTGCTAGATTGAGTCTAAAAAACCAATCTTTGCTTAAAAGTGTTGTTGCCAACTTGCCTCCAAAAGTACAAACTTGTATTTTTGAAAGCAAGGCTATGACTAAAGATCTTGATCTTTGGTTAAAACATTTCAAAACCCTTGTCTTAATTGCCCCTACCATTGTTGAACCTGATGGCCCCAACAAAGGCTACCTGAAAAAGAAATGGGGAAAATACTTTGGGAGTAGCCCCAGAGTACATGAAAAAACCCATCCTTTCCCTGGCCTTTTGATTAATTATGAAGATGGTTCTGATAATGATCCCTTTTGGCTTTCTCAAATGTTTGAATTTGATTTTGTCAGACTCATCAAATTAACGAGTCATGATCAAATTAACCAGTTTCCTGATATTATCCAAAAGGTTGTTGCAGATGTTGCAGCAACCCCTTATGTTTCAATCCGATGTTGGAGTACTTTGCGCAAATGGGAAAATAAAATTGGATGAATATTCAACCTTCCAATCATCTTGTTCTCATTAATGTATATACCTCCCAAGGTCAATGGTATGAAGGAAATGCTTATATTACATATAAACATCCCTATGCTCTTGCTGAATGTTGGAGAAGTTACTTTAATAACCGAATTCTTGATGTCTCTAAAGAATTATGGAAAGACTACCATTTCTTTGGATGTACAGACATAATTTCTGTTATTGTTACAAACCTTATACTTCTGCGGTCCGGCACTTACAATGGGTAGAACATGATGACCCAAGAATATTTCTCACAAGAGATCCTGTTTATGAACCATTAAGGTATTGTGGTTTCTGTAACCAATATTCAACTTATCATGAACATGAATGCAATGATGATCCCCCATGGATCCTTCTCTAGGGGACCTTTATGCTGGTTACCCGTCTGATGCAACTTCTACCTAGAAGCATAGTGATCCCAGTCCAAGACTTTCTTATTGGTCTAGCTAGATGATACTACTAGTTACTATTTGCCGAAGATGTTTTCTTGATAATAATGATTTCTTGTTGAAGGACAATTCATTCTGGCACCATCCCTACGTATCAACTTTCCTCCATTGTTGACTTTCCTAGATGAAGACTTTTCCAAAAGATAAAGCTATTTACTTGCTGATATTTTGGGCACAACATGCCAAACTACTTTCGGTCTCAAAAGCTGATCTGATTCCTTCCGGATATTGCTCTCTTATTGTCCCTCACGGGTCCTGATATAAATAGTAAAATGTCACTATTTGTTTTGTACTATTTACTGCTTTATTCACTTATATAAGGGGGGTTGTCCCTTATTGTAAAACTGAGAATCTTTTCTAGGATTTCCCTTAGAACTCTCTCTAGGACTTCCTTAGATCAAGATATCTCACTGATTACACAAAGCTTGTAGCTAGGAACCAGGACTAGCTTTCAAGCCTTGTATTGTTTACCCAACCTGTTGATCACTGTAATCTTTTTGCTACTACTACTGTAAGTATTTTGATGTATATTCAATAAACACTGCTGTTTTCAATACTTTGAATTATTTTGATATACAACTGCTTGGCTAGTTCTACCGCCTTATTTTCAATTATCATTTACTTTGAATTATTCCATATATCTGCTATCTGTTGTGCTTCCACCTTCTGCACTTTCATCCTTCCCTCTTTATGGTATCAGAGCCATTCTTTCCTTGGTTGATAGTGTTGTTGTGTCTTTCATATTCTGTCCGTGTCTACCTGACCTTGTGATACTTCGTTGTTGTGTTAGTCTCACTGTCATTGGTGCCACCACCATTGTAAAAAGTCCCAGATCCGAACAGTAAGGCCCGTGAAGCTAAGAGAGCGTGAGGGCGTGAGAGGAATAGGGTTAATGACCGGTATGTGTTACGAAATGCAACGATTGTGAGAAAAACATGATAATTAAGTGTTATAACTAAGATAGATATTGATAGGATGTGGAGATCCGACTCCTCTATTAGATGTAGGACTGGTTGTCCTCCTGATATTGTGAATGAAGAAGACCTCACTGTTGGAGAAAGTGAGTACCCAGATTTTAGAAAATGGAATATTCCTAAGGTTTCTACTAAATCTGTTTATAATCTTAATTAGACTGAAAAAAGTATTTTCTCTGAATATAGAACTAGAACTGTTAAACAAACTTTTTCTATTTCCAAAAATCATGAAAAATGTTGTTTATTTTCCAAGAAAAATATTAACGAGTTTTTATCCGAGAAAAATCTTAAATATTTACACATTGGTCTGGTTTAAGTTGCTGTTAAACCTTTAACTAGAAAAGGAATTGATGCTTCTGTGCTTATGTGTTTACGTGATGCTAGATTTAAGAAATTTAATGATAGCATTCTTGGCATGATTACTGCTTCTTTGTATGATGGTCCTGTTTACTTTGATTGTTATCCTAGTCTTGCTCTTGCTTTAGATGATCCTAATATTATTAAAGCTTTAACTTTAAATATATTGACATCTGGTTATGATATGGATGATGGTAGTAGACCTTTTACTCTTATTTACCGAATCTTTTATAGATTGCTTGATTCCCAGCTAACTCCTCGGTCTAAAGGACGTGATCTTGCTAGAAAAACTATGTTGATTCAATGTTCCACCCCTGATGCTAAGATCCAAGTTCCTAAAATGATTCAATGGCAAGATATTACTTTTCCCAAAGAATGGACTTCGGAACAAGTTGCACCACCTGTTAAACCTGTTTTTGATGAACTTGATCTTACTAAAATTGTACAATATACTGATGGAACTGTTAAAATATTTTTTGATGATACCAAATGTTTTCCTACTCACAAACCTTTAAGAATCAATGAAGGAAGAAAGTCCTTTGTTGGATCTAAAAGTGTTGTTAAAAGAAATTGTCTGTACATCCAAAGAAATGGTAGTCTTTCCATAATTCTTCAGAGACATCAAAAATTTGGTTATTAAAGTAACTTCTCCAACATTTAGCAAGAGCATAGGGATGTTTATGTGAAACATAAGCATTTCCTTCATACCATTGACCATGGTGAGTATATCCATTAATGAGAACAAGATGCTTGGAAGGTTGAACATTCATCCAATTTTTCTTTTCCCATTTGGTCATCAACCTTATTCCTCTCACGCCCTCACGCTCTCCAAGCTTCACGGGCCTTACTGTTTGGATCTGGGACTTTTTACAATGGCGGTGGCGCCAACGACGGTGAGACCAACACAACAACGAAGTATCACAAGGTCAGGTAGACACAGACAGAATATGAAAGACACAACAACACAATCGGCCAAGGAAAGAATGGCTCTGATACCATAAAGGGGGAAGGACGATAGCGCAGAAGGTGGAAGCACAATAGATAGCAGATATATGGAATAATTCAAAGTAAATGATAATTGAAAATAAGGCGATAGAACCAGCCAAACAGTTGTATATCAAAATAATTCAAAGTATTGAAAACAGCAGTGTTTATTGAATATACATCAAAATACTTACAGTAGTAGTAGCAATAAGATTACAGTGATTAACAGGTTGGGTAAACAGTATAAGGCTTGAAAGCTAGTCCTGGTTTCTAGTTACAAGCTTTGTGTAATTAGTGAGATATCTTGATCTAAGGAAGTCCTAAAGAGAGTTCTAAGGGAAATCTTAGAAAAGATTCTAAGTTTTACAATAAGGGACAACCCCCCTTATATAAGTGAATAAAGCAGTAAATAGTACAAAGCAAATAGTGACATTTTACTATTTATATCAGGACCCGTGAGGGACAATAAGAGAGCAATATCTGGAAGGAATCAGATTAACTTTTGAGACCAAAAGTAGTTTGGCATATTGTGCCCAAAATATCAGCAAGTAAATAGCTTTATCTTTTGGAAAAGTCTTCATTTAGGAAAGTCAACAATGGAGGAAAGTTGATACGTAGGGATAGTGCCAGAATGAATTGTCCTTCAACAAGAAATCATTATTATCAGGAAAGCATCTTCGGCAAATAGTAACTAGTAGTATCATCTAACTAGACCAATAAGAAAGTCTTGGACTGGGATCATTATGCTTCTAGGTAGAAGCTGCATCAAACGGGTAACCAGCATAAGGGTCCCCTGGAGAGGGATCCCATGGGGGATCATCATTGCATTCATGTTCATGATAAGTTAAATATTGGTTACAGAAACCACAATACATTAATGGTTCATAAACAGGATCTCTTGTGAGAAATATTCTTGGGTCATCATGTTCTACCCATTGTAAGTGTCGGACCGCAAAAGTATAAGGTTTGTAACAATAATAGAAATTCTGTCTCTACATCCAAAGAAATGGTAGTTTTTCCATAATTCTTCAGAAACATCAAGAATTCGGTTATTAAAGTAACTTCTTCAACATTCAGCAAGAGCATAGGGATGTTTATGTGTAACATAAGCATTTCCTTCATACCATTGACCTTGGTAGATATATCCATTAATGAGAACAGATGCTTGGAAGGTTGAACATTCATCCAATTTTTCTTTTCCCATTTGGGCAAATTACTCCAACATCAGATTGAAACATAAGGGGTTGCTGCAACATCTGCAACAGCCTTTTGGATAATATCAGGAAACTGGTTAATTTGATCATGACTTGTTAATTTGATAAGTCTGACAAAACCCAATTCAAACATTTGAGAAAGCCAAAAGGGATCATTATCAGAACCATCTTCATAATTAATCAAAAGGCCAGGGAAAGGATGGGTTTTTTCATGTACTCTAAGGCTGCTGCCAAAGTATTTTCCCCATTTCTTTTGCAGATAGCCTTTGTTAGGGCCATCAGATTCAACAATGGTAGGGGCAATTGAGACAAGGGTTTTGAAATGTTTTAACCAAAGATCAAGATCTTTAGTCATAGCCTTGCTTTCAAAAATACAAGTTTGTACTTTTGGAGGCAAGTTGGCAACAACACTTTTAAGCAAAGATTGGTTTTTTAGATTCAATCTAGCAAAATCAGTACCCATTATAGTCTTTCTATCCATTGAATGGATTTCCTCTTTGCCAAAGAGTTGACTAATCAGGTTTGATTCATCATGATGGTTTTGAGCATAAATAAGGCAATTAAAAAGTTGGTCAGCAAAGGCTGCATTTTCCGTAGTAGGGTCAACAATTTGGGTTGTAAGGTTAACAGCGTGAATTTCAAGTGCTCTCATGGTTTTGTTGAATAGTTTGTGGTGGTTTGAAGAATGGGCAGCTTGAAGGTTGTCTAGAATGAATTTAATGGAATCTGGTAATTCACTATAGACTCCATTATGGAATTGCAAGTCTTTGTTCAATACTTCCTGTAAAGTTAATATGATATCACCACTGGAATATGTCACCTCTGCCGGGACAAATTCCTGAAGGGATGTTGCATTACTGGATTTTACTCCAAAAGATGCGCCTTCATGCATTACAAAAGGGTGTCCCACTGGGAACCTTTCGTCTTGAGGAAAGTCCTGTGCAGTTACTTTCCCCTTGTCCCTCTTCTCTGCCGAAGAAATCATAATATTCCACTTAGTAGTGGTAGTATTAAATCTTACTTTATCCTACCAAGTGAGGGAGAGGATGTTAAGCCAGTTGGCCATAGTTAATAGTATGATAGAATATTTTTTGGAAAAGTGAGAGTAAATAGTATCAATAAAATTCTTTTGAAAAGTATGTTTCAAAAGCCAAAGGTCAATAGTAATATATATTGGTTGTGTTGGACAATGAATGTTAGGATGACAATGATTGTGTTGGAGAATATTGTGGTAAAAGGATAGCATGCTATAGACGAATTTGGACCAAAACAAAGACTTGATCAAAAGCCTAATGCAAAAAATGTTTTTTTGAATTTTAGCATCCGTAGGACATTCTTTGGTGAAGATATGTTTTTCACTAAGGTTTTTGTCATCATGCAAGTAGTCAACAAAAGAGATATTCATATTGTCAGGGTAGCTATCATTTATCAGGACATTGTGACAATTGGCAATTATTGTTAGCAACAAATGAGCATAGAGTTGTCCACCAGTCTTCTTAGAGCCAACTTTTTGTTTAATGGAGCTAAGATGTTTATTAACATTATCAATATGAGTTTCACACTTTGAACAAAATTTGAATTTTACTTTCTGTTCAAAAGGATCAGTAGTAATTTCATCATCTTCAGTAAGAAAAGGGTACAGAGAATCAATAAAAGGCAAACCAAGAATCACTTTATCAGTCATGTTTTTAACAAGTACATAGGGGATCTTAAAGCAAACATTATCATGGCAAACATAAGTATTATTTAATTCATACTTGATTTTCATTTTAGTTCCGTTAGCAGAAACTAATCTTTCAGTAAATTTTTCAAAATATTTAGAAGGAATCAATCCTTCTTGAATACAACTAACATCAGCACCAGAATCAATCATAGCAACAACATCAAAAGCATAATCATGAGCAACAACAATTTTAACTTTTGTGTACCATTTGGGCAGCATATGTTTAACAAAAGACAATTGATTATCAATCAAATTAATCAAGGTACGATCAGAAACATTACTAGAAGGAGAAGCTTGTTGATCAGATTCATCTCCGTCCTTTTGCTCATCATCATCAGATTGGTATTTATCCATAGTTTTATAAATTTTTAGAATTAACAATTCTTGTTTAAGATTGTCATTATCTTGTTTAACAGTTTTTATTTCATGTTGAAGATCATTAACAGTTACCTCTTTTGATTTATTTTTGTTAAATATTTTCAGAGTTTCTTCAAAACTTATCGTAGAATTAGGTATTTTAACCTTATCTTCTTTTGTTAAGTTTTTTAAAAACTTGTCAAGATAATCTTTCTGTAGATTAGGATCCTCAATTTTACTTATCATTGTTAATAGTAAATCATCATTCTCTTTACTTTTGGTTAACATTTTAATAGATTTAATCACATTGCAACAAGAATCTCTACAACCAAGTTTAATATTAGGAGATTTAGAAACATCACTACGGGAGTGATAATCAGAATTAGATGAGGAGGAAAAATCTTCTTCACAGGAATCAGTTGAAGTAGCAGATTCAAGAATCTGGAATAGTTCATTTTGATCATTATTATTGATGTTTAACATGTTCAACTTATTTTTCAATTTACCAGGCTTTTGGTTACAGTCTTTACTGAAATGGCCAAATTTGCCACAGTTAAAGCACTTACCTTTACCTGATCTCTATTTATCATGTTTTCGAAAAGCAGATTTATTTTTAGCATAAAAATTATTGGGTTTAACAAAGTGGGTTCTGTATCTTTTATGCTTTTTATGGGAATAACTTTTGTAAACCTTATCATGTTTACTTTTTCCTTTTTGCCTGGAAGGGGCAATAGGAGGTAAACCATATTGTTCACAGAAATTACCCATTTCATATTTAGCTTTCTTTTTATCTTTTAACTGTTGTTTTAACCATTTTTCATCATTGCACATATTAATTCCAATTTTCTTAAAAGTGCTGAAAATATCACCATAGGTTAAATTATCAAAATCAATAGAATCATTTTTACCAATTAATTCATTTTTAACCTTATGAGCAAAAATAGGAGGCAGACTGTCAATAAACTTCTCTTTCCAATAAGGCTTTGTAGAGTCTTTTCTAAGCATAACTCTAGAAGTAAATACATCTTGGTACCATCTGTAATCAGACATAGTAGGACATCTCAAATTATTCAAATAGTCAGAAATTCGAGACGAAATATTGGAAGGAGTACCAACAAAATGTTTAAGAATGGTGTAAACCAAAGTATTAATACCATCAGGAACGTCACGATTAATATTTTCATTAAAAATAGGCATACCAACAGTATCTCTTTTAATAGCATGTTTAATAGATTCTCTAAATTCTTCTGTGAGATGTGAATCCCACCAACCTTGAAGACAACCAGTAAAACCAGATGCAAGCAAATCAACAATATCAGGATGATCAAGATTGTCATGGTTATTTATGTATGCAATACCAACCATAGACATGTGAGTCATTTTGTTAATAATTTCTTGTTCAGACAAACCATCAATATTCCATTCATAAAGTTTATTAGCAGAAATAGAAAACTGAGTTTGAGAAGATCTTTCTTCAAACTGCACATCAAGAGGAGTAGGTTTAGAATACCAATTTTTTGTAAAAGACGTGGGATTGGGTTTTCCAAAAAATCTTTTAATTTCTGGTAAACTTATGCCATCATTAAAAGCATTTTTAGAAGATTTTGAAGATAATGAGTCAGAATATGTGTCGTCATCAGAAACAATTTCTTTCTCATTTCTTGAAATAGCACAAGCAACACTTCTAGAAGTCTGCTGATAAACTTTATGAATGGAATATTGATGGTTTGTCTGAACAAGAAATTATTAACAAAATGGCTCACATGTCTATGGTTGGTATTGCATACATAAAAAACCATGACAATCTTGATCATCCTGATATTGTTGATTTGCTTGCATCTGGTTATACTAGTTGTCTTCGAGGATGGTGGGATTCACATCTCACAAAAGAATCCAGAGAATCTATTAAACATGCTATTAAAAGAATTACTGACGGTATGCCTATTTTTGATGAAAATATTAACCGTGGTGTTCCTAATGGTGTCAATACTTTGATTTACACCATTCTTAAACATTTTGTTGGTACTCCTTCCAATATTTCGTCTCAAATTTCTGACTATTTAAATAATTTGAGATGTCCTACTATGTCTGATTACAGATGGTATCAAGATGTATTTACTTCTAGAGTCATGCTCAGAAAAGACTCTACGAAGCCTTATTGGAAAGAGAAGTTTATTAACGGTCTGCCTCCTATCTTTGCTCATAAGGTAAAAAATGAATTAATTGGTAAAAATGATTCTATTGATTTTGATAATTTAACCTATGGTGATATTTTCAGCACTATTAAGATAATTGGAATTAATATGTGCAATGATGAAAAATGGTTAAAACAATAGTTAAAAGATAAAAAGAAACCTAAATATGAAATGAATAATTTCTGTGAACAATATGGTTTATCTCCTATTGCCCCTTCAAGGCAAAAAGGAAAAAGTAAACATGATAAGGTTTACAAAAGTTATTACCATAAAAAGCATAAAGGATACAAAACCCACTTTGTTAAACCCAATGATTTTTATGCTAAAAACAAATTTGCTTTTCGAAAACATGATAAACAGAGATCAGGTAAAGGTAAGTGTTTTAACTGTGGAAAATTTGGCAATTTCAGTAAAGACTGTAACCAAAAGCCTGGTACGTTCAAAAATATGTTGAACATTTTAAGCATTAATAATAATGATCAAAATGAGTTATTTCAGATTCTTGAGTCTGTTGTTTCAACTAATTCCTTTGAAGATGATTTTTCCTCCTCATCTGATTCCAACTATCACTCCCATAGTGATGTTTCTAAATCTCCTAATATTAAACTTGGCTGTAGAGATTCTTGTTGTAATGTGATTAAATCTGTTAAAATGTTAACGAAAAGTAAAGAGAATAATGATTTACTATTAACAATGATAAGTAAAGTTGAAGACCCTAATTTATAGAAAGATTATCTTGACAAGTTTTTGAAAAACTTAACAAAAGAAGATAAGGTTAAAAGACCTAATTCTACGATAAGTTTTGAAGAAACTCTAAAAAGATTTAATAAAAAAAAAAGAAAAAAAAAAAGATAACTGTTAATGATCTTCAACATGAAATAAAAACTATTAAACAAGAAATAATTCAATTAAAAAATGATGTTAAGACTATTAAACATGATAATGATCATCTTAAACAAGAATTGTTAATTCTAAAAATTGATAAAACTATGGATAAACACCAATCTGATGATGATGAGCAAAAGGATGTAGATGAATCTGATCAACAAGCTTCTCCTTCTGGTAATGTTTATGATCATACCTTGATTCATTTGATTGATAATCAGTTGTCTCTTGTTAAACATATGTTGCCCAAATGGTACACTAAAGTCAAAATTGTTGTTGCTCATGATTATGCTTTTGATGTTGTGCTATGATTGATTTTGGTGCTGATGTTAATTGTATTCAAGAAGGATTGATTCCTTCTAAATATTTTGAAAAATCTACTGAAAGATTAGTTTCTGCTAATGGAACTAAAATGAAAATCAAGTATGAATTAAACAATGCTCATGTCTGCCATGATAATGTTTGCTTTAAGATCCCCTCTGTACTTGTTGAAAACATGACTGATAAAGTGATTCTTGGTTTACCTTTTATTAATTCTTTGTATCCTTTCCTTACTGAGGATGATGGAATTACTACTGATCCCATTGGATAGAAAGTAAAATTCAAATTTTGTCCAAAGCATGAAACCCCTGATACTTTTAATCTGATCCATGCTAAAGTCAAACACCTCAACTTCCTTCAACAAGAAGTTTGGTACAAGAAAATTGTTGAACAACTTTCTGATGAACAACTTTCTGATAAACTACTTCAATTCAAAATTGTTAGTTTTCAGAAAATATTAATGAGTGATGTTTGTTTTGAAATTCCTAATGCTTTTTGGCACAAAAAGAAACACATTGTTAACTTGCCCTATGCTAAAATTTTAATGAAAAGAATATTCCTACTAAAGCTCGTCCTATCCAAATGAATGCTGAAACTGTTAAATTTTGTAAAAGTGAGATCAATGATTTGCTCAAGAAAAAACTTATTAGAAACAGCAAGTCTCCTTGGTCTTGTGCTGCTTTCTATGTTCAGAAAAATGCTGAGGTTGAGAGAGGTACCCCTCGTCTTGTGATTAACTACAAACCTTTGAAGTTTAGTTTTATCAATAATTTCATTAGGAAATTTATCAGCAGAAACAGAAAATTGAGTTTGAGAAGATCTTTCTTCAAACTGTACATCAGGAGAAGTAGCTTTAGAATACTAATTTTTTGTAAAAGACGTGGGATTGGGTTTTCCAACAAATCGTTTAATTTCTGGTAAACTTATGTCATCATCAAAAGCATTTTTAGAGGATGTTGAAGATAATGAGTCAGAATTTGTGTCTTCATCAGAAAAAATTTCTTTCTCATTTCTTGAAATAGCACAAGCAGCACTTCTAGAAGTAGAAGTTTGCTCGGTTTTCAATAGTTGATCCTTGGGAATTAACTAAATCAAAAGTCTTACTCTGAGAAGTTTTAAAATCAATATTTTTTCTTAGACTGGGTAAATCAATCAAAGGTTTCTCATGTGTTGAAACAACAGGTTTTTCATCAATTTTTTCTTCATTACGGTCAAGCTGTTGACCAATAATATGCAAAGATTCATTAGTAAAATTGTTTTGTTCAATAATGGCAAAAACAGGAGTTTTATCATCAGCAATTTTGAAAGGGGAGGCTTTCACCTCAGTGCTTTCTTTATCATTTTTGCAAGTAATCAAAATAGTTTCAAGGGGTGGATGACAAGATTTAACAACAGTTTTATCATGTTTAGCAAAAGCAGATTTTTTTTATTACGTTCAAGTAATTGGTATGAACCTCATTTCTTGAAACATAATAATTCTCAAGGTAATCAACAAACAAAATATGATGTTTTAACAAATTCTTTTTTTTTTCTCCATTTCCTTTTGATTCTGTCTTTCTCAGACTGAGCAAAAGTACTTTGGTAACACTTTCTTTTATCACGGTTTGCTTTAGAAAAGAATTCATTACTTAAAGCAACCATATCAATTTGAAAAATAGGGGTTTCAACATCTATATTCATCAAATTTATCACACGCAAATGTTTGAAAGGAGGAGTTTCAATAGGTGGAAAATCAGATCCAGAAGGAGCCTTAGATTTTGCATCTTCTTCTTTTTCTTAATCATATTTTGGGAGAAATTCAGGTTTAGTTGAATAATAAGTATTGCTAACTTGGGAATTTTTGCTAGCAACTCCTTTTAGCTTAGAATCAAGTGGTTCAAAATTCTTTTTCAAAAATTCGTCAACATCAGCATTTCCTTTAACAACACTTTCAGATCCAACAAAGGACTTTCTTCCTTCATTGATTCTTAAAGGTCTGTGAGTAGGAAAACATTTGGTATCATCAAAAAATATTTTAACAGTTCCATTAGTGTATTGTGCAATTTTAGTAAGATCAAGTTCATCAAAAACAGGTTTAACAGGTGGTGCAACTTGTTCCAAAGTCCATTCTTTGGAAAGAGTAATATCTTGCCATTGAATCATTTTAGGGACCTGGATCTTAGCATCAGGGGTGAAACATTGAATCAACATAGTTTTTCCAGCAGGATCACATCCTTTAGACTGAGGAGTTAGCTGCGAATCAAGCAATCTATAAAAAATTCGGTAAATAAGAGTAAAAGGTCTACTACCATCATCCATATCATAACCAGATATCAATATATTCAAAGTTAAAGCTTTAATAATGTTAGGATCATCAAGAGCAAGAGCAAGATTAGGATCAGGATAACAATCAAAGTAAACAGGACCATCATACAAAGAAGCAGTAATCATGCCAAGAATGCTATCATTAAATTTCTTAAATCTAGCATCACGTAAACACATAAGTACAGAAGCATCAATTCATTTTCTAGTTAAAGGTTTAACAGCAACTTGAACCAGACCAATGTGTAAATATTTAAGATTTTTCTTGGATAAAAAATCGTTAATATTTTTCTTGGAAAATAAACAGCATTTTTCATGATTTTTAGAAATAGAAAAGGTTTGTTCAATAGTTCTAGCTTTATATTCAGAGAAAATACTTTTTTCAGACCAATTTAAATCATAAACAGATTTAGTAGAAACCTTAGGAATATTCCATTTTCTAAAATCTGGGTACTCACTTTCTCCAACAGTGAGGTCTTCTTCATTTACAATATCAGGAGGGCAACCAGTCCTAGAGCTAACAGAGGATCGGATCTCCACATCCTATCAATATCTATCTTAGTTATAACACTCAATTATCATGTTTTTCTCACAACCGTTGCATTTCGTAACACATACCGGTCATCAACCCTATTCCTCTCACGCCCTCACGCTCTCCTGGCTTCACGGGCCTTACTGCTCGGATCTGGGATTTTTTACAATGGCGGTGGCGCCAACGACGGTGAGACCAACACAACAACGAAGTATCACAAGGTCAGGTAGATACGGACAAAATATGAAAGACACAACAACACTATCGGCCAAGGAAAGAATGGCTTTGATACCATAAAAGGGGAAGGACAACAGCGCAGAAGGCGGAAGCACAACAGATAGCAGATATATGGAATAATTCAAAGTAAATGGTAATTGAAAATAAGGCGGTAGAACCAGCCAAGCAGTTGTATATCAAAATAATTCAAAGTATTGAAAACAACAGTGTTTATTGAATATACATCAAGGTACTTACAGTAGTAGTAGCAACAAGATTACAGTGATCAACAGGTTGGGTAAACAATATAAGGCTTGAAAGCTAGTCCTGGTTCCTAATTACAAGCTTTATGTAATCAGTGAGATATCTTGATCTAAGGAAGTCCTAGAGAGAGTTCTAAGGAAAATCTTAGAAAAGATTCTGAGTTTTACAATAAGGGACAACCCCGCTTATATAAGTGAATAAAGTAACAAATAGTGACATTTTAGTATTCATATCAGGACCCGTGAGGGGCAATAAGAGGGCAATATCTGGAAGGAATCAGGTCAGCTTTTGAGACCGAAAGTAGCTTGGCTGGTAGTGCCAAAAGTGGTCAACAATATAATCATGGTAGTTTCAGTAAATACTTTTACTCTTGAATGAATATTGTAACATCAGTAGCCTTTAGGCAGGCCAAACAAATCAGGCTCCTAGGTCAGAAGTATTTTCATCATATTCTTCAGCATGTGCAAACCAATCTTTTGGATAAGGTTGAGGATAAGGGTAGTAAGGGCTTTCGGCAACAGGGCTTTCAGCAACAAATCCTTCTTCTTCAGAATTTCTTTTCTCAGCCTCCTTCTCTTCTGCAATCTTTTTCTTGAGAAGGGCATATAAATCATCTTTACTCAAATTATCAATATCTGAGGCCTGTGAAGTAGAGGGAGCCTTGGAAGTAGACTTGGCACTAGAGATTAGGTGCTTGGGAGGTGGTCTCCGGTAAACATTATCCAATATTTGTGAAACATATCCAAATTTGTACCACCATTTAACATACCAATGTCTAGTAAGAATATCACCTTCTTTCTCATATTGCCACTTTAGAATCCAGGGGACTCTAAAACGTTTAACAAAGTGGAGAAGGACAGAAAATTTGGCATTATGAGCATTTACCTTAAAACCTTGCTGCCAAAAATTGAAACAATCAACAAGAGGTTTGGGGAAGATTTCAATATCAGAGCCAAATTGATTCCACCAACGGATGAACCAAAGAGGCAGATCAGCATTGTTGTCAAACTCTTTATCAAAGTTAATAAACCATGAATGAATCATTGTCTCATTTTGGTGAAGCATAAATTTGAACCAAGCGTCAATATAATCATGGTATGAATATGGAACAGAGTGCTTAGGGAGATTTTTTGTAGAGGTAGGGGAATGTCCCTAACTGGCTTCAGTAACAATATTTTTTAGGTAAACAATGTGGTAAATAATTTTGGTTTTATCATCTAAATCAAAAATAGTTTTTATAACAGTAGCATCTTCTTGGCGTAAAATGTCAGAATAAAATTCTAACCTTTTAGCGCCATGTTCCGGAACCCAGTGACACAAAGGAGGGAAATAGCTATTTGCAATCTGAAGAGGGTTCTGAATTGCTGCTCAGTTTGGTTCAACAACAAATAGGTTTTGGAAGTATTGTTTTTTAACATATTGGGAAGCATTGGGTTTTCTTGGGTAAATAGTTCGGACAGGCTGGTTAACAGGGGTTAAAGCATAAGGGTCATAGGCAGAAACCAAAACAGAGGAATAATTAGGCTTAGGGATTGATCCTAAAGTGGTAAGGCGGTTAGCAATGTCTCCTGGGGAGATAGGTTCTCGTTTAACAATTTGGTTGTGTGTGGCCGCGGGACCTTTATCCTTGGATCCTCTACTTGCCATTGCGGCACTGCAGGAATTCACGGGTAAGAAAATCAGGAATAGAATTTTGAGAACCTTTAATATATTCAATATCAAAATCAAAAACACTTAAAATAGCTTGCTATCTTGCAAAAATATGTTGGAAGCAATATTCTCAACATCTTTTTCAATAACATATTTAGCACTTTTACAATCAATTCTTAATAAAAATTTTTGGTTTAACAAATCACTTTGAAATTTTGAAATGCATAGTACTATAGATAAAATTTCTTTCTTTATAGTGATATAGTTTAATTGTGCCGCATTCCAGATACTAGAGTAGAAGCGAACAATTTGCTCAGAAGAATCAAGTGAAACTTTTTGTTTTAGAATGCCCCCATAACCAATGTCTGAGGCATCAGTTTCAATAATTTTGAAGGCATTAACAATTGGGATACCAAGACAGGGCAAAGTTTTAACATGGGATTTGATCTGTTTAACAAGAGAAGTATGAATATCAGACCAAGGAGGAGGATTACTTTGTAACCGATCAAAAAGTGGTTTGCATTGTTTTCTCAGATTCTTGTAAAAATCAACAACATATTGCTGATCTGTTTAATCAACAATATATATATATTATATATATATATATATATATATATTGATGTTATCAGTCATTTTTATTTTATTTTTTAAAATTCTGTTCAGGGATTTATATTATCTTATTACTGAAGTAAAATTCAATATTATAATACTAAAATTTTTATTAAAAAAAATTGAATCCTTCCAAGTAGGGTATTTGAAGGTAGGGTATTTCATTTCTTTGAAATTTTAGAGGTGAGATGATATTCCAAGTAGCACAACATAATGAAATGATTTGGTGGGTATAGATAAACAAACTTTGGTGTCAAACTAGATATAATTTACGCACTCATTCGTGGTCTAGATTTTTAGATATTGCACATAAACTATATTTTCTATTACATGCTCTGTCATGTTCACATGCATAGATCGAACTGTTGTTTTGAGCTTCAGACCTATAAATCTCATCTACTTATCTCCTTCTTTCATTAATTTTATTAAGAAAAAATCATGTCAAATTTGTTTGCACATCTATATATCTCCTTCTTATATACATATTAATTGTGACTAGTTTGTGTTATATATATAAATATTTATATCTATATTTGTACTAATATTTAAGTGACTTTCTTTGTTTGAGATCCTTATTTCTATTGTTCAAACATACCCTTAAATTTTAGGTTTAAATAGAGACAAAATTTAAAGACAATACGGTAAAAATATATCTTTAACTCTCACGTAAAACTGCCCATTTTCAAAATCCTACACTTTAACCTCTTTTATCTTTGCATTTTTGAAATTTAGGTTCTCGTTTTTTTTTTCTTTCTAATTTCCAAAACAAATGGCCATCGGGTTTTAGCACCATCGATTAATTACTTTAAAAAAATTAAAAAAAAAAAAATTTATACAAATTTAGAAATTTTAAAAAGTTCACTAACAACAACATTTGACACATTTTTTCCTAAAGCTTAGTACATACTCTCTTTTTTAGTTTCATTGCACATGCTATTATATTGCCTCAACTTTCTACTCACTTTATCACCATTTCCAATTTTAGGAAGATTTGTTTCCTTTGTTGTTATTGAACTACAACATAATACTACTATTTAAGAGATTTTTCCTATTTGAGATCCTTATTTTATGGTTTAAAAATACCCTTAAATTTTAGATTTAAATAGAAACAAAATTTAAAGACAATAAAGACAATGTATTTTTATGTCTCACGTAAAACTACTCATTTACAAAATCCTAAAATTTAGCTTCTTTTATCTTTGCCTTTTTGAAATTTAGGTTATCTTTTTTTTTTCTAATAGAAGCTACTTAAAAGAATTTTAAAAAAAGATAACCATCTGCTCACTACTTAAAAGAATTTTAAAAAAATTTAAAATGCATTAATAACTACATTTGACACACCATTTTTTTTAAATATTAGCACACACTATTTCTATTTAGATATATCTCAAAAATATTATATATATATATATATATATATATATATATATGTGTGTGTGTGTGTGTATGTGTGTGTGTGTGTGTGTGTGGTGTGTGTGTGTGCATGCGTGCGTGTGTGTGTGCATATCATATCATATTATATCTTAATATAATAAAAGTTGGGTTTTAGAAGTTGTGGTTGCACCAAGTGTTTTCACCAAATTGCAAAAATAAAAAGGTTAGAATTTTAAAAATGTATGTATATATTTTTTTGTATTCTTATCTTCTTATCCTATAATGTATAAGTTGATAAAAAAAATTAATTTAATTACAATCCAAATTCTTCATATAATCTTTTTATTATCAATTTATCTATAATTTCTATGCTATTAAGATTACAGTCCAAATTTTTCATCTAATCATTTTATTATTAATTTACTTTTTTACTATTTTTTAATTATTAAAATCCAAATTCTTTATCTAATCTTTTTATTATTAATTTACCTATAAATTCTAAGTTACTAAAAATCTTAATTTGATTACTACAACAAAATATATTTTCGGTGATGAAAATTTTTGTCACCTATGACTTTTGGTGACAAAATTGGTTTCGTTGCGTATGCTACATCACCAAAAATCCTGGTGACAAATAATTTCTTTGCCAAAAGGTTGGACTATGTTTTTTTTTTTTTTTTTTTTTTTTTTTTTTTTTTTTAACTTTTGGCGAAGAAGAAACCATTTTGTTGCTAATGTTTTTCTCGTTAAATACATTATTCAGCGACGAAATAGTTTCATCACCAAATTTATTTTATTTTATTTTATTTTTTAGATCATATTTGGCGACGAGCTATTTCGTCACCAAAACCATTTTTGAATTTATTTTTTTAATTTGGCCATATTTGGCAACGAATTATTTCTTCACCAAATGTTATTATTCCATCATATCCAAACTATTAGTGACAAAAAATTTCGTCGCCATAGATTTATTATTATTAGTCCGATTTTCTATTTTCATTTTTTCTTTTGTTATTAACCTGTCATTACATTATTAGAACCTCACATTTGAACAACACATTTACAAGCAACGATTCATACAATCTAAAAGCAAATAAAATAAGTATTAGATTCTATCCATCCATACAAATACAAGTTGTTTGCAACACATACAATAACACAAGATGTTTTTATAACAATACAAAAATATTAAAGTAATATAATTAAGGCCTGTACATGCAAGTTAGATTGTTGAGTGTGTAAAGAAGGTAAGCTATAGGTCTAATAGTACATTTGAGTGTCAAAAGCTCATGAACAATAAAATTGAAAACTTTGACATTTTAACATATAAAGAAAGTAAAGGTAGAGCAAAGAAAGTAAAGAACATATATAATGTACATGGAAAACCGTTAGGAAAGTGTGAAAAACCATGACGAGTGAAGGACAAAATATCCTTCACTCTTTAAAAGCTCTCTATTATGTAAAAAATTTAAGGTATACATATGGTGATGTTCTTCCCCAAAAGCCTCTCTTGTTTTCTGCACTTTCCTACCCAGATTTTTGCCTTTCTTTCTATCACTTCCATCCCTTCTGTATTTTTCCCTAATTGCTTTGCAAAATGTTCCTCTTATGGTATGAGGAATGTTGTTAGGTACATAAAAAAAAGTGTTAAGCTCACATTCCCTTATTCAAATCCTAATATAGCTATTGTACTATACTATGGCTAGAGGAAAGAGGAGATCTACCGATGTCAGGGTAGTGGGATGAAGGGCAGCTCTGCTACACCTTAAGGGAAGTATTAGACAAGGAAAGGGATGCCAGGGGGACTATGAGTGATACATGTGTCCTCAGCAGTGGTCCAACTTAGCATCAACCAATGAAACTATAACCTCTAATCACTAGGGGTTGCTATCTCCCTGTTATGCTAGTGCTGGGTTTCCATGCCAGGGCACGTATTTCACTCTCCCTAAGGGTGTTCACATTGTTGGCATGGGTCAGGAACACTATCCTTTGCCAATATCCCCTCCCATTTCCTCATAGCTTATCCACATGTATGTGTGTGTGCGCCCTTGGCTAGTGTACTATACATTAGCCTCCTTGCTATAAATGGCATTAAGAGCTAAGGCTATTGACAATCACATCTTCTCAAACTTTAATGCCTTTGAAATCATGCCTTATGACATTTGAAACCGAGACATGCGGCATCTGCGGGTGATTCTGGCTGTTTTGATGTGTCTGTTTCCCCCGCTTGGTAGATAGACATTAAGTTTGTTAATTTTCATGCTTTATTATTCATTGCTTTTGTATCCAAATCTCCTTTTGCTTGCACAAAAAAACTTTCATTCTTAAAAGAATGGCCAACCCTTCTCCCGTAGCCTCCAACTCCCCAAACAATGACTCGGATGCATTGAGTATTGGGAATACCCTTCATGTTGCTCTGAATCCCATTCCCCCTCCTCTTCCCTTCCCTATTCTTCCCCTTCCCCCTCATGCCTTTCTTCTTAAGGCAAGGGAAGCCCAACCTTGGGAGGATGTTAATTAAGAGGAAGATGAAGGTGATTACAACTCTAAGGACCTTTAAGCAAAGGCTAAGGAGTATGCTGAGGAGGGAGCCTATTGCAACTTTATGGGAAAGCTCCCACGGCGAAGGAGAAAGCGTAGATGCTCTCAAACCGATTTCGACTCTAGCACGGAGGGATCAAACACTTCGAGTGGTTCTAGCTTCGAAAAATAGGAGTTAGGTTCTTCAGAGGCTTTAAATTCTAAGGCAAAGGAGTTAGACCTAGGCCTAGACCTTCCACAGGAGGGTTTTGACGAAGAGTCCGGAGCTTAAGTTATTTTGTTTTGGTCTTTATTTTTTTGAAGTGTAAAGGGGGCCATAAAGGCCAAATTAAATGTAATCCATTTTTTGAATATATAAAAGTAGTTTTTTTTTTAATCTTTTGAATAAAATGTTTGTTTAAATGTTTATATGTTTGTTCAAATAAAAGGGACCCTTACATAGGAAAGTAACATCTAAATTTATCAATTAAGCAAAGGACAAAGCAGAAATGAAAAAGAACCATTTGTGATACATTACACCTTTTTATAGTTCCTTCAATGGCGGTTTTCTTTTCTTTCTTAATAAAAAAAAAAAGACTTGCCAAACATACTCTGATATGCCCTTTCTTCTTTATAGGAACTATATTGGCTAACCATTTTGAACACTTGATTTCTTCTATGAAACCTGCTTTCAACATCTTGTTTACTTGAACCTTGATCTTTTCCACAATATCCAAATGGTATTTCCTAGTTGGCTGCTTCACAGGCTTGGCTTTGGGGTTAGCATTCAGCTTATGTATCACTAGCTTGGGATCCAAGCCTGGAATTTCTTCATACTTCCAAGCAAAGGCATCCTTGTATTCTTTTAGCAAAGCTATCAACTTTCTCCTTTCTTCCTCTAGTAGGTTTTTGTTTATCTTGACCAATCTTTCTTCTCTTTCTTTATTCAGGTTAACCTCAATAAGTTCTTCCAAAACATTCTTGACAATGTTATTTATGCACTCAGGGGCTTCTCTCAAGCGTTCTTTTGCCACATGCACCCTTTCTGATTGTTGATTAATGCTAAAAAGGTTAGGCCCGCCATTCTCCCGACCCCTTTCCTCTAACCATCAGAACTCATAGATCACCTCGCCATCAAGCTTGGTTATCCTCCTTATCTAAGGAGGCCTATCAAGCTCTATAAATTCTCCTTCATCTTCCTCAACACTCCTTAGCATAGTAGAATTAAAACGAAGGATCATGTTCTCCCCCTCAAGCTCAAACTGCTGGTACATGGTGGCTTTTGCATAGTGGAGTTCTACTCTATCATAGGGCATCCTAGTGGCATAAGAAAGGATAACAGGGTATCATGGAGAAATACAAATTCATCCAAGAAAGATGGAAGTCTATCAAATTGGAAAAAAAAAATGCCGTTGAGTGAAAGCCAATAAAATTCCAAAAAGAAAATTTCAAAAAAAAAATGAAAAGTGAAGTTCGCTAGATTGAAAACCCGAAAAGGCAGTTTAGGCAAAAATTAGAGCAAAAAAAAAAGAAAAAAAGAAAAAAAGAACCTACTAGGCTGAAAACTCGAAAGGGCAGTCTAGGCAAAAGTTAGGGCAAAAACAAAACAAAAAAATCAAAGAATTCTTTCACAAAAAAAGAGAGTGAGTGATTTGACCACAAGATAGGATGCTAGGAAGACCAAAAAGGGGAAGTTGTCAAGCTATAAAAATCAAGACTAAATGAAAGGAATCAATGAAGACCAATGAGAAGATGATGAACATGCCAAGGATTTTAGCACAAGAGTCAATGATGAAATATGTGGAAAAAAATTCCAATGCTTGAATTTAAAGTATTGCATACTTGGGGAAACATCATAAGGGTTTCTGAGCCTTTTATATCATTCATTTCAATAACCTGAACCCGACCTACATTATAATCTTTGAACAAAGCCCTCCTTGAAGTTTTGCTAATTGAAAGCACACATTTAGCTCTGATGATATTTTCTCTTGGATTAAGAAGGAAAATTGCTCAAGATTATCAAGCCCTACTAGCTAATATCTTTAAAAGACAAATTTCAAAAATTCTTAAGTAACCAAATTTTTTTTTCTAAGCCCCAAACAATCACTTTGTTTCCTCCCAACATAAAATAACTCTCAAGAGAACAAAATTTCCAAATTCTCAAAAATTTTCAAATCTTCAAACTTAGGATTTTTTTTCCTTTCTCGCTTACTCCCAATATGTGTGATTCCCAAGGATTTCATTTCTTTGATTTTCTTTGAAGACTTAATCTAAAATTTTCAAAATGAAGAAGCAAATTTGATTATATGTTTTTAATGATTTCAAATCCTTTCTAGCCAATGAGATGGGGTTAACAATTTAGCATTATGATTGGTCGAAAAGGTTGTTCAAAGGATCACCTTTTGTTCATTTGAAACAGATAAAATTTCAAAAATTCTCATTCTAATTAAATTAATTTCTTTAAAAAAAAAAAGACTCATTTCAAAAATTTCATTTCTCAAAAAAGATTTTTTAAAACTTCATTTTTTGAAACTCTTTTTTTTTCGAACTACGTCTGGACCTGATCCTCTATGAGAGAGGTATGTAAGTAGCCTTTTCAAAGGCCCAGTCACAATCACCCAAAAAGAAACTTCACTTCAAAAAAGATTTTTCAAAACTTCATTTTTTTTTTAACTTTTTTTTTTCGAACTACGTAGGCAACCTTTTCCAAGGCCCGGTCATAAGCACTCAAAAAAAAAATTTCCAAAGACTCAAAATCAAAATATTTTTTTGTGTGAATTTAGGTTAGGATCATTTGTTTTGCATTAAGCATATCATCAATCTCTAGTGCAAGCCTATCTAAACTAGGGGCATTGGCCTAAAACAATTTTATAATAATTGAGTACTAACAAATTCACGAGAAGAATCTTTTGCAGGAGGTGGACATGGATCTTTCATCTACTCAACAATCACCATTAATCTTCAGTTTAGAGGTACCAATCGGCACTCCTACAGAGCCCATTGGCCCTTCATCCCAATAGTCCTTGTTTTGCCCAGTTTTGTGATTTTGATATTGTTTTACTCAAATTTTCTTTATTGAGGTCCCTACACAATAAGATTTTTTATTTTTTATTTTTAAATCACATTGATTTTTGAACTAGGGGCATTCGCCCATGCCTCATCCATTTTGAAAAAAAAAAAAAATCATCATCATATTTTCATAAAAAAACAAGATTTCCAAAAAAAAATCATGCATCCATGTTTAAACTAGGGGCATTCAGCCATGCCTCATCTAATAAAAAAAAAAAAAATATATATTTTCCTCAAATATCAAGGTTTTCAAAAAGTCATGCATCAATCTACAAACTAAGGGCATTCGGCCATGCCTCATTCATTTTCAAAATATGGGGACCACCATCATCATCTTTTCATGAAAAACCAAGATTTCAAAATAAATCATGCATTCATTTCCAACATTAAGGGCATTCAGCTCTGCCTCATAAGTGCAAACTCCATCAAAGCCAGTAAGATAAGTTTAAAATTGGTACTACAAGTTCTCATTAGGTGAATTCTAAACTTGTCTTATTCAAATGTTTCCACATGACAAAAAATTCCATACTCAAAATTCTACATGATCCAAAAACATTATCTAATTTCTTATATTTCATAATCATTCCATCTTTAGGAAGGACAGATTTAAGAGAAAAACTACAATGCATCTCACCTAACATATCACATGTTTCAAAATATTTCATCTGAATTTCGAACTATCTAAGGAGAGAAAATAGATACACCATTTAAAATTTGGTACCGTACCTTCCCAATTAGCTGATCTTTGTGCATCTGGATTAACATTTCTATGTCCTTGTCTGCTTTTGCTTCTAAAATGATCCTAATGATTTTCAACTCCAGTTTTCGCATCTCATCATAACTTTTCTCCTTCTCAATCTCTTGTAGCCGCTTTAAAAAGAGTGACTTGTAACTCTCTGAGTTTCCGGATATATCTTCTTTGACACATATTATCTCCATATCCTGCCACAGCTTCCCCTGTCTCCAATACTTGTATTTCTTCTCACACGTGTTCTACAGCCGGTGCATTTCAGCCTGAATGATCTTGAAAAGTTCCATTCCTAGTCTTTTCCTATCTTCTTTATAATTTGTCCACTCCTCCAATTTCTCCCCAATAGGCTCGTCGTCCTTAAATAACCACTGAACAATATTATCTCCATATTCCTGACCAGAACTCTTGCTTTCATCAAATAGTGGAATCGGAAGAGACAAGTCATCACTTAAAACAATCCCCTTACGAGTAATTTTAGGATCACCTCTAAGTATGTCCTTCATGATACTATTGTGGAGACTTTCTAATCAGAAAGAAGTCTCAAGTTCTTTTTCAAGAAGGCCAAGACCTTTTCTAGCTCCGGTTCATCAAGAAACAGCACCGAGACCAGGGTCCTATTCATCCAACGGTGCTTAAGCAGCATTTGTGGGATTCGATTCTTCAGCATTTCCAATGTCAAGGCCTTCAGCATATAGAGATGACTCGGAGCAAAACATTCAGCCTTAATAAGCACTTCCAATATCGACTGAATTCTCTTGATTAAATTGTCGCGGTTGATATCGTCACAATAAGGCCAGGGCTTCAACTTCAAATCTTGTGACTCGTCTTGACCTCCGGACTCATTTCTTGACCAATCTTCCACCAATTTTGCAGCGGCGGTCACATCCACTGGCCTCCAATCACCGATTTCAATTTCTGAGTTAGAAATAGGTATCGGAGCCACATAATTCCACTCATATGGAAAAGAACTGCAATGCACGGACGACAAATGGTCTGCACATTTTCTAGCATCCAAGAACATCGTTCCGCAACAACAACACATCATAAACTTCCAATCAAAATCTTTTGACACTACCGCATAGTCCACATCGTTTGACAACTCTACTTTCGCCCTCTGACCCATCGATTTATTCTCATTGACATACTCTTTGAGGTCTTTGATTCTGACAGTACGCAGTTCCTTCTTGGCCTTCAAGCTCATCACATTGTTCCAATAAGCCTTGGCTCGTGTTATCGTGTCAAAGTTTGCCCGTGATGGAGTATTCACCTTTTCAAAACCCTGCCTCGTCCAATCGAATATTGCTTGTTTCTCTTTCTTTCTCTCTTGAAAATCTTCAATATCCTTGGCTATCTATGCTATTGATTTGTTCTCGACGAGCTTCTTGAACTTGTTCATCTTGGCGTTCGCTATTAGCTCTCTGAGTTCCGTCTTCACTCTCTTAATGTCGTCATCTTTAATGGGGTCTATGGGGTTCTCAATGGACAAAGCTAACTCACATTCTTGGATGGCAGCGTCGAATTGATTGTTGTGGACTAGGTTTTGAGCGTGCATGAGGGCGGAATGGATGGAATAGGGGGCATCTTTAGGGGCCAGAGCAGAGGAGCGTTTCTTCTTTCTGGTCATCCTTTCTTCTTGTTCTCTTTTGGTGGATTTTGGTGGTAAATGGAAAGAGTGATTTGTGGTTTAAAGAATCTAATTTCCCAAGAGAGGTTAAATAGTTAAATAGCAAATAAACCAGTCTGAAATTCTGGGTTTTCAATAAAGATATATATATAGGGTGAGGCTTAGGTCTAGTGCATGTAGTGCACTAGTCCCGTTAAGATTGTGACATGTGTTCAAGAGTGGACACGTATTATAATCTCAACGGATCCAATGCAATTGAACACTAGACCCAAACCTCACCCATATATATATATAGACACACATATATAAGTATCGAAATTTGGCAGTTAGAATGTTGGATACCATTGATATTTTGGTTTTAATTTGTAAGAGAAGTTAACTGATGTTTTAAGAGCTTTGGTTTTGGAAATTTTTTATAAGAAAAGAAAAAAGTAATTGATTTTTTTTTGACAATATATTTTTTTATATTTCGCGTGAAAGTGGTACCAAGGGTTTCCTAAAATGGTCCATTAACAAATGTTGAGTATGCATTGTTAATTAGACCCTTAATTTATTTACTCTTTTGGGCTTGCACAATTTTATTTTCTTTCATAATTCAATAACTGAGGATGGGGGATTTGAATCATGGGTGTTTTTGTCGGAAATACTATGAGGTTGATAACTAATCGAGTTACAAGATTAGGTGACACCTCATTCATTTCAATGTAAGAAAAATTTTATTATTATAATTTAATTCAATTGTTGATTCAAAAAATTTGAAAACAAGACTTAATTGTTATTGTTGTATGATTTAAATCCGTCAATAGGTATTTACCAACTAAGAATTGCATCATGAATTCATGACCAAGGAAAAAGACTAAAAATTTCAATTATTCTTGCTCCTTGATCTAAAATGCCTACAATTGAGCAATTAAAACAACTAGTCAGTTGCTCATGCAATGCATGGATAATATTGTGATGTCTTCTATAAGATAGTTTTGAAGAATGTTATACATATATTACAAAGATATACATTTTCAAGATATTAAAAATTAAATAAGTAGTAATGTATCACAAAGATCAACTACTTAAAATTATATAATGAGTCAACGACAAAAAGTTTTCTTTTTCACAATAATGAGTTAATGATTAAAAATAGAGAGACAAACCACATAGGAAAGAAAAGGTAACAGTGTAACAACATATATTAATATTTTCTCTAATATTCCTCCATAAGCATATTTTGTCTCAGAATTATTGCTTTTGTTTTTAATGCTAAAACGGTGGGTATGCTTAAAGTCACAAATAAGAGAAAAATGTATGGTGTAAGCTTAGCAATTAATAAAAGATTAATGAGATAATAGTAAAAATAACAAGTGTTCTCCATGTTGATGAATTTTAGCTATATATTCATCTTGATTATTTTTCCAACAATTACAATCTTGAGAGTTGAGAATACACAGACCATCAGATTATTAATTATGTAAATCTCCTCATTAAAACTTAAAAGCCATTTTTTTCACAAAATAAAAATCTTTTGAATTTTGTATTAGAGATGTTGGAATGCATATAAGATTTATTCTTTTTGCATTTGAAGAAAATATCCTAAGATTTTTATGGGTTCTTTTTTTTAGAAGCAAAAAATTTATGGTAACTAGATTGGGACTTGTTTTACTTTTATATCCATAAACAAAAGAACTTTTTTTTTTTTCATTTATTGATGTTATTATTATATTTCTCTTATATTAAATTCTATATGCCAAAACATATTAAAGTGACATCTATTATTTAATCTATCTAAAATTAATTGAATTTTATACATTATATATTTTCTAAAAACTATAATTTTACTCTAATATGCAATCTTTAATTCTTACGAAAAAAAAAAATCCTTGAATAAAAATGAAATGTAAATATTTGTCTTGAATTATATTTCGGTAACTGATGCTGAAATTTTCTAATATACATGAAAACTGTAAAAATGAAAGTAAAAGTTGTCTTGAATTATATAAAACTAACTATGAAATTTTCTTATATACAAGAAAATAATATATATTTATATAATAAATTGATTGTGTGTGAGGGGGGGGGGGGGTTATTAGTGTATTTAAAAATTATAGATTTATTTTATCTTGGTCTTCAAAGAAAAATTAACTCAAGTGGTCTAATTCTGGACCATTTACTAAAGTGATCAATTTAGATGTAGTGTTATATATAGATTAAAGTGGTCTAATTTTAGGCCATTGTATTTTTTTATTTTGATTCTATCGATATGCTGGATTTAGATTGACTAATATTTGTAATAATATTGTAAGACTTGGTCAAATAGTGCAGCAAAATTTCTCATGAAAGCTGGTGATGCAAGTACATAAGGGATTTGTGTTTAGGCTTGGGGTTTAGAAAGAGTTGAGAATTGCTTAGAGTAGCTTATAGCCTATAGGTGGACAAACTATAAGGTTGAAATTTATCAACCACTTTGTTGGCTTTATTCAGTGCCAATTTGATTATAATTCAGCATTTAGAAATCATGTTCTTAGGTGGGATTCATGTAAGGGTAGTGTGTGAGAAAGTGTAAAGAAATGTTTAAGACTGTACAATGAAGCAGGAACTCGTGATTAGATCTCGCAAGTGGCTCGCAGCTTGCAAACCGCCAGATGATGCACACGAGTGAAACATGTAGAGAAGACAAACAGTCACGCCAGCTGGAGCACTATAGGACAAAAAGTTCAATCTGGTCATTCTGTTTGTTCGCGGCTTGAACTCGTGACTCATTCAAGTCGCAAGGCCAAGTCGCCAGTCAGCTCTATTTTAAAAAACTTGGCTCTTCGCATTTCATTCTCACTCCAGTATAAATACCCCTTATACTCACGAAATGTAGAAAGCTTCCAGAGAGAATTTTGAGAGAGAAACCCTAGAGAAAAACAAGATTGACTCATCCACAATTTTCACATGGAAACTCTTCAAATTCCTCTAATCTCTTCCTCTCCATTGGCACATCCTTGAGAGGTACATTACCAAAACATTTTCTCACCATACCCATATCAGTGAGAAGGCTGTTTGGTGCTTCGGGAAGCAGTTAGGAAGGGACCAATTTCATTATTGGTTGATGCTATGGGCTATAGCGGAATCCGGTAAGTTAAAGAAGAAATAGGTTTGACGCAACCTCATTAGAGTAGGAGCTTGGAGAGCTTAGGTACACTGGGTAGATTAGGCTTTGAGGGTTTTCTGTTGTCCATATATCTCAACTGCATTCTTTAGTGGATTATTGACCGCTTGGAGGGCGGTGGAGAGGTTTTAGGCCGAGGGCTTTGGTTTCCTCTTCGATAACACATCGTTGTGTTGTCCGTGTGTTTGCATCTCTCTTCCCTTAATTTTTGCCATTAATTTCTGTTATGGATGTGATTTTATTTGGTTTAGATTATGTTATCAATTCTGTTTTAGCTTATTTACATTTTCCGCACATAAATTGTTTGTTAATAAGCTTGAATTGGTAATTTGTATTTTAGGGGTTTAAACGTTCAAAGGTGTTTTATACACATATTGAACTTTCACAAACCTCTACACAGAGAACCCAACTCTGAAAATTAGCACTAAAGGCTCAGGGAAATTCTTATCCATTACAATTGGAATTACAGCTACTTATAATACTAGCTACAAAAGCAACCAAGCTTTGCTAAGTGGCTCCTACTGTAATGGAATTAGTTACAGTTATAAGTAGCACATGCTTAACTGTTTCTAAGTAACTAACAGATCACCTAATACATTCATGTGCACTAATTGTCAAATAAACTACAGTGAAAACAATAACAAGACACTAAAACACGACTCAATTCAGCTGCTGCCCACAAAAATATCCACTGCTGTTGCTGTATTTTCTATCCTGCTACTACTGCATACATGAAAATAGAAATTACTTCTAGCTGCTGATTTTGATTACAATTAAAACTTCATAATGTAGATGCTCCTGCGTCAGCTGCTCAAGATTTACCTTTTTTAAAACTATGGTTAAATTATTTCTCTTTGTTGAGAACTTTTTTATTGGTGTGACAGGGATCTTAAGTTATAGTTTTCACCATCCTCTCAAGAACCAAAAAGACTTTGTATTCCCATCCAAAAAAAAAAAAAAGACTTTGTATATTTTCCAATGAGAACAGACTACACTCTCAGTTTGAAGATATTTTGAAAACAGCTTCATAAACGAAAGCAGTAAATCATTACATTAGAACATCTACCTCAGTTGCTAGCTAACAAGTTCATTTCAGTTTGTCATCAATAATGCGCTTAATGAAGTGATAGTCAGCATCACGGGCAGTAAAATATATCATGTTCAAGTTCACTGGAGTCTTCTTAAAAAACAAAAATTAAAGTTCACATGATTTCTCATCCTATCTGATGAGAAATATACTCTATCGAGTCAAACATATCAAAGTTGATGCCATTGAACGGCACATCCTCTGCCACATTCCCTGTACTGGTTTAAGCCTTATCAATCTCAGCAAGGCACTTTTGTTTGGCCTCATTCTCAATCTGCCTTTGGTACTCCAAATGCCTTGCAAGCATTCTTTGATGCTCCTCAATCCTACTCTCTTCCTCAGCCTTACGTGTAAGTTCCCTTTCCTCTTGCTCTAATTCATCAGTGGTCACTGAACCAACAACCTCAGAATTAAGAGGATGATCTCTGCCATGTGCAGCTGGAACCAAACTGAAGCAGAACACAAGTGAAAAGTTATTGAACTTAGTTTGAGCCTAGAGATTGGTATGACATATTGCCACAAATTTACATAATTTACATGCATATTTTCCAACCAAAAGAAGAAAAAGCATTCCAGAACCAAGTATAATAGTATGAATAAAATAAAGACTGACTTTTGCTCCACATTTTCCCGTTGATCCTCACTACCACCAGTTGCCTGCAATAAGGGAATTGCATATTATTAGGGAATTACTTTGCATGACAGATTCTGTATGTAAGATAACCATAATCACAATAAAGGGAAACAGAACAATAACCAGTATATAAGACCTTAAATTCCTTAGCCTTTCTGTGATTTTTTTTCTTCTTTTTATCCTTCGATTTCCCCTGTCCATGTCTTGCATCATCACCTCCTTTTTCAGTGTTCTTCTTGGCATCACGATTAAGCCCAGATAACAAATCTTCTAGTGCAGCATTAGACTTCTTTGTAGCATCTTTGTCAACCATTTCTTCTAGTTGTGCCTATAAAGAATAGGTTTATTCCAAATATATTAAATCATAAGCCAACAAGAAGGTAACTAAAACATTCAATAGAACAGCAAAGAGGATCAAACACAAACCCGAATGAATGTCTTTAACAATGGCACCACAATCAATCGATAGTCATAAGAAGTTACCATCTTAAGTTTCTTCCATGTCAGCAGCATGGAAGCATTAGCACCCAGGATTAAAGCATCCAATTTGAAACACTGCAAACATTAAACATGGTGAGAGCCAATGGCAACAAAAATGCAGTATCTCATTAGTTATATATCAGAATGATTCCCTCTTTAGAAGAGACAAGGGAGGACAGATTAAGAGCAAAAGCTATCAATGTATCTCACCTAACATCTTGCATGTATCATACCATCTCATCTAACTTAGGAACCATCTAAGTAGAGAAAATAAATATACCATACCTTTCCAAACAATTGATCAATGTGCATCTGGATTAACATATTTATGTCATTGTCAGCTTGTGCTTTTTTCAAAATACTCCCTATGATATCCAACTCCATGCTATCCATCTCATCATTACTTTTCTCCATCTCAATCTCTTTTTGCCGCTTTAGCAAGAGTGACTTGTAACTCTGTGGATTGCCGGAAATCTCTTCTCTTCTCTTATCTTCTTCCAAACATATTCCCTCCATATCCAGCCACAGCTTCTCCTCTCTCAAATACTTGTATTTCCTCTCACAAATTTTCTGTAGCCGGCGAAATTCAGACTCAATGATCATGAAAAGTTCCATTCCAAGATTTTTGCTAGCTTTTCTATAATTTGCCCACTCCTCCAATTGCTCCCCAATAGGCTCACTACCCATATATAACCACTGAACAATATCATCTCTATATTCCTGACAAGCATTCCTGCTTTCATCAACACTTCTAGAAGCTTTTGCACTTGTTTCATCAAGCAGCAGAATTAGATGAGACAAGTCATTGCTAAAAATTATCCTCTCATGACTAATTGTAAGATCATCCATAGCATTGTCCATCGTGAAACAAGAGTAGACACCACCTAATCCACAAGAAATCTCAAGCTCTTCCTCGATGAATTCACGGACGCTTATAAGCTCCGGTTCATCAAGAAACAACACTGAGACCAGCGTCCTATTCATCCAATGCTGCTTAAGCAGTGTTTCAGGGATTCGATTCTTCAGCATTTCCAATATTAAGTCCAGCAGCATATAGAGATGACTCTGAGCAAAACATTTGACCCCTATTAACACTTGTAAAATCGTCCAAATTCTCTTGATCATCTCGTCGCGGTTGGTATCATTGCAATAAGGCCAGTTCTCCAACTTCAAATCTTGTGACTTGCCTTTATCTTGGCCTTGATCTCCAGACTCATTTCTTGGCAAATCTTCGATCAATTTCACAGCAGCGTCCACGTCCACTGGCTTCCAATCGCCGATTTCAATTTCTGACTTTGGTAAAATTCTTGGCACAACAGACTGTAACTCCTCAGACAAAGTCCCTAAATGGGCACTCTTTATATGCTCCATATTCAATTCTTCATCCAGAAACCTCTCACCACAACAACAACACGTCGAAAATTTCCAATTCTTCATCTCCTTCGCATACTCCACAGCCTCTGCCAACACCTCTTTTGCCTTCATCCCCATCGATTTATTCTTATCGAAATTCGCATCGACTCTGACACTCAACAATTCCTTCTTCGCCTCCAAGCTCATCTCGTTGTTCCAATAAGCCCTGGCTCGTGTTATAGCGTCCACATTCAACAAGACTTTCTTGAGTAGTTTTCTTGAAGTAGACGGTGATGGCAGTTCCACTAAACTCTGCCTCACATTTTCAAGTCTTGTGCTCATCTCTGCCTTCATCTCGAGTAAAGCTCGAAATTCCTCGTTTACATCAGCAAGTGAATTGTCCTCCACGAGCTTCTTGAACTTGTACTTCTTGGCTTTCGCTATTAGCTCCCTGAGATTCGTTCTCACTTTCCCAACTCGAGACTCCAGGGTTGATTCTAGGGGAGTGTATTGGACGATGCCCAAGTTATCTTGCATGGGGTCCAATGGATTCTTGATGGACAAAGCGGACTCGCATTCTTGGATGGTGGAATCATATTGCTCATTGGTTAACAGTACCACAGCACGCAACATTGGGAAAGAGATGGAATCCGGGGAAAGCACCAGGGCTGCTTTGCTGAAGTAGAGGGCAGAGGCAACGTGTTCGTGTCTTCTGACACTGGAGGTGTCACTGATTGATATTGCGATATCCTTATGGACGAGGGCGATGAGAGCGTTGGCAAGGGCGGAGTCAGGGTGGAGGGAGACTAGGGACTTGGCGGCTTCCAGTGCCTTGCTGGAGTTCCCATTATGAAGAATTCCGAAAACTCGATTGCATTCATTGGACAGTGAAGAAGAGGAAGAGGAAGAGGAAGAGGACAAGGCGGGTTGGGAGGAAGAGGGTGGGGGGAGCGGAGCAGAGGAACGTTTCTTCTTGCCGGTCATTCTTTCTTCTTGATTTTGGCGGTAAATGGACAGAGGATGGGAATTCTGGCTTTTCAAATGAAGTGAAACAAGCCTTACTCCAAATGCCTCCTAATAAAACTCCTAGCTCTGATCTGATCTGATGTCTGTTCTCTTTCTTTTCTTTCTTTTTTTTTCTTTTTTTTTTTTTCAAAATTCAGGCATATATTTGGTACAGAAATTACTTTGGTTAAATCCCCCACCATAGTCAATCAGTTCTGAGCTACCAATCTCAGTAATGTCTTGTATAAGATTATGTCCAAAATATTGATCAATAGACAAAAACTGGTCATTAATAATAATAATAATAACTATTGTTATTATTATTATTGTTGCAATTATATATATATATATCGAAATTTCTAAAACTCTCACAATTTTCCACATCAGCACAATATTAAAATAAAATGTTAGCATAATATTTAAATAAAATTATCATTTTATTTTAATAAAATTATTTTTGTTTAGTTTAAACTCAAGGAATGAAACTCTATCTTTCTAATAAGTCTAACTTAGACTCAAACTCATCATTATTATTATTTTTTTAAAAATTATTTTTGTTTAATCCAAACTTAAGAAGGAGTGAAACTCTATCTTCTTAACAAATTCAACTTAAATTCAAACTCAAACATTGATAATTTATCTCCAAATTTACGAGATTAATCATAAACACTATAAAAGTAAAGCAAATCCTAATTTTTTTTTTTTTTAAAACCGAGTAGAGGTATGAACTCTTTTTATTTTATTTCATCTCCTCTACTTTGTTAAATAAAAAATAATAAAATCATTTTATGGTTTTTCATGTATTTTTTAAAAAGTTATTTTCATACATGAACCACCAAACTCTATTTAGCCATTTTTTATAAGATAAGAAAACTTGCAATAATTGAAATTATTCTTTTGAATGTAACCTATCTTTCTCTTATATTTCTCTATTGTTTAGTCATATATATTTTGTTTTGTTTCAATAATTTCTAAGTAATGAATCATCTGATTCTTTAATATTTTTTGGTTTTTTAGAAGTTTTAATATCTAAATTTTTGAGTTATTTTTTTGCAGTATCTGAAACTGTCTAACAAATTTTTTGTAAGCCATTGCACATTCAAGCAATGGCTTCTTCATCAAATTGTAACACAAATTGAAGTCATATAAGAGCAAATCATGCAATAGTATAGTTTCTTAAATTTTTTAAAAAATTATGTTAGACTACATCACAAATAGGTAGGTTCTCGTGTTTAGCACAAGTTAATGACTAGTTATTATTATTATTATTAAAAAAGTATATGATTATTAGTAATGTTATTAGAGTATTCAAATCAGTCTCTTGAGAATTTTAGTTAAACCAACCCTAAAATCTCATCTTCTACTATTTTAAAAATAGACATTGAATCGGTCTCAATATTTTATCTCTATTTTAATTAAATATTATTTTTCTCTCCTTTAAAAAAATTGTATATCAAAAAATAAAATAATTTTTTTTTTCCTTTTCTCCATCCCATAGCAACACATAGGCCCACATTACCCACCACCAAGTAACACCAATCACCACCAAGTAACACCAATCACAAAAAATACAATTACAAACTCAAACAACTCATACAACCATTTTTTTTTTTTTTTTTTGAGAAACCTCATACAACCAATCATGGGTTTCGAGGGTTCTTTTTACGTTTCTTGTACCTTAGACATGCATCTTGGTGTTATTTGACAACGCTTAGTTTAGGATTTTTCTAAAAGGAAGTTGAGTCTGGCGCTCCACGGAATAGGCTCTAAAGTACCATTATGCCGCTGCCAATTTGTGTTCAAACATTGAGTCCAAAGTCCAAGAAAAGACGCTGCAAAGTGAACTTATCCTCTTTCTTCCGTAAAAGGAACTTTTCTCCAGTTTTGCCATAGGTCTGACTTTTCTACTGTGCAACAAAACTTTCAGTTGTGCAATAAAACGTTTTACTGTGTAGTAACACCTTCTGTTGTGCAGTAAAGCTTTCTGCACTTTTCTGCAACATTAATGACTACTCTTCATTTTTTGCTGTAGAAATATTTTCTACTTCCTGCACATAAATAAACCTAAAACCCAAAGAAAATACCAATCAAGAAAATGTTAGTTTTCATGAGTTAGCATATTCTCAAATATATACATACATATATTCATATATGTACTTATACGTATTCATATATACGTATATAAAATATATTTTACAGAACATAAGATACAAGGTATATGTATATATACTTATGACAGGATAATAAATGGTTTGTGTCAAAAGTAAAACGCATAATAACAAAGAAATAAGAAAGCTTCTACAAAAAAGGTTTAGCTAATATAATAGCTAACATGGTAAATATAATAAAAAGGTGCTACAGCAGAATAACTAGCTCAGCAAGTAAAGGTACTACAGCAGAACAACTGATGCAGTGAATGTGATAAAAACACTAGGAAAGAAAGAAAACACTAGGAACAAAGAACAAAGAAAAGAAAAGAAAATAAAAGAAAGGGACAATCAATAGTGAGCCTAAGAAAGAAAAGAGTGGGACACGGAGTGAGTTAATGGAAAGAAAGAAAAAAAAAGTGTAGGCCAAAAAAAAAAATAAAGAGGGAAAAAAAGTGTGGGAACCTGAAAGTCAAAAGTTTAGAACATATAGCGACATTTCGAAAACGTCGCTATAGAGTATTTGAAAGTGTTTGCTTTAATCAATATAGCGCGTTTTTTTTTTTGTCACTAACTGGCGAAGATCATTTGCTGTAATCACTATAGCGACGTTTTCGAAACATCACTATAGAGTAGTTGAAAGTGTTTGCTTTAATCAATATAGCGCCTTTTTTTTTCACCAACAGGCGGGGACCATTTGCTGTAATAACTATAGCGACGTTTTGAAAACGTCGCTATAGAGTATTTCTTTTTTAGACACATACTACATTTTCTTTAATCACTATAGCGATGTTTTAATAAAACGTCGCTATACACGAGATATGCGCTGCTAAAACTATACTTCTTGCGACGTTTTAAGAAACGTTGGTATTGTTTTGAGCTACAGCGACGTTTTTTAAAAAACGTCGCTAAAATCTCAATCTTTAGCGGCGTTTTTAGAAAACGTCATAGTATGCCACTTATAGTGGCGGATTTAAAAACGTCACTAAAAAAAACGCCGCCTAAACCCAGATTTCTTGTAGTGGTTGGTTTGGTCCTGGATGGATGGATAAGATTAGTGAAAGAAACAAGTTAGCCCCTATCTATGTGAATGTTTGAACTTAAATATATGATTGAATCCTAGTACTATCTATGCTGCTGTAGAGTGTGGTTTGGTGTTTGGTGCTGAGAAAGTCCTCTTTTTAATTAAATTTGAAGATTATGAAATTTATTTTATGTTCTTAGGAATAATAGTTGGTGCTTTTAATGGTTTTTCATATATGAGTTGAATGTTGAATGCCAAATAGAATATTGTGACTGACCTGATTAGTCTACAGAGGAGAACATATACAAATTTGCTGGAAGGGTTTTTCACTGGAAGCAAGATCCTTCGTGTTCTCAAGGCTCACGGTGCGTTTTTTTCCCTTCTATTTTTGGTGTAATATTTGAGCTGTCCTTAGAAAATTTCATTTGGTTTAGGTGAGACATTTGATTGAGAAATGATAGATAGTTAGTTGTCATTGTGAATAAGAGGAGAAATTATATGGGTTCTAAGAAAAAAAATAGTTTGCTATGATGCTTGTGTTAGAATTGTGAGAAAATTTTGTTTGGTTTAGAAGAGAAAATGTAGTGTGACACCATTGTTGAAGTGAGAATATTTTTCATGACTTGTTGAAGTTTGTAACTTAGTTTTATGTCACCTTATTTCATCTTTGTACAACGCTTCATCTTTGACTGAAATTTTGATTAATTGAGTTGGATGGAAATAGAGATGTTTTGGAAGTGCCAACGTTGTTAGGGGAATTATTGCGTCAAAATATTTTGTCTTATAGGTTGAGTTTTAAGTAGTTTAGCTTATTTAATTACTTTTTGCACCTATAGTTTTAATCAACTGAAGTACTTCTCATTCTTTTCCTTCAATCTTACTATTTAACTCTAAATTCTAATAGTAATGAAATTGGGCTGAATGTTCCATTGTCTAAACTCAATGACATGCCACCTGCATGTGATTCAGAGAAGCTACAATTGGTATGTTGACTAGTTTAATAATGAGTCAAAAGACTTGCTATGCATTATGAGTTCAATTTATTGTTTTCACCAAAGAGAAGTTATCATTAGGGACTCAATTTTGTTATGTCTTCCAGTTATAACGTTATTTATTTATTTTATTTCTCCTTTGCAGGCTAAATATACATTGTTTGCAATAATTTTGGATTTTTTCTGAAAGTTGTAAGCTTAGCTTGAGCAAAGTAAGTAAATTTTAGTTAAAAACTTATAAACTCTATACTTGTGATGTTAGAAAATGAAATAATTGAGCTCAAAGAGGCAAGACCTAGGGACCAAGAGGAGCGAGTTAGGGAGCGAGCTATGGAGCAAGAGGCACGAGCTAAGGAGCAAGAGGCACGAGCTAAGGAGCAAGAGGCACGAGCTAAGCAAGAAGAGGTCCAACAAAATATTCTTAGCTTTTTGAGGAGTAAGGGTTATGATGATGCTCTTACCTGTGGGGGTGGTTCATCTTCAAGTTAAAACACTTATTGGTTAGTACTTTATATTACATTTGAAAATCTATATTTGCTTTCTACAACGTATAAATTAGGGGTTGTGATATTAATTCATTGGTGTGGCTACTCTTAATGCATTATTAGAAATGTTTCTTATAACATAATTAATGTTTTTACTTTAAGATTTTAATGTAGTATTTTTTTTTATATTTGTGCAGATTTCTTATTGGTGGCTTTTAGGAGATTTACTTTTGGCATTATTTGAAGACATATGAGGACATCTTTCATTAGTTCAAACGCATGATTGTGCTACACTTTTTGCATTGTTATAAAACATCTTGAGTTATTGTATGTATTGTAAACTTTTATTGTATGGAAGTTGTTTGAATTGGATGCTTCTTTTATTTTTTTACTTGTGGAATGTATAGATCTTTTTTTTATAAATGTGTTGTTCAAATTTGAGGTTTTAATAATGTAATGACAAGTTACAGGTTAATATCAAAGCTATGAAAAAAAAAAAAAAACAGGAAATAAGTTTTAGCGACGAATTTTTTCGTCACAAATATTGCAACAAAAAATTATTTTAGTGACGAAATATTTCGTCACTAAATGTAGTAAAATTTTGTAAGAAATGGTTTTAGTGACGAAAATTTTCGTCACTATATGTGCCTAGATTTTCCTAAAAATAGTTTTAGTGATGAATTTTTTCGTCGCTATATGTATCCGAAAATAGTTTTAGTGACGAAATTATTCGTCACTAAATATCAATTTAATAAACTGAAGTGTTTTTAGTGACAAAATATTTTCTTCATTGAATAGTGTTTTTAGCGAGGAAAACATTTAGCGAGGAAAATATTTTCGTCGCTAAAAGTTTTTTCTTTTTAAAACAAATCAGACTTTTAGTGACAAAAATTTTCGTCGCTAGGACTTTTAGCGACGGGGTTTTAGCGACGAAATGAGTTTCGTCACTAAAAGTCCGATTTCGTCGCTAAAGGTTCTTAGTGACGAAAAATTAGACTTTTAGTGACGAATTTTTTCCTCACTAAAAATAAATTTTGTTGTAGTGTCTAATGACCTATATACCCTTTTTGCATGATGTGAATGATATGTTGAACATACATGACACACTTAACCAAAACCAACTCGCATAAATCTATCTTATGAATGTATCCTCTTTTTTAGAAAAATTTAGATTTGTTTTTGTGAATTAAAAAAAATTAATTTGATTCATTAAAAGGAAACCTGATATGTTTGTGTAAATTAAAAAAAAAATAGTTTTATAAGGAAAATCAGATTTGTTTTTGTGTAAATAGAATGAACAAGGTTTTTGCTAAAAAATATCAGATCTATTTTAGTATGTTTTTAGACCCATGTAAACTAGATTGTTTAACCTAATTAATTAACCAAGTGAATACTTAGGTTTATTATTCAAATCTAGGTTAAAACAATAAAGTCTTATCATGTAAAGAAGCGGAAAATAAAGAACACAATGATATGATCAACTAGGAAAACCAAACCGGTAAAAAACCTGGGGAGGATTTAACCTATCTATCCTCAAGGAAAAAAGCAAATCCACTATAGAAAATCAAAGTTTACAATAAGACTTAGACCACTAACATCCTATTGCTACTACATGTAGAACTTACTGACAAGACTACATGTAAGCTCCGAATCCACGGACTCCTTCTCTATTAGGTCTTTGCAACACAAACACCCACACTTGTGATAGAAAAACACAAACTCTCCTGCTTGTGACTCCAAGACCACCCTTGAAGGTTTAGATCATCAACAACTTTGATGACTAGTGAAAGCAACAACTTCTACAACACCGGATCTTGAGATTCTTTAAAGAATAACACCGGTAGAAGACATGCGAGAGCTTTTTGGGTACAAAACCCTACATACAAAAGACGCACAAAATGCACTAAAATCTCTCCAAAAAACTCTAAAAAGCCTCTCTAGGGTTAGCTTATGATGTCCTTTAAATACAAGAAAAAACGGATTGCGATTTTAGAAAAAACGGATTGCGATTTGGACTTCAAACAGATAAGGTATGACGTTTTTACGTTTACTGATTTTTGTTGATATGCGACTTTGGATCGATCGAGCTTTACAGAAATTGAATAATAATTTTCAGCAATTACTCAATTCCAAACTTAAATTAAACCAAACTTTGAGCAAGTCTAAACCTAGACTAAATATTTTGATCATGATTTGCCAACATATACAAATTGAAGTTCTAATATATTAGTTCCTAAAGTCTTAAAACCTAACAGTTTTGAAGCAAAGTTAAAAATGGTGAATTTTATTAAGAAAAAATCAGATCTATTTTGTGAATAAGAAAATCTAGATTTCTAAAGAAAAAAATTAGATCTGTTTTTTTATGAATAAAATAAGCAAAAGACATTTTATAGAAGAGGAACTACACTCATGAGATAAATCTATTTTACATGCATCAATCAAAAATCATCTCAACTTTTAACTTCTTCTTTTAAATTTCAAAATATGCTATTTTGTGACAAAGAAAATTTTCTCCAAATAAAAAAAATCAGATCTATATTTAATGAAAATACAAATCAGTTTTGTGTGTTTAAAAAAATCAGATCTACATTTAATGAAGATACAAATCAATTTTTACATGTTTTAAAAAATCAAATCTGCATTTAATGAAAATACAAATCAATTTTTGAGAGTTAAAAAAATCAGATCTGTATTTAATGAAAATAGAGATAAGTTTTTATGTGTTTAAAAAAATCAGATCTATATTTAATGAAAATACAGATTAGTTTTTAAGAGTTAAAAAAACCAGATCTGTATTTAATGAAAATACAGATCAGTTTTTAATTTATAAAATCAGATCTTAAAAATTCAGATAAGTTTTTATTTTAAAAAGATCTTTGTTAATTAGCAAATTTTGAGATTCAAGAGAAAGATTACAACAAACGAAAGAATCATCTAACGACATATTTAAAGAAAAATTTCAAACCAAACAAGGCAATTACATCAAGAATTAGAAATAATAAAAACATCCTAAACCTATTCATTCATCATCAAACAAAATTAATAGAAAGGAACAGAAAAAGAAAAGGAAAAAAATAAACTACCTCTTGCATGAGTATGCTCTTCTTAGTGAGGGAATATTTTAGGGTTTAAAGAAATTTATTCAACTCTTTGAAACCTAAAATATTTTGCTTAAAACAAAGAAATCCCTAAAGCAGGAGCCTTCAAAACGTCTTTAACGTAAGAGAAAAAAGAAAAGAAGAGAAGAGCCAAAAAGAGGAGGGGTCAGAAAGCGGAAAAAAGTGTGTTGAATTTTGAGAGGCATGCTTTATTATAAAGGCTAAAATGTTTGAAAAATTAGCTTAATGATCAGAATGGAAACTGGGACGCGTCCTTATCTCTAAAAAAATTGAAAAGGATGAGATTCATCTCAATCCAAGTGCCCTCGGGCTATGGCCCACATTTGTGCCAATCAGCACTTGAGAAGTGCCGATCGACACTCCAAGAGTGCCAAATGGCCCTCTTGGGTGCCGATCGCATGAATGAGTTCTAGTCCATATTGGACTATTTTTTTGGGGTTTTTTGAGCCGGGACTTGGACTTGGACACTTTTTAATCCCTATTCTAAAAATTAAGCTCCTTTTCTAATGATTTAGGTCTCTACAGCAATGATAATCTTGTAGATAAACACTCCAAAAGTGTTAATTATCCACAATGTTGTAGTTATCTAATTATCCTCTTTACTCCCACACAAGCAAGCCTATTTTTGACACTAACTAACAACCAATTACAAAATTATTTAATTAATTTTAATTGTCTAGCCAATCAGAATTAATTTAAATTAATCATGTGTGGTTGGTTCCACCTAAACAAAATACATGTAGACCGTGCAAACTTGATCATACAATATCTTTCAATCGGTCTGATTTGGAATTTGGACCTACCATCGCAACTGTTAGAATCTCAAGGTCATTTTTATAATATGCAATGAATGAATTAATGCATGTAATGCAATAATAAATTTTGGGTGTATGAATGGTCATCCTAGCCATCTTCATTGATTAAATTATGGGTGCAAAATCAAGTATCTACAATGAAAAATTAAAATTAAAAAAAAAAAAAAACACACTGCCAAATCATATTAACCCAAAATAGTTTTATAAAAAAAAAAAAAATACAATAAGTCATCAACCTAAACTAAGGTTGCAAAACAAAATAAATAACCTAAATTAAAGTTGCAAAACAGAATAAATAATATATATATATATATTATATATATATATATAGCGAGAGAGAAAGAGAATAATTACTTTTTTACGAGATAAATAGAAAATAAAATGAGAAGAAGAAGCGTCAAAATAAAAAATATAGTCATGAATCAAATACCAAACTATACAAGTCATGCTATATAATAGAATAACATTATATTCTTGTAAACTATCTTCATATGCAATATGATAAATTTTACCAATCATAGAAAAGAAAAAAGATAATAACTTAAAAACAAAAAACCAAATTGTATCAACCCAAATTAGAATTTTAAAGAACACATAAATTCATCAATCTAAAGTAGAAATACAAAAAAAAAAAAAAATCACACAAAAATAAAACATGAAAGAGAGAGAGAAAGTAATAACATTATATATATATATATATAATGAGAGAAAGAATCACATATTTATAGTAATGGAATGGGGATAAGAAGAGTCGAAATAAAAGGAAGAGAAAGGAATAGATTAAGAGTGCCATTAAGGTTGAGAGCAGCTAAAAAGGACATTATGGCTGGAAATAGTTGAGAGAAATGGTTGGAAATTGATTGATGATGTGGTCATTAATGTGGCTCCATAGGAAAAACTATTTTCAAAGGATTGCAACCTTTGTGGCTTGCTTTGCTCAAATCCAAATCCAAATTCAATTTTGGAACAATGAAAACATAAAACTTCATATTAATTGTAAACTAGTCTCACTACATAGGTGTACCTAATACATAATAATCGCCAAAAACAATGGTAAAATTCACCAAAACATCAATTACGGGTCTGAAAATAATATGTATACATATACCATATAAAAGGTTAACACTCACTGATTATTGTCCACAAAACCGCACGAAAAAAAAAAAACAAAAAACAAAATACGTTTACAAATTAATGCCAAGTGCATGTTCTTCACCAATGATCTTGTACAAAATATTTGCAAGCTCCAACCCAAAATTTTGCTTGTTTATTACGAGCCCTAATGCAATGACAAATGATTTTTTATTCATCCTTTCAAAGGAACATAGGCTACTGGAGCAGTCCAGTTAAATTGAATCACTTGCAGCTATTTTTTTGTAGCTTTTTTGGGTGGGGCGGAGAGGAGGGAAGGGGAAATGAATCAAAGAAAGTAAATGTTAGTTTGTATGTAAAATTATAAATCATCCAATATATGATAATAAATTGCTTGTTTTTGAATGGTTTTGTTCATAATATAGACACAATTAGATTTGGTCTTCTTTTTTTATTATTGAACTAATCGCTAATTTGTGTTATGCAAGGAATAGTTAATCAACCTCATTTTTAAAGAAAAGGCTAAAAGAATCAGTGAAAGGCTAATTCACCCACCAAGAAAAAGCTAAAAAAAAAAAAAAGAGATTGAGAAAGAAAGAATGAAAAACTATTCCCTTTTAGAAAATAATGTAGAAAACTAAAGCAACATTAAGATAATGGGAAAACTATTTGCAAAAGGATTGCAACCTTTGTGTGTTTACTTTACTCAAAGCCAAAATCCAAATTCAATTTTGAAACAATGAAAACATACAAGTTCATATTAATTGTAAATCAGTCTCTTTACATAAATTCACTTTTCACTCTAATGCATTTTGTAAATCAAACATTGTCAAGAATTTTAATAAATACTATTGCCACATCTATATTTGTTGTAGGCATCTATTTTACATAGAAGCCAATAGCATTGTTGATTGATTGAATGAAATTATTGGATGATCTAAACCTTTGATTATTTTCTCACCTTGATGCTATGTCTAGCATATGCAAATATGAAAATTAAATTTGGAGTACATGTATTGCAAAGAGCTATTTTGTTGGGTTTAACAATATTAGACTAACGGAATTGTATTTATTACAAATTAGACACCATTATAATATTATTATTTGTCACAAAAGTATTTGCATGCCTATTTGTGCAGTTTAATAGATAACATTACTCTTTAACTATGACTTAGCTTCATTCTGTTGTTAAATAAACAAATATACTATTCAGCACTGAAACTAGAAAAAGTCTACAAAAATGTCAACCGTGAAATAAGATCATCCTCACAATAAAGAGTAAAAGAGATAAGCCAACTCACAATAAAATTCAGAGAGACAAGCCAACTCACAAGTCTTTTTTTTTTTTTTTTTTTTGGGCTTATAATAGCTTCCTTCCTCCGTATATTAGAGCCTTCACGGGCGAGTATTGCATGCAACTCAATTACAAACAATGGCCAAAACACTTAGTCTTGTCCTTTATATCTATCTCACTTTTGCTTTCTGTGTCATCTATACTGATGCCGCGACCCCTAGTAACTTCACCTATGTATGTGATCCCGCCAGGTATGCCCAACTTGGATTGGATGTCAAATCACTCCCCTTTTGTGACAAGAAACTTTCCTACCAAGTCCGTGCAAGAGATTTGGTGAGACAAATGACACTGTACGAGAAGGTACGACAACTAGGAAATCGTGCTTACGGAGTCCCAAGATTAGGGATACCTGAATACCAGTGGTGGTCTGAGGCACTCCATGGTTTGTCCAATGCTGGTCCAGGTACCTTTTTTGATAATTCAGTTCCACATGGAACCAGCTATCCCACGCCAATTCTCACAACAGCTTCATTTAACGAGTCATTGTGGAACACAATTGGGAAGGTATAGGAGCATTTTGTTGAACAAAAAAATATAAATACACTGTTTAAGTTTTTCAAAACTTAAAAATGTTTAAAGAAATCGTTTTTAATCAATATTCATATGTATATACTCGTTTAAAGTAATCTTATTTCTTTCTTTTTTTTGATTTACTGTCATAATGTTTAAAAATGAAATAAAAACAGTTTCATAATTCTTAGGATTTTCTCTAAACTTAGAAACTTTTAAAAAATAGTAAATTATTCTTTCAAATAGTTTGTGTTTTTAAATTTAAAATTATATCTAGTAGAGATAGATGAGCTAAAATTTGTTACACAATGTAGGCTGTTTCCACAGAAGCACGAGCATTATACAATTTAGGGCATGCTGGATTAACATTTTGGAGTCCAACCATTAACGTAGCAAGGGATCCAAGATGGGGAAGAATCATTGAGACACCTGGTGAAGATCCATTCGTAGTTGGCACCTACGCTGTGAATTACGTGAGAGGCTTGCAGGATGTTGAGGGACCTGAGAGTAATAAATATAAGGATTTAAACTCAAGACCACTTAAAGTTTCTGCATGTTGCAAGCACTTTACTGCCTATGATCTTGACAATTGGAAAGGAATTCAGCGCTACAGTTTTGATGCTAGGGTAACTACTTTATGAAAATCATAATTCTAAAGTTGATATACCACTAACTATGATTCAAAAAAAATATTAAAGAAAAGTGTTTATTTATTTATTATTATTTGAAGGTGACGGAACAAGATTTGGTTGAGACATTTAACCGGCCCTTCCAAATGTGTGTTCAAAATGGAGATGTCAGTAGTGTCATGTGCTCTTTTAACCGTATTAATGGCATACCTGCTTGTGCTGATCACAAACTCTTAAAGGAAACCATTAGACAAGACTGGGATCTTCATGGGTACAATCTATCTAAATTCTAATCTCAATATTAAAGTACTAAAACTTAATTCGGATACTATTTTTGTAAGACTAACATTACAATCGATGCCAGATATATAGTTGCAGATTGTGATTCTGTTGAAGTAATGATTAAGGACCAAAAATGGCTAAACGTTGACAACGAAACTGCAGTTTCATACACACTACAAGCAGGTTATTAATAATGTGCCTTACCTATTCTTTTTTTCGATTTCCTCGTTTGATTTTTTGTTCACAGATGTTTAATTTCTACCTGGTTTAGGTTTGGATTTGGATTGTGGAGTTTACTACACCGACAATCTTGAAAATGCTGTGAAACATGGGAAGGTTGGGGAGGGAGATGTAGACCAGTCACTGCAATACCTCTATGTTGTGCTTATGAGGCTAGGAATATTTGATGGACAGCCTCAATACAATTCTCTCGGTATAAATGATGTGTGCACTAACGCCCACATCGAATTAGCAGGAGAAGCAGCGAGGGAGGGAATTGTTCTTTTGAAGAATGACAATGGAGTTTTGCCATTGGCAACTAAAAGGAACGAAACCCTTGCAGTGGTTGGACCACATGCTAATGCTTCCGTTGCCATGATTGGAAACTATGCATTTAACACATATACTGAAGGTTCTCCATGTCGATACAGTACTCCACTTAATGGCTTCTCAAGTTATGGAAGTGTGAACTATGCAGTAGGATGCTCCGATGTTAAATGTGCTAATGGGAACTTGATAGGCGCAGCCGTGGAAGCCGCCAAAACCGCTGATGCCACCATAATTGTTGCGGGGATAGATTTATCAATTGAGGCAGAGACCAGAGACAGGTTGGATATCCTCCTTCCTGGAAATCAAACTGATCTTATAAACCAAGTTGCTGATGTTGCGAAAGGCCCAGTAGTTCTTGTAATCATGTCTGCTGGAGGTGTTGATATCTCCTTTGCTAAGAATAACCCGAAAATCCATGCCATCCTGTGGGCTGGATATCCTGGAGCAGAAGGTGGTCAAGCCATTGCAGATGTCGTTTTTGGAAAATACAATCCAGGTAACATCTAATTTGATTCCTTGAACCAATGCAAATCTTTTATCTTCATGAGATTTTGCATCATTATTTACACCTAATTTTCTATGTTTTTCAGGAGGAAGATTACCACTTACATGGTATCAAGCTGATTATGTTGACAAGATACCATTTACATCCATGCAATTAAGGCCAGATGATAGCAAGGGCTACCCAGGTCGAACATATAAATTCTACGATGGCCCTACTGTCTTCCCTTATGGTTATGGCCTCAGCTACACAAAATTCAACTATACACTAAAAGCCGCGCCATCAGAACTGTCGACAAAATTAAGCAAATTTCAACACTGCCGTGACCTACCATATAAAAATGGAACCATCAGGCCTAGCTGCCCAGCAATTTTAATAGATGACATGAGATGTCATAATAAATTCACATTTGACATTGAAGTAAAAAATGTGGGTAACAGAGATGGAGATGAAGTTGTGTTGATTTACTCACAGCCCCCACTTGGTATTCTTGGAACTCATATTAAGCAGTTGATTAAGTTCCAGAGAGTTTCTGTTGCAGCTAGGACGAGTAAGCTCGTTCATTTTGCCATAAATATTTGCCAAGGCTTGGGCATTGTAGACTCCAATGGTAATGCTGTCTTGCCATCTGGTTCCCACACAATTATCGTCGGTGATCATCAAATGGTACATCCAATTCAGTTAACATATCATTAGAGGTGTGAGGAATGAGACTTTTAATTGAATAAAGATTTTTGTAAAGTCAATTTTCTTCAAGACTTTCATATATTGAATAAGATTGTTTTAAACTTCTAACACAACTTCTTTCCCTTCATCAATCCTTGTGGTTTAGGTTTTACTAATGCGTGTTGACTCTATGTATTGGCGCAAGTAATGTGAATGATTTGTAAATAGAAAAAAAAAAAAATAGTAACTTAAACACTAAACAATGTAATCATTATTTTAATCTTGATTTCAAAGAATATATATATATATATATATTGAGGGGGAAAGTATAAAGAAAGCTCAAATCAAATATATATAAACAAAAAGTTTACTTTAAAGTAATGGATAACTTCCGAATACTTAATCATGGATGACTTCCTTATTTAATAAAATGTTATATAAAATGTTATAGGTGATTTTTCTTTTATTTTTAAAATTTTGTTCAGGAATTTATATTATATTATTACTGAAGTAAGATTCAATATTATGATACTACAACTTTTTATTAAAAAAAAAAAATTGAATCCTTCCATGAAGGTAGGGTATTTCATTTCTTTGAATTTTTAGAGGTGAGATGATATTCCAAGTAGCCCAACATAATGAAATGATCCGTGTGTATAGATAAAAAAAACTTGGGTGTCATACCAGATATAACTGAAAGCTCGAATTTGTGCAAAAAAACAAGAGCTTGTTCAGACTACCAAATAAAAATTACGGCTTGATAGTTTTAACTCTAACTTATACAAAGTGTGGAACAAAAGTAAATAAGCGTAAAGAACCGTTATCACTATCCTAAGTCATATTCATCCATTATTAACAATAAAAGGAAAGCTTAAAGAGTAGGGAAGAGAGATGCAAATACAAAATAACACCAAGACGTGTTATCGAAAAGAAAACTGAAAAACTCAGCGAAAAACCTCTCTGTGACCCTCCAAGTTGAAATCGATCCACTAGAGAATAAATTTGGAGTACACGAATAACAAAAGACCTTCCAAGCCTAATCTACCCCATGTACTTGAGCTCTCCAACCTCCTGCTACTAATTAACTTCTCAGAGCCTTGACATCTCTAGCTTTTCGAATCCTGCAATTCAGTCTGATTGCATCCGTCAATGAATGACTCCTTCCAATGCTTCCCAATAGCACCAAAATCTCAATTTACACTCAGGATGAGTGTGATAAGTGTTTGGGCTAGCAACCTCTCAAAGATATAGAGATGGAGAGGAAGGATTTAAGGAAAACCACAAGGAAATGCGTAGATAATTGTGGGTATGACAATCTCTAACTCTCAAGGATATTTTCTAGGGTTTTCTCTCTCAAAAATATTCCTTACAATTTGTGGGTACTGAGGATATATATAGTGTGGGTAAAGGCATGGTAAAGCAAAACATATCTTTTTGCCAAACAAAAATTTTTGTGGGTCCTTCGCGGGTTAGCCTTATCCTCAAGACACTCACAAAAGATACAACCTAGCGCAATTATTCATCTTCCATCATGTACTCTACACATGGTTCTTTTCGCAGGTAAGCTACTCGCGAGACAGTCGCAAGCCAATTGTGAAATCGACTTGTACATCCTTTGAAGCTTAAGACTTCATCGATCTCTTACACTCATCCCTTACAATTAATCCCACATACATACAAGGAAAATGATTGAAGAAATTATAATCAAATTTGGCACGGAATTAAAGCTAATACAACATTGTTGGAAATCACAACTTTACATAATTTATGCACTCACTTATGGTCTAGATTTTTAGATTTTGCACATAAACTATATTTTCTATTACATGCTCTATCATGTTCACATGCATAGATCCAACTGTTGTTTTGAGCTTGAGACCTATAAATCTCATTTATTTATCTCCTTCTTTCATTAATTTTGTTAAGAAAAAATCATGTCAAATTGGTGTGCACATCTATTTATCTCCTTCTTATATACGCACTAATTGTGTTTATATCTATACTACTATTTAAGTGACTTTCTTTGTTTGGGATCCTTATTTCTACTGTTCAAAAATACCCCTAAATTTTAGGTTTAAGAGATACAAAATTTAAAGACAATACAGTAAAAATATATCTTTAACTCTCATGTAAAACTACCTATTTTCAAAATTCTAAATTTTAGCCTCTTTTATCTTTGCATTTTTGAAATTTAGGTTTTTTTTTTTTTTTTCTAATTTCCAAAACAAATGGCCGTAGGTTTATAGCACTATTGGTTAACTACTTTTAAAAAAATTAAAACTTTTTTATAAAATTTTTGAAATTTTAAAAAATTCATTAATAACTACATTTGACACATTTTTTCCTAAAACTTAGCACATACTCCCTTTTTCATTTTCTTTCCACAACTTTTTTATTGCCTCAACTTTCTACTCACTTTGTCTCAATTTCCAATTTTAGGAAGGTTTTTTTCCTTTGATGTTATCAAACTACAGATTAATACTACTATTTAAGGAATTTTCCCTTTTGAGGATCCTTATTTCTATGGTTTAAAAATACCCTTAAATTTTAGATTTAAGCAGAAACAAAACCCTAAACTAAAAATGTATTATCGAGTCTCACGTAAAACTACTCATATTCAAAACCCTAAATCTTAGCTTCTTTTATCTTTTGCCTTTTTGAAATTTAAACTATCTTTTTTTATTAATTTTTTTTTTTTTCTAATTTTGCAAAAACAAATGGCCAAAAGTTTTTAGCATCATCTGTTAATTACTTAAAAGAATTTTTTTAAAAAAAATCCATTAATAACTACATTTGACACATCATTTTCTCTAAAAATTAGCAAACATTATATCTATTTTGATACATCTCATAGTTTCTCAAGAAAAATAACATACATATATATATATATATATATATATATATATAATACCATATCATATCATATCATAGTATAATAAAAGTTGGGCTTTAGAAGTTGTGTTTGCACCAAGTGGCTTCACCAAATTGCAAAAAATAAAAATATATGTATAATTTTTTTGTATTCTTATCTTCTTGTCCTATAATTTATAAGTTGATAAAAATTTTAATTTAATTACAATCCAAATTTTTCATATAATCCTTTTATTATTAATTTATTTATAATTTCTAAACTACTAAGATTATGGTCCAAATTTTTCATCTAATCCTTTTATTATTAAATTTTTTTACTATTTTTTAATTTTTAATTTATTAACCAAATTCGTTATCTAATCTTTTTATTATTAATTTATCTATAAATTCTAAGTTACTAAAAATCTAAATTTGATTACTACAACAAATTAATTTTTGGTGATGAAAATTTTTGTCACCTACAACTTTTGGTGACGAAATTTGTTATTTGGTGACGAAAATGGTTTCGTCCCGTATACCACATCATCAAAAGTCCTGGTGACAAATAATTTCTCCACCAAATGGTTCAACTATTTTTTTTTAAAAGACTTTTGGCAATGAAACCATTTTGTCACTACTGTTTTCCTTGATTAAATACATTATTCAGCTACGAAATAGTTTCGTCTCCAAATGTATTTTATTTTATTTTTTTTAGATCATATTTGGCAACGAACTATTTCATCACCAAAACCATTTTTGAATTTATTTTTTTAATTTGGCTATGTTTAGTTGTTGATACCATATTTTGTCCGCCTTCAATTTGCGTGTCAGGCCCCGAAAAATCCAAAAATATTATTTTCTTTCCATGGGGCCGTGAGAACATCCAGAATGACTTGATGCAACCCGTTCCGGCGTCGAAGCACCCAAAGTGCCTCTTTTTACAAAAATGACCAAAATGCCCCTAGTCAACCCTAAGTTTGACCGAAGGTCAATCAAGGTCAAAACCCTTACAAAACAACATTTTTCATAGTTTTATATTAAACCCAAGCTTCTCAAAGATTTTTAGTAGCTTTGACCAAGTTTGACTCGAAGTTGACTTTAGGTGGGCCCAAAAACCCTAATTTTGATGATCGTCAGAACGGGTTGAAACTAACGTCATTGTAAAGATTATCAAATTCTCATTCCAATAACTATTCATGGGTCATAATCAAAGTTAGAGCAGCCAAGATATCACGAAAACTGGAATAACACATGATTGATGCACCACTAACTTCTGAGAGCCATAACTTTTTATTTGACTATTGGATTTTCAAGATCCATACCTTTTCAGAAACAGAAAGTCAAAATCTTTACAGGGATGTCAAGATCAACCCAATTGGAGGCCTTTTGAAGGTGGCGGTCCTTGAAGGGCCACCGCCTCGAAATTCACGACGGGCTATAAAAAGCCCAAGCACCCTTCAGGCCAAGGGGACCAATTTTTTTTTTCTCTAAGTTTTGCTCTCTTCCTAGTTTTTCTACATATTTTTTCTCTCTTAAAAACACAAAAAACACATCAAAGCCTCTTGATTCTTCATTCTTTACCAAAAAGACAAGGTATTGTTCTTATTCCTAATCTTCCTTTCCTTGGTTCTACTTTTTGGATTTGGGGTTTAGGGGTGTGGGTGTAGCTTTTTAGCTACTCATACCCCTAACCTTCTAAAAATCTTTCTAGCATTTATCTTGTTCTTGTTACTTGACCAACATGATTTATTGCTTTCTTAGCATGTTTTTGCTTTATTTGTGTTTCTAGCTTAAATCTCCTTGCTTTTTACGCTTTTGCCATGTTTCATGCTTAGATCTAGATCCTTCCATGCTTATATGTTTAGATCTACATGCTTTAGGATTTATGCCATGTTTTCCTATGTTTTGTGCCTCTTCTTGTTCTAGGTTGATGTTAGGGTTACATGCTCACATGCTCGTATGATGTTGTTGGCTATGCCTTGGCTAGGATCTATGTTCTATGTGTTTATTTCCATGCTACATGGTTAGATCCGTGTCTTCACATGATTATATGCTTGGATCCATGTTCTTCCATTTCTATGTGCTAAGCATTTATAGGCATACATGCATATTTTTATGCCTATATGTCTAGATCTATGTTTTCACATGCTTAGGTGCTTGGATCTATGTTCTCTACATGCTTTATGCCATCTTCAATGTCCTTGCATGTTCCATGCCATGTTTGTGTGCTTAGACCTAAGCTATGTTTGTCATGCCATGTGATGGGAAATTTAGACCCCGGTTGATAGAATTAACAAGTTTTAAACCCAATTTGTTAATTGGATTTATTATATATAAACCTCGATAAAAAAAAATAAAAAAAATTAACATCACTATCATGTCAATATCTTGCATAGCGGAATAGTAAATAAGACAAGACATGATGACCTAAGAAAACCAATGAAACAAACTAGTTTCATAATAAAAAACCTAGGGGGAAACCTTCTTGAAAAGCAATTCACTATAGTAAAGAGAAGTTTCAGATCTAGCACAAAACCTTTGTCCCTAAACTCTACAATCCCCGTAGATGAACTCATAGCAAAAACCTTCTACCACTTTAGAACCTTTGAACTCTTCAATATATGAACACCACCCTTTGATGCACGGATCTCAGTGTGTGACTAACTCCTTTGCACGAATCCCAGTACGTGACTCACTCACCAACTTGAGGAAGAAGAATGTTGGCTGGAAAACTCTTCCCTTCATCAACAATGAAGATCAAGAAGCAGTTGGTTACAAAACCCTAAGGCGCAAAGACGCAGTAGCTTCTTTTATAGAGAATAAGCACTTGGTCGCTTTTTGCATATGTTCTCCTTGTATTCTCTTATGTAACGGCCTTTAAATTAAGTCTTATGTATGTCTAGGATTGTGAAAAAAGAAACCTTACACATACATATTAGCATGGGCCAAAAATCAAGTCTGAAAATTCTGATTTCATAATTCTCGATAGATACTGTATTTGTCAATAGCTGTCGAGACCTCGATAGATAGCTATCTTTTGAGAGCAGTTGAGCTTTAATGACTCAGCACTTCTTCACTTGTTTCTTAGACAGACTTGCATGGCTTTAACACTTGAACTTGAAACCTTGTTCCTTGAAGTATTAAACACATCTTAGATCTACCCAATTACAAGTAAAGTGTGTTTTGTCAAAGGATTACCCAATTCTAAATGACATATGTTACTAACATGATTCACATATGTCCTAACACCATGTGCTATTGTAGCCCTCTTTGTTGCTTTGTCTTTCTTTCTTTTTGTTTTGGCCTAATGGTTAGGACCCGATCTAGACCTTATGGTCTTTGTCATTGTCCATACACTAAGGCCCATATCAAAGGATTTGGATCATCCCTATTTTGCATGTATATGCTTGCTTGCTTCTATGCTCTATGCTTGTGTTAGCCTTTCTAGTTCTAGGCTTTGCCATGTTTGACACCTTTAGCGGGTTTGTGGTTGTGTGGTTACATCCGACGCCCATGAGGCTTGTTTGGATGTAGCCACATGGGCGTCAGATGTAGCCACTTGAGATGCATCACCATGATGCCAGTTGCTTCGTGCACCCCTTCCCCCTTTCCGCCCCGTGTGATGTTATGCTTGCCATGCTTGTTTATGCCACCCATTGGCTTTCTATGCATCTTTACATGCTTGCTTACATGTCCATGCATGAGTCTTGTTTGCTAGTGTGTCATCCATACTTCAACACAATGAAGCTATGGACACCCAATCCAAACCTACCTTTGTCCCCCGCGAACACCCCCTTTTGTTTGTGTTTTTGCTTGTATGTCTTCTTTTCTTGTTTGCTTGCCTGTTTGCCTTATGGCTTTCTTTTCTTTTTCTTTTTTATCTTGTGGCTCGTCATGTCTTCTGCGATATGCTATGCTTACCATGTCTATTATGCTTATCTGCTTTATGCCTCTGTCATATACTCTTTGCACCTTTTCCATCCATTGCTTGTCTGCTGGTTTCTTGTCTTCACCTTTGCGTGTACACACATAGAGTGAGGAAGCATGGAGATAGGAATGATCTCCCAAGCACAAGCAGAAAGGGCGCGGATGCAAGCATGTAGATATGATCCAAGCAGCCGTGTTCAGTAGGTTTAGGGGTCTAGCTTTTCCCATTTGGGTATGTACTCTTTTAAAACCCCTTCCTTTCTATTCCCTTTCTCTTTCTCTCTTAGATGGGTTATATTAGGTATATCACGCCATGTACCATTCGTTCTCATCTCTAGAGTATGGCGACCCGTGTTTATTTTTTTTTACACCTATATTTTGGGCCATGCTCTAGGGATGTGGGCATTTACTTTCTTTCCTTGTGTGCTCTATGTATATATATACCTGCTCGCCCCTTCCGATGTGATTATAACAGCCCATGACACTGAGGCAAAGTGATGCCTAATTGCCGAATTTTCATCGTGGAAATCTGGTATTTCTCCTAAACACCTTAGGAAAGCATAACTTAGGACCACACCCATTCAAAAGTCAAACCTCGAAGCCCCTATGCATCTTGAGCCCTGAAAGCCAATGCCAAAATCATGTTTTTTTTTTTTACTACCAATCTTCGAAAATTAAGATTTTATCAAAATAAAAGACTTTCCTCGAACAGGCATTGTGGGGTGGCTAACACCTTCCCCACACATAACCAAACTTTCAGACCTAAGAATCAAGGTTTGTTTACTATCCACATTAGATTAGTGCGTGGGTTCTTTATTTCTTTGTGAACAGCACGCAAGCCCAAGTAAGAAGCAAGGATCCTGGGCCTGATACTTTATGCTTTAAGGGACTAGGCTTGGTTCACCACAGCTAAATTGGGCTGATTTCGAACCAACTGGTACACAAAGCGCGGATCCTACAACACATACATAATAACATATAGAATATATATGTGCATTTAATTGCAAAGAATAGTAAAGAACGAACCAAAGAATGAGGAAGAAAGGCAAAATAAACGTTAGGGATCCTTAAGAAAAATTGAAATATTTCATTGTTTTCTTAATTTTGTAATATATCACGCTCACCAGGACATGTTACAAAGTCCAAATAAGTTCAAAAATCACAAACTTATATGGCTCTTCAAGTCTCTAAGACTTGTGAAGTTTGAATCCCTTTGAATCTAAGTGTATTCTCTAGTGGTTGTTTGAGGCTCTCGGACGGTGTTTTTCCTCTCTTTTCTTCTTTTTGAATCTTGACAGAGCTTGCTCAAGGATTTTCAATCTAATTCTATTGTTACTGAATGCCTTTCACTATTGGCTACCCCTCCTTTTATAATGCCATCCTAGGGTTTCTAAAGTACCATTGATTCCCTCTATTTGCTCCCATGGGTACCTGAACCAATGTTGTGTCAGCAACATTAGTGGCTGGTCCTTTCCTCATTCTTCATTATCTCCCTCTTTTGAGGTTCCCTTTTCAAAAGCCTATAGTTGACTTTTATGGAAATTTGAATGAAGTGGTAATTGGAAAATTCAACTTGGGCTAGAAGACGGAGGACTCCAAAATTGTGAGGAAGATCCTACGATCATTGCCAAGGAGCTTCCGTGCCAAGGTGACCGCCATCAAAGAGAGTAAAGACCTTGATGAGATAAAGGTTCAAGAACTCATCGGTTCTCTTCAAACATATGAGCTATCTCTACCATCACAAAGGAAGAGCAAATCTCTTGCTCTTAAGACGATCAATGAAAGAGTTGAAGCTCAAGAGTCCTCAGATGAGAATGAGGTTGAAAAAGAGGTGGCATGCCTTGCAAAGAACTTCCGCAAGTTCTTAAAATTCAAAAAGGATGGGAAGTCTTTTGAGAAAGGGAAATTCTCAAATTTCAAGAAGGACAAGAAAAACTTCAAGAAGAAAGATTCCAAAGATTCTTCTCCATCTCAAGTAATCACTTGCTATGAGTGTAATGGGCATGGTCATGTAAAAAAAGAATGCCCCACTTATTTGAAGGCAAAAGGTAAAGTCTTTGCTACTACCCTTTGTGACACGGATAGCTTAAACTCCGATTCAGAAGAGAGTTGTGGCGGAGAAGGAAAATACTCCACTTTTATGACCATTACACCCATGGACTCTTCGGAAGATTTGAGAACTCTAGTGGAAGAGCTCAGTGAGCACACCAAAGTAGAGTCTATAGGGATTGGAGAGTAATTTGATGATGAAGATAAAGAATGCATCTATGAAGGAGGAAAGGGATTGCAAGAATCCTACAATTCCTTTCTTGAGAAGATCCGAGTGTATGCTAGAGTGGTTAAGGCAACCACTAGAAAAATGAAGAAAGCAGAACAGGATTACAATAGCATACTTGTGAGGTATAAAAGACAAAATGTGAAGTTGAAGTGATGAATAAAGAGCTAACAAATTCCTATTCTAGGATCAAGTTTCTTGAGCTTGAGGTTATTCAAGCTAATGCCATAGTGAATTGTGTTGCTTCAAAGAAACTTGATGAGGTGCTTGCCTATCAAAAGCCTTCTTCTGATAGAAGTGGCTTAGGATATACCAAAGAAAGTAGCTTAAGTGCCAATGTGTCTAAGGAAATGAAGTTTGTTAAAGCTAAAGAACTGATGGTTGCAACCCCTCGTGTCGATAATGTGAAAGTTGAGAAGAAACCAAATGTGGTTACTTAAAAGATTGTGACAAAGCCTTAAAATCCAATTATGGCCAAGCCCAAGGCAAAAGGGAAGTCTCTTCCAAAGTCACAAAGAGGTCTTCAAACTCAACATTTTTGCCCTCATTGTGGAGTCCGAGGACATACAAGGCCAAATTGCCACAAGCTTCAAGCATTGAAGAATGAGAGTTCTCAAAGGCTAAGAAGACAAGGAAAGGGCAAGGGGAACCACAATCAATCAAAAGGGCAAGCAGTAAATCCCGGTATTGGTGATGTGATGAAGATGATAGACACCATCACTTCTTGTTTGGCAAACTTCACCCCAAGGTTTAAGAATCATAACCCAAGTACCCAATCCTCTAAGGATATCACCCCAAACGCACGTGCCGTGTAGGTGAAGAAGGGTACTCATGCATAAGCATTATAACATGTCCATGCATTAATTCTTTCGACCTGCTGTGACAATGTTGGTTGTTTGGTTATGTTTTCTTCATTGTGGCATGTTTTTACTGTCTTTGTTGTTTAAACGCTTTGAATGTTTGTTTTTTTTCTTTTTGATCAATATTTACTTGCTTTGGGTCAAAAATCCAAAAACACATAAAAAGTAGAAAATTCAAAAAGTTTGATTGGCATTATTGTGTAATGTCACACGCATGTTTAACCTTGTACTTCCGTACTAATGGCTTTGTGCATTTACGAGCTTAGCTTGTTCTTTATGCACTTGTATCTTTGTGGGAAAAATCTTGACATCTATGTAACTGTTGTAAAAAGGTCTTCAAACTTGTCATGTATGATTAGTCAATAGTTTTGTTGATCTTAAGACATGCATATACTTGTGCCTATATATCTTCCCACTCTTTTATGTTTTTGCTTAAAGACCTCAACCAATGTCAAATCTCAAAAAGAGGTAATGAGCTACGCACATACTAGTATTTGATTAGGGAAAAGGGAAAGCGACTTGTATTGAAAGTGTATGGTGCCCAAAAGCCAAAGGCTTACTCTCAAAATTGAAATATCAAAAATTTCAAGCATCAATCTCAAAAAGAGATGTATTGTTCTAAAATGATCAAATGCTATAAAATGTAAGAAGCCAAATGAAAAGCTTCAAAGTTATGTAATCAAGTTTTTGTGGGAGGTCATATATGCTCATTTCATTAATTGAGATTGGTCACTCTACTTAGTGTTAATTGTGTATGTCTTGGTTGAATTGATCATTGAAGCTTCATATTAGACTAAGGGTTATCTCAAATTTGATACCCACACACATCACACATATCTATGTTCAATGAATGCCTTATTCATTTGTGTGATTGTACTTGATTAAATGTGTTGTACATATTCAAGCATATATTAATCAAACACAAAAATATTTTTGAGTAATTTAGTTGTTTTTGAAAGTATTTTGTTTCGAAAATTTTCACAAAAATCCAAAAAATTTCAACTCTGCCTTTTGGCGACTCACTCACGAGTCGCGAGGCTTTAGTCATGAGCTTACACAAAATGTTTCGTGACTCCTTAGCGAGTAAGAGTTCCAGTTGTGAAAAACACTTAGAAAATTTTTCAAAAATTTATGGGTTTTTGTCATTTTCACAACTACTTCACGAGAAGAAGTCCAGTCATGAGGTTTCTCAGAAAGGTTCGCAACTTATTAGCAAGTGGAAGTCCCAGTCGCAAAAAAGACTTAAACAAAATTTTCAAATTTTGTACAAGGATTTTTGGCGACTTGTTCACGAGTCATATGAGTCGCGAAAAATGCGTGTTTTGCACAAATAAGGTTAAATCTCAAGCAATTTTTCAAAAACTTTTCAATTTTCCTCGCATCACGTGCATAATCCTTTGTCTTCTCCACCTCTCCCTCTCCCAAAACTGCCATTCTCACTCACAAAACCTCCATTTTCTTCTTCAATCCTCAATCAATCATTATGAAAAGGTATGGGTTTTCATTTATTTTCACTTTATTTCAAGTTACTAGCCCTAGTTTTCTTGGATTTGTTGTTTATATTGAGATGTTGAGATATGATTGTTGAATATGGGTTTTTGATGTTTTTGTTGAGTTTTATATATGGGTTTTGTTGGGTTTCATAGTATAATGCTAGTTTTACATGTTTATACTACATGCTCAAGCATTTTGCTATTTTTTGTGTTGTGTTGTTCATATCATGTTGGCAATAAAATGTCTTTTAGATGTTTTTGTGTGTATTTTTGGACTCCATTGAGTACAAATACTGTGGGGATAATAATGTTTCTTTGTTTTTGAAACATCAAATGATTATGTGTTTTCACACATTGCCCCTTGCATGTTTTCATGCCCTAGTTTGCACACTTTTGCATATGATGCACACACACACACTCTTTGACATGTTGAGTGAATAATGCTAATGATTCTATCATGTTGTGATGTTTAGAATCTTCACATGTCAATTTTTTTAATTACTCTTTAAATTATAGTTTTTAGGGTTTTAATTCGAAGTTTATGTTTTGGTACTAACTTGTTATTAATCAAGTTTGTTACCAGCTATTGTGCTCTGCTTTGTGGAATTTGCTGCTTTGTTTTTGTAAATGGCTCCACAAAAAACTATTGCTCAACGTGGTGACAAGAGGAAACGCATGGACAATAACCGATTTCGCTCCACTCAACATTTTGAGCGATACAACCATCACTTTGAGAAGGCTCCAATAATTCAAGAGAGATTTGTGAACTTTTCTAACCTCAAGGAATCCTTTATCCCTAGTTGTTTTTAAGAACGTGGCTGGGAAAAGCTCTTTGGTGATCTCCCTAGGGTTTGTAAACAACTGATCCAGGAATTCTATGCAAATGCCACACTAAGAGAAGATTACATAAACTGTTGGGTTAGAGGTCATGAGTTCACTCTTGATGTAGGGGACATTAATGGTATCCTTGGACATGGAGACCTAGATCATGAAGACTTCATTCCTTTCAAGGACAGGATGATACTTCTAGAAACGGTACAATCCCATATTGATGGCACCAGGGAAGGAAAATGCCTCAACACAACCACCTTCCCTCCGGATTCGAGATGTCTTGCCTATATCATGATGTTTAACTTGTATCTGGTAAAGAAGTTGACCACCATCAACAATGCTATATCCATCTTCCTCATGGAGCTTTGTAAGAGAACCTACATCGACATTGGTGCACATGTGTACACCATCATTGCCGAAGCTACAAAGACAACCTCAAGGGCAAAGCTTGTTCTCCCAAGTCTGATTATAAGGATCCTTCATGAAAAAGGTGTGGAGACTCCATAGGACATAAGCCTAATGAGTGTGCCTCCTTCCATCAACTCTCAAACAATCCTAAGGAGCAAAGTTCGTCTTCTGGGTGAGGAACAAGCTGATGAACCTGAACAAGCACCTCCTGCAGATACAAAAATTGAAGCGGAAAGACGACCATTTTCTTCAAGAAGAGGTGGTGGTCGAGGTAGGAGAGCAGCTTCATCGTCTTCATTAATGCCTCTAGACACTTTTCACATCATTCTTGAGAGGATTGATGGTCTAAGAAATTTCCAAACTGAGCACTCCAATAGGCTTACAACTATCCAGGACCAAATCAACTTGCTCATAGCCAAGTTTGATAGCTTCACGAACCAGACATAGCACTTTGGCCCTTTCGGTCAAAAAGGGGGAGTAGTATGGAGTAGCTCTTGAGGGGGAGCCTATCTTGAAGGGAGAACTTTTTATAATTTTTTATAGCTTTTATGGTTTTTATGCTTTTGTTTTTTTTCATAGCACTTATTCTAGTATTCTATAGTTTTAGTACTTTGGTTTTTAAGTACTCTATGGTTTTAGTACTTTGGTTTTAAAACACTTGGATATTATGTGCTTTGGATACTTAGATGTTTTAGCTATTTAAACTATGCTTTAGTTTGTACCTTTGCTTGTGTTGCTATTTAGTACTTTTAGATTATGTTTTGCATTCTCTTTGGTACCCTTGTGTACTTGTTGGATCTTGTATCCTTGATGCAATTACCTTAGTATTCTTGCATTGGTTGAGTGTTAGACATGCAAATGAAACTTTGCATTAAGCTTATTAGTTTGCATGTCCGGATGTTCATTCATCATGTGAATGTACATTGTGGTCACTATTTATAGTGATTGTTCTTGTTTGGTCAAGCCATGCTTTATTGTCATATTCATACTTGCTTGATCGCATTGTGCTTGCTCCATATGCATTCCAAGATTTCTTCTTACAACGAACTTTGTGTGATATTGTTTTCAGGAAAACTTATCTGTATGGTTCAAGAGCTTCACAGATTTAGAGTTAGGTGTGAGTGAGTTTTGGCAACTGTCCCCAACTCACATTTTAAGTCTAAAGTCTATTTTAGGGTTTTTTCATGGAATAGCCAAAGGGGGAGATTGTAAGGTTGAATTTATTCAACCATGTGTTGGCTTTATTTCATGCCAAATTTGCTTGTAATTCAGAAATTAGATACCATGTATTTAGGAGGGAATCATGTAAGGGTTGTGCGTGAAAGAGTGTAAAGAATTCAAGTGTGTGAGCAATCAAGAGCATTCTCGCAACTGGAACTCGCGAGTGACTTGCGACTGATGACTTGCCAGAAGTGCCACACATGTGAAGCATGAAGTAAGGTGAAGGGTCATGACAGCTAGAGCACTACAGGACAAAAATGTACAGTCTGGCCATTCTGTTATTTGGTGTCTGGAACTCGTAACTTGTCCCGATCACGAGTGAGTGGCCAAAGCCCCCTATTTTGCAGAAAAAATGTCTTTTCACATTCCCTCACGTACTCTACTATAAATACCCTTATACCCACGAAATTTAGAGAGCTTTAAAAGTGAATTTTGAGAGATAAACCCTAGAGAAAAACAAAATATACTCATCCATAATCTTACACATATGATTCTCCAAATTCCTTTACTCTCACCCTCTCCATTGACATACCCATAAGAGGACCTTTAGCCAAATCCTTACCTTACCATACCCATATCAGTGAAAAGGTTATTTGGTGCTTGGGAAGCAGTTCAGAGAGGACCAATTCATTTGGTTGGTGCAATGAGTTTATTACGAGATTCAGAAAGCTAAAGAAGACACTGTTATGCTTAACCTTGTTGGAGCAAGAAGCTTAGAGGGCTTCAGTTTATCGGGTAGATTAGGCTTGGAGGGTCTATTGCTATTCATGTATCCCAACTGATTTTCTAATGAATCATTTTACTGCTTGGAAGGCGACGGAGAAGTTTTTCGCTGAGTTCTTCACTTCTATTTCCTCTTCAAGGCCATGAGGATCAGAAATTTGAAGTTGAAGACAGATTTAAAGTTGGTTATTGGCCAAATGACCAACGAATATGAAGCAAAGGAAGAAATAATGAAGAAGTACCTTAAGCTAGCAACTCAGCTTAATGATGAATTCAATGACGTCAAAGTCGAGCAAATCCCACAAAAGGACAATTCAACTACCAATGAGATAGACAAGCTTCAACTAAAGATCCCTCTGCGGTGACAGATCTACTCATAGAAGTCCAGATAAAGCCTAGCATTGATGAGCTGCATACCTTTTCAGTCCAACAATCTAGTACTTGGATGAATCCAATCCTTTCTTATATAAAGGATGGTCAACTACTGTCTGACTCGTCAAAAGCAAAGAAGGTTAGGGTCAGGGCAGTTAGATTCACCGTCGTGAATGGTGAACTTTACAAAAGAGGATTTTCACTAACATATTTGAAATGCCTAACCCTTGAAGAAGAAATATATGTGTTGTGAGAAATCCATAAAGTAGTATGTGGAAACCATTCAGGACCTCGATCCTTGGTGGAAAAGAAGATCAGGGCAGGTTACTTTTAGCCAACTATGCAGAAAGATGCGATTGAGCTTGTCAAAAGATGCATTAAGTGTCAACACTTTGGAAATGTGCAACATATACCTAGAGAGTTACTAACGAGCATCTCCTTACATTGGCCGTTCTCCACATGGGGGGTTGATATCATTGGTCCACTCCCTCAGGGGAAAAAGCAGGTGAAATTTCTACTCATTGCCATTGATTATTTCACCAAGTGGATCGAAGCAAAACCACTAGCAGTAATTACATAAGGCAAAATACAAAGCTTCTTTTGGAAGAACATTATCTGTAGGTTTGGAATACCTAAGATGATCATCTCTGATAATGGTCGGCAGTTTAATAGTCAAAAATTCAGGGAATTTTGTGCAGATCTGGGGATACAAAATCATTATTCATCACTTAAGCACCCACAGGCTAATGGGCAGACGGAGGTAACAAATCGTACTTTGCTTAAACTCATTAAAACACTACTTGAGAGGGCAAAGGGTGCATGGCCTGAAGAGTTACCCAAGGTGATATGGGCCTATAGGACGACAGAAAGAAAACCAACTAAAGAAACTCCATTTTGGTTGTCCTTCAATATTGAAGTAGGAGTATCTAGCCTTAATTGAGCTCATTGTGATGAAGGTATGAACAATGAGAGGGTGAAGCTTAGAATGGCTCAGTATCAACAAAAAAATGGAAAAGTACCATAATCAAAGGGTGAAGCTTAGAATGTTCAACCCCGATGACATCGTTCTATGAAGGGTCTCACAAGCTACTAGATATCTAGCTTAAGGGATGTTAGGACCTACTTGGGAGGGTCCATATAAGGTTGTTCGTTAGTCCAAAAGGAGAAGCTATTACCTGAAGGACCTTAAAGGAAAGCCACTGCCACGTCCCTAGAACGTGGAACATCTCAAGAAGTACTATCAATGAGAAGTACCTTGGTTTAATAAGCTCTATCTGCAGGAGCACCTCGCCTGACAACGCATCAAATAAATGAGATTTCATTGTTTTTCTTTAAGCATTTCTTTTCCTTCAAGTGTTTTGATCAAGTTGTTTTTAGTAGTTTCCTTATAATGCCCTCATAAATGAGGACGCATGAAATAATAAGGCTCTCTAAGCCATCTCTTTTTCAGTAAAGTTTGACTAAGCTTCAAGATTAAGACAAAAAGAAGGAACCCATGACCAAACGACGAGTTTAAATCACAAATGTGGTAGTAGCTCAAGTGGCAAAACATGGTGATGACTCTAACGATGAGTTAAAATAACAAACGATGAGTTTAAAACACAAATGCGGTAGTAACCCGGGTGGCAAAAACATTGTAATGACTCTGACGACGATTTAAAATCACAAAATATGGTAATAACTCCAATGGCGAGTTAAAATCATAAGCATGGTAATAACTCCAAATAATGATTTACAATCAATAATTTCAAATGACGAGTTAAAATCACAAGCATGGTAATAACTCCAAATAACGAGTTAAAATCACAAGCATGGTAATAACTCCAAATTACGAGTTAAAATCATAAGCATAGTTAAAATCATAAGCATGGTAAAGACTCTAACGACGAATGTAAATCAAAAGTACGAGAACATCAAGGTTTAAACCATAACAAGCTCTTTTGAGCAAAAGCTAAGTAAGTAAACAAAGCCTAAACAAGTGCATTGTTCATAAAGAAAAAAAAGCCCAAAAACAGAAGGCATTCAAGACATCCATTTTTTCTAAAATAAAACCTCGAAACAGGAGGCACCCATTTTTTTTTTAATTAAAAACCCTCAAAACAAGAGGCACCCATTTTTCTTAAGATTTTTTTCTAAAAAAAAAAAAAAAGAAAAAAAAAAAAAAAAAAAGAGGAGATTACTTAAAACTTCTTTCAAGGAGCACTAACGACCTCCTCCACATGGCCCACGTCCATATGAGTCTCGTCAGTGACTTCACTTGTAGTAGTACCACCCACGACAATACCATCTCCTTCAACAGCATCAGCAGCCTCAGCAATAGTTTCATCTTCCTTCTCCTTGGTCTCGTTGACAACGATCTTGGTGTCAATCGAAGTCCAAGCTTGCAAAATCCGCAACTTGGTTGTGATGCTTCATCATCCACCTACGGAGAAGCTCAAAGCCGTCGAAGTATTGCATAAACTGAAGATCAGAGAAGTAGTAAGACTCAAGAAACTTCTCAATCACCTTCTTAGGTTCCTCATCCGTCTACAAAAGGGCAGCTTGAACTTCTTTGTCTTTTTGAATGACGAGCTTCTTCTCCAGCTTCGGCACATCCTTAAGCTCCTTCACCTTATCCTTGGCCTTCGTTGCCTAAGCCATTGCCTCAATCAGGTCGTTCCTCAACTTGGAGCTCTCGGTCTTAATTGATTCAACCTTGAAGTTCGCCACCACTACCTTCTCCTCACTACTTAGGTAATTGTTTTCAACCGTAGAGATCACCCAAAACCTGGAAAGTGAGAAAAGGTTCAAAACTCTCGAACAGGTATAAATACTCGAGAGATGGCTAGAGTAAAATACTTACACCAGCGTATGAATATAACGGCTGACCAACTCATGAGAAGGAACTGACAAGAGGCCCCTAAGCTTGTCATCAGTAATGACATTGTGAGCTTGTCCAAGAGTGGTAGCAGGATCTTCCCAAACACTCTTGCCAACTTTTCCCTTCCCTTTAGAGTGAGTGGTTGGAGGAGTGAAGGTCATCATCTCAAGGGAAGGCGTAGGAGAAGACGGAGTACCAAAGAGAGATAAGGGGGTAGGAGTTTCATCTTTTCCCTCATCCAACTTGCACTTTTTTGATTTAGGAGTGAGCAGGGACAAAGGCTCATTCTTCAAATTCTTCACACGAGCATACTTATCCTTGCTATACCTGGTGGCCATTTCTGCAGAATGGAAGGATTAAAAATCTCAACTCTTATAAAGAAGAGAGAGATAAAGAGGAATGTTAAGTCAAACCTGCTTTTCTCTTCACAAGAAATCTTCTTTAGGACAAATGCAGAAGGTTCAGGTTCAAGGCAACACTTGTACAAACGACGAGAATCAACTAGATCGTCGAGGTCGTCGATAGTGAGGGTAAACTCAAGAGCAGCTTGAATATGTCCTTGGTAACACTCTTCCAATACAGGACGATCAGAAAATGCAAGACATGTTAGCAAGGAATGGTTGACGAGTTGAAAAAACTAATTTAACAAAAAGTTATAGAAATGCACCAAGTGAGGGAATTTCTCATTTCCTTAGCAACCACAGGACCTTACCCCACAGGTCGTCAGTCATGGTTTCCCATTCGGATCCAGAGACATAGAAGTATCGTGATTTCCAGTCATGAAAGGAAGTAGGAAAGCTACGAAAAATCCTAGACTCCCTATTCCAAGGCAAGAGTCAAAATACCCAAATGGGTAGAGGGTTTTAAACAGTATAGGTAAAGGTATTCATTTAAGGAAATCATGTCCCCATCATGGACAGTTACCCAAATTGACATGCACCCAATAATCATCCTTCATGCGTTAGGGACAAGTTGACCAGGGAAAAAGTATGATAAAAGGATGAACAGGGAAGCAAAGGCCACATTAAAAGGTAGCTTCGTAAAAATTCACCTCACCATGGGCAAAGGAATAGGCTTTTTTGTTAGGACAAGGCAGTCTAGTAACAACCTCCACAGGGAACTAGAACCTTTTTCATATAGATTTCAAGTGTCTCTATTCTAGGAAGCAAGACTCTGAGAGAGCATGAAAGGGGATTAAAGGCAAAGAAGAAGAGGGTTTAGAAGAAAAAAAGGTTTTGAAGACGAAAAAGGCTTTGACATCACGACCTCAAAATCTTTATTAGAAGACTCACCACTTGACGACAAACCAGTCTCTAGTTTGCTAGACCTAACATCAGTATCCCTATACTCAATAACTGTCATCTCAAGGTGGTGAGAAATCAGAGAACGGCGAATCAAGGGAAAAAGTCTCGTCAAAACGGGTCTAAAAGCTCTACAATCTTGAGGCAAAAATAATCCAACCCAAGGATGATGCCCACTAGAAAACTCAAGAAATACCCCTAGTCTAGCAAAGAATAATGATATAGAAGGAGTCTCTCACCTAATAAAAGCAAAATCAACCATAAATAGAATCTAGAAGGAAAAAGAGCCCTACCGTACAGAGGGTGCAGAAGCTTTCTTTTGGTTTCAGACTCCAAGTTTAGCATGTAGTGAAGAAGAAAGAGAATAAGAGGAGTTTCTTTGCTAAGAAAGGAAACAAAAATAATGTGCGGAAAACACAAGGAAGGGACACACATATGGCCAACACGAGAGAGAAACGTGGCACTCATTTGACGAAAAAGTCGCCCCATAATAAATATGATGGGACAAGAATCTTAGGACATGATTAAAATGACCCGTCCAAGAAAAAAATTTCATATTCCTTTGCTCGTCCATGCAAAGGACAACAAAGGAATAGAAGGGGCAACTAACAAGTAGCGCATGAATGGTCGTTTGTAACTTGCAAACTGTCAATCCCAATGTCGAGTAAAAGTACAAACGAGCGCAAGCACATTAATTCCAAATAGCATTCAATGATCGGGTGATAAATAGGCACAGGACCGTTATCTCTGTCCAATAATGTGCACTTAAAGGTCGGTAATAGATAGCAAATGTGGATTAAAGGGCATAATTGTGCATTAAATCCACCAACCACAGTGTAATGTTAGATTGAGCAATAACTAAGCATGAGGCTATATAAAGCTAGGAAAGACAGGTAAAAAGAAAAAAGAACACAATTTACACAATATAGAATTGAGATTTCTGAATAGGTGAAACTAACTTCAGCACCAGAGGGTCCTTGGCTGGCCCCAAACCGGTGTTGTTATCTATTTGGAGTTTTCTCTTACCCAGGATATCAAATCGTCCATCGAACTAATGAGAAACATACTGATGAGGTGAAATCGTGCTTCATCACTTTGGATTGCCAGAGGTTCTGGCTTTTGTGAGGAAATCAGTACATAAGGATTCCAAAGGTTTTGGGATTAATGTGGTAGGAAAACAAGTGAAGCATTTACTAGAGGTTGCTCAAAGAGTCTATGCTACAAATGTTTTATGAGTCGCCAACTATTCTTATAGTGTTTTTTCCTTTGAAGAGATTATTTATTTGTTTCCCACTTCATGACCAAAATTTTGTGTTAACTTTATTGATTTGATCGATTTGGTTTATTACTTGACTATGGTTAAATTATTTTTTTCTGCTGGGAAATTTTTTCTGATCTGATTAATTATTAAATTTGTTAATTTTGCGCAAAATTAATCACACAGGGATCTTAACTCTTTTTTTTTTTTTTCACAATCCTTCTCAAGAACAAAAAAGACTGAGCTGAGGGAAGCCAAAAAGAAACAAGGGCGAAAAAAAAATACCCAGAAAACAATTTTGTGTAACTCACATCTTTGAGAAGTAAATACGCCTTTTTTAAGAAAAAAAAAACTTAAAAGCACAATGGCTGCTCTAAGCTCTTTTACATATGTGCTTGTCAACTTGAAAGGCACATGCTCAGCCACATTCCCTGCACTGATTTCCAGGCTTATTTAGCTTAGCAAGGCACTTTTGTTTAGCCTCGTTCTCAATCTGCCTTTGGTACTCCAAATTCTTTTCAATCATTCTTTGTTCCTCCTCAACCTTACACTCTTCCTCAGCCTTAAGTGTATGATGCAGCAAAATACACAGAGTATACAAAAAATTAAGAAGAAATGAGAGTTGCTTAGAGTAGCTCTCAAGTGGACACACATCTGCACAAAGAGCTAATCCCTACAACAATAGCAAAAGCTTTGAATTTATTTACTAACAAATTATTTAATTACAATGGTTCAAAGAATTTATACTACTAAGCCTAGAGGTTGAACTAGCTATAATAGAAAGTAACTAATTGAATATAGAATCTGTTATAAAAGTAGTTACATCAACTAACCGTAATGCACACTAATGGATTTCAACTCCTAACATTTAACTATGAAGCTTTTCAATTATACCGAGATGACCCTGTATCATTGTAAGTTCCCATTCCTCTTGCTCTAAATCATTAGTGATTACAGGACCAACAACCTTGGGATCAAGAGGATAATGTTTGGCTTGTGCAGCCAGAAAGGAACTGAAGCACAACACATGTGAAATGACACTGAACTTAGTTTAAGCCTAGTAAGTAGGAGGACATATTGCCTCTGTTAGAAATACTGAATTCAATAGTATTGTATTTCATGAATAAAATAATATACATGAGTGCCTTTATATAGGAGGCATATGAGTGTTGTACAAGTAAATATGAGTGCAGTACAAGTAGTACAATGTGTGCTCTACAAGTAAGGATCTAGATGGGCCAAGCCCACATATGAGTGTACGTTAACAGCCCCCCTCAAACTCAAGGTGGATGTGAGACCAACTTGAGGTTGTCAACCAAATCACGAAGGCGTCCCTTAGGATGGGACTTGGTGAAGATGTATGCAAGTTGATCTTTGGAGGAGACGGAGAAGAGCTTGAGAGCACCATGAACAAGATGATAACGGATAAAATGACAATCAATCTCAATATGTTTAGTCCGTTCATGGAAGACATCATTGTGAGCAATGTGAATGGCACTATGATTATCACAATAAAGAGGTGTAGCAGAGAATGTAGACACACCTAAGTCTGTAAGAAGCCATCGTAACCAAAGAAGCTCAGATGTGGTATCAGCAAGAGCATGATATTCTACTTCAGTACTGGAGCGGGCCACAAAGGTTTGTTTCTTACTTCGCCAAGAAATCAAGGAAGAGCCAAGTAGAAAACAATAGCCAGTGGTGGACCTACGATCAGTGGGATCTCCTGCCCAATCAGCATCAGAGAATGCACGGAGTACAAGAGGAGATTGAGCTGAGTAGAAAAGGCCATGGAAGAGAGTGCCCTTCAAGTATCGAAGAATGCGCAGAACAGCAGCATAGTGAGTCGACCGTGGAGCAGACAAATACTGGCTGACCTGATGAACAGCATAAGAAATGTCTGGACGAGTAACTGTGAGATAAACTAGGCTGCCAACTAATCGTCTGTAAAGAGAAGGATTAGACAATGGTTTCCCTCCCGAGGGAGTCAGATGCGCATTAAGCTCAACTGAGGTGTCAACAGTCTTGCTGTCAATGAGTCCAGCACGAGACAAAATATCAGAAGCATACTTGGCTTGAGTAATATAAAGACCATCTGAGGAACGAGTGATTTCAAGACCCAAGAAATAGCTAAGATGTCCAAGATCTTTCATCTCAAACTGCTGACTAAGAAAATCTTTGAGTTCTTGTATGCCACTAAGGTCATCACTAGTTATGATCATATCATCCACATGAGGAGAAGTAGAATAGTGCCTTTATCAGTACGACGAAGAAATAAGGCAGCATCATAAGAACTGGCAATGTAACCCAAGCGAAAAATAGTAGAGCTAAATTTTGCAAACCAGGCTTGAGGAGCTTGTTTAAGACCATACAATGCTCGGCGAAGGCGGCAAACTTGTTGGAGTCAATGGAGAGACCTGGAGGAGGTTGCATGTAAACTTCTTCACTCAAGTCCCCATTAAGGAATGCATTTTTAACATCCATCTAAAAAAGATCACATTGCTAGCAGCAGCAACAGCCAGGAGGGCACGAACATATGAGATGCGGGCAACTAGAGCAAAGGTCTCTTCATAATCAATCCCATACTCCTGTGTAAAACCTTTTGCAACAAGGCGAGCCTTATAGCGCTCAATGGACCCATCTGAGCGAGTTTTAATCTTGTAGATCCACTTACAACCACCACAGACTGTCCAAGAAGGAGAGTAACTAAGTCCCAAGTGTGGTTTTTGGTTAATGCATCAATTTCCTCTTTCATTGCAATCTGCCATAAGGGGTCAATGGAGGCCTCACGATAGGTTTAAGGCTCGTGGAGTGTAGCAAGTGCAATGTAACAATGGTAATCAAGTAAATGTGTAGGAATGGATCTTACCCGGGTTGAGTGACGAGGTGGAATGTCTTGTGGAGGTGGAAGGTCTTGTGGAGGATCTTCAGGCGGAGCGGAGAGCGGGGGACCCAGGCTCAAGTTGGAGTAACTCGTCATCAATCTGCTCATCTTCGACCTGTCCAGAAGAGACATTAAAAGGATCGAGTGTTTGTATAAAGAAGTCTAAAGGAGGATCAAGTGGAGTTGGAGAAGGAACATGAGACTCCTCTGAAAAAACTTCAAGTACAGATGAGGTAGTGAGGAAGAACGAAAATGAGAGAGTTCAACAAACAAGCGGTGCTCCCAAAAGACAACATTATGAGAAACACGAAGGCGATGAGAGACAGGATCATAACAGCAATACCCTTTTTGTGTTTCTCATAACCAAGGAAACAGCAAAGTCTAGATCGAGGCTCAAGTTTGTTGTGCTCATGAGACTGAAAAAGAACAAAACAAGCAGATCCAAAAGATCGAAGGTGATGATAGTCAGGGGGTGACCCAAAGAGGCGCTCATACGGAGTTTGATTATGGATGACAGTGCTTGGAATGTGGTTGATGGTGTGAACAGCATGAAAAGCAGCTTCACCCCAGAATGGAGGAGGAACCTTGGTAGAAAGAAGAAGAGTACGAACAGTGTCAAGAATATGACGAAGTTTACGTTCAGCTCGACCATTTTGCTGAGAGGTACCTGGACAAGTAAGATAATGTACAGTGCCATAGGAGTGTAACAGAGCTTGAAAAGCATATTGAGTGTATTCAAGAGCATTATCAGAACGAAATATTTTGATTCTTTTGGAGAATTGGGTTTCAACCATTTTTGCAAAGTTACTGTATATTGGCAAAATTTTAGAACGAGATTTCATAGGAAATATCCAACTGTAACGAGAATAATCATAGATGAAAACAACAAAATATCAGGATCCACCAATACTAGCAACAGGAGAAGGTCCCCAAACATCAGAATGAATTAACTCAAAAATACTATTAGAAATAGAATCACTATTATTAAAAGGTAAAGCTGGCTGTTTTCCTAACTGGCATGAAGTACAATCAAAATTGTCTTTGGACACAGAACCTAACAAACCCTTAGAAGCTAACTATTGTATCCGAGAAGAAGGTGCATGACCAAGACGAGAGTGCCAAAGTGAGAGAGAAAGTAAGGAAGACACCACAGCAGCAGCAACAAACACCGGAGCAACAGGTGGAAGATGAAGATTGTCCACTGGAAACATACGCCCAACTCTAGGGCCGGTCCTAAGCTCTTGCCTCGTCCTCGGATCCTGCACAATACACCCAGAATAGTCAAAAATAAGGCGATAACCTAGTTCAGCTAATTGTCCACAGAACACAAATTATAGGATAGGTCAGGAACATGGTAGACCCCAGGAACAGAGAGATTGGAGGTTGAAACAAAACCAAGACTATTCCCATGCATGGTGGAACCATCAGCTATGTGAATATTGAGGGGATGTGGAGCAGGGTCAAGTTTGGAGAATAAGGACAAGTGAAGTGTCATGTGATTGCAACAAGCAGAATCAAAAAGCCAAGTTTGAGACTTACGGGTAAAACTAAGAGAGCAGTGGAAAGAGATGCATTACCAACCATACGAAGAGCTTGAGCTATGATCTCCTGTAGGTCAGTGGGTGAGAGGTTGATAGTGGATCCAGAAGACTGGGACTCAGCTGAAATGGGAGGCATTGGCGGAGTAGACTCAGTGTTAGCAACTGCAGCAGTAGATTTGTTGCAACAGTATCAAGTCTCAATAGTGTGGCCAGGGCGCTTGCAATAGTTGCAGAACTTTTTATTGGTCTGTCTGCGACGATTGCTGGAGCCAGAAGGATCACCTGAGTGCTGAGGTTGCTCTATGGAAGGAGTAAGGGCCAGAACATTAAACTTATCCTGGGCTCGAAGAGTTGCAAGGCGAGCTTCTTCTCTGACTAACTCATTTATAGCAGTATCAAGAGAGGGAGGAGGACAACGATTCAGAAGCTGACCTCGAATGAGCTCATAGTCCTTGTGGAGTGACATCAGGAACTCATAGAAACGAAATTCATCTCTAATAGCAGCATATCGTTGGGCATCTTTTGAGCATGCCCAAGTTGGATCAGAAAGGTCAATTTGGTCCCAAATGAAGCGAAGTTGATCATAGTAGTCATTGATGGACTGCCCCAGTTCTTGCCTGAGTTTATGCAATTCAACCACTAACTGATATTTCATGGATCCGTGAGTGGTAGAGTATCTTTTGGCCAACATATCCCATGCTAATTTCGCATCATCAAAGCTGCCCAACAAATTGGAGATGGAGGGAATGGAAGTATTTCGAATCCATGTGAGGATCATGTGATTGTGACTATCACATTCAATCATGCGATTGAGAAAAGCAGCATCTTCTTCACTTACCCCCTTCACAGGAATAGTGATTGCACCAGTGTAATAATGCTAGAGCATGCGACCCTTAAGGAAACTGTGCATAGCTTGAGACCAAGATAAGTAATTCTAGTCCCCTCCAATACAGTATTGATGGGGCGAGGAAGAAAAACGTCCTTTTTATCCATTTAGAGACACAATATGCAAAAATAGACTGCAAAAATGAAATCTACGCAAAAAACTGAGTAATGAGAACCTGAAATGCAAAAAGTCAACTCCAGAAAGTCAACGATCAAAGTCAAGGGTCAACGGCTAGAGGTGACATCAACAGCACGCTGGAAGGTGACGTCAGCGATGATGCGGCAGACTGACGTGGCAGGCTGACGTGGCAAGCTAACATGGCTAGGGCTGACATCAGCAGGATCAATCTGGCGCGTGGAGGCGCGTAAGCAAGAGTCTCGGTGCGTGGCGGCTTGGTTCGACGCGTGGAGGCGCGTGACCTGCTGTGCAGAAACTTTGGGCGGCACGTGAGGGCACGTGGGGGCTCCGATTACTTTAAGGTTTTCACGAATAGGTAGATCGGAGCAATACGATCTTCGTGGTGCCTTCAAAAAAAATTTTGAAGAAATATTCACGGCGGTGCCGGAAAAGGCAGTGGCCTTTGCAGTGTTCGAACTCCTCAATGGTGGCTGCTACAGGTCCGGAACCTGAGGACGATGTCTGGAAGACTCGAAGGTTCAACGGCGAAAGGCTATGGCAGTTGTTGTGACAGCGGAAGCAATATTAAAAATGGAGTTGCACCAATAAAGACAAGACTGCGAATAAAAAGTCAGAGCAGTGGCTCTGATACTATGTTAGAAATACTGAATTCAATAGTATTGTATTTCATGAATAAAATAATATACATGAGTGCCTTTATATAGGAGGCATATGAGTGTTGTACAAGTAAATATGAGTGCAGTACAAGTAGTACAATGTGTGCTCTACAAGTAAGGATCTAGATGGGCCAAGCCCACATATGAGTGTACGTTAACAGCCTCAAATCTCCACAATTGACATGTTTTAGCCAAGCAAAAAGAAAAGAGGTTCCATATATTTTTGCTGCTCTTCACTGCCTCCAGTTGCCTACAATAAGGGTGTTAGGACATATGTGGTTTACTTGATAAGAATATATATCATTCTTGTATGTGATTGGCTAATCCTTTAACAAAACGCACTTTACTTGTAATTGGGTAGATCTAGGATATTTTTAGTACTTCAAGAAACAAGATTTCAAGATCAAGTGTTAAAGCCATGCAAGTCTGTCCAAGAAAAAAGTTGAGAAGTGCTCTTCATTAAAGCTTGACAGCTGGCTCGACATCTGCATCTATCTAGCTTTAAGAAACTATTCTAGCCCGTGGCTTAACAGTTGCTCCACAGCACCTCGACACTTCTAGCTATCGAGATTTAAGAAAAACATTTTTTTCAGTACTGTTTTTACTCTAATCCGTGGACATCTCTTTGGGCCTTCATTTCTCATAACCCTAGACATATAAAAGGATTATTTTAAAGGCCATCAAAGTAAGCACAAGTTGCACAAGCATTGAGCAAAGTTTGTTCAAGCAATTTGTGACCGGAGACAAAATTTGCCCTACTTCATCTCTTTGTGAAGAAGCTGATGTGTCTTTGCACCATAGGGTTTTGTAACCAAGCATCTTCTCATTCTTCATTGTGAGGATGAACTGAAGAACTTTGCAGCCAACATCTTTCTCAAGTTGGTAACTGAAGTCGCGTATTGGGATCCGTGCAATTGGTTGTCACGTACTGGGAGCCGTGGCATTGAAAAGAAGAGATTGTCACTACAGAACAAGTTCATTTGGGTATTGGGGTAAGGGTTTAACTGTAGGTTGGTATAAGGTACTGGGATTCCTTTACTTGTAATTACTTGTTGTGATAATAGTGGATTCTCGAGAGTGATGACCTTAAAATCACCCGGCGGGGTTTTTGCCTTGGAGGTTTTCCCCATTCGTAAACAAATTACCGTGTCAATTTATTTTCCGCTGCACTTTAGTTTATTGGTGATTTGTTTGTGCTACCACGCGTTTGCATGTTCATTTAATTAATTAATTAAACTTAGCTAATTAATTAATTAATCTATTACAATGGGTCAATATGTTTTTGGCCTAACAAAGGGAATTGCATGTTGTTAGGACATTCATTTGCATGATAGATTTTGTATACTATACAAAAAAAATCTATATATTACTAAAAATTGAAACGTGGCATTTATTGTTTTTGAGCTCCTGTTACGCCACTTCATCGTCATGTCATTTGCCACATAATTATTATTTATTATATATTCCTTTTTTTTTGTTAGTTTTGTGTTTTAGGTTATTATTATTATTATTTTTCTCTTTGATTGTTAAATTTTATCCGATTACATTATAAAAAAATTAAAGATAGTAGATAAAAATAAAATAGTATTCCATTACATAGCATAATTTGGATAATTTAGTGTTTATTGTTACATCTTTTAATTTTTCTAATTTTTTTTCTTCTCTTTTATTTTACTCAATATTGAAATTCAACCACATCCTTCTTATCATTAAATTATTTATATTTTCTCTCTCTCTTTTTGTTTTAAAAAATAAAAAATGTAATATTTTACTTAAATTCAAAGAAAAGAAAATTGTGCTCATCAAATTGTACTTATTTTTTTTTTAACATTTACACTTTTTCCAACCTTTCTCATTCTCTTTACATTTTCATCTCCCCAAACATTCTACCTTGATATCACTCTTCCTCTTTCCTTTTATCTTCCTTTGTTCTGTTTCTTTTTATTATTATCCTCTTAGTATAAATTTGTCATTCACTCTTCCATTCTTTACATAATTTTCTCTCACCAAAAAGTGGTTATTTGCCACTCTTTCTCCCTCAATTTTTGGGTGGATTTTTATTTTTATTTTTCTTGCGTCTCTATTTTAGCTTGATAAAGTTTTGTATTCTTTAGAACTCTATTTTGGTTTATGGGATTTAGTTTTGTGTTTTAAGTTTTGTCTTTTTTTTTTATGACTTTGATTGTTAAATATTATCATATTGCATTATAAATAATTAAAAATAGTATATAAGAATGTACTATTATTATATTACATAGAATTATTTGGATAAGTTAGTGTTTATTGTTATGCATTTTATTTTTATTTTTTTCTCATATCATTTTATTTAACATTTATATTCAGCCGCATCCCTCATATATATCGTTAAATTATTTATACTTCCACTCCTTTTTTATTTTAAAAAATTTTAAATATAATATTTTGCCTAAATTAAATAAATAAAATTGTCCACATTAAGTGGAGCAATGCTAGGGAAACACTCATTCTCACACCCAATGCATCAAAGGAATAATGAAATACAAAAAAAATCAAGTTAGAAACACTAAATTAAAAATAAAATAAAATAAAAACTAATAATGCATATTTAATGTCATAGAATCATCATCAAATTTTGGAAAATGATAGGTTGCCAATGGAGAGAGAGAGAGAGAGAGAGAGAGAGAGGAGAGAGAGAGAGAGAGAGATGAGAGAGAGAGAGAGAGAGATGGTATAGAAAAAAAAAAAACCAATACAAAGTAATAAAGAATAGATAAAGAAAACCAAACATCAATTAGTAATTGTTGATTGAAAAACAAAGAGGTTGTAAGGAGAAGTAAAAAATAAAATATAAATTACCGTGTGGAAAACATTAAAAACTTTACAGTGTAGTAACATAAACCGTTAAATTCACTTAAAAAATTAAATCAACAATCAACAATTAAATACAATCATAGTACTAAATTTAAATTTAAAACTAATCAAACTCTAACTATGGAAGCCATATTTTCACACACATATACACTTAGATTAGGCTACAGTAGAAATTTTATCTTGTACTAAAAAAAAAAAAAATGTTCTCTGATAATAGTAGAAATTACATAAGAAATAAAGTTAGAAAATTTAAAAATTCATTTTTTGAAATTTCATTTAACCTTATTTATAATATATATATATATAATTTTCATGCACTATTACTTTCGAAAATCTAATGAACAATGCTACCTCTCATTTATCGTCTTTGTTATGTAAATCATCAGTTAGTAAATATATGATAATGATAATAAGCGTTACAAATAAGATCACTAAAAAATATATATAAAATTAATTAGCCACTATCATTATGGAGTAATAGTTTATAATTTTACACATCCAAAAAAAGTGGAATATATAGAGTTTTCTTAAATTTATGTGTAAAGATTCACTATATGTGTGTGTATAAAGGTTAAAAAAAAAGTATATTTAAGATTTTTATTAACTTAAAAACTAATGAAAAACCAATGGTTAATAACAAAAATTATTGTATTAATAAAATATTTAATGAGACAATCTTAAAAAAATTATTACGCACAACACGTGGGTATGCAACTAATTACAATAAAAAGAAAGAAAACAATAACCAATGTATATGACCTCAAATTCCTTAGCGTTTCTGTAATCTATTTTTCTTCTTTTTGTTTTTCGATTTCCCCAGTCCTTCTATTGCACCATCACCTCCTTTTTCAGTGTTCTTCTTGTCATCAAGATCAAGCTCAGACAACTGAGCTTCTATTGCAACATTAGACTTCTCTGTAGCATCTTTGTCAACCATATTCACTAGTTTTGCCTATAAAGGAGAGATTTATCCCAAAAAACATTAAATCCTAAGATGACAAGGTACTAAAAACATTCAATAGAACAGCCCAAAGGATAAAACACAAACCCGCATGAATGACTTCAACAATGGCACCACAATTGATTGATAGTCAAAAGAAGATACTATCAAAAGTTTCTTCCATGTATTCCACGTGGCAGCATAAGTACCCAGGATTATAGCATCAAGTGTGAAAAACTGAAAACAATAAACATAGTGAGATCCAATGGCATCAAAAAATTATCTAATTTCTTATATTTCACTATCATTCCATCTTTAGGAATGACAGATTTAAGAGAAAAAACTACAGTGTATCTCACCTAACATATCACATGTTTCAAAATATTTCATCTAAATCTCGAACCATCTAAGGAGAGAAAATAGATACACCATTTAAAATTTGGTACCGTACCTTCCCAATTAGCTGATCTTTGTGCATTTGGATTAATATTTTTATGTCCTTGTCTGCTTTTGCTTCTAAAATGAGCCTAATGATGTTTAACTCCAGTTTTCGCATTATTAGAGATATATTAAGAGATTCCTCTGTGGATATAGGTCGACAAGGCTGAACCACATAACCTTCGTGTTCTCGTTGTTCCTATTCTATACTTTCACTTCCACATCTACTCTAGCATATACAACATGATATAACACATTGCATTGCTAATAATGTTATTTTAACATGGTATCAGAGCCAAACTTCCTTCTTGGCATCAAACATATATCTCTAGCAAGCAAAGAAGATTCGCACAAGCACATCGCCGTCAGAAGTCACACATGCTTGTCTGCTGGATCTAGACTCCATGGCATCTCGTAGTCACCATGGCTCACTGCTGTGTCCAGATCCTAAGCCCAAGCAATCTGTGCATCTCCCTATCAGATATGTGCACATCAAGCCTTCGCCTAACAAAACCAATCACACAAACGTGCCCCACAGCCTCCCATGAGAAAAACCCAGAAGTCCAGCTTCCACTGAACAGTGCACGCGCCACCATGCGCTAACACCGTGTAGACCAACTTCTCCACATGTCACTACGGATTTCTCAGGTTCAGATCCTCCTATAGTTACACGCGCCGCCCTGATGGCCTTGTAGCCCACCGATCTGTAAACCTGTGAAATCTGGAGGTCAAGAGGTGTTACAAACGCCTCCACGTGCCGCCTGGATTTCTGGCTTCTCTTCCATGCACCAGTTGACTACTCGCATGCACCACATGCGCCATCAAACTGCTACTAATGTCATCCTGACGTCATCAAAAGCCACGTCTACTTGTTCCACGTCAGCCCTAGCTACATCATCAGCCATGAAGATCGCCACGTCAGCAGTATCACCTGGTCAGCACCACATCACCTGGCTGATCGTTAACCTGTATCGACCCGACCCGAACCACCTGAATCTGACCCGTGAGCACTGATCTGTTGACTTTGATCATAGTTGACTTTGACTTTTGCGTTGACTTTTGACCAAAAGTCAAAATTTTCCAAAGGGCCTATCTTGCTCAGTTTTTCGAGTAGATTTCAATTTTGGACTCCATTTCTTCATTTGAAACTCCAAAATTGGGCAATTGGCACATTATTTGTTGTGGTTTCTTCAAGGCATCTCCAAGAGATCTTCTCATACTTTTCCAACCTCAAGCCTTCATCGAGCTTCCACCTTGAGTTTGAGGGAGGGTGTTAGAGATATATTAGACGTATTAGCCCAATGTAATAGGCCCAAGCATACTCTTGCTTGTACTAGTAGTCTAGGGCTTAGTCGCCTATATATACTCATGTTAGATTCATTGTAACACAGGTTTTGTACTACACTCTTATACAATTAAGATGTAGCCCTTAAGGATTCCTTCGTGGATGTAGGCCAACAAGGCTGAACCACGTAACTCTCGTGTTCTCGTTGTTCCTATTCTATTCTTTCACTTCCGCATCTACTCTAGCATATACGACATGATATAACACATTGTGCTGCTAATAATGTTATTTTAACACGCATCCCATCATCACTTTTCTCCTTCTCAATCTCTTGTTTCCGCTTTAAAAAGAGTGACTTGTAACTCTGTGAGTTTCCAGATATATCTTCTTCGACACGTGTTCGGCAGCCGGTGCATTTCAGCCTGAATGATCTTGTAAAGCTCCATTCCTAGTCTTTTCCTATCTTCTTTATAATTTGTCCACTCCTACAATTTCTCCCCAATAGGCTCGTCACCCTTAAATAACCACTGAACAATATCATCTCCATATTCCAGACCAGAACTCTTGCTTTCATCAAACAGTGGAATCAGATGAGACAAGTCATCACTTAAAACAATCCCCTTACGAGTAATTTTAGGATCACCTCTAAGTCTGTCCTTCATGATACTGTTATGGAGACTTTCTAGTCCGTAAGAAGTCCCAAGTTCTTCTTTCAAGAAGGCCAAGACCTTTTCTAGCTCCGGTTCATTAAGAAACTGCACCGAGACCAGTGTCCTATTCATCAAATGGTGCTTAAACAGCATTTCTGGGATTCGATTCTTCAGCATTTCCAATGTCAAGCCCTTCAGCATATAGAGATGACTTGAAGCAAAACACAATCTTAATAAGCACTTCCAATATCGACTGAATTCTCTTGATTAAATTGTTGCAGTTGATATTGTCACAATAAGGCCAGGGAATCAACTTCAAATCTTGTGACTCGTCTTGATCTCCAGACTCATTTCTTGACCAATCTTCCACCAATTTTGCAGTGGTGGTCACATCCACTGGCCTCCAATCACCGATTTCAATTTCTGAGTTAGGAACAGGTATCGGAGCCACATAATTCCACTCATATGGAAAAGAATTGCAACGCACAGGCGACATATGGTCTGCATATTTTCTAGCATCCAAGAATGTTGTTTCACAACAACACATCATAAACTTCCAATCAAAATCTTTTGACGTTACCACATAGTCCACATCGTTTGACAACTCTGCTTTCGCCCTCTGCCCTATCGATTTATTCTCATCGACATACTCCTTGAGGTCTTTGATTCTGACACTCATCACATTGTTCCAATAAGCCTTGGCTCATGTTATCATGTCAAAGTTTGCCCGTGATGGAGTCTTCACCTTTTCAAAACCCTACCTCGTCCAATCGAATATTGCTTGTGTCTCTTTTTCCTTCTCTCTTTAAAATCTTCAATATCCTTGGCTATCTGTGCTATTGATTTGTTCTCGACAAGCTTCTTGAACTTGTTCATCTTGGCTATCGCTATTAGCTCTCTAAGTTTCGTCTTCACTCTCTTAATGTCGTCATCTTTAATGGAGTCTATGGGGTTCTCAATGGACAAAGCTAACTAACATTCTTGGATGGCAGTGTCGAATTGATTGTTGCGGACGAGGTTTTAAGCGTTCATGATGGCAGAATGGATGGAATAAAGGGCATCTTTGGGGCCGGAGTAGAGGAGCATTTCTTCTTTTTGGTCATTCTTTCTTCTTGTTCTCTTTTACTGGATTATGGCAGTAAATGGAAAGAGTGATTTGTGGGCCAAAATTGGAAATTAATTCTATTTGCCAAACAATATAATTAGTAGGCACTCTTACAAAACTATATTTTTTACTAACATCTCAAGTTTAAAAAACTCAATTTAGGGCTTATAAATCAAGTCTTTGAGGCTCGATTTCAGTGTTCTGATCACGTCTAATTTGGCTTTCTTTCCACGTGGCGTCCACCTGAAAATTGAGTCTCTAAAACTCGATTTATAAGCCAATCAAGTAAAATGTTTAAGCCTGCATCTTCAGCCTCCTTACACACATGTTCAACTCCTTACACACATGTTTAGCTCTCTTATGTACAAACCATTTCCCCCCACCCCACAAAAAATGACTCACCATCACCATTCGCCACAAACATCAACAACCACCAAAACCCACATTTTGCCTATCCCACATCAAAATCCACCCACCACCATGGGGTTTGTAGAAGATCATGACTGAGCAAAACCCACCACACAAAAAAAAAACCAAGGCGAGCAAGCCCAAATCCACGGCGGCAAATCTATGGCGAGTAAAACGTAGGCCCATAGTGGCAAACCCAAAAATGATCTGGCCACCACTCCGTCTACCACTCCAAACCCAACCACCGCCTAATGACCAACCAAAACCCAAACCCAAACCCACACAACCCACAACCCAGTCACCGATACCGACAATCCAATCACTGACTCCATAACCCAATCACTGACTCCACAACCCAGCCACCGATTCCCACAACCCAATCACTGATTTCCATAACCCAACCATCGATTCATCGATTCCACAACCCAGCAACCACTGTGACCCACACCTCAACCTCGAACACAAACGCGGATGTCCACCACAAACGCTGATCTCCACAAACCCACACCCTCCATGTCGATCTGAAAGAGATGGACCAAGATAAAGAAAGGAGAGAAAAAAAACAGAGAGTGGGGAGAGAGGAATAGAAGGTGTAAAGGGTGTGTTTAGAGACTCGATTTTCAGGTGGACGCCAAGTAGAAAAAATACCACATCAGATTTGATCAGAACACTAAAATCGAGTCTTTGAGACTCGATTTATAAGCCCTAAATTGAGTCTTTTAAACTCAAGATGTTAAGAATATATATAGTTTGAAAACAATACCTACTAATTATATTATTTGGAAAACAGTGTTAATTTCCAATTTTGGCCGTGATTTGTGTTTTAAAGAATGTATTTCCCCAAGAGAGGTTAAATAGGCAAATAGCACATAAACTAGTCGAAAATTCTGAGTTTTCAATAAAGATATATATATATATATATAATATATATATATATATATATATATATATATATAGGGTGAGGCTTACGTCCAGTGCATTTATTACATTGGACCCGTTAAGATGGTGACATGTGTTCAAAAGTAGACACTTGTTATAATCTCAACAGGTCTAGTGCAAATGACACTGGACCCAAACCTCACCCATATAGACACAAAAATGGTCCATTAAAAAATGTTGAGCTTGCACCGTTAATTAGACCCTTAATTTATTTACTATCTTAGGCTTGCACAAATTTTTTTTTTTTCTTTCATAATTCAGTAACTGAGGATGGGGGATTTGAACCATGGATGTTTTGTCGAAAATACTATAAGGTTGATAATTAATCGAGTTACAAGATTAGGTGGCACCTCATTCATTTCAATGTAAAATAATTTTGTTTTGTTATTATTTAATTCAATTGCTGATTCAAAAAATTTGAAAACAAGACTTAATTGTTATTGTTATCTGATTTAAATCAGTCAATAGGTATTTACAAACTAAGAATTGCATCATGAATTAATGACCAAGGAAAAAGACTACAAAAAATTATTCTTGCTCCTTGATCTAAAATGCCTACAATTGAGCAATTAAAACAACTAGTAAGTTGCTCGTGCAAATGCACGGATAATATTGTGATGTCTTCTGTAAGATAGTTTTGAAGAATGTTGTATGTATATTACAAAGAAAAAGCAAACTAATTTAATAATTAGAGCAAAGAAACTTATACATTTTTGTGATATTAAAATTTAAATTAGTAGTAACATATCACAAAGATCAACCTATTCAAACTATATAATGAGTCAATGACAAAGTTTTCTTTATCACAACAATGAGTTAATGATTAAAAATAGAGAAACAAACCACGTAGGAAAGAAAAGGCAACAATGTAACAACATGTATTAATATTTTCTCCAATATTCCTCCATAAGCATATTTTGTTTTAGAATTATTGCTTTTTGCTTTTGTTTTTAATAATAAAATGGTGGGTATGCTAAAAGTCACGAAGAAAAGAGAAAGGTGTAGTGCAAGCTCAGACAATTAAAGAAAGATTAATGAGATAACAGTAGATATAACGAGTGTTCTCCATGTTGATGAATTTTAGCTATACATTCATCTTGATTATTTTTCCAACAATTACAATCTTGAGAGTTGAGAAAACACAGGACCATCGAATTATTAATTATATTAATCGCTTCATTAAAACTTAAAAGCCATTTTTTCACAAAATAAAATCTTTTGAATTTTTTATTTAGAGATTTTGGAATGCATATAAGATTTTTTCTTTTTCCATTTGATGAGAATAGCCTATGATTTTTATGGATTCTTTTTTTTAGAAGTAAAATTTATGGTAACTAGTTTGGGACTTGTTTTACTTTTATATCCATAAACAAAAGAACTTTTTGTTTCACTTATTTATGTTATTATTATATTTCTCTCATATTAAATTTTATATGCTAAAACATATTAAAGTGACATCTATTATTTAGTTTATCTAAAATTAATTGAATTTATACATTATATATTTTCTAAGAACTATAATTTTACTCTAACATGTAATATTTAATTTATTTACAAAAAAAATTCCTTGAATAAAAATGAAATGTAAATATTTGTCTTGAATTATATGTTGGTAACTGATGCTGAAATTTTCTTATATACATGAAAATTGTAAAAATGAAAGTAAAAGTTGTCTTGAATTATATAAAACTAACTATGAAATTTTCTTATATACAAGAAAATAACATATATATATATATCTAATAAATTGTGTGTGTGTTATTTTGTGTATTTAAAAATTATGAATTTATTTTATCTTGGTTCCCTAAGAAAAATTAACACAAGTGGTCTAATTTTGGACCATTTACTAAAGTGATCAATTTAGATGTAGTGTTATATATAGATTAAAGTGGTCTAATTTTAGGCCTTTTTTTTATAATTTTGATTCTATCGATATGCTGGATTTAGATTGACTAATATTTGTAACATTAATGTAAGACTTGGTCAAATTGTGTAGCAAAATTTCTCATGAGAGCTAGTGATGCAAGTACATGAGGGATATGTGTTTAGGCTTGGGATTTAGAAAGAGTTGAGAATTGGTTAGAGTAGCTTATAGCCTATAGGTGGACAAACCTCTACAAAGAGAACCCATCTCTGAAAATTAGTACTAAAGGTAATACTAGCTACAAAAGCAACCAAGCTTTGGTAAGTGGCTCCTACCGTAATTGTAACGACCTAAGGAAAATGTCTAGCCACATCTGTGCTATATCTCAAAAGTACTGGTCACTATTGAGGCTCCTTACAGTTGTTTATAAAGCCTAAATCAACCTAGTAAATACCCGATGTGGGACTCGTCACGCATCCACACACATCACACAATCAATCAAATTAGGGCATCACAATCTCCCCCACTTAAATTCTTACCCAAAGAAAAGCGCTAACCACACCTGCGCTATACCTCAAAAGGACTAGTCACAATTGAAGCTCCTTGTATTTGTTAATAAAGCCCAGTTCAACCCAGTAAATACCCGATGTGGGATTCATTACACACCCACACACATCACACAATCAATCAAATTAGGGCATCACAATAATGGAATTAGTTACAGTTATAACTAGCACATGCTTAACTTTATCTAACTAACTAACAGATCACCTAATACATTCATGTGCACTAATTGTCAACTAAACTACAATGAAAACAATAACAAGACACTAAAACACATGACTCGATTCAGCTGCTGCCCACAAAAATATCCACTGCTGTTGCTGTATTTTCTATCCGGCTACTACTGCATACATGAAAATTGAAATTACTTCTAGCTGCTGATTTTGATTACAATTAAAACTTCATAATGTAGATGCTCCTGCATCAGCTGCTCAAGATTTACCATTTTTAAAACTATGGTTAAATTATTTCTCTTTGTTGAGAACTTTTTTATTGGTGTGACAGGGATCTTAAGTTGAGAACTTTTCACCATCCTCTCAAGAACCAAAAAGACTTTGTATTCCCATCCAAAAAAAAAATAAGACTTAGTATATTTGCCAATGAGAAGCACAACAGGCTACACTCTCAGTGTGAAGATATTTTGAAAACAGCTTCATAAAAGAAAGCAGTAGATCATTACATTAGAACATCTACCTCCGTTGCTAGCTAACAAGTTCATTTCAGTTTGTCATCAGTAATGCGCTTAATGAAGCGATAGTCAGCATCACAGGCAGTAAAATATATCATGTTCAAGTTCACTGGAGTCTTCTCAAAAACAAAAGTTAAAGTTCACATGATTTCTCATCCTATCTGATGAGAAATAAAATCTATCGAGTCAAACATATAAAGTTGACGCCATTGAAAGGCACATCCTCTGCCACATTCCCTGTACTGGTTTAGGCCTTATCAATCTCAGCAAGACGCTTTTGTTTGGCCTCATTCTCAATCTGCCTTTGGTACTCCAAATGCCATGCTGTAGTTCCCATTATGAAGAATTCCAATAACTCGATTGCATGCATTGGACAGTGAAGAAGAGGAAGAGGAAGAGGAAGAGGACAAGGCAGGTTCGGAGGAAGAGGGTGGGGGGAGCGGAGCAGAGGAGTGTTTCTTATTGCCGGTCATTCTTTCTTGTTGATTTTGGCGGTAAATGGACAGAGAGGTTGGGAATTCTGGCTTTTCAAATGAAGTGAAACAAGCCTTATTCCAAATGCCTCCTAATAAAACTCCTAGCTCTGATATGATGTCTGTTCTCTTTCTTTCTTTCTTTTCTTTCTTTTTTTCAAAATTCAGGCATATATTTGGTACAGAAATTACTTTTGTTAAATCCCCCACCATAGTGAATCAGTTCTGAGCTATCAATCTCAGTAATGTCTTGTATAAGATTATGTCCAAGATATTGGTCAATAGAATAAAACTGATCAATAACAATAATAATAATAACTAGCCTACAAGCTCACGTGCGTGCTCAGAGCCTCTTCTATTTTTGGGTAAATTTTAATAATTTGTATCTATTATAATTTGGGATTACTATATTTTTCAATCACAAAAAAACTTAGGGGTAAAAGTTTGGAGTTGTGTGTGTGACTAAATCGTTGGTGTACTTCTGTTTTTTTTTTTTTTTTTTTTGCAATAACAGTAGATGTGTTTTTATTTTTTTTAACCAGTATGGCAAATGTGTTTTTACAAAGAAACGTGTGTTTGTTTTAAATTTTTTTTTTTATATATAAATAGATAAAGCAATTTAAAAACCATCAGGAGAGAGGTCATGTTTTGCAGGCAATGTTTTAGTGGAAGTTAAAGATGTATCTATTTATCTAAATAAAAACAAAAAAAAAATGTATATAGCTATTCAGTTTAGTTTTTTTTTTATAACTATTTTGTTTTTTATATTGATATCTAGTTTTATTTTTGAATAAACATGGGGTATTTTTTTAAAAAAATAATAATAAAGTATTACAAATGTAGGTTTTTTTTATAGGAAAAAAATCAGAAACGTGGGTTGTTTTAAATTATTTTCTATTTTTTAAAAAAAACATTAAATGTATAGTTGCTTTTTTTTAAAAGGGAAATGTTCATTCATTCAAATTGCTAAAGAATCAAGATTGGATAAGAGATCTGGGATTCAATCCCCGCCTACACCAAAAACTAATTGGTGTCTTGGTCTGATGACAAAGAGCGCTCATCAACAACGGACGCCGTAGGTTGAAACTCTCTCCAAAAAAAAAAAAAAGATACAAGGCTTCTAAGGCTAGTGGAGGAGAATCCTCCATCCAATACAAATCCTCATCTAATGTATTCCTAGCATATTGAGCTAATGCATGTGCCACCTTATTTGCTCCTCTCCTAATGCAACAAACTCTAGTCCATTGTAACCCCCAAATCAAATGCCTAATATCATTAACAACATTCCCAAACAATGAAAAATTTTCTAATGGAGAAGAGATAGCTTGGATTACATTACTATTATCTCCCTCAATTATCAACCTTGAGAGCCCAGCATCCACGGCAAATTCAATAACTCTTCAGCAAGCAAGCAATTTAGCCTCATCACTTGTACTTACCTTCAGTCCACTAGCAGTCATAACAGCAATGACTTCTCCCTTGTCATTTCAAATTATAGCACCATAGCCTGATCTATCCAACCCCAAAAATTGCTTAATCAAAATTTAATTTGTATTCCATTTGTGGTGGAGGTTGCCAAGCATCCCCACTGAGTGGCTGCCTAGTCTGAACAGTCAAGTGATTTTGGGCTTGTTAAAATTCATCAACAAACTCCTCTGCTCTTTTATTTAAGCTACTCGGTCCTTCAATTTGCCTCCATGCACCACACAGTTCCTCTGATTCAATATGAACCACACTTGATCCCAGGACAAATCCATTTCATCCAACGTTAGGCACTCCAACAAATCCTCCATCAACTATTTCATAGCTGCCTGCCTATGCATACTTTTTTGCAATTTTCGAATGCCACCAGCCCAAATATCCTGAACTGCGACACAATCCCACAAGGCATGGACCGTGGATTCCAACTCCCTCGTGCATAATGGGCATTTGTTATCCTAAAGAACTTTCCTCTTGTCAGATTCTCTGCAGTCGGTAATATATCATGACAAGCTCACCATCCAAATATTTTTATTTTGTTTGGAAGTTTAAGCTTCTATATTGCAGCCTAAATCTTCCTTTCAGCATACCCCCCTAAAGTTCCTACCCAATTGCCATCAGTTTGAAGTTTCCTAGCCACATGATAAGCTGACTTAACTTTAAACAATCCCTTTGAATTATGCAGCCAAATAATAGCATCATTAACATCTCTTCGGCTCAATGGAATTTGACAAATAGCTTTTGGCTCCTTCCTGTGAAAAGTCGCCATGACTTCCTCATTCCTCCAAGTATGTAAATCTAGGTTGATCAGATCAGCAACTAGCATTTCATCCACATCCCCATGAACCAGGTGTAAAATTTTGTTTGTTGGATAGTTGGGAATCCACCTATCTTTTAGAACATTGATTGAGAGACCATTCCCCACCCTCCAACAATGTTCGGATATGAGAATGGGTTGTGCAGCCATCAAGCTTCTCCATACATATGAGCAGTTTGGTGATTCTTTAGCATCAAGGAACGATGAACGTGGAAAATACCTTGCTTTGAAACATTGATAAAGCAAAGAATCCTTACATTGAACCATTCTCCACCCTTGCTTGGCCAACATAGCTAGATTAAAAGCTTTTAAATCTCAAAATCCCATTTGTTGGGTTCTAAGACTTTAGGTTTAAATGTATTAGAACTTCAATTTGTAATGTTGGCAAACCATGATCAAAACGTTTAGTCTTGTTTTAGACTTGCTCAAAGTATGTTTAAGTTGTAAAGTTGGAATCGAGTATTCTGCAGGATTTATTGTGTAAATTTTCCTGGCCCAATCGATTGAAAATTAGACTCAATCGATCGAAGTTCGTGCAGATTGTTTTTCTGCAGAATTTTCCAACTCAGCCCAAGCCTGTTTTACATGTAGGGTTTTATGTTTTGTCCTAGGTATAAAAGGGAAAACCCTAGCCACGTTTTAAGGATGCTCTTTATGCTGTGTTGTGAATATCTTGTGAGATCTAGAGGTGTTTGTCTTCACATACACTTAGGGTTATCAAGATCTAGATTGATATCAAGAGCTTGGTGATCAATTTAGTTGCAGATTCAAAAGCTTAAAGATATACAAGTGGGAGTGCTTGTGCTTGCTGAGAATTCAAGAAAGAAGTAGTCCGTGGACTCGGAGTTGTCACATGGTCGTGATAGTAAGTTTCCTACTCGAGGTAGCAATAGGATGTTAGTGGTCTAAGTCGCTATTGTGTAAAATTCAATTCTTTCATAGTGGATTCAGTTTTACCTTGAGGACAGCTAGGTTAAATCCTCCCTAGGTTTTTTACCGGTTTGGTTTTCATAGGTCATCATATTATTATGTTCTTTATATTTCCGCTACTTTGCATGATATGATTATTTTGTTTTAACCTAGATCTGAATAAATAAACCTAAGTATTCACTTGGTTAATTAATTAGGTTAAACTGGTTGTGTTTAAGGGGTCTAAAAACGTACACCATTCGTCCCCCTTTTTTTTGAAGCTGTCAATTTATCCTAACTCTTCCAATGAATTTTTGGTTCATTACCCATCTGAACCCACCAAAATTTAGCACACAATGCATCTAATTCATCACATAATTTCAAAGGGAGTTGAAATACACTCATTGTGTATGTAGGCATGGATTGTGCCACAGCCTTGATGAGAATTTATTTGCCAGCTCTTGATAACAACAAGCCCTTCCAACCTTGAAACTTTTTCCATATTCTATCCTTCAAATATGAAAAAGTGTTATACTTAGCCCTCCCAACCAAAGTTGGTAAGAAAAGATAAGTTTCAATTCTATTCACCTCCTTGACTCCCAAAATCTCCAATAACTGTTGTTTCTATTTGTCTGAAGTATTACTACTGAAATAAGCTGAAGACTTTTCCAAATTTATGCTTTGCCCTGAAGCTCTTTCATAAGTTTGGAGAATCTCTACTAAAGTCTCTCCCTCAACCTAAGTTGCTTGACAAAACAGCAAAGAATCATCTACAAACATTAAGTTAGTGACTTTTGGTGCCCCTCAACAAATGGATACTCTTTTAATCCTCCCTTTTGATTTTGCTTGTGCCAGCAATGCAGTGAAACCTTCTACACTACATTAGTGGATTACTGAGAGAGTATTCCTATTTTGTAGATAGTATTTTAGTGCAAGTTAGACATGTATTTTTACCAGATTATCCTTTAGTTTTGTCTCTACTTAAACTTAGGGGTGTAGAAGTATCTTGGAACCAAAAAAAAAATCCGGTCTAAACAGGAGAATCCCCTTAAATAGTAATATAGATAATCTATATATTACTAAAAGCTAAAGCGTAGCGTTTAATGCTGCTACGCTCACGTCAGCGTAACATAGTATTTGAGCCACGTCAGCGTCTACGTCATTATCTTTTTTCTTTCGATTTTCTTCTAATTTTTTTTTTAATTTCATATTTACACTTCTCCAACTTTTCTCCCTCCCTTACCTTTTAATCTCCCCACTACTTTTCCAACCTTTCTCCTTCCCTCACCTTCTCATCTCCCCACTACCCTCTACATTAATATCATTCTCATCTTTCCCTTCATCTTCCTCTATTTTTGTCTCTTCTTATTCACACTATCTTATTATAAATTTGTCACTATCTCTTTCATTCTACGCATAGTTTTCCCTTAATAAAAAAAAGGTTCTCTCTCTCTCTCTCTCTCTCACACACACACACACACAATTTTTTGGTGGATTTTTATTTTTTATTTTTCTTACATCTTCACTTTAGATTGATTATTTTTTTATTCTTTAATCTACTTTAGGTTAATGCGATTTAGTTTTTTTTTTTTTTTTTTAATTGTTGTGTTTTTTCTTTCTTTTTGATTGCTAAATGTTATCCTATTGCATTATAAAGGATTAAATATAGCATATAAAAATATAATATTATTCTAATACATAGTATGATTTGAATAATTTAATTTGGTAGTTATTGTAATTTGATAGCTTGATTTTTATAGTGCTCAATTTAGATGTTAAACGAGACTTTAATCATTTTTGTTTATTTTTTAATCATTTGTGGTGGACAAAATACTCTTAATAATTGTATTAGAAGTACTCTATAATGCCATTTATTTAGAGAAAAGCAAAGATTGGCTAAACAAAAATTATTGGATGAGAAACAAATTTTATCTTTTGCAATTTTACTTTATTATTATTATTATTATTATTATTATTATTATTATTATTATTATTATTATTATATAACAATGCATATATAGAAACTTAATTCTTAGATTTTACTAATAATTGTTTATTTGATAATATGTTTTGGGTGGACGAAATTACAATTTCTGCAAAGAAAATAACCTTAGTAGATTATAAACAACAAATTTTTTTCCTAATTGGCCCAATTAATCATAGTTAAGTTTTATTAATTTTTTTAGTTACTTTTTTTAGTGTTTTGGATTGTAGGCAGAAAAAATTAGTTTGAGAAAGTTTGTTTAAAACTAAAAGAATAATTTCCAAATTTTATATTCTTTTTAATAATTCACAAAATATTATAAATAACTTTTATTAAAAAATAAATATTTTTGTTACATTGCCTTTTAAATTTCTGAGAAAAATTGTATTTTTTTCATTTTAGTACGACAAAAATTATTAAATTTATGATTTATGATTATTCCTATATTACATTTATGATTATTCTTATAATAAATAAAAATATAATTAAAAAATATATTACTCTTTATTAAATTAGTTTAAATTGTATAAAAAATTTAATAAAACTATCATAAAAATAATTATCATGCACAACATGCAAGTTCGTGACTAGTAATAATAATAACTAGCCTCTGAGCACGCGCTCACGCTCGTGCTTAGAGGCTCTTCTATTTTTTATGTAAAGGTTAATAATTTAAATCCATTATAATTTGGAATTACTACATTTTTCAATCACAGAGGTGATAATGGGGAGATTAAAATTTATTGGGTAGAAGTTTGAAATTGTTTGTGTGACTAAAATGTGGGTGTATGGCTGGGTTTTTTTTTTTTTTCCCATAACGGTAGATGTTTTTTTTTTTATCAATACGGCAGATGTGTTTTTATAAAGAGACGTGTGTTTGTTTTAATTTAATTTTTTTAATAAATGGATAAAGTAATTTGAAAATCTTTAGGAGAGTAGTCCTATTTTATAGGCAACTTTTTAGTGGGAATTAAAAATATAGCTACTTATATATAATAATAAAAATTTATATATTTATTTAGTTTAGTTTTTTTAAATAACTATTTAGGTTTTTTTTTTTTTTGATATTTAGATTTGTTTTTGGATAAATGTGGGGTGTTTAACTTATTTTTCTATTTTAAAAAAAACAATAAATGTTTAATTGCTTTGAAGAAGTGGGTTAGTGAAATAGTGTTCATATTTTGTACACAATGTTTTAATGCAAGTTAGTGAAATAATGTTCCTAATTTTACTAGACTATCATTTAATTTTGCCTCTACTTAAACTTAGGAGTGTAGGGGTATTTGGAACAAAAAAAAAATCTAGTCCAATCAGGAGAAGCCCCTTAAATAATAGAGTAGATAAATATTGTTATTATATATATGTGTATATATATATATATATATATAACTGAAACCTCTGAAACTCTCACAATTTTTCACATCAGCCTAATATTTAAATAAAATGTCAGCTTAATATTTAAATAAAATGATAATTTTATTTAAATAAAATTATTTTTGTTTAGTCCAAACTTAACAAGGAGTAAAACTCTATTTCTCTAACAAATCTAACTTAAACTCAAACTTATCATTATTATTATTTTTTAAACAAAATTATTCTTATTTAATCCAAACTTAAGAAAGAGTGAAACTCTATTTCTTTAACAAGTCCAACTTAAACTCAAACTCAAACTCAAATATTAATAATTTATCCGCAAAATTGCGAAGTTAATTATAAACACTATAAAAGCAAAGAAAATCCTAATAATTTTTTTTTAAGCCGAGTAGAGGTATGAGTTCTTCTTATGTTATTTTCATCTCCTCTACTTTGTTAAAAAAAATTATTTTATGGTTTTTCATGTATTTTTTAAAAAAATTCCGTACATAACCACCAAACTCTCTTTAGCCGTTTTATACAAGATAAAAAAGTTTGCAATAATTGAAATTATTCTTTTGAATGTAACCCATCTTTCTCTTATATTTCTCTATTATTTAGTCTTTTTTTTTTTCAATAATTTCTAAGCAATGAATCATTTGATTCTTTAATATTTTTTGGTCTTTCAAAAGTTTTAATATCTAAATTTTTGAGTTATTTTTTTTGCTGTATTTGAAACTATTTGACAATTTTTTGTTAGCTATTGCACATTCAAGCAATGGTTTCTTCATCAAATTGTAACACAAATTGAAGTCATACAAGAGCAAATCATGCAATGATGTAATTCTTAAATTTTTTATAAAATTATTTTAGTTTACCTCACATATAGGAGGGTTCCCATGCATAGCACGAGTTAGCGACTAGGCATTATTATTATTAAAAAGGTATTTGATTATTAATAATGTTATTAGAGTATTCAAATCAGTCTCTTGAGAATTTTAGTTAAACCGACCCTAAAATCTCATCTTCTACTATTTTAACAAATAGACATTGAATTGGTCTTGATATTTATATCTATATTTTAATTAAATATTATTTTTCTCTCTTTAAAAAAAAATTGTATATCAAAAATAATTTTTGATATACAATTTTCTCCATCCCATAGCAACACACAGGCCCACGTTACCCACCACCAAGTAACACCAATCACAACAAATACAATTACAAACTCATACAACTAATCTTTTTTCTTTTTCTTTTTTTGAGAAACCTCATACAACCAATCATGGGCAACCACCAAAGATCGAACCCATTAAGCACCACCAATCAGAGGTGAAGCCCACCAATCACAAATCAAGCACAACCAAAGCCAAACTCATCACCGGCTAAATCCACCTTCAACCACCAAGCCCAATCACCAGCCAAACCCATAAACCCACAAAGCGAAGTCCCAAAAATACAAACAAACAAAAAAATTCATAACAAACCCACCATCTTATTATTATTATTATATTATTATTATTATTATTATTATTATTATTATTATTAAAATTAAAAAAAAAAAAGACAAGGGAGAGTGGGCAAAATGGCTATGAATTTTTTTTAAGAAACGATATGGCTATGAAGTAAAATATATAGTTCGACGAAATAGAGTTATCGTTAGAAATTAATGGAAAGGATGAGATTTTTTTTTCTTTTTTTTTTTTTAAGAGAGAGATAATTACAACATGCTGCTGATTCTACAGCTCGAACCCTTTCCCCTCTAGACCGCCTTGCACTTTGTGCATGGGATTCGACTCTACAGGGTTCAATTAATTATGGTGTGTATTACCTCTTTAATTATCCTATTCAATTATAATTAATGGATCCCCTAATTGTTATATTTTTCCCTCTAGAGGTGCATATACTAGGGTGACCCTCTTTCATCCAAATTATTTATTTTATGTAATGAAGGATTAAAAGTTTTACTGAGACAAGTAGAACATAATCATAGGTTTCAGCTTTTCCTCTTTCCTTCTTTCTTTAGAAGTAGAAATCGTTTCTTTCTAAACAAAAACAAAAAAAAAAAATAGAAGTCGCTGAGGACTAGAATTCCACTTAGAGAGACCTTCTAAAATACTTGGAAAGTCAACTAATTAAATTTTTTTTAAAATCCCATCAAAATTTAATTATGTTAAATTTAAACATTTTTGTGATCATTTTTTATAAGGTATATATTTTCCTCTCTTGTTATTATATCCCTTTATGTTTGCAAAATTTCAAAAAAAATAATAATAAATCAATAGTTTTATTATCAATCAAATATTTAAATTTCATATTTTTATAGTTTTAAATTGCGCATAAAAAAATAAATTTATGGAAAGTAGTACATGAAATTCAATTTGAATGAATTTTGATATTCATGTTAATCAAAAATCCAATTCAAGAATTACATTTTCAAAATATCAAATTAAGTTTTTGGTCTTTTACTTCTAAGGGAAAAAAAAAAAAAAAGACAAGGGAGAGTGGGCAAAATGGCTATGAATTTTTTTTAAGAAACGATATGGCTATGAAGTAAAATATATAGTTCGACGAAATAGAGTTATCGTTAGAAATTAATGGAAAGGATGGGATTTTTTTTTTCTTTTTTTTTTTTTGAGAGAGAGATAATTACAACATGCTGCTGATTCTACAGCTCGAACCCTTTCCCCTCTAGACCGCCATGCACTTTGTGCATGGGATTCGACTCTACAGGGTTCAATTAATTATGGTGTGTATTACCTCTTTAATTATCCTATTCAATTATAATTAATGGATCCCCTAATTGTTATATTTTTCCCTCTAGAGGTGCATATACTAGGGTGGCCCTCTTTCATCCAAATTATTTATTTTATGTAATGAAGGATTAAAAGTTTTATTGAGACAAGTAGAACAGAATCATAGGTTTCAGCTTTTCCTCTTTCCTTCTTTCTTTAGAAGTAGAAATCGTTTCTTTCTAAACAAAAAAAAAAAAAAAATAGAAGTCGCTGAGGACTAGAATTCCACTTAGAGAGACCTTCTAAAATACTTGGAAAGTCAACTAATTAAATTTTTTTTAAAATCCCATCAAAATTTAATTATGTTAAATTTAAACATTTTTGTGATCATTTTTTATAAGGTATATATTTTCCTCTCTTGTTATTATATCCCTTTATGTTTGCAAAATTTCAAAAAAAATAATAATAAATCAATAGTTTTATTATCAATCAAATATTTAAATTTCATATTTTTATAGTTTTAAATTGCGCATAAAAAAATAAATTTATGGAAAGTAGTACATGAAATTCAATTTGAATGAATTTTGATATTCATGTTAATCAAAAATCCAATTCAAGAATTACATTTTCAAAATATCAAATTAAGTTTTTGGTCTTTTACTTCTAAGGGAAAAAAAAAAAAGAAAAAAAAAAGTGGTACTATATGAATAATCAAATAGAGAAAATTAAAATCTAATACCACAACTCAAATAAGGAATTTAAGATAAAGTGTTCCATAGTTGAGTCCGTACTAACCCTATACTTGTACTCGTCTCTTTCTCTCGTATCTATTTTTACGACACAGTCTCCTTCAGCTCAACACACACAGAGAAAGATCTTCTGCAACTTTGCCAAAATAGGTATTTATTTGGTTTTTCTTCTCCTTCTTATTTTATTTTTTTCAGTCAATATTTTTGGTTGTTTAATTTATGACATGCATGTTTGTTTCATCATCATATATCATGATTCATGATAACCCAAAAAATTGTTTTTGTCTCCTTCAAGGTAAAAAAAATAGATTTTTTTTTTTTATGAACTTTTCATGTTTAAGGCATCAGGTCTTCTTTCATATCATTGTTGTTCCCTTGAAGCTTTACAGAGAAAAAAGATTCGATTTTTGTGAAAGAGTGAACCTTTTGTGGGAAACGGTATATGATTAATCGAGTATGGTTTTGTTTAAGCAGCCAAATTATTTTAGCCCATAAAAGTTTAGTTTTTTTTCAATTAATGAAGTTTAGGGCCCAACAAAGCCAAAACGATACTCTTTTCTCCAGACATGCAATAAGGCTTTTTTTTTATTTAATATAATTTTTCAATTTGAATTTATCTATTTTTAGTGAAATTATACAAGAATGAATTTTTAAAAAACTAAGGAGCCGTTTGGTATTGTTGTTCTAGTAACGTTGTTTGTATTTTTGAAAATACATGCGGGTGAAAAAGTGTCTGAAAATACGTGTAATATTGTTTAAATATTGAAAACTATTGCTCAAAACATCCTACCAAACAGCCCCTAAAATTTAGAATTTGAAATGGTGTAAACTACTAGGTTTAGTGTGTGTTACTTTTTAGGAAAATGTATCAAACATGTCTGAGATATATTTAAATGAGAAATAATATTTTCACAACATTAATGAGAAATGATATGTCTACAACATTTTCACAACATTTTTACAAAAAATCCTAAGTGGCAGGTTATTACTGGTTGCTATTGTTAGGGCAAAAAGTAATCTTAGTATTAGGTTTAAATTAAACCAATAACAACTAACTACCTATGATTTGTTGTAAAAATGATGTAGACGTAGTATCTATTTAAATAGATAATGTGCTAAGTTTTAGGAAAAAGTTCTTTGGTTTTTTTTTTTTTTTTTTAATTTGTTGAATTACAATTTTAACCCCCTTTTTTTAAGAATAAAAATTATCTAATTAGATTAAGGATATTTTTGACATTTTATGAAGTTATAACTAACTTTCTAAGTCCTCTTAATATATAGAAATAAAAATAAACTCTGAAACTGTTGTTTTAGATAAACTATCAATTTTTATGCCGAAACTTGTACCCTTGTACTTCGTTTTAATTATATTTTCTTTTTGAAAAATCTGATAAATTGACACAGAATCAAAGGGTCGAAAATTGATGAGCATAGAGTGACACATGATGTATAAAAAAAAAAAAATTGATATAATGGACCGGATATCCGATTTGCCTGAATTTATCTTGCATCACATCTTGTCCTTCCTACCCCGAAAAGAGGCAACTAAAATTTGTCTCTTACCCAAGGAAATGGAATTGTGTATGGTCTTCATTTCCCATTTTGGATTTTGATCAAGACGAATTTGTCAAGTCAGATATGTGTTATCCATATGGACATATAGACTTCATGAAGAGTGTGCATAAAAAGATTTATCGAGCGTGATTTGCAGATGCAGAAATTTAAACTTCACACAACCCTTGTTAACTTCAGGTTGGCCGCATCAATATATATATATATAATATATATATATATATATATATATATATATATAGCAAAAATCTTATGCTAGATAGTATGAGGTTGTGCCATGTGGAGCATTTCTTGAAGTTCTTTTTAATTAGGGTTCTAAATTAACAAAGTTTGCATTTATATCAAAGTATTAATTCATTAAATTAGCTAATAAAGTAAATGCTTATATTAATTATTTATAGTTGTGCATTAATTATTTATACCAAATTAATTTATATGATTATTTTTATAAATTCAATCTAAAAGATCATTTTTAGCTGGAATAATAATAATAAATTTAGAATATGACATTCTTACCCATGTTTAGTTGCTTTGACAACAATTGACACAAGAGCCATTAAAAAATTAAATATTTGTAAATTCACTAAAATAAATCTTAGTCCTTTAAATTTCTAACTCCTTTTCTACATTTATATGAGAACAATAATAGAAGGATATATGCATTTTTTAGTAGACATGAAACATGCTTATCTATATTAACCACTATATCATGCAATTTTCAATTTGTGAACACACACATATATATAGTATGATTTCTATTTTGTCTATAAAATAACTAAAGATTACAATTTTTTACAATGAAATTTATTCGAATTTTTTTTTATACCTTGATAGTTTGGGAATATGAATCATGAATATTTTTATTGGAAATTGAAGTGCCAACCAATTAACTATAATATTCTTGGCAAACTTATTAAAATATTAGAGAAATTGTGCAGGAATTTAGCTAGTTGGTTGATCAATGGATAGAGTGGGCTTTTGAACATGATGGCAAAGAGATAAGTATTTGAGTTCAAACGGTAAATAATTCATTCTATACTATGCCTAGAACAATATTTGTTGCAAAATCAACTAGTGGTGGTAAGTTAGAGCAACCATTTACTTGTAGTGCTGTGAAATTTTATTCCCTACAGAAGTTATGGCTTGAGCCAATTTGTGTGAACGAAGAGATTATCCAAGAGATCATCAGAACTTGCCCTTTTATCACTGATTTTGGTATTGTGGGATGTCAGGGATTTAAAACTCTCCACATCTCCAAACTCTCTAAACTAAGTAGGGTTGAGGTGGCTTTTCTTGAGCAAGAAGTTGAGAGTATCAAAGTTGAAGTTGCAAATATTCTACATTTCAATTTTATTAAATCACACCAATGTCTACTGGACATCACTGCATGTGAAAATTTGAAAGAATTATAAACCAGTAGCTTAACTTCAATATTTTTTGATTTCCCCACCTTGAAACTTTGCATGTTATTTGCTACAACAAGTTGAAAAGGGTCAAAATTTCTGCACAGAGACTTAGGATGTTAAAAATCATTGCATGCCAAAAGCTAGAGGAGCTTGAAATTGATAGTCCAAATTTGTCATCATTTGTATTTTGCAGCTTCGAGAATTCAATTCCTATGATTCTTTCAAAGAATGTTCCATGTCCTTTTGAACTCACTTTTATAGTTTTCTTGAATGACACTATTTGGTTCAGTTTTTGGCTCCTTCAGTTGAGTGAACTTCTAGCAATGTCAAATCAAAGAAAAGTTTTGAACCTAACAATCACCATATGGGAGGAGGTATGTCTACTCATGCAAGTTCATCGATTTCAACTAGTTATTTTTTTGCTGTCTTTATTTTTTGTAATTTCTTCTTTTGTTTTCTGAAACCTTTTTACTTTGCTTGTTTTAAAGGATAAATTTAATCTTGAAGATCTTGAAGCATTGAGACGAGTTACACTTACACTTCCGCCATCATTTTAACTTGAAGTTATGGTGATAGATGTAAGATGCTCGACACTGTCAATGGATTACAAAAGTCTTGTAGAGGGCTTGCTTTCAAGTTTTCATCCAAAAAAATTGTTATTGCCAAACAGATTGGGATTCCCAGAAGAAGCGAATAAAGGTAAAAGGTCAAAACGTATTGACCCCTTGTGATGGATTAATTAATTAATTAGCCAAGTTCAATTAATTAACCAATTTAACATGCAAAGCATGGTAGCATAAACAAATCACCAATTAAATTAAGTATACATTGGAAAATAAATGACACTGTGATTTGTTTACGAATGGGGAAAACTTACACGGCAAAAACCCCACCGGGTGATTTTAAGGTCACCACTTCCGAAATTCCACTATTATCACAACAAGCGATTACATGTAAAGGAATCTCAAGTATCTTACTAATCTACAGTTGAACCTTTATCCCAATACCCAATTGGACTTGTTCTGTAGTGACAATTTCTCCTTTCAATGCACGGCTCCCAAGTACGTGACTAACCAATTTGATGCGCGGATCCCAGTACGCGACTTATTCTTTTGCATGAATCCCAGTACATGACTAACTCCACAGCAACCATTTGATTGTTGTAGTTGATTTGTAGCAACTTCACATAAAAACACCAATAAGATCTTCAATGTTGGTGCAAGAGACTTTGCTTGGTTACAAAACCCAAAGGCGTACAAGAATTATATAAATAGGAGCTTAATGGGCTCTCCTATTCCAAATAGGTTTACACAAACCTTGGACTTTTCTAATCCAATAAGAATTATATAAACTCATAAATAAATACTCTTTTAGAGTAAAAACGTTGGTTGCTATAATCTGAAACCCGTAAGCTCGATAGATCGAGACATCTGTTGAGCTTTAATGAATCTCAACAAATTGAGCTTCTGTTGAGGAGGTATCGAGACCTGTAGTTTGCACTTTTCTTGAGCAGTTCTTAAGTAATCTTTATGTCTTCAATTTAACCACTTGTACTGATCATCTTGACCCTACTTAGATATACCCAAAAACAAGTAAAGTGTGTTTTATCAAATGATATGTCAATTGTATAAAAATATGTCCCCAACAAAAGGTATGATTTTTCTTCTACTTGATTTTAGAGTGTCTAATTAATTAGATTTAAGTGGGTTGTCATCTGATTTTAAATATGGGGGAAATGTGGTGTCTGGTTTTAAAATCCTATCTATCCTTCGAACAATTAGGATTCACAAAATCATTTGCATTTCAATCAAGTAATTAAGTCAAATATGATCTTCTTTTTTAGTAGAAGGCACTAAACTGTAGACTAGCAGTGGTTTGGTAGTGCACAAATGGGATGGAAAATGTAAAAAAATAAATAAATAATTTGGTTAATTCTTTTGTAGTTTGAACCTTTCCTTATTTGCCTCAACTTGACAAGCCAAAGCCTGGGGATTTGAGAAAATTTAATTATATTTTAAATTAAAGTCTAATTTTGTGTCATATTTTGAGTTTTTTTAATTTTTGTGTCAAGTAAATTAATTGATTACAAAAACCAAAAAAATCCAAAATTAATAACCTTAAGAAAATCAAATCATCATTCATCATTGTATATGTCTGTTACCCTTTGCCCCATAATCTTAGAAGACCTCCCAGGTCCTTTCTCTCTCAGCATCTTTTGTGCCAGAAACTCTACCCCAAACATATTAAATTACTAAGAAAAAGTGAAGATAGAATAAAGCAAACAGAAAGAAAACAAGAATTAACAAACAGGTTTTATGCAAGTGTTGATTAACAGTTAAGAGACTGGAACTTGGAGAACAACTGAGATGAAGAGAGGCAAACCAATAAATAAAGCGGAATCCTAAAAGGCAGAAATTTTTCTTTCTTTTTTACCTTCAATATTTTTTTGGTTTTCCGGGTGCAATTTGGGTAGTTTGTCGTTGATTTTCCTTTGATGTTGTCGATATTCTTCTTTCTTCCAATTAATGTTATTTAAACCTATAGCCCCATTATTATTATTTTTTAAAAATTATTATTTATTTATTATTCAATTTGTCTATATTTTATGTTTATTTGGAAATTTCTTAGGCTTTTGATCTATGAAAATGAGAGAGAGAGAGAGAGAGAGAGAGAGAGAGAGAGAGGGATGAGAAAATGTTGATGTTTATTGTGTTTGTTGGTGATCAGTAATATCAAAAAAAACATGCATAAGTCCAAGAATAGAGATTCATCCTATTACTGCTCATTCGCTTATAGTCAGGAGTCAAATTAGATTCTAAATTGACTCCAATTGTATTCATTCCTATTTCTTGTTAAGTGCTCTTTCAATTATACTACAATTTTGTTATAGTTATATTTACACGGAAATTCAATTATCTAAACCTTAAATATATATATAAACGTATAATTCCGTTACTTGTACATATAGGGTGTGGAATTGTGATTGTTTTTAATTTTTTCCATGTACAAGCTAGTATTTGATTATGAAAAGCAATAATGTTGATTAAGAAAATTTCAAATTTGTCTTAAAAAAATTATTCTTGCTAGTACTAATTATTTTGTCTCTAATTTACTTGAACTCTAGGTGCTTAATGAGGAGGTAGACTGCTCTTGTTTATGTCATCGCAAATGTTGGCGACATCATTTTAAAGTTGCAAAGATCAAGAGTGTTGCTAGAATTGAAGATAAAAGGCATATTGATCACAGAGCTTTGTTATTTTTGTTGCCCACTTTTCCAATAGATGAAAAGATTCAATTCATCTTGGATTGGGAAATGGAAGGGGGCATTAGAATATGAAGTAATATAGTCTTGTGAAATAAATGCTTGTCAAATTTGGATTACCTGTTTTATCAACACTTATAATTATAACATTGTATTATCCTTATTTTTGAAATTTATATTTTGATTTCCATTTGTTTTAAGGATAAATCTTAGTCTCAGTTTCTTGTTGTTTCTTAGGTTATATACATCCATATTTTTTGAAATTTTTTATTTTGATTTCCTTTTGTTTTAAGGATAAAGCTTAAGCCCAGTTTCTTCTACATTATTATATAGGTTCTCTAATAAAATTCAATAAATTTTTTTTTTTTTTATAATTAGATAGATAGTTACAATAGAGGATGATGGATTTGAACTATGGATATCTTAGAAAGATCAGGATGTGCCAGCCAACTGGGCTAAAGGCTCTCAACAATCATTTGGTTGCATTAGCTAACAAATCACAAAAATTTGATAGATCAAAAGTGGAGGAGGAGGAGGTGTTATTCATATTATATAATTTAATTTAATTTTCCTTACGAGAAGATAATACTTTTTGTGCGAAATTGGTCAATTCTGCCAAAGCAATGCTACAATTGAGTTGACAAGATTTTATTTGTTATCATTTAGGCTTTAGGCTAACCACTGACGTAAATTATTGGAAAATGCTAAAGCCATAAATTATTTTACAAAATTTTTTTATATGCTGATGGTGTGGCTGGTGATAATTGGTGTTGGGTGTCCGAAGACCAAGGAGGATTAAATGCGAAGTATCATGCATGATCCCACCCGTAAAGGTATATCCGACCCAAGGACTTCATCAACCCAAGAAGGGCTAATGTGGCCTTTTGTGAAAACCCGATTGGAAGGGATAGAACTTGGGAAAAGGGTCAAAATAGTGGGAGGAAGCTTCCTGAAAGAATATACCTTCCCCGTCCACATTAAATACTCTGTAACAACCTTATCAACTGCATTAATAAAGAAATGACTCCTGAACAGTAGTCTCACAACTTACAACCGCTTCTACCACCTTCAACAGCACTCTAATGGGACAAGTATCTTGAGGAAAGCCCTAAGGCATACAAGTGGAAGATTAGGATTCAAGGAAGGGGGTATATAAGGGGGAGAGAGCCTCCTAGTGAGAGGGGAGGGTTTTAGGGGGAAAAAAAGTGAACAATGTATTACCTGATAGAAACTTGTGTCAATCATATATAAGAACTCCTTCTCGGAGACTGAGAAGAGCTTTATTCTCAATAACTACTGATTTGTTCTTCTTTGTTTGGGCTCCACAATCTTAGTCCTAAACTTAACTCATAACTATACCAGAATTGTCTTCCCACCCTCTACATAATAATCTTATATTGTTTGGAATTGGTTTGAAATACAAGGCACTACTGTTCTAATTGAGCTTGGGCTATCAAATCCTTCGTTCCTACAATTGGTAAGTAAAAATTCAATGATTTGCTTAGATGAGAACTAGTAAGAATTTGTCACATCAACAATGTATAAAAATGTTGACATATAGTTTTAATCTGTATCATTACTCCTACTTTTTTACCAATCATTAATAGTTTACCTACAAGTGTCAAATTTTTTGTGAAATTATTTATACATGGACTTATTCTTTTTCTTTTCTTTTTATATTAAGGATGTCCAGACCGTTTCAAGTATCTAATTATTCACTTAGGTAGTTGCAGTCTCCTAGTCCTACACATACTGGGTAATTATAGGGAAGAATCTCTAAGGGATAAGCCCAAGATACTAGCAAGAGATTTCAAACCCAAAATCTCATGAATATTATAAGATTTTAGGAATCATTAAGCCAACCTGTTGAGGTTATAGAATTCATTCATTCAACCACTATGGTGCATAGCTGATCTAATTAATATATAATTATATAAGATACTATATTATATATATATATATATATATATATATTAAAATTTCGACTCCCAAAACTTCGAGATTGCATGCAATCATGACATACCTTTGACTGCTACACGTGTCGAAACTTCTATATTCTCATTCTACCTCAATAATTGTATGGGTTTTAATGACAAATTAAAGAGGAAAAAAAACACAAATCACACACACACACACACAACATCAACAACAAAAAACCAAAAACCAAAAAAAACTCTTCATATGATGAAACGTATTTAAAAACACTAGCTGGTGTAGCCATTTTGATTGTTCTTCTCTCGGTTTGCCAAAAACAAATGGGTAAAGTTTCAAATATGATGAGTATTTGTTACCAAAAAAAAATGTAAGATGAGTAATAATTTTATAGGTTATGTTAACGGTTATTTTAGGGCAATGGCTAACAATCAATTTTAGAAAAGTTTTGACTTTACTTTTATGAAAAATGGAAAAAATATCAAAACATTAATTTCCTTTTTTTTTTTTCTTTTTCCATAAAAACTTTTTTAAGACGAATTGTTAATCATTACTCTAAGAGCGCTCGTTAACATTTTCATAATTTTATTAGCAACCTTGTTATTGATGACTATGATAATCAAACAAATAAATGATAGAATTACAACCATAAGCAACCAAATAATTGCCTACACTCTAACCAACTATTAAATGCATTTTTATTATAAACTAGAGTAGCTTGCAATGAGGCCTGACGGCTTTAATTTAAATGCTCTGACTAAAATTATTTACTATTATTGAAAACATTAACTTTCCTCTAAAAAAGAAGAGAAAAATACAAAATACCCTTTAAAAACGATGTTGTAACTAAATAATGTTGCCAAATTTTCTAATTTCATGATAGGATAAAATATATTAGGACCCCCAAAATTTTTATATTGTTACAATAAGATCCTATTATCATTTTTTTAAAACTTTTTTTTTAATAAGTATTCACATTAAAGCAACAAACCACGTAGTCAAAACCAAGCCAAATTCACAAGCTCACATTACTACTCAGCATTTAGTACATAAATTTGGATATTGTAAAAATAAACTCTTTATGCCCATTCTTCGTTTATTTATTACAATAAGATCCTTTTAACATTTTTATTTTTTTTTCAACTTAATACATAAACTTTCATACTATAGAAATTGACTCCTTTCGTCCATTTTCGGTCGATTTAAACAATATCTGTTTGCACCAAATCGTTAAAAAAATATATATATATATTATTTAAAAAAAAAAAAAAAAAAAAAAGAAGCCAAAACCCCCTAAGCTTTTATGTTGTTGCAGTAAGAGTTCCTCCTTTTCATTTCTCTTTAATGATTCTGTGAAAATAAATTTGTTAAAATTGATGAAGAATAAACAGAAGGGGTCTATTAGTACCAAATTTTATGTACTAAATTGACCCCAGAAAAACATGTTAAGGACACTTGCTACAATAGCATACAAGTTCAGCGAGGGTCTTAGTACATTTTACCTTTCATGATATCATAGGAGTTTTAAATTCAATGTTTTATTTTGGTATATTTGATAGGATTTGAATCTATGGTGTTCACTTCATAATAATTGTTCATACAATTAGGTCAATAAACTAATTATTTTTATATAAGCAAAATTTGAACTTAGATCTCTTGTTTGAAAAAACAATTATTATGATTCAAACTATCTAAAACCCAGAAATTCGATAGATAGTAAATTATTAATTATTAATTTTTAAGTATGGACACTTATTAAATATTAGTTGGTAACCTGTTCAATACACAAGGAAGTTTAACTTTAATATGATTTTTTTTGTTTAAATATAAAATTTAGTATATGAAAACTTCTAATAGACATTTATTGTGATTGTGTTTGTATATGAAATTGTATACTATAGTATTATGTATTTATCATTATTTTATTTTAGCATAGGAATTTGTTATGATTATGTTTATATATAGAATTATAAATTTTACTATTTAAAGAAATATAATTAAATAAGATTCTAATGGAGAGTTTAAATATAGGATAAAATTTTATTTCAACCACTCTTTCAAAAAAAATTAACTCAAATAATATATATGTTAGACTTAAAAAGCTTATGTGGCATAATAGTCTTCGATTTTATCAATGGCGAATCTAGAAAATTTCTTCAAGGGAGCCAGACTATGTGTGTGTGTGTGTGTGTGTGTGTATACACATAAAATGTGTTTGTAACATGATTTAACAAATGTTATTTTCTTACATTTAATAAAGTATTTACATATTTGTTTTAGATGTAAATATGACCGATGCTGACAGTTCGATCACCGAAGACACCGTTCCATAACCAACATCAGAGGTTCGATAATCGAAGTCGTCGTTCCGTTGGCCGAAGACACCGTTCCAACTGCCAATGCTGGTGGTTCGATCATTAGAGATCCCACTCCAACGGTGCTCAGAATTAGTTTGTTGATGCATTAGTTACTTTGGCCTCCATGGTTGAGATACCCGAAGGAGTATGGACACGTCAATTAGAGATTGAACAAAAGCATCAAGAAAACAAAAACTAAGACACAAAGAAAATAGGAGACATGGCTTTGCATGGAATGCAACTACTAATAATTGGGTTTGTCATCATTCTGGCTAGGACAAAATCATCATGCTTGAGCTACATGAACCACTATGGACCCCTACAAATTCCTTATCCGTCTGGAACAAGTGAGGGTTGTTCCTTGATGAATCATTTTCCTTGCATGCAATTACACATTTGGGAGTCACAAACTATTACTGTGTCATAATGTTATTCTCAGCATTTCCTTGGATGCTGAAATAACCGTCTTGAGTCCTATGAATTGCTACAACCAATCCGATGTTAGTGAGCTACATACCGTCTAAGCTAAAATCTTCCAAGTTTCCTATGCCCTTTAAAATGAACAAGTTCAGAGCCATAGATTGTGATACCATTTAGTTTTTTAATGGTTTAGTCTTCTCATTGGAAAACATGTATGTCTCAAGAGCATATCAATCTACATAAGCCTTGAAAATATCCTTAATGGGACTTGTTCTGGGTCAAGTTGTTGCCAGAGTTCGATCCCACCTAGTTTAGGAAATATTGATTTGATTTTTCTTAGCTTTGATAATTACTCCAATATTCTTCAGTTCAACCCCTGTGACGCTGCCTTTGTAATTAATAGAAGAAAAATTAGTCTATTTTTCAACATAATATCTTCAAAGTTTGTGTAATTCTGAGACTGTTCCATATGTGTGTGTGTGTGTTTGTACACACATAAAATATGTTTGTAAGATGATTTAACATATGTTATTTTCTTATATATAATAAATTATTTACATCAATGTATATGACATTAATAAAACTTAAAGGGCTCTTAACTCCTAAGCATGAAATTGACATTTATGCTTTCTTTTAAAAGGGAAAAAAATTGTATCTCTGATTTTCTAAAAACATTAAAAAATAAAAATAAAAATATTCTTGTTAAAAATATTTATAAACTTTTCTATTTTATATATATTATAGATGTTTATATTGGTGATATAATATTTTCATAAACTCTTTAATAAAAAATAAATAAATAAATAAACACTTGCATAAACATAATTGTTGTGAAATAAATTGATTCATAATTCAATTAATATTTGACAATTATTATAACTAGGTTTACTGGTTTTTAATCACTGTTTGGACGTTGCTCCATCCAATCAACATAAATTGATTTGGTTGATCAATCTTAATGGGTTTTTATTAAAATGTCATTTAGTGTCATTTTTTATGAGATTGGGATAATATTACAAAAATTTAGGATGGACAAAGTCCAATGCAATTGGGATTCAAAATTTGTAAAAGAATCGAAAAGATAAATACTTATGTTGAGTTGTGAATATTGTGCACAAACACCATAAAAGTCAAGATAAACATAAAAATAATCAATCATCAAGCGGAATAGGGACAAGACTCACGTAACCAAATGGGGTGGCAAACATTCTTTAATAATAATTGAAACATAACTCGATACAGCACCAATAAACTTCACATCAATATATCTATCCTTATAGGGAAAAATGATTGAGTTCCATAACTCCTTACATATTTTGACTCATCATCTTCACAATGACATAAACGAAATGAATTATTTTGCAAATGTTTCAATGGTTAGATACAATAGTCCAAAACAAATATTTCATTTAAAACTTTTCCACGTTATGCATGGAAGAAACTTAAATTTTGCCAAGCAATCTCTTTGTGATTCCTACAGAGGGAGACAATGGTGGGAAATGCATAAAACATATGCATAAAAATATTTATTTAATATGTTTATATTGGTGATATAACATTTGCATAAACGTAATATGTAATGTATTTTATATCAACCATCAATATAAAGTATAAACATATCATAACACTAACTTATAATCATGTGCATATGCACAGTACAATTAAGAACAACCATAATTACTAGTAAATAATGGACTATACACATTTATAGTATTACACTAATAATTTGAATTTTTTTATATAAATATTTTCAAGGATTACATGATTGTAGATATAATTGATATAAAAATGAAAGAAAAATTTAGAGGACACCTTATAAGAAACTGGAGTGCATTTAATTATATAAAGTCAATAATTTTTTTTTTTTTTTTGAATCCGAAAATTAATCCTTATAAAGTGCCAAAATACAAAGTTTCAATAGCAGGTGGAGGGGAATCCTCCAACCATACAATCTCATCATCAATATTCCTAGCTAAAGTCAATTAAATTATGGGTAATTACACATAACCCACCTATAGTTTGGGTGAAAATCACTTTGCCTACTCGTGGTTTGAAAAGTATCACTTAACCCACTTATGGTATATTTTGTTTATTTTTCGTAACCCAACTTTGTTATAATTAAGAATAAATAGGTATTTTTGCTCAAATTTTATGTCTCTCTCCTCCCAAAACAAAAAATAAAGCAAAAATACAAGAGAAACAAAATCAAAAAATGATATTTGCCTCTCTCTCCATTCACACAAATTTTGAACATGAAGAACATATCCAAAAAAATAAAAAGCCTAAGCCCCATTGCCTCCCTCAACCCTTTGACTAACTCCATCACAAACAGAAAATGAAAAAGAACCAATACAAATTAGAATAGACCAATAATTTTCAGCTTAAGTTTTAGCTCTAGAAGACCAATGTCTCACGTTGCAAGACAGTCTAAGTGCCCGTTTGGTTCAACGTTTTGAGCCCAAAACGCCACTTTTTCAAAAAGCCAGTCCTTTATGTGTGTTTGGTTCCGCACAAAACGCAACTTTTTTCAAAAGTTGCGTTTTGATCCAAGGCATAAAACGCGCAATCCCTTATGGAGCTCTGGAGATCCATTTTGCCAAAAGCCAGTGCGCGTTCTAATGTATCCGTTGAACAATCTTGGACAATTACCAAATTCTCCTTTCTTCGTCTTCTTCAACACCTCTCATCAAAGCTCACTCACGCCTCTATCTCTTCCTCTGTTTTTTTTTTTTTTAATTTATTTCTCTAATCTGATCAACACAAAACAACTTAAAATAAACTCAAATCCCATTAGAAAACCCATCCCAAACCCAACTCAAAATCAAACCCAAAATCCACAACAAAAAAAAAATCAACTCAAAATCCAGAATCAAACCCAAAATCAACTCAAAAAAAATCAACTCAAAATCAAACCCAAAATCCCAAAATCCTTATGTTTCAATCATCTTCATCTTCTTCATCATCATCTTCTATGGAGTGTGAAAAAAAAAAAAAAGAATAAAGGAGGAAATACGAAATAAGGAAATAAAGAAAAAAGATGAAAATAGAGATGTAGTACCTCTGTGGACGGATGAGTTCTTGCAGAAGAAGAAGAAGAAAAAAAAAAAAAAACAAGAGGAAGTAGCCCGAGTAGGAGAGCTCTGTGGAATGCTCTAGAGAATGGGAGAAGTGGTTGGGATCACTGAGGAAATAAGGAAATAAAGGAAAGGAGCTATACGTGGGTGGAGGAGAAAAAAGAGTGGGAAAAAAAGAGAGAGGAAAAAAGTAGGAAATGCAGTAAAGTGTGGAGGAGAAAAAAAGATGCAAACAAAAAGAAAAAAAAAAAAAAGAAAAAAAAGAAAGGAATGCTATTACAATATTTTCACAATATTTTTACAATAAATTTTAAGTGATAAATTATTATTAGTAAATATTGATGAGAAAAAAATAATTTTTATAGAAAGAGAAAAAAACAATTTTAATAGCACGTTCAAATTTTAATCAGTATTAATTTTTATCACAATATTTTCACAATAAATCTTAGGTGGTAAGTTATTATTAGATAATATTGGTAAGAAAAAAATAATTTTTATAGATCGATAAAAAAATAATTTTAATAGTTCATTCAAATTTTAATCGGTATTAATTTTTATACAATATTTTCACAATAAATCTTAAGTGGTAAGTTATTACTAACTAATATTGGTGAGAAAAAAAATAATTTTTATAGAAATTTTTTTTTAATAGTATGTTCAAATTAAAATCAGTATCAATTTTTATCACAATATTTTCACAATAAATCTTAAGTGGTAGGTTATTATTAGCTAATATTGATGAGAAAAAAAATAATTTTTTAGAAAGAGAAAAATTGATTTAAGTATATGAAGTAGTTGATTTAAGTATGAAATAAACTCCCTTATATATACATTGTCCTTTTTGGTAATTTATCTCTTAAATTGCAACTTTTATAAATGCTAGTCAAACGCTCAGCTTTTTTAAAAAACACTTTTTAACAACTTTTACCAAACACTCAGCTTTTTGAAAAATCACTTTTTCATTATGCACTTTTTAAAAACTCAACTTTTTCATTATGCACTTTTTCAAAAAGTCCAACCAAACTCACCCTAAATAACACCTTTCCCCCAATTTTCTCATAACCTAAACAATTCACAAACTAATTTTCATACTCTTTTCCTTTCTCAACAATTAAATAAACCAAACCGCACACCAAAACAACAAAACAATGCTGCCAGCCAATTTCAAAACAGCTAAAGTTTTACAATAATTGAAGAAAGTAAAGGGCAAGGTGAAATGATCAAGAAGGGGAAGATAAATGTCGAGATCAAGCACTTCAAAGCTGCGTGCAATCGCGGTACGGAGCCATGTATCAAGGTGAATCGGGTAACAATCGTTTTGCCAGCAGAGGCGAAACTTTTTTGGGGGATTAGGAATGGGATTCGCATTGCGAAGAGACCTGAGCCTAGACACGATATGCGCGAGTGTAAAACGGTACCGTTTCAAAAGAGGCAGAGGAGAGGGTCTTTGCCAAGTGGGATATGAAGGCAAAGAAGATGAGATCCTCAGAAATCCAACTTCGTAGTCGTCAAAGTCGAGATTTGGGACGAGAGTCCAGAGAGTCTTCCACCTGCTCGATAAAATGCTGGTGACAACAGCGTCTTTGGTTGTGGGAAAGGAGAGGATATGGGAGAGGAGAAAGTCAGGTAAATCGCTGATCCTGTCCACCGCTATTGGTTTCTTGCTTTTCAGTTTCGATGTTGGTTTCTTATTGCGTCCTTTTGAGGTTGATTTGGATTTGGCCATTCAGATTTTGTTGTGGAGCACAAAATCTAGAATTCACAATCGAAACTATCAAAATGCTTATTGCGCTTCAGAAGATGAGAAATAAATAGGTTTCAAATTAATTCCCGGGATTTGGGAATTTTGGAGGGCGCCAATTTGCTTTTAGGGTTTGGTTTAGACTTTTGAGGTTTGATATTGATTTTTTTTTTTTTTGACAAGGTGATATTGAGAAAATGGGAGTGAGAGAAAAATATAAATTAGAGATTAAGGTGGAGTTTGGATAGTGCGTCCATGTCCACGTCCATGTTTGGGCTTTTTTTTTCTTTTCTTTTTTTTTTTTCAGCGCGTCTGTCACTGTTTATTGGTTATGAACAGTGATTTTAAGCCAATGAATAGTAATTGTTGACATGAACAGTATTTTTTACACATTTAAAAATTATTTTGTTACAATATTTTCAATTTTCAGTTTTCAACAATAAGTTCTATCCAAACACACTCTAATTGAGGGAATGGGTTTTTTAGATTGTCTTGCAATGTGGGACATTGGACTTTTAGAGCTAAAGCTTAGATCTATTCTGATTTGTATTGGTTCTTTTTCATTTTTTGTTTGTGATGGAGTTTGCCAAAGGGTTGAGGGAGACAATGGGGCTTAAGCTTTTTTTTTTTTAGGTATGTTCTTCATGTTTTTCATGTTCAAAATTTGTGTGAATAGAGAGAGAGACAAATACCACTTTTTGATCTTGTTTCTCTTGCATTTTTGCTTTATTTTTTGTTTTGAGATGAAAGAGACATAAAATTTTAGCAAAAATACCTATTTACCCCTAATTTTAACAGAGGTGGGTTACGGAAAATAAACGGAACATACCACAGGTGATTTAAGTGATATTTTTCAAACTACGGGTGGGTAAAGTGATTTTCGCCCAAACCACAGGTGGGTTATGTGTAATTACCCTATTAAATTAAATATTCTCTTCGCTTCTACTTGAATATAATACTAACTTGTAATCAATGCATACACATAGATGTATTGAACATAAACATAATTAGATTTATATTTATATCCCTGCCTAAGTTTAATCCTACTAATGATCTTTTTTTTAATTTGAAAAGATATAGTTTGGTAGAGTATGCAATTTATTAATTCTTGATGACTTATAAAAAAATGTTCATTCTTGATAGTTTTGTTCTAGAATAAAAATTGTTACTACTTAACTTAATTTTGTTATTGTGATGCAATGAATGTATTTCATCTTTACATATTTCAAATAAGATATGAACAACCAATTTTTAAGATCATGATTAAATTTTAAATAAAAAAAATTTGTTTGAACTAGTCATAATTTTTAAAGGATAATGTTTGGCTACAAACATAGTTATAGCCTAAGGCTACAACTCTCTTTAAAAAAAACTTACTATTACTACATATTTTAGAAAATGTAATCTAATTATGATTTTGTCAAATTCGCATCTAATAAAAAGATATTAAGTGAAGTCGTAGTCTTAGACTACAACAAAGTTTGTGGCCAAAGCAAACTTCCTTTCATTTATTTTTTTTCTACTAGCATATCTCTACTTTTTTCTTTCTTTGTCTTGCTTTTCTTTTCTTTACTTCATGCCCTCCAGATCCTTCAAGTTGGGTTACCAATTCACTTAGCCCCATTTTTCATGTAAAACTCTTATCACCTATTAAACAAAGATAATATATAATCAATCGCAAGATAGCATAAAAGTACGGCCAAAAATGCAAATATGAAGTATTTTATTATATATATTTTATGCACATCAACCCACTTAATTTACAAGAAATTATATTGTCATCATGGTGGATCCCATGTCACTTGTCCACTATTCCACTAAAAGACTTTCATCTATTTAAAATTATTAAATCAGTAGTTAGTTTCTGTTTAAAATTATGACATTGTATCATCCTATTTTTGAAATTTATCTTTTTGAAATTTTATATTTTGATTTCCTTTTGTTTTGAGGATAAAGCTTAGTCTCAGTTTCTTTTTGTTCCTTAGGTTAGAGGCATCCTTATTTTTTGAAATTTTCTATTTTGATTTCCTTTTGTCTTAAGAATGAAGCTTAGGCCCAATTTCTTTTACATTTTTTGTTAGGTTCTCTAATAAAATTCAATATATATATATATATTTTTGATAATTAGATAGTTACAATAGAGGAGAATGGATTTAAACTTTGGATGTCATAGAAAGATCAGGATGTGTCAACCAATTGGACTAAACACTTTCAACAATTATTTGGTTGAATTAGCTAACAAATCACACAATTTTGATAGATAGATAGTAGAGGAAGAGGAGGAAGTGTTATTCGTATTAATTATTTAATTTTATTTAATTTTCCTCGTGAGAAGATAATACTTTTTGGTCAATTTAACCAAAGCAATGCTACAATTGAATTGACAAGATTTTACTTGTTATCATTTAGGCTTTAGGCCAACCATTGACGTAACTTTTTGGAAAATGCTAAAACCATAAATTATTTTACAAACTTTTTTATAAACTGATGATATGATTGGTGATTATTGGTAAGTAAAATTTTAATAGTAGGCCTAAATAAGAACCAGTAAGAATTTGTTACGTCAATATTGTGTAAAAATCTTGTCGTATAGTCTATATCTATAGCATTACTCCTACTTACAGGTGTCAAATTTTTTATGAAATTATTTATACATAGATTTATTATTATTATATTATTATATTATTATATTAAGGGTGTTGAGACCTCTTCAAGTATCTAATTATTCACTTAGGTAATTATAGCATTACTCAAGATACTGCAAGAGGTTTTAAACTTAGGATCTCATGAATATCATGAAATCTTAAGAACTACTAAATCAACTCTTTCAAGCTATGGACTTATTTTATTCAACCAATATGGTGCGTAGCTAATCTAATTAATATATATATATATATATATATATATATAATATATATATATATATAACCGAAACCTTTGAAATTCCACAATTTTTCACGTCAACACAATATTTAAATAAATTTATTTTTATTTAGTCCAAACTTAATAAAGAGTAAAACTTTATCTCTCTAACAAATCCAACTTAAATTCAAACTCATCATTTTTTTTAAAATAAAATTATTTGTGTTTAGTTCAAACTTAATAAGGAATGAAACTCTATCTCTCTAACAAATCTAACTTAAACTCAAACTCAAACGTTGATAATAATAAAAAAAAAGAATAAACCTTATATTAAGATTATCCTAAACATGACTTTATTTGAATAAATATAAAAATAATAAACTATTGATAAAGTTCAACTTCTTTGGATAATAGAACAATTCTATTGCAACTTCTTTAAAAAGTAATTTTTGTACATAAACCAACAAACCTTTTTTAGCCATTTTTTACAAGATAAAAAAGGTTGCAATAATTGAAATTATTTTTTTAAATGTAACCCATTTTTCTTTTATATTTCAATATTGTTTAGTCATATACATTTTGTTTTGTTTCAATAATTTCTAAGCCGTGAATCATCTGATTCTTTAATATTTTTTGGTCTTTTAAAAGTTTTAATGTCTAAAATTTTCTAACAATTTTTTTGTAAGTCATTGCACGTTCAAGCAATGACTTCTTCGTTAAATTGTAACACAACTTGAAGTCATACAAGAGCAAATTATGCAATGGTGTAGCTTCTTAATCAATTTAAAATTTTATAAAATTATTTTAGTCTATCTCACAAATATGTAGGTTCTCGTGTATAGCACGGATTAACGACTACTTTAATATAATATTATAAGTTCAATTCCCAGAACTTAAGATTGCATGCAATCATGGCATGCCTTTTGACAATGACACGTGTCGAAGCTTCTATATTCTAGCTAACAGTTACATTAGAACATCTGTTGCTAGCTAACAATTTCTCATCAGTTTGTCATCAATAACGCGCTTAATGAAGCAACAATCACCATTACAGGCAATAAAACGTATCAAGTTCACTTGAATTTTATCTTCACCCCCCCCCGGCGCGCCCCACACACACAAAAGTTCACATGATTTCTCATCCTATCTGAAGAGAAACAAAAAGCTCACAGGCAGTAAAATTTATCAAGTTAAGAATACCAAAGTTGATTCCACTGAAAGGCACATCCTCTGCCACATTCCCTGCACTGGTTTAAGCCTTATCTATCTCAGCAAGGCGTTTTTGTTTGGCCTCATTCTCAATCTGCCTTTGGTACTCCAAATGCCTTGCAAGCATTCTTCGATGCTCCTCAACCCTACACTCTTCCTCAGCCTTACGTGTAAGTTCCCTTTCCTCTTGCTCTAATTCATCAGTGGTTACCGGACCAACAATCTCAGGATTAAGAGCATGATCTTTGCCATGTGCAGCTGGTACCGAACTGAAGCAGAACACAAGTCAAAAGACATTGAACTTAGTTTAAGCCTAGAGATTGGTATGACATATTGGCACAAATTTATATAATTTACGTTCATATTTGCCAACCAAAAGAAAAAGAAGAAAAAAAAAAAAAAAAAAGGGTTCCAGGACCAAGTATAATAGTATGAATAAAATAAAGACTGACGTTTGTTCCACATTTCCCTGTTGATCCTCACTACCACCAGTTGCCTGAAATAAGGGAATTGCATATTATTAGGGAATTACTTTGCATTACGGACTCTGTAATTAAGATAACCAAATCACAATAAAAGGAAACAGAACAATAACTAGTGGCAGTAATTAAGACCTTAAATTCCTTAACCTTTCTGTGATCCTTTTTCTTCTTTTTATTCTTTGATTTCCCCTGTCCTTGTCTTGCATCAACACCTTCTCTTCCAGTGTTGTTCTTGGCATTAAGATTAAGCTCTGATAACAACACTTCTATTTCAGCATTAGACTTTTCTGTAGCATATTTGTCAACCATATCTTGTAGTTGTGCCTACAGAGGAGAGGTTTATCCGCAAAACATTAAATCATAAGCCAACAAGAAGGTAACCAAAAACATTCAATAGAACAGTTCAGAGGATCAAACACAAACCCGCATGAATGTCTTTAACAATGGCACCACAATCGATCTATAGTCATAAGAAGTTACCATCGTAAGTTTATTCCATGTCTGCTGCATGGCAGAATTAGTAGCCAGGATTGTAGCATCGGATTTGAAACACTGCAAACATTACACATACAGTATCTCATTAGTTATGTATTTCAGAATGAGTCCCTCTTTAGAAGGGACATGGGAGGACAGGTTTAAGAGTAAACACTATCATTTCACATTTTCATAGTATTTTTCGTCTAAGTTTGGAAACATCTAAAATTTGGTACCATACCTTCCCACCCATCTGATGAATGTGCATCTGGAATAAAATTTTTATGTCATTGTCAGCTTGTGCTTTTTTCAAAACACTCTCTATGATATCCAACTCCATGCTACCCATCTCCTCAATACTTTTCTCCTTCTCAATATCTTTTTGCCGCTTTAACAAGAGTGACCTGTAACTCTGTGGATATCCAGAAATCTCTTTTCTTCTCTTATCTTCTTCCAGACATATTCCCTCCATATCCAGCCATAGCTTCTCTTGTCTCAAATACTTGCATTTCCTCTCACACATATTCTGCAGCCGGTGAAATTCAGACTCAATGATCTTGAAAAGTTCGGTTCCTAGACTTTTGCTAGCTTCTCTATATTTTTCCCACTCCTTCAATTTCTCCCCAATAGGCTCACCACCAGTGAATAACCACTGAACAATATTATCTCTATATTCCTGTCCAACATTCTTGATATCATCAACACTTCTAGAAGCTAGTTCACTAGTTTCATCAAGCAGCGGAATTAGATGAGACAAGGCATCGTCTCTGAAGACGATACTCTCATGAGTAATAGTAAGATCACGTCTAGCTTTGTCCCTATGGAAACTGGTGTAGAGACCTTGTAATCCACAAGAAATCCCGAGTTCTTCTATCAAGAATTCTTGGACACTTTCAAGCTCCGGTTCATCAAGAAACCAAACTGAGACCAGCGTTGTCTTCATCCAACTCTGATTAAGCAGCGTTTCTGGGATTTGGTTCTTCAGCATTTCCAATATCAAGTCCAGCAGCATATAGAAATGACTCGGAGCAAAACACTCAATCTCTATAAACAATTGCAAAAGAATCCAAATGCTCTTGATTAACATGCCGCGGTTGATATCATTGCAATGAGGCAAGTTCTTCAACTTCAAATCTTGTGACTTGCCTTCATCTTGGCCTTTATTTGCAGAGTCATTTCTTGACAAATCTTCAATCAATTTTGCAGCGGCAACCACGTTCACTGGCCTCCAATCACCGATTTCAATTTCCGAAGCAGGTACAATTTTCGGCACAACAGACTGTAACTCCTCTGAAAAAGTCCCTAAATGGGTACTTTTTATATGCTCCAAATTCAATTCTTCATCTGAAAACCTCTGGCCACAACAACAACATGTTGAAAACTTCCAACTCTTCGTCTCCTTCGCGTACTCCACAGCCTCTGCCAACATCTCTTTTGCCTTCACCCCCATCGATTTATTCTTATGGAAGAATTTTTCAATCCTGACACTAAGAAAATCCTTCTTTGCCTCCAAGCTCATCCCATTGTTCCAATAATCCCTGGCTCGTGTTATCATGTCGACATTGGACAAGACTTTCTTGAGTTTTCTTGTTGAAGTAGACGGTGATGGCATTTCCATCTTTTCAAAACTCTGCCTCTCCCTATCAAATCTTGTTTGTATCTCTTCCTTTCTATCTTGCAAAGCTTGAAATTCCTTATTTATCTCTGCCAGTGAATGGTCCTCAACGAGCCTCTTGAACTTGTACCTCTTAGCTTTCACTAATAGTTTTCTGAGCTCCGTTCTCACTCTCTCAATTCGCGACTCTTTGCTGGACTCTTGGGGGTCCGAATCATATCCCTCGTTGATGATGCCCAAGTAATCTAGCCAGGGGTCCCGAGGATCCTCAATGGACATAGCAGACTCACATTCTTGGATGGCAGCGTCGTCATGGGCATTGGCTAAGTGGATTTTGGCGTTCAAGAAACCGAAAGCAATGGATTTTGGGGAAAGCGCGAGGGCTGTTTTGCTGAAGTCAAGGGCGGAGGCAATGTATTCGCGTCTTCGGACGACGTTAGAGTCTCTGAGTGAGATTTTCATTAGGGTGAGAGCGGTGAGGGCGTTGGCGAGGGCGGAGCCCGGGTGGCCGGAAACTAGGGACTTGGCGACTTCTAGTGCCATGATGAAGTTATTAGCAGCAAGAAATTCGACAACGCGACCGCTTTCATCATACAGTGAGGAAGAGGAAGAGGAAGAGGCCATTCTTTCTTTCTTCTTGTTCTCTTTGCTTTGGTGGGTTTTGGCGGTAAATGGAAATAGTGAGTGAGATTTATGTTTTAAAGAATGTAATTTCCCAGTAGAGAGTGCTTAAATTGGTAAATAGCAAATAAACCAATTGGAAATTATGTGATTTCAATGCAGATTAAAAAATAAATAATCAAGTATGGAAACTTGGCAGTCAGAATGTTTGATACAATTGAAATTTTGGTTTTAACTTCTTACCATCTTGGGCTTGCTCAAAATTATTACGATTATTTTTTCATTATAATTCCACAGTTAAGTGTGAGGGATTTGAATATGAGGTGACAGGTTACAACTATTGCATCGTGCAATTAGGCCTTTAATGTAAGAGAGAAAAGTTTAAAAAAAAAAAAATGTAATAAGATAAAAAGTAAAAAAAAAAAAAAATTGATCCAAATATATATAGAGGGCGTTTGGATAGCACTTTTCTGCGTCCACGTCTAGTTTTTTTTTTTTTTTTTTTTTACGCGTATTGGTTACTGTTCATTGGCCATAAACAGTGATTTTAGGCCAATGAACAGCAGCTTTTGGCATGAACAGTTTTTTTTACCCATTTAAAAATTATTTTACTACAGTGTTTTTAGTTTTCAGTTTTCAGCAATAAGTTCTATCCAAACGGACCCATAATATCTAAAAACTAAAGAATAACATTTATTTTTGTTATGCTCTTATTAAGTTATATTAGTGTAGTATTTCAGTCAATTTCAATCCAATCAATCGACTTTGGTTTATTTTGTCCAAATCTATTAGTACATGAAGTCATTTAAGCTTTTTTTAATTAATATTAATTAAATAATAAGATCTTTTAAATAATGCATCTTATAAATGTTTTCATTTAAACAAATATCATTTACTAACTAAAATTTTTACAATGTGACATAATTAGTTAGTTTCACATCAACAACATAATAAAAAAAATTACTAAATATTTTTTAGTGATACTGTAGTTACATATAAATCTTACAAATCTATATAACATATAAAAGTTGAAGTATAATATTTATTGTTCACAGTCTATTTACGAGTCAAATTAACATAACATTTCGGTCTATGATCTACTTCAATCAATTTGGTCCATTTTGTCCACTTTGATCATCAATTTTGTTCCACTTTGGTCCATTCGATACACTTCAGTCCATTTAGTTATATTGGACCATTCATTTTATTTTAGTCCATTTTAGTACAAGTCAGTCCATAAGGTCCAATTTGGTTCACTGTAGTCAATTTGATCCATTTCAGTCTGCTTAGGTCCACTTAAGTCCATTCGATCCATTCAATCCACTTTAATCCATTTAGTCCATTCGGTTCTAAATAGTCCAAGTCTTTAATTTTAGTCTAAATATACAAACAAAATAGACATTAAAAATTAGAGATATGTGCCCCTTAAAAAGCAATTAATATTATAAATATTCAAAAGATTACTTTAAAATTCAAGTTGCAATCATGCAAATTCATAAAGTGATACAAAATATTTGTTTTCATTTATAAATATTGGTAATATCAACAACTTTAGAATATTCTAATAACCATGATTTTATTTTATTTTTTTCATTTTTACATAATTTGATTGTTACAACAAGAGGGGGAAGATTTGAATCTAAATATCTCTGTTAAAAATATCAAAATGTGTTAATTTGTTGAACCCATCAAATTACAAGGTTTTTGACATGAATTTCAAGTGGTTGCTACCTCTAGAAGTTGAGTGGGTTGCGCTAAAACTTTACTCTTTAAATCGCGGATAGAAAAGAGAAAAAATTTGACTTAAGCCCCTTTGCTGGAATGCCCTATATATTAAGACGGGTTTTCTCTAGTCTCGCCCATTGGTGTTTTGTCTATCTATCGAACTTGAGAAGTCAAAGAACGCGTCGTAGAGATTTTTTTTACTCTGTTAGTTTTTGTGGTTCATTACTGTGTGTTGGGGTATGTGATCTATATTGGGCTTGAAGTCCAACATGTGTTGCGGTGCCCATCAAACTTAGAGGCCCATTGCCTTGTAATTTCGCCCATTATTACTATTGGGCTTGGACTAAGCAAAGCCCAACAAAAATAATCTAAAGTTTATATATATATATATAAACAACCACACCTTATCATCACTAATTTTAGTTGAAATTCTTAAATTATAATGTTAAACTAAAATGTGTCCATATTAGTGCAATGATCACTCTACAAATATAAGTGTTTGAGGAGTGGAGGGCTAGGGTGGGGTTCAAGTCTCTAGAAGGAAGTTTTATACATATATTCACTTAGATTAGACTATAGTAGAATTTCTATTTTGTATATAAAAAAATGTGTCCATATGATGCTCTAATTAATTAGAAATTATATATTAATATTAACTTATGGATTTTAATAGCTTATCTGATTTTTTTTTAAAGATTAATGTTTAAATCTAGCTTACATTGGAAAAAAAATCTAATATCTGTTTAGACTTTTAGAATAAAAATTGGAAAAAAATGACATTAAAATAATTTGATATAAATGGTATATATTTTTAATATCTTATGGATGATATGACATTACATCTTCAAAGTTGGATGTCATTTACTTTCTCTTGTAATCTTTATTTTTGGGGCCTACAACACGAAAAAAAATGTTGGGTCCGGATTAGGTCCAGGGTCCAATGATATTGAACTCATTGAAATTGTGATACATGTCTATTTTTGGACACGTGTTATCATCTGATTAGATTCAGTGCATTGAAAGCACTGAACCTAGACCTTCCCAAAAATGTTAAAATTCAAGGTGATAAAGTGGGATTTAAAAAAAAAAAAAATTATAACATTAATACGAGGTTGACTTTTTGGATAGAAATGTTGAAATTTTTGGATTAGGATCCGAGGTAATTTTTGGATTAGGATCCGGGTATTGCACTTTGACTTTGTATCCTTCCCACCTCTCACAAGCCTTTTCACTATTTTAACTTCAATTCTTTTATTTTATTTTATTTACTTTTTTTTTTTTATATTATTCAAGAATTGAAATTGAAAGTTGTTGTTGTTGTTGTTTTTTTTTTTTTTTTTTTTTTTTTTTTTTTTTTTTAATTTCAATCTCTGCTCTTAATAACTATTGCATTACTTGATCTTAATTTGAAATTATTTTACATGTTGATGTTAATTGGTGGGGAGTCATCGTACATCAATAAATAAGTTTGGATAGTATATATATATTAAAGTCAATTTGATATAGGTAAAAAAAAAATTAAATAACGATATGTTTTAAAAAATTGGATTGTTTATAAAACTGAAAAGAGAGAGGTTCTCAGGTTAGTCTATTTAAAATAGATATTAATTCTCACACACTCCTTATCATATATTAGTTGTACACATCACACTTTTTATATTTTAAAAGTGGATGTCAATAAAAAAAAAAAATGTGAATATCATATGTATGAAATTATGGGTGTAATGTGTACACTTGTACATTAACAAATGTGAAAGAACGAAGCCCGCAATTATAATCTCATCAAGGTTCTGGTAGTTTACATGGTATTATTCATTGTCATAATGTGACTTGGAATCGATAAGTTCACACTAAAGATCTTCTTTTTCATTCAACAAAAAAAAAAGGGCGTAAAAGATCAATTACTTTAATTAGATTGTGATTTCAAGAATTGGGTTGATTAGGTTTGCACTAGGATTTGGGCCTTATCCCAGACATTAGGAACTTAGATTGGGTAGATTCTCTCGTGCAATAATGAAATGCATTTATGATTAGCCCAATTAGAAGATAAATTAGCCTTTATGTGCACATTTTTTTATTAAATATTTAAACAAATCATTCTTTTCTGTTTAATGGTAAAATTTCTTATCATTATTCAAAATATCTATAATTAAATCCTGCATATACGGCTACCTATCAGTAAGTAAACCATAAATGCAATAAATCTTTAATAGATAAATTTTTAAAAAATTATGAAGGCAATTTCATTGTTCTCTCTCTCTCTCTCAAAAAAAAATAAAAAGTTTCTTCAACCTCATTGTCCTGCTAGTTTTATATTTTCTATTTGTTTGGCGGTGCATCTAGTGCCTCCCTCTCTTGATGTCCAACTAATTGAATTATGATTTGTGCCACACCCTATGAATTAGAGAAGGTTTTGAGAGCCTATGACAAGTAGTGCTTTTTCTGACCTCCATTTATTGACATTATAGTAAAGTTAGTGCGAGAGTGACTTCACTCTTTACACCATCACCATGAATCCAATAATGTCATATAAATGCGAAAAATCAATTCAAGGCCCTGTCACCATGTTGCAATAGTCCAAAAAACTTCAAGGCCATATATAATTAAATCAAAATTGAACAAACCTATTTCAAAATCTTGAAAGTTACAAGATAGAAAAGGAAAAAAAAAAATCAATCTACTAAGAAATAATTTAACAATCGAAATCATTTTAGGATTGGTCATAATGTCTATGTAAATGATGGATATTTGATTTATGACATGTAAAGAATATAACTAAATTTGTCGAAATCCATGATGAGGATTGGCTTGGAAAACTCCAAAGCCTCATAGAAGCCAACTATACTACGTTTATCCAATGACCAATCAAAAAGGTCAAAATCAAGCAAGTGGTCATATTTGTGAGATGTAACTATGCAAGACAAATATGCTAAAACATTACATAGCTTCATCATTTATGTTTTTATCAACAATCCAATGCAACATTTACATGTTAGTATTCTAGTTCCCCCTTCTTCCACAACCATCGGATCAAACGACTTCTCAACTTGCACTTCATTATAAAATTAAACCCCAAAATAAAATAATTAGAGCAAAAAATTTCTAAAAAAGAAAAAAAAGAAAATGCAAGGACATTTATGTCATAACGAAAACAAAAATCTTCTCGCATTCTCTTTTATATAAAAATAACTCATTTGTATGACGACTTTTTAACAGCTTAATTACTTTGTAAAAGTATTTTTTTTACTCTAACAACAATAATTATCTTATCCATAAGATATCTATAGGCATCATTCATCCTTCCACAAAATCCTAAAAAAACAGCTACTAAAATTTTTCCAATCATTTACCCCACACGCACTCAAAAACTCCCAAATCTCAACAACCAATTAAACCCCAAAGTTCTCACTACTTTTCCTCTGTCCAACCCAATAACATTCTGCCATGTCAACGCCAATCACTTTGCCACGTTACTTTATCATAACCTCCGAACAAAAATACATTAAAAAAATAAAAAATTACAAGCCCATTATTGAGAGAGAACTAGACAAAGAACGAGGTGGTGTGTGTGTGTATATGTGTTTTTTGGTTCTCTCCGAAGCCCAAAGAGCGGTTTGCTCAGTCACTCACATTTTAATCTCCAACCAAAAAAAAAAAAAAAACCAATATTATTTATTTATTTATTTTTCATTGTAGAGAGAGAAATAAAAATTTAGAGAGAGAAAAAAGTGGGCCTTTTTATTTTTATATTTTTTTTGGTTTTATTAATTTTCTTAATGCTTCAATGGTTGAATTAGAATAGAAAGAAAACCCAAATGATTTTGTGAATTCTTTGTACTTTTTTTTTTCATTGATGGGGTTTTGATTGAAGCTATGATCTCTGCGAAACCAAAAGAGCGATCGATCTTCGATGCAGTGATAATTGGATTGGGTTGGATTTGAATTTGATTGGTGACCGTTTGATTTAGTGGGGGAGAGCACAATGAACGGTGGTGATGAGGTCGTCGCAGCTCCGGTGGACCCACCTCAGCCTCTGGAGTGGAAATTCTCTCAGGTTTTTGGAGAACGCACCGCTGGTGAAGAAGTTCAGGAAGGTATATATAAATATATTTATTGTATAATGTTTTCAATTTTTTTTTTTGGTAATGTTATGAATTTGTGGGAATTGTTGCTATTTGTGCCTGTATTTGGATCCAAGTGATATTTTGTGGAAAGTATTGGGATTAGGGTTTATTTTGGGGGTTTGGATCCATTTTGGATCATGGGTCGTTGAGAATTTGTGATTTTGGGATGTGGGTGTTGGAGGAAATGTTGTTTTGGTTGTTGGGTTGTGGGGGGGTTTTGTGATTTGGTGACAAAATAGTTGGGTTTTGAGTGTTTGTGCATGTGAATTGTGATTGTGATGATTGAGTTTTGCATTGGGTATTCATTGGATTGGGAAAATGGAGTGTGGAAGTGAGCTTGGTTGAGTTAGTTTGTGGGCTTGGTTTTGGTGCATGCACTTGTTGCGGGGTTGGAATTGGTTCCTTTTTAGTTGTAAATGCGTGAATTTGTGTGTTTAATCTGGGATCTTATTGATTATGCTTTTAGTTTTGGAGTTGTGATTTTGGTTTGTTAGTGCATGGATTAAGTTATAATTTTGCTACTTCAATTTAAAGCAGAATTTGGCTGTTTGACAGCAGTTGCTAGCAAGCTGGGACTATCACTTAGTTTTGTAAAATTTATTAGCCAAAGTGATAGTAATGGTACCTTGAGAATGTTCATGTAAATATAAAATAGTATGTTAAGTACTTTTTTTTTCCAGATTCAGGGTTATGTGCAATGGTGCTCTGCCATTTTCTTATAATTGAGTGCACTTTGTGAAAACCAAACTGCAGAGTCATTGTAAGCCTTGTTATTTGGATCTCAAGTATGATGTGGGATATGGGAGAGGGCAGTTTAAAAGGAGAATGCGAGAGGGTAGGTGAGATAACTAATCTCGTGGTGAAAGAGGTGTCTTGCATTTGGTGATTGAGAAACAAGGATTGTCAAGTCAGTAGGTCTGATGAGGCAATTTCATTGATGTAATGGTGGAGCTCCTATCTTCTTCATTGATGCAATAAATTTAGATCATTTAAAATAGAGAATTGAAGGTCTATAAGAATCCAATAGTTAAGTCATTAAACTACACAAAAGTTTTGAACTCTAGTGCATCATTATTGTAAACGAAACAAATACCCGGAAGTATGAGCTTTTGTTTTAGGTTTAGGATGTTTGAAGTAGAGTGGCAAAATTAGCTTTAGACTCCAATTGTTAATAAAATTTCAAACTAAATCGTCAATCCTTTGAGGACAAAGAGAAGACGTTGGTTGAGTTAAAGCTTTTATGTCATCGTAGTCTTTTGGAGTGGTCTCGTTGTTGGGGTTTTACTGATTGTTCTTCTATCTCTGAGTTTTTGTCCTCTCTTAGCTTAGTTTCCTAAATCCCCTCGGTTTATTGTTCTGTTTATTCCTTTTATTTCTTGTTTTTCATCATCATGAACTTCTTGTTTGTCTCTTTTTTCTACCATTTATAAAAGCTTTCTGATTACCTATCAAAAAAAAAAAAAAAAAAAAAAACCTTGTTGGTTTTTTGGTAATTCATTTGAAATTTATACACGACCTTTTCAGTTTCTATGTAGGAAATTTTTGCTTGTAATGAAGAGATATTGCAATACTAGAAGGGGTGGCAGACTAGCAGTGGCATATCATATTTACCTTTTGTTTTCTTTGCAATTTTTTTTTTTTTTGATAAGTCAAAATTTTTATTAGAGAAGACTACTTTATGTAAAACAAGCACGAACCAGCCAAATAAATACAAAGAAAACTAAATGCTATGTACAAGAAGAGAGTCAATAAACAATGGGAGGGAATCACTAGATGTGGGATTCCATGTCCAAGACCAATCAAACAAAGTGCCAACAAATGAGGCAAGGAGTTGATCTCCCGAACTCTCTACATCCCCAAACATACGGATGTTGCGTTCCCTCCAAATACACCACATTAAACACAATAATGTCAAGTTGTTTTCTTTGCAATTTCTAGTCTAGGCCTTTAAATCTTCAATAGTATGAGTGGATAGAATGGGATTTCTTAGTTAGTTTGTCTGTTTTTCCCTCTGCAGTTGATATCATTTCAGCAATCGAATTTGACAAAACGGGTGACCATCTTGCTACTGGTGACCGTGGGGGCCGGGTGGTACTCTTTGAGAGGACAGATACGAAAGATGTATGTTCTTTCTGCCCTAACAGGTTTCACTACATGCAATAGTGATGTATTACATCGTCATTTCTGGTTTGTTGTTACATTATGACTTCTTTGTATACTGTAATGTGTAGCATGGTGGCTCTAGAAGGGATTTGGAGAGGTTGGATTATCCAATTAGTAGGCATCCTGAGTTCCGTTATAAAACAGAGTTTCAGAGCCATGACCTGAGGTGATTTTTTTTTTTTTTTTTCATTTAGTTACTGGTTCATGTCTGCATCATTTCTATGCTGTTGCATATGCTGGGATCTAAATTTTTTATACTAAAAATTTTGCCTGCATTTCTTCATGTCAGTTTGACTATCTCAAGAGCTTGAAATTGAGGAGAAAATCAACAAAATTAGATGGTGTCAAACAGCCAACGGGGCTTTATTTCTTCTTTCCACAAATGACAAAACAATTAAATTTTGGAAGGTAAGAAAGGAATGTCATCTTATGGCGTTTTTTATTTTTCAAGGTCTCTGTCTTTTAATTTGTTTTGTACAAATTACTGCACTTCAATTGAAGTGAATATAAGTATTTTTCTTTCATTGAAGTGAATTAATGGAGATTGAAGGATTGCCAGCTGGCAGAATTTATAATTTGTTGTTAAAAATTTGTTTGTATTTCTCTGTTGTATTGGTTCCAAATCTTGTGTGCAGAGGATGCGGTATTTGGTATACGTCTGTTATAAGTTTTTTCCACCCCGAAATTTCATTTTCTGGCTTTTGCCTTGTCTAGAAATGCATGCATGCAATGAGGTTGCATGTTGGACTTTGTTCAGTAGAAAGAAAAAAAAGAAATGCAAGGTTACATGCATTAATTGCTGTATTAAATGGGCTGTAAAGATTCAATTACTGAAGGTTACAATCTCTTTGGCTGATTGGTTATTTTAAATGGGGCATAGAAATGGTCACTATATGTTGTAATGATATAAGCATGAGTATATACAATCAGCCAAGGAGATCTCAACAAAATGGCATCTCCTTCCTCCATTGGCAAAAGGTGGAGGGCAGAGGTCACTGGATGAATTCTGAGTGTGTGGGTGAGTTGTTTTTTCTGGGAAATAAGAACTATGTTTATAAAACAAGGCATACTGTACAAACAATCTTATTGAATTGTGACACTGGTGCATGTAAATGCTTTCTATGAGTTCTTCACTTCCATGTATCTAAATTTTTGGTGTATGGATGTATGATGGTTCAGAAGGTGACAAAACAGATGTAATGGTTTCCTTTTTTTATTTATTTTTCTCTTACTTTGATCATTGATGGCTTCATGTGAATACTGTGGATTTCTTTGCTGTTGCAGGTCCAAGAAAAGAAGATCAAGAAAATATCTGACATGAATTTGGACTCTTCAAAAGTTGTTGGAAATTGCAGTGTTGCTAGTTCGAGTAATTCACTTAGCCCTAGACCGTACCTTGCAAATGGAGGATGCCCAGACAGATCATACAGTTCTCTGAGCAATGAGCTCTCATTCCCACCTGGGGGCATTCCTTCACTACGTTTACCCATGGTAGTTGTACATGATCCAGTATATTGATTTTTTTGGTCTGTATGAATTTTATTTTTTGGTTTTTTATGATGCATACCATCTTAAAATGGGCATGAATTACTTTATTATGAATTTTGTTTGTTTATAAAAATAAATAAAAAATCATCATCAATTGATGCCACTACTCACTAGGTTCTAACTTAAACCAGCTCTGAGCACCAAGAAAGATGAATGAAAGAGCAAGAAAAACCCTAGCTGCAGCAAGGCTTGCCTTGAAGCTTCTCCTTCTTCATTGAGCAATGATTTTGTCTGGGTCTTAGATTTGGGCTTTAGTGTGAACCTTATTTACATGCAAGTGCTTGTCACGTCTACTTGGATATGGGGCTTTTGTATTATGAGTACAGCTCTTTGGATAAAGTTTGGCTTTATTGGTCAAATTTGTATTAATTTGTTTATTTAAATACTTATTTTTAGCCTTTTCTATTTGAATTATCCAAATATATGAGTGTGTGGCCATGTCTATATGTGAATATATTTGCACTGTGGAAATTGTAAAATATATTTTTCCCATTTTAATTGGATAAAAGGGTTCTTAGAACTGGAGCATAGTCTTAAAGGCTTGTTGTTGCCATGCCTAAATGTGCGCCCATGTCTATCTCTTTTTTTTGGTGGGGAGGGGGGTGGGGAGGGCGTGTTTAGAAAGAGAAAGTTTCTCCTCTTATGAGCACTAACACTTAAAGTTATGAAATTTGCAGGTAGCTAGCCATGAAACCAGCCTTGTAGCAAGATGTCGAAGGGTATATGCACATGCTCATGATTATCATATCAATTCCATTTCAAATAACAGGTGCCTCCATTTCTTTTGCTAAACTACTTGTGTTATTAGTTAATTATTTTTTACTTTTAGTATTATTAGTTTATACTAGGGTTCTTAGGATCTTAAGAAGCAATAAGGCATTGTGTCTGACTATCTATGTATCCGTGCTTTACTGATTTCTTATATCTTAAGAATGGAACATCAATTTTTTCGACTTCCATTTTTTTGAAACATCAATAAGATAAGGGTTAAACTTTTAAATGTTTGCCTGAGATATTATTTCAATAAGATCAATGATGAAGGCCTTTAGGTTTAACCCTATGTTTGGATGAGCTTATTTTCATTAGCTTATTATTTTGTATAAAAAAATAAGGTACGTAGAATCGTATGGTTGTGGCTAGAAAAAATGAGGTTTTAAAAGGTTATACATAAGCTGGCAACTGGGATTTTAAGCTAAAACAGACCTGGATCAACTAGTATTGAGTTCCAGTATCCCCCCTCCACACCCACACCACTCAATTGAAAAAGCACATTGAATTTCATATTTTGATTGAAGCATGGATTTTTCATCAAGAACCGTTTGAGGTACTTAGAGAAAACTGCTGCCTTTTGTTTTCCTCTTGCTTCTCACAATTGCTAGGGATGGTGAAACATATTTGTCACTTCAGCCGCACATGCACATCCTTGATGTTATCTAGTTAATCTTTTTAGAGAAAGGTAAATAGGGGATTAAATGTTGACACTTTTTCCACCTTCTACAATAACCTAGCAATGAAATTTGGTTATCTATATATAGCATTTTGTTTGATGATATTTATGGATGAGGGATAGATGAGAGTTGTTTTTTTTTTTTTTTTTTTGGGGGGGGGGGGGGGCGGGGGGGTTGTGTGGGAGTAAATAATATATTGGAAACCTTAAAAAGGTCACAACCCTATTACACAAGAAGCATATAAGAAAAACACCTAAAGGAAATCTGACCTCAAAAACTTTAGTGGTAATCAACACCAACGATCAATGTCAACAAATTAGAGAAAGGAAAAAAAGAAGTAGTAGCCGTCCAATCATACAAGGACTGTAAAAATCAAAGCTTCAGTTCTGCAATGGGCGACTTAGATCCCTCAAAGTTTCAATCATTTCTCTCCCCTCAAAATACTCCACATAATGAACAAAGGAATTGCATATCAAATATTACTACTAAAATGTTTGCCAAAGTTTCCTTGCCAGTATGCCAATAGTTCAGCCCCTATTCTAGGCATAATCCATAAAATTTCAAACAGGCAAATCACTGAGAATGCCTCAAAATTTTGAGCCATTGGTGCCACTAAGATTTAGTTGCTAAACTTGTATGACTCTTCTTTATATAAATTTGTTACTATGTTGGTCCCTTTATTACTCTAGATTTATTTTGTATCTTGATATCATTTGTTTGGCTCTGATAGTTGTGCTAGCTGCAGAATCACTGAACGTGTGAGACATCCCGGTCATCGGAATTCACTAATAAATTGCTCAGGACTGTTTCATTCTTTTAATCCTGCACGCTCAGAGCCATCTTTAGCTTCCATTTTGATTTCTGCTGAATCCTTTATTTATTTTATATCCACTGAATGACCAATAGCCTTGTAACTCAATTGACACTTCCTAGCGTTTCCAATGGAGACCTCTAGGGTTCAAATCGCCCCTCTCCCCCCCTCCAATGTAACTATTAAATTATCAAAAACAAAATTTAGCCACTGTATGTCTGGGATTCATGATTCATGTTTTCAGCTTGTTATTGAACTGTAACTTTACATTTTTCTTTACATATCATCAACTTATAAGCATTGAGCTATAACTATCATGCCCAAAATTATGGTTTATTGTTTGCCTTTCATCTTTGGAATGGTTTCATGAAGCTTTCAGTGATCATTTTGTTCTCTCACTTCCAGTGATGGTGAAACTTTTATATCGGCGATGATCTTCGAATAAATCTTTGGAACTTGGAAATTAGCAATCAGAGTTTTAATATTGTGGATGTGAAGCCTGCAAACATGGAGGATCTGACTGGTAAGCTTTTTAATTCTACTATCCATGGCTTTATCAAGAATTTTAGTGCTAGTTACATTCTTGAGTTGCAAACTGTTTTAGCAGATCATATAAGCTTTTTCTTTCTCTTTTTCTTCTTTTGGGATGACAATTTTTTATTATCAAATTTATTCAATAAAAAACTACCTCATGCCATGTCTTATATATATAAAAAAAAAAAAAAACCTGACGTACAAAAGATGTACGCCAGATAGCCTTAGGAATTACATCCAAAGAATTAAAAGCACATGAAAGAGATTCCACCTATATTATAAATATATATAAAAAAAAATATATATCTATGAACTCTTCAATGGAACTACAATCACTGAAACCCAAAACAGTCGACCATTCACATAGTAATATAAGGGAAAAGGTCTTCAGTTGTACTAATAAAGAAAAAAAAGGAAAAAGGTCTTCAGTTGCAAATCTGAAACTTCCATTTCTTTATAAGTAAGATAATTCTGCTCCCTATATAATACCTGCACCTTACATAAGGGGGACATATATATCACTTCTTTAAAAACAGATATACAGGAAGTATGCTGTAAAGACAAAGAAACACAACTAGGAGAAATAGGAAAAGAAAAGGTGAGAAAGCTAGAAGCCTAGAAATTAAGTAATTTCAATTCATTAAAAACAGATATACAGCAAGTATGCAGTAAAAACAAAGAAAAACAACTAGGAGAAATAGGAAAAGAAAAGGAGAGAAAGCTAGAAGCCTAGAAATTATTGGTGAATAAGAACCCAAAAACTCCATCATAGAATATGCTGAGAAAGTATAGGATTTTGAACCCCATTCATAAAGGGTCTTCAGAAACCAGAACTTAAGATTAGGCAAACTTAACGCTTTTCCCTCATATGTACGCCGATTCTTCTCCTTCCACAAGCACCACATAAGATAAGCAGGAGTGGCAACCCACATTTCCTTGAATCTATGGGAACCCAAGGCTCCTTTCCAAGACTTCAACATAGTCATAACAGAACTTGGCATGACCCAAGTGATCTCAACTAGGATGAAAGCCTACAGGTCACAAGCAATAGGAAAATGGAGCAGGAGATGACTCACTGATTCACCATCAGATTTGCAGCAGCCCCAGTCTGATATGATAACAACCCTCTTTCGGAGATTATCCGTTGTCAAAATATGTGCAAGTGTCGCCACCCAAACAAAGAATGCAACTCTTGGCGGGGTTAATGTTTTCCATTTGCATTTCCAAAGAAATTGGATAGGATTTACAGTCCTTACTGAAGCACTCTATTATAAGATTTAACCTGGAATGTGGTCTTAGGTGATGGAAGCCAAACCAATCTATCAGGACCTGTAGGGGTTATCTTCACGGCATACAGATCATCCAAAAAATGGGCCATAGAATCTACTCCCTGTCTTGTGCCTCTCTGCTCTCGGATGAAGATAGGTTTCCAATGCACCTGGCTGTTGACCCAATCAAAATAGTCTGAAACCAAAGCCTCATTATCTCTAGCAAAGCTGAACTGCTCAGGTATCTATCCTGGATAGTTCCATTCCTATCCCAATGGTACTTCCAGAACAACACTTGGGAACCAGCCCCCACCTCAAAATGAGTGTATGATGGAATTTTTATTTTGATAGGTAATATTACTTCTATTGAAACATTGTGTTCACGATGGTGAACACTCTGAACAAGAAACAAATACAATAAGTTCAAGAACTAAAGCTAACAGATTGTAAGAATTCAGAAATTGAAATACAATGCATAAAACCCCAAATACGAGCCCATTGAAACTAAGTACCAAAGAGAAGAGATTTTAAGAGGCTTACTCATACAGAACTTTCTGATATTTTTCTACAGACCTACTCGTACAGACCTTTTACCATCCAAAGTACCAATGACATCGAGTAGAATCAATCACTGCTCAATATCACCCACTGAACCCCAAACACACAAAAGACATAGCTGCACAAAGCATAAGCAATTTCACAATGAGTAGCATGTGATCCACCTCCCCATCACACCTATACATACAACACTGATCTACTAGTATGATTCCTTTCTTCTTAAGAATATCATTAGTAAAAAATCTTCCTTTAAGCTGCTGTCCACATGAAGAAAGTGGCCCGCGTTGGAGCTTTGGCACGTCAAATACCTCTCTGTGGAAAATATATCTCCCTTAGAGCTTGCAAAACAATGTAGTAGTACCAAACATCAAACGCCCCACTTTCTTTTAATGTATGCTTTCTGATGCATGTTCCCACACTAGAATTGATTTCATGATGTGAGCGTCACAGACTTGCATGTGTGGTGCATGCATGTGCCTGTGGCTGGTCAGAAGCCTCAATTTGGTCATTTGAAAATGCACCTGGCTTAGTTTGGTTAGTGGCAGAAAAGAGAAGACAGTTTGGAATATCTTTCATTGTATGACATCTCTTGTAAACCTGTGAGTTGTTCATTTTCACTACACTGTCAGTCTGTTTTTTCATAAGTTTGAGCTGTCCTTCGGAATTTTAAAAGCAGAACATGAAAATCTACTAATAGTTTTCACTTTTGATTGTTTTTTTCTCTGATTTAAGTAGTAAGATTTTGTTCTATGATACTCCTTGAATACGTATTCTATTTATTCTTGCAGAGGTGATAACTTCAGCAGAATTCCACCCTAGCCATTGCAATATGTTAGGATATAGCAGCTCCAAAGGTTCATCCGCCTCATTGATTTGCGGCAATCAGCTTTATGTGATTCTCATGCCAAATTGTAAGTGTTAACTTGTTTTTGCTCTAATTTGGTCATTCTGCAGCTGCCTTTAAAAGGAAATGTGGTCTGATTTGCTTGCAAAATGTTAGATGGGGGGAAAGAGGTAGAGAAGCCTATGAACTCTAGCTCAGATGGCATCTCCTCCCCTTGGAAGAGTAAGGTGGAGGGTGAGGTCATGGGTTCAAGATCCACTAATGCATGTGTAATTATAGATGATAATAAAAAGAAGGATAGAGAAAAAGTACTTCTAGGGCTCAGCATATAGATTAAAAATACTCTAATACCCTTCATGGACTAACCAGTAATGTCCTTTGATACAGGTTTGAGGAACCAGAGCCAGCTGGTACTAGATCATTTTTCACCGAGATAATTGCTTCAATCTCAGATATTAAATTTGGAAAGGATGGAAGATATATACTTAGTCGTGATTACATGACTCTTAAGGTTTGATTTCTGTACTTGCTTGTGATTTTTGTTTTGTGCTTGGTATTGAATTTCATGATCTTATCAAGTTACATGCACAGAAATTGGATCTTTTTAACCACTCCATGGCAAGTTTTATTTGGCTACATTTGATTTATGAAAGAATCATGTATCTGTATATCCATGAAGTGCTGAAAGGGTATGACTGCAATAAATTTGATCTGCAGTATGGAGAAAGCATAAAATTTTGAAGATGACATTTTCCTGTAAATTCTTTCTGAAGAGAACCATTCTAGAAGAGAAACCTGATGCTTTGCATGACAAACATATAAATAGGATTCCTTGTTCCATTGAAATGTTAGTCCAAGGATTCTCCACTTTAGTATTAATATAGCAAAAATGAGCCAGATTGTACGTGGAAGGAGTGTATGTAGGAATATGTTGCACTCAGTTAAGATGGGGGTGGGGGTGGGGAGAGAAAGGGAGAAACATGGGTTGCATTAACCAAGACAAAAGGGGATGTTGTCGAACAACCTAACACTATGTTTGGGAGTTTATAAAAGAATAGGATGTAAATATAGTTTTATTAGTATACCTAACCTTTTATTTTTCTTTTCTTTAGATATGGATAAAATTGAATTTTACCTCCTTTTTATTAAAGGAATACGCGTTTCTCTAACTTTTGTAAGGAACTCTTTTGGGGGGTGGGGGGGGTGGAATGGAATAGACTCCAAAATAGGAGAATAGATGAAATATCATTTAAGGATCCTCTTCATTCCAATTACCAATTCTCACAAAAATTTAAGCTACTAGAAAATGGTGAATTTAATTATTTAACCATAATTCTAACAGTCCTCCTCACATGTGGATCTAAACTTTCCTTTCATAAGTTGGGCCTAACATGTGGAATTTTAACATTTTAAATGAGAGGTAGAGTGGAGGCGTGAATCAAACCCAGGATCTTCTGGTTTGATATCATGATAAATGACCAATTCTCCTAAAAGCTTAAGCTAGCAGAAAAAAAATAAATTTACTCATTTTACCGTAATTCGAACACTTCCTCTCATGTGTGAGCCATAATATTATCAGAGGGAGGAGGTCATGGTTTCAAAAGGACGACAAAGAGCAACCTGGTTTACTTTCAGTAGGTCCTACTACAATCTTAACATACACACATAAAATAGTATCCAGGTTCTGTAACTCTCTTTCTGCATCCACTCTGTTCTGTGTGATAATAGGTTCCACCTAAAAGAATAGGGTAAATGAATAGGATAACGTGATTTAATAAAAAAGGAGATGAAATAGGGCTACCATATTTGATATGTTCAATTTAACAAAAAAGGAGATGAAATAGGTCTACCATATTTGATATGTTCAAAAATATCTGTTGATGAATAATTAGGCCAGCCATACTAAATTGTTCAATAACTTAGGTAGTTTAGAAACATGTTCAGTGAGTTCAAGGCAGCAAGAAAAATATATGTTAAGTGCTAGCCCCAACTGCAGACAAAACTGGGGGATAATTTCTCTAAAAAATGATTCCATGCATGATGGAGACCAAAGGTACACGTTTAAGGAAGAGGACAGGAGGAAGGCCAATAAGAAACTAGATAATTTTTGATAAACACGAAACAAGATAATAATATAACACTGTAGTCAGCAGAAAATTTGTCTCTTTTTAGGCTTCAATGTCATAACAGAAATTTGACCAATTAGATATATGGCGATATCTAGTTTGGGAATGAGGAGACTCGGCTTTGGAGGAGGTGGTAGCTTCAAAGTTTGGAGAAGAGCGCCGGGGGGGGCGGGGAGATGGACTTCTAAGTTGGATAGGGGAGCTCATGGGTGTGGTTTATGGAGAGGTATTCGCATGGGCTGGGAAGATTTTAGAAAAAAAATACTCAAGTCTGTTGTTGGAATGGGGAATAGAGTGAGATTTTGGTAGGATGGGTGGTATGAGGATCAACCTTTTCAGCTGGCTATATGTTATTGCTACTGACGACAAGGCTAGGGGTGGGGGAGAGAAGAAGTTGAAATGTTCATTTCAACCGGGACTTTAATGATTGGGAGATAGATGAAGGGGTGAACTTTATTCGTATTTTGGGAGCAATTAATCCCTCCATGGATGTTAGAGATTGGATGAGGTGGAAGTTGAAGCCTAATGGGGATTTTGATATCCGTTCTTTTTATAACAAGTTGCGAGGTACCCACTTTGTTGTCTTTCCTTGGAAAGGTATTTGGAGTGTTAAGGCTCCTTAGCGTGTTTCCTTTTTTGTTTGGTCTGTAGCTTGGAATAAAATCCTCACGGGTGATAACTTGAGATTGAGGAGTTTTGATTTTGTGGATTGGTGTATTATGTATCATTGGTGTGGGGAGACGGTGGATCACTTCTTCATTGCGAGGTGGCTCATTGGTTGTGGAGTTCTGTTTTTACTTCTTTTAGCATTTCATGGGTCATACCTAGAGCGATTCCAGACTTGCTATTTGGCTGGTGGAGTTGGTTAAGGAATCATTCATCTAACCTCTGGAATTTAGTCCCATTGTGTTTATTTTGGTGTCTTTGGAAGGAGCGGAATCGGCAAACCTTTGAGGACTTGGATAATTCTGGAGATCAGATGCTTGCTTCTTTTAGTGGAACTCTCTTCGATTGGTCGAGGGCTTGGGGACTCACGTCTAGTGATTCTCTCCCTTCTTTTCTTAGCCCTCTTCTCTTTTGTAATTAATTTGCTGTTTGGTTTATTTTAGCTTTTTTGTATTTCTTGGTGTGCTTTGTGCTTTTTATGCATCGAGTAGCCTTTTTGTATATATATTATTCTTACTTACAAAAAAAAAGAAATGTTCAGACCCATTCACATAGATGTATTCTCAAGGAGAAGTTTTAAATGAGTTCATGAGTAAACCAAGGTAAATGCCTAGCATAGTACAATTCCGTAGATTCAATAACTAATCTTAGTTCATTACTTGTGGCTTCATATATCAAATTGATTTCTAGGTTTTAACATTGATTTGATGATCAAATCACATTGTCTCATATTTCGAGGGGTTGCAACTGTCACTGAACCTTAACAAGTTTTGTCATTCTATGGAGAATATTTAAGATGAGTTGATGTTAATGGTTTCAATTTGTAGTGACCATCCTTTACAGCAAGCTCTCTCCCTGGTAATTTTAGTGTTTCAATGAGATTTAGCCCAATAGCGATTCTTTCCTTTCTGAAAACAGGGAGAAAACATAAAAGTGATGTGGTTGATAAGGGCAGGAACATAATAATGAGCGATAAAAAAGTATTAATGAGTGATAAAAGTTACTTAGACAGCTATGTCATAGTGTACACGATATATTAGGGTATCAAAGAGAGAGAGAGAGAGAGATGACCGAATTTTCTTTATGCCTTCTCATTCTTAGGTCTGTTGTCCCCTATCTCCCTCAAAACAAAAATAAAAAGAGCTCCACTCAGGGAAAACTTGTGTCAAGGGTGGTAGTTCTTATCTATACATTCCCCTAAATATATATATATATATATATCTTCAATTTATTGGCTTAAGTCACGACTTTCTTTTGGGGTGGTTGGTGTATGAAAAAGGTGACAAGCCCTTATAGGGTCAGCCTGTGGAGATACATTAGAAGTGGCTGGTTGAACTTCTCTAAACTCCTTGTTTATGATGTGGGGAATGGTACTAGAGTGAAATTTTGAAAGCATGTGTGGTGTGGGGATTTTACTCTCCAAGAAGCCTTTTTGGAGCTTTATTGTCTTAGTAGGTCAAAGGATTCCTCGGTGGCTGAAGTTATGGGTTGGTCTATTGGGAGGTTTCATTGGAATGTGCAATTTTGTTGTCTACCTCAAGATTGGGAAGAAGAAGCCTTTGACTGGTTTATGGGGTTGGTCTATTCTTTGACAGTGCAGGGGTTTGGCCCAAATAAGGTTTGTTGGAAGCCTGAAAGGAATAGAGGTTTTGAGGTTAGAGGTTATTATAGCTCCTTCTACCCTCCTACTCTTGTTTCCTTTCCATGGAAAATGATATGACAATCGAAGGTTCCTCCAAGGGTGGCTTTCTTTTCTTGGTCTGCTTCTATAGGTAAGATCTTAACAACAGACAACCTTCATAAAAGACGAGTGATAGTGCTTGATTGGTGCTATATGTGTAAGAGGTGTGGAGAGTCGATGGATCATCTTCTACTGCATTGCTCCATAGCTTGGGAGTTGTGGTCTTTGGTCTTTTGCTTGTTTGGTATTCAATGAGTTATGCCTCATACTGTTCTTGAGTTGTTTGAGGCTTGGCAAGGAAAGTTTGTGCGACATCGTCACATTGATGTTTGGAAATTAGTGCCTCATTGCTTGATTTGGTGAATTTGGCGTGAAAGGTATGCTAGAAGCTTTGAGGGTTGTAAATGTTCTTTGCTGGAGATTTAAGTCTTTTTTCTTACACACTCTCTTTGAATGGAGTGTGGTCTTTTTTCATTTTTCTTGTTCTTCCTTTTCTATTTTTCCTAACCGTTGTTCTTTTGTTTCCTGATTTGTGCCCCCATAGTACATCCCCAATGTACTTGGCTTGACAATCTTTCTATTATTAATAATATTCTTACGTTATTTAAAAAAAAAAAAAAAAATTTCTTTTGTTACATACGATAGCAATGACAATTCAAAATTTAAAATAGCTACTTTTGGTTGGTATCTACTCATCTGTATTTTGATTTCTGCACCCTTTTTTTTTTTAATGATATTTTTTTAATGTTGATTTTTGTGACGTTTATGTCCTGTTGCTCTTTTTTCTTTTTTCTTTTTTTTGTTTCTATTTTATGTTTTGATGAATTATTGCCTTCAATTGAGCTCTAGAATATGATTTTGGCATGAGCTCTAGATCAAATGGAATATCTTTGCTCCCATTGTAAGAGCATGGTGGAGGGTAAGGTCATGGGTTCTAGACCCAGCAGTTGCTTGTGTACCTTACTGATTTATTTATTTATTTTTAAAACGTTATAATATTTGATGTATTTGTTTTATGCTTGTATTTCTTCCTGGTCTCTAACTTGAGCCTGCATTAATTGTTTGTATAGTTATGTGGACATTAATATGGATTCAGGTCCAGTTTCGACCTTCCAGGTGCATGAATATTTAAGACCAAGGTGAGGTTCCTACTTTGTCAATGCTTAATCTAAGATTTGTGTTGCTATGTTAGGTCTATGCTGATCACACTATATTGAATGTATCCAGCTGTGTGATTTATATGAAAATGATTCAATCTTTGATAAATTCGAGTGTTGTTTGAGCGGCAATGGATTACGAGTAGCACCAGTTCTTACAGGTCTGTGTTTTTATGCACACATCTCTGTTTGTAGTCTCATTATTATTCAGAATCTCTGGAGTGCATCTCATGTTTATGTTGATTTTCCCAGCAATTTATTCCGTGTGTTTGGTTCCTCCCCTGGAAGTACTGAGGCAACAACTTTGGAAGCCAGCAAAAATCCTATGAGGTAATTTTTAGTGGAAAATATTGACAAGCATGGCTTTAGCAATCATTCATGTGTCTAATAATAAAAAATTTGATGTGCCCTTTTAGGCGACAAGTTCAGGCCCCTTCAAGGCCTTCCAGATCCTTGAGCAGTAGTTTAACAAGAGTTGTCAGACGAGGTCATCAATCCTTTGTTTATTTCTCGTCCTTCTTGGTTTATGGCTATTTATTTCTGAGCAGTTTTTCCTGTCCTCTTAACATTGAGTTAAATGTTATTTTACTTAAATTTGTCATTTTCCATGATTGGATATCCATTACAGGAGCAGAAAGCCCTGGGTTGATGCAAATGGAAATTCATTTGATTTTACAACTAAGTTGCTGCACCTAGCATGGCACCCAAGTGAAAAATCAATTGCCTGTGCTGCTGCCAACAGCTTGTACATGTACTATGCATAAAGATGATCCAAGAAGAAATGTAATTTGCTTGATTAACTGTTTTTTGGTTGCTGTTGGAGTGGCACCTTGCCTTTCCCACGACCCGTCCATTGGAGGCTACATCAAATTCTCACAAATTAAAGTGCCCCGTAAAATCTGTAGCATGTGCTTTAAACATCGAAGTTCAGAAGTGGCTGCCAGAATCCATGAGGAAGCAACCTGATTTTGTTCCCGGGTGGGCAGTGTTTCTTTTTACTTCCTCCTCCCAACCTCCAAAATTTCTTTGTTTTTCTTTTATTACCATCTTTTTTTTTCTTTTTTTCTTTTTCCGTATCTTCTTCTGAAAGGGAAGATGCAGTTATGTTCTAAATTTGCGTTGGGTTGAAGTCAAGAAAGAAAAATGTGATTGTAGCTCTCCTACAACAAACACTAAAGGATGTTCAATATTTGCCACTAGGTTTAAGATAAAAATGTAGCTTTTACTCAGAAATCTTGCTGGGATGGAGATGTTGAAACTTGCAGTGCGTCAATTTTTTTATTGATTCTTTGTCATGGTTTAAACTTCATTGAGGCTGTTTAAGTCTAGTACTTATTTGTAGCTTTCAATTTCAGTATCAGTAAAGAAAAAGCAATAATGGTGTTAGATTTTGATACAATTGTGTTTTGGAGTCTTTTTTTTTTTTCTTTTTTTCTTTTTTTCTTTTTTTCTTTTTTTCTTTTTTTCTTTTTTTTTTTTTTTTTTTTTTTTTTTCTTTTTTTTTTTTTTTTTTCTTTTTTTTTCAGTTTTTGGTGACAAGGCTGTGAAGTCCAGCTAAAAGTTCCTTATGAAGCTAATTCAATTCTCTGAATTAATGTCCCCCTTCTCCCGGTGGGTGCCCGAAAGGGGGAAAAAAAAAGAATGAAAAATAAATATGAACTTTAAACCAAACTCAAAGGTGGATTAAAACAACTACAAGGTTAGACTCTTTTGTAGTTGTATTTTGATTAAATAATGTATTATAAACTCGGTTTGAAATTAAAATATTTTTATTTTCATGTGTCTTTTTAATAAGTATTATTGTTTACTAAAAAAAAAATGTGGATTAAAACAAAAGTGCCAAACTATGATATTATGGTTTCTATGGGATCAAACTCTCTTTTTTCTTCTTTTTTTCTTGTGTGTATAATAATCACATTAATCATATATCTAAACTATTTAAAACAAATGAAAAAATGTATTTTAAAATTTGGCCTAAATCAATTTATATTGGAGTAAGAAGACCATGTTTGTTTTCTACTAAAAATAAATATTGATTTATAATTTTTACTAAAATATCTTGGATATAAAAGATGTTTAATATATTGAATGGCCAAGTCAGATGCCATAATATAAAATAAAAGGGAAATTATAGTAAACTTACTTGTGCTTTGGCCCATGTGCATTTTGCCTACCCGTAATTTAAAACTTAACACTTTACCCACTCAAGCTCTATTTTGTTAGCTCCCTGTCAACCACCTCACCCTTAGACGTTAGGAAAACACGTTTTTAATAGAAATCACAACATAAGAATGATCAAAACCACTTTCCCTTAAAGACTTCCTCACGAGCCCTAGAATCACGAAAAATATTTGTATTGAGCTGGGTTTTTTATTTTTCTGCATGTGTTTCATAAAAGTTTCATCATCCCAGGCATTCTGACTTTGGATTGTCTTGAGGCATTTCTGATTTGAAGATACAACAAAGTAGGTACGAAATGTATGCATTATTTGGGTTGGGTTTTCACCTTTTGAAAGATTGGTTCGTTGTGCAAAAGTCCATTGATGTGTAGTTTTGATTCACAAGAAATTTAGGTAGAAGTTGATAAGATATGTCTTCTTCAAGTGGAAATTACTGAGGTTCAAGTGGACATATGTGTCATATGAGACTTGTGTACTAAGAACAAGTCTTACAGTGGATAATTTTGGGAGAAGGTTTCTGGGTTGTAGTTGATATAAGGTAAGTTTAGTTTTTAGTTAATCTAGTTGATTAAGTGAGTTTGAAAAATGATATGTTCAATTAAATTTATGAACAGGTTGGTCCCAAGTACCTTTTCTTTCATTGGATTAATAATCCCACTTATATACGTGGGAATGAAGCTACCCCTTTGGTGCAACAAAAGCTATCTATACTACAAAGTGAGCTTCAACTTGCAAATAAAATAAACAGAACAGTAAAAGCTACCCAAAAGGCAGAAATTGCTCAAGAAATGGCAGCAAAAGCTATTGAAAGGGAAAGGAAGTTTCAAGCTTCCTCTGTTAAAACCAAGGAGATAGCAACAAGAGCTTCAAATCAAAAGAGAGAATGTTGGAGTGCCATTATATCCTTGTTTAAAGTCTCGTAACATTTTTACAACAGTTAGCTTAGCTATCTTAGGCTTTCTGATGGAGTCTGTAACGTTCAGACCTTGTTAAGGAAAGGGTTTGGGGTTGGATCATTAACGTGCGTAACAGTCATCAGTGTTACTGATGACCTATTTTATTGACGGACTACAATCTCACAGTCGATCAAATTCACTGAAGGTCTGCTGATCAAATTTGGCTTTTCAGTTGCCCTTTTATTCATTAGTCGTTACTTCTTTCAGACAAGTAGAGGAATAACTTTGGCACATTCTGATTGCTTTTCCTCTTCTCGAAATTCCCGTCCTATCACATTAATGGAGACGTGATTTTCCGTCAAGTATCGGCCATGTGTGGATCATGCCTTGGTTGTGCATGTGAGGGTTATTATGGGTTTTGAGCTTTTGGAGCCATAATCCAAGTTTTCCTTTTTAGAAAAGAAAACTCTTCACCTTCTTTCTTCCTCTTTCTACACCTAATTCCATATTTGAGGTCTGAAGTATCAAAACTCCTTGCTTCTCAAAATCTCTGTAAGATTCTCCCTTCTTTAGAAGTCCATTTATGGTTGATTTGTCTTTGGTTTGGTGTGAGTGCCCTTCTATTTCCTTCTTCTTTGCTAGATTAGGAGTTTTTCTTGAGAAGTCTAGTGGAAAATGTCCTCAAGTTGGGTTGTTTCTTCCATGTGATTGTGCTGCCTTTAGGAAAGTACTTCTTGATTTTTACCCTTTGATTCATCATTTTCTTGATTTCTTATCACGTAAAAATGGGTGATAGAGAAATTGAGGCTAGAGTTAGTGAATTTAAGTCTAGTTCCTCTTCTAGCAGTTCTGTTTTTGAAATTACTCCGGTGAAGCCATCCTCTTCTTTGAAACCTTCAATTCCTTCTAAAGCTCCCAAGTCTTCGACTCCTTCTTCATGTACTCGCTCTTCTTTGCAAGCTTCTTCATCCTCGTTTGTGACTCCATTCCATGCTCTTTCTGAGGAATGCATTTTAGATGGTAAGGATTTGGAATCCATTAGGGGGAGATTCCAAATTGCTAGTGAGGTCACCTCTAGGTTGCCTCATGCTGGTGAGAAAGCTTGTAGCTTTGCTCACGGGGAGATGAGCTTTTACGAGGCTGGCTTCTCTTGTGGCTTGAGGTTTCCTATTCACCCTTTCACACACCATCTTCTATTCAATCTTAATATTGCTCTCGGGCAGCTCATTCCCAATGCTTGGAGGACGGTCGTCAATTGTATAGCCATATGGTTCATATTTCATGATGGGGAAATGATCACCCTAAATGATTTTATTATTATATTATTATATTATTATTATTTATTTTTTTGTATAAGTTGACGCCTTCTACCCACTACATGTACTTTGAACTCTCTCCTTGGGATAGGCAGACCAAGGTAGTCCATGAATTTCCTACTTCTTTTCGTGATTGGAAATCACGTTACTTTTTTTATGTCTAGAGAATTTGAGACGTTGAGCAACGACCTTTCGGGTGAGGTCCTGAGGTTATTGTGAAGATGGGAAATACCCATTCTTGGTGCGCTCTTTTTCTCTTCTTGTTTTCTTTTTTCTTTTCGTTTTGCTCATTTCTAATTTTCTAACCTTCTTTCTTATTTGCTTTTCAGTTGTTGAATGACCTGAGTTGGAGGAGCGATACCAAGGACGCATTGAAGCTACTTTGGAGTTTGCTCTTACTCTCTTATTTGAGGATTTTAAGAGTCTTGTAGGTGGTCATCGGTTATACAAGTGTTGTCTCGAACTTGAACCTTCTAAATTGGTGCTGGAGAAAATTGCTCTTGAAGAAAGGAGTATGCTTTTTCTCTCTCTTCATTTTTTTCTCTTTTTTTTTTTTTGAATGACGAGCAATTTTCCTTACACTGACGATTATGCACTTCTTATGACGAAGAATTCTTTTATAATGACGAGTGTTTGTCTTTTGTAGAGATGGCAACTAGGAAAAGCAAGGATAAGTACGCTTATCTAAGGAGCATGAAAAATGAACCTTTGTCTTCATTGGCCCCTAATGCCAAGAGGCGTAAATTTGGCGAAGGAAAGTTCGAAGGGCCTGCCCCTTTGGCCTTGTTCCAGGCTCCTGTTTCCCCAACCCTTTCTCCGGATGTGATGGCTGTGCTTCCTTCATCACCGTCACTCCTCCTGTCACTCTTTCCAAAGGGAAGGGCAAGGTCGAGAAGAGTGTTTGGGAGGACCCAGCTATCGCCGTTGGTTGAGCCCATAATGTCATTACTGACAAGGAGTTGTGGGGCCTTTCTGTTGTACCTTCTCACGAGCTTGTCAGTCGTCATATCCATAAGTTGGTGCTGGTATGTTGTTTATTTTTCTTTTCTTTCTTCCTTGGATTTCATTCCGCAGACATATGAGATTTTAGCCATGTCTTTGTCTTCTAGGTCCTTGGTGAATCTCTTCAACTGACAACTAACTACCTGAGTATTGAAGAGAAAATGGTTGTCACTCAATCTAAGGCCAACTTTGTTGATGCTGAAAGTTCGTGATTGCGGAAGGATTTAGTGGAAGCTATGGACCAGGCCGTGAAATCCAAAGAGAAGGAAGATGAGCTCAAGAAGGCCTTAAAGGTTGAGAAAAAACTCATTGCTCGGAAGGACAATGAACTCCACACTGCTCTCCTTTGGATTGCTGAGGCTAGGGACGGGGTGATTGCTTAGTTCCAAGAGTCCGAGCATTACTCTAACCTTCTGTTCCACCAGTATTCAAGGGCTTTGAGCTTCTACGTAGGTGGATGTTGAAGCATCTGGGGGAAGCCATTGACTTCTTAGCTTTGGATTTTGAAACTGTTGACACAGAGATGATCGCTGATGAAGCTAAGGAGGATGAGAGACGAGCTACTGAAGGGGTTGCTTTTTTCCTCGTTGATATTGAAGCTAAAGTTGAGGCTGAAACTGCTACTGCAAATGTCGCTGTTGCTGGAGGAGGTGAGGGTACAGACGAGGGTGCTGATGGTTAGACCGTCATTGCTTCTACAGATCTTCCCTCAGAGCAAGCTTAGTTGTTTTTCCATTATTCCAAAGTTAAGAACAATAGGTGCCTCCTGTTTTGAGACTTACTTTGCTTGACAACACTAACTGCCCTAAGGCATATTTTGTTTAAAAACAATGGTTACCTCTTTGTTTGAGGCCCTTATATTTCGTGCTTTGTTTGCTATCATGACTTCTACTCTAAAGCTTGCTGTTTGAAACTTGATGTCATTTCCTTAGGAATTTTACAGCTTTTGAGGTTTGTCATGTGATCATTAGAGTTTGTAACAACGTTACGTTGCAAATAGGCTACCAAAGCTTTATAGAGATGACATAAGCTTAATCATCTTTGAAGTTGTCAAGTAGAGTTGGGATGACACACATTTAAGCCTTAACCTTTTCAATAAAAGACATAGTTCAAGCTTATTCATAAATTTTAGCTTACCAATTGAGTTTGAACCACCAATTGTGGTGAAAACATGTTGTTAAAGCTTTGTAAGGACATTACGAGCTGGTTGTGTGAACTTGTGTTTGTCAACAAAGCTTGCAGTTTTGAAATGACGTAGACTAGCTACTGAAGATTTGATAGTAGAGTTCGTATCACTGCATAGGCTTAAATTGGCTACTTGAAGATTTGCTCTTTTATAGTAGGGTTTGGACCTCAGAGTTGTTCTTAGCAGTAGAGTTTGTTTCAAACTTGAGTTGATACTTGTCATTAGTACTCATTTTGATGTTGATTGACTGCTTGAGCTTATGCTCTTCAGTAGAATCTGTATCGTTGGTCCAATGTAGATTGACTACTTGAGCTTATGCTTATCTGCAGAATCTTTACTGATGACTTGATGTAGATTGACTACCTGAGCTTTATGTTCGTTTGTAGAATCTATGTCGATGATTTGATGTAGATCAACTACCTGAGCTTTATGCTCGTCGGTAGAATCTGTATCATGGACTTGCTATTGAAGCTTTGATAGTGGAGTTTTGATTAATCATCCTTGGAGCTCATATTACTTTTGAACAATCAAGTACTTGAGTAGCTTGGAAGCTCTTCTATTTCATTCACCTTAATAAGGGGATTGTAAGGGATATAACTTGACTGAAAAGAAATGCTCAAAAGAAATGCTTTAATAAAATTTCTGCTTATTTTATGTTTCGACATCTTTTGCTGGTATTGAACCACTCCTCATACTAAAAAGAAATGCTTAAAAGATATGCTTATAGCCCCTTTAACCCCTCAAGTTGAGCTTTGATGATCTTCAACAAAGTTTGATTTGTGAGTTTTGCCCGGCCGTTTACTTGAGGGTTCCCAGGTGATGAATAATGGTTCTTGATGCCAAAATCTCCGCAGAACTTCCTGACGACCATTATCCGAGAGAATCACTCTTGGGATTCCTAACCTGCAAACAATAATCATCCTTGAGTTGGAAAGGTTTGTAGTCATCTGTATTTCCAAGTGTACTCCTTGCTGGTTTGTGGCATTACGGGATTAGGCCAGCTTAGCTAGTTTTGTCGGCTTTGGAGTTGCTTTCCCTTGGGATCTGGTAAATCTTGACATCATCAAAGTAGTAAACTAACTATTGATTTAGTCTTGAATACTTTTGCATTCGTTCCTCTTTCGCCTTTTGTACTCATTGGTCATCTGTCCAACAACGAGTTTGGAGTCGGTTCTTAGTTTGAAGTCCCTTGCCCCCAGGGCTTTGGCTATTCTCAAGCTGGTGAGGACGACTTCATACTCTGCTTCATTGTTGTTGACTTGGGATTGTGTTTGCACCCTATCTTTGAGGATGTCCTTCCCCGGTGAGATGACAACTACACTTGCTTCTACCAAGGCCTGTAATGGTCAAGCTATTTGCATATGCTATCCAATATCCTGTCCTTAGGCCTCGTTCTAGAAGCATGATTTCAACAATGAAGTCTACCAAAGCTCGAGCTTTGATTGTCGTCTTCAACTTGTGCTAAATGTCAAATTCAGCTCGATTGCCCATCGACCTGTGCGCCCTGCTACATCAGGACTGCTCATAGCCTTTTTAACGAGCTGGCTCGTCATTACAATGATGGCATGAGTTTGAAAATGAGGTATCAAGTGCCAATTTCTCCATCTTTGAGTATTTCATCTCAACCCCTTGAAAAGCTTACCCTATGTAGTAGTCCGACATATGGATCTTGTTCTCTTCACAAATCAAGGCTGAATTGACTGTTGTCTAGGATATAGCCAGGTACGAGAACAGATCTTCTCCTTGCATTGGCGGGCTCAGGAGTGGAAGCTTTTTAAAGTACTTCTTAAGGGTTTGGAAGGCTGCTTCGCACTCGTCTATCCACTAGAAGACCTGCTCAAAGATTTTAAAGAAGGGTAGGTACTTATGTGTAATTTTAGAGACGAAGCTTCTCTGGGTTTGCTTCAATCCCTCGTTGAGAGATCATGAAACCGGGGATTTTTCCCGAAGAGACTCCAAATACATATTGGCTAGGTTTAGCTTCATTTGATACCTCCTCAATGTATTGAAGGTCTCTTGGAGGTCGTCAAGATATGACTTTGGCTCCCTACTCTTTACGAGCATGTCGTTCACATAGACTTCTATGTTTCTGCCTATCTGTTTGTTGAACATGTGATTTACTAGCCTTTGGCATGTAGCTCTTGTATTCTTCAAATCAAAGGGCATGACTTTGTAACAGTGCAGGCCTTGGCTGGTTACTAATAGGGTCTTCTCTTGTACTTGATTGCTGTGACATTGATGAGTTGATTAATAGGAAAGCCATCCTTGGGATATCCACTGTTTAGGTTTTTGGAATTCATATACATCCTCCATTTTCCATAGGATTTTTTTCTTTTAATCAAGATGACGTTTTACAAGCCATTCTAGATAGTAGATTTCGCGGATAAGGCCCACTATAAGGAGCTTGTCCACCTCCTCTATTACTACTTTGTTTTGCTCTGGGGTGAATGTTAGTCGTTTTTGCTGAGTAGGCCTCTTGGTCGAATGGACATCTAAGTGGTATTTGATTGCTCGTCTACCAATTCATGCATGCCTTTGCAGCTCCTGGCAAAGATGTCTAAGTTTCCCTTTAAGAATTTTATGATTCCTTCTTTCAACGAAAATTGGACCAATTCCGCTGGCTTAGATTCTTTGGCGATCGTCTCTGATTCTTCATCTATCATTCAAGAATGATTTTCTTTGGACATCAACATGGTATCATAACATTCTCAGACCAGGGGTTAACCTCCACTGATTTCTCCAATCCCGTTGGGAGTTTGGAATTTCACTTTGAGGCAATGGGTGGAGGTTGCCACTTTTAGACGATTGACAATTGGCCATCCTAGGTCGACATTATAAATGGGAGGACAGTTAATCGTCAAGAGATCTACTTGCTTTATTACTTATGTGGGATAACTGCCCGCCATGATGGATAAGGGGATGACGCCCTTTAGGCAGACTCGAGACCCAAACGGTTGGAGTCATTTCTAATCCTGCTTCATTCATTCTATGCTCTACATTTGGGAATAGAGTCTCCATTAGAGGTATAAGGCCCTGAGTATTACAAGCAAGTAAGCAAGTTTAGAATTACAAGTAAGCAGTATAATCAATATGAAAATCACAAGTAAAAATTATGAGCAATATGAGAATACCTTCTGCTTATCACTAATGAATACCAGATTCAGTTGCTCTAGCCTACCAATGTCATCTACAAACTGCTCCAACAACCAGATCCAACTGTCCTTGTTCTCTTGCTCAATCACAGCCATTGCCATTGGGAATATAATGTCATTTCCATCCTTGGCAGTGGTAAACAGTAACTGCCCACCAAACCTACCCTTCAAATGATATCCATCCAACCCAACAAATGGTCTACAACCACCTAGAAATCCTTGTTTTTGAGCATTATACCTAATGTACATCCTTTTGAACCTAGGTTGTGCATTCTCAACTTCCATCTCTGTTTGCAATATTACCTTACTTCCTACATCTGTCTTTCTTATCATTTCTGCATAATCTCTAAGTAGGATATACTACTGCTCTTCATTCCCAGTGATTAAACCCCTAGCTGCCTTTTTGATCTATACACTTGACTAAGACTTAAATCAACTAAAATCTGCTGCATGACATGATGTTGGACACTTGAGACTTCCCAATTAGGATTTCTACTAAAATCTTCCAAGTACCTATTTGCCACATATGTTGATATAACTTGACTATTTTGAAATATTAGGGGGTAGGTACACTCAGGATTAAGTGTCTTGATTTGAAATGTGCACTCTTCAGTAACCATAAAAGCATAACACCTCCATCCAAACTTATTCTTACAATGTATTGAAATTTTCTTTTTCTCATTTAACTTTCACTTGATATCAATATGCTTCTGAATAACATACTCCCTCAAAGCCTTCTTAAAAACCTTGGAGTTTGGAAATTTCATCCCTTTTACCAACTTAACATTTCTGATCAATTTCTCATTGAATTCTGGGTAGCCAGGCCTCTGCTCATCATCATAACCATCCATACTTGCAATGTCATCCTCTAGAGTTGGTTCAGCCCACTCCTTATCTACATCTTTATATAGAGGTGGAACAGTGTTTGGATGAGGTGTATCAGTGTTTGTAGGAGGTGTATTAGTGTTTGGCTGAGGTGTATTAGTGGTCGGTTGAGGTGGATCATTGTTAGGCTCAGGTGGAATAGTGTTAGGCTCTGGTGGAACATTGTAAGGTGGAGAAACTACACCAGACACATAAAGAATAAACACTTGTATGTTTCTATTTTGCTTTTGGGAGGCAATACACATAAGGGGTAGGGACCGCATGTTTCCGTTTTACTAATAAGCACATGCAAACACTAAAATTAAAACCCAACCGATTCGTAGGGTCCACAATAAGGCACAATGACCATGACAGATAAAATGCCCATAAACATCAACAAATTATATCCACAGGTGGTCACATTTTTCATAAACATCAACAAATTCATGTAACATTCTCAATAATGATGAGCTTCAATAGATAGTTACATGTAACATTGACTGATTTCTCAAAAAATTATAAAACCCAAGCAAACCCAAAGAAAAATAGTTTGAAAACCCAAACAATGACTGGTTCATTACCTGAATTTGGGTCCCTCGAACAACTCGTTGCTCTTTTCGGTTTATTCTTGTAGCACGATTTGTATATCAAAGGTAGATGAGGATTTTTTGTGATTCTAGGGCTCATGAGGGAAGTTTTTAAGGGAAAGTAGTTTTGATCCTTCTTATGTTGTGATTTCTATTAAAAACGTGTTTTTCTAACATCTGAAGATGAGGTGAGTAATGAGGAGCAAACGAAGTGAAGCTCGGGTGGGAAAAATGTTAAGTTTTAAACCATGAACAAGCAAAGTGCAAATGGGCCAAAGCACAGGTGGGTTTACTATAATTTCCCCTAAAATAAAAGTTGAGTACAAGAATTTGTGGATGTATTAAGTGGCCAACTTCTTTACTTTTCAAATGGTTGCACTTGTATTCTTCTGGCACCGTGTTAACTTTTACATAATTTCTCCATATTTTTGGATGATTTCAAATTAAATTATAAAATGTTTGAATCAAAATCATGAAGCTATTTAAATTGGTTTAATTCATGCCTTCAATGATTCATTATTAATATAAAAAAAAATCACATAACTTATAACTAAACTAAACACAAATAATCATTTAAAATAAAATTAAAAGACCTCTAGTATACTATATGAGGGTAATAAAATTAATAATAAATCATGTCTCTATTGTTCCTAGCACATTTATAAACAGAAGCTCGTGTGCAAATCATATCATATACCATATAATAAAAATTATTTCCTATACATTATGTTTGGTCACATGAATGCCCTCTCATTTTCATTTTTCAATTTTTATTTTACTTCTCATGTCATGTGATATACTATAATTACATTGAAATAATTGGTATAATTTTTCTAAGTAAGTTCCTATAGCTAAAATTTCAATAACTTTAGAAAAAACAACTTCAATTGAAATTATATTAACAAGAGTTTCTAGAATTTTTATTTTTATTTTCTTTAATAATCTATCATAATTGTCTATTTTAATAATAGAAGTTAGATCTTACAAGTTGAACTTACATTATGTAGCTCAATGTAAATATTATTAATTATGCGACACCCCCGCACACCCTTGGTGCGATGGTCATTTCACAAGTATAAGTACTTGCGGGGTGTGGGGGGCAAGGGTCAGGGTTCAAGTCTTCAGGAGAAAGCTTTCACACATATATACATTTAGATTAGGCTAGAGTAGAATTTCTATCTTGTATAAAAAAAATAAAAAATAAAAAATTATGCGACAGAATTTCATCATGTGACCCATTATAGGTATATTAAAATTACTAATGCAGTTAACAATAAGGAAGACTCCATTAGCATATTTAAAAATTTTAAAGATTACTCTGGTTAAAACTAAATCCAAATTATTATTATTATTATTATCTATATATATATAATATATATATATATATATATATATATATATATAATTGAAGCCTCTAAAACTCCCCACATTTTTCACGTCACCATTATTTTCTTTTTCTTTTTATTTTAGATTTTATATCTTATATACTTATTATTTAAATAACAAAAATAATTCATACTAAAAAAGTGAAACCCCCGACTCTATTTTATAATCCTAAACTTAAAACCCTGAAGGGAACCATTGTCTTTCCTGAAGATTGACACCAATGTGACTGAGGTTGAAGGAGATTTTGCGGTTGTTATCAATTTCCTTAACACTGAAGGTTGCTGCCTTGCGGGTTGTGTTCATGTGATTAAAGACTCTCAGGTAGAAGTAAATTAAAGATATTAATTTTATCTCTTTTTCCAGTGTCAGACGCAATGGTATTAATCTTGAGGACATATCTCTTTTTGTAATCTGTGACAAAGTTTTGATTCAATAATATCGTGGTCTTGATTTGTAAAAAAAAAAAAAAAAAAAAAAACTCGAACCCAAAATACCCACACTCTCTACTCTAGTCTTTATCTCAATGACCAAGAAACCCTGACTGGCCATAGCTTCCACCGTTGCCGACCTTTGCTTTCCAATGTAATGATTTTGGTAGTGTTCTTCAAGGTAAGCTTTCTTTTTCTCTTTTTATTTTTTTTGAGGGCTCATCCTTATGAAGAGCACTGATAGTGTAAGGGTTATAAAGGTATTATAAGAAAGAATTAATATATGAAGAACTATTATTATTATATTTTTTGGATATTGTTGGAAGTTTTTCAAATCTTAATTTATGAAGTGTGAGTAATATTTGAAGCATAAGTTTAGCCATTGTCTCCCTCAAAAAAAAAAAAAAAAAAAAAAAAAATCAGCAATTGCGCAAGTTAACTCTAATTGTTATATATATAAAAGTATATTCTTTATCTCAAGAAATAAAGCAACCTACTAAACAAAAAATTTTGGTCTGCGTTTACATATCTCATAATTTATTTAGTTAGTTTGTAGCATTTACATTATAGAATAATAACTACTACTTATGTGTGTTGCTCATACAAAATAATCTATGCTTTTGATAGTTTTGTGTTGAAGTTGGAAAAGCTGGTGTGTATTAGTTCCCATTTTATGAAGTGGTGGACCGAGATTTGGTTTGTTATCCATTTATGCTTTTGACAATATTTGACTGATGAAAATTGTAGTTATTTAATTTTTCTATATTTTTGTTTTAGCTCTTACCAAATTATCAAATAGTCATAATACAATTGTAGGATAACTTATGTCCCTTAAATTTATGATTTGATTCCCTACAATATTTTTTTGGTTAATTGATATTGGTTTTACTTTACAAGAATCTAAAAATCTTGATACTAGGATTTGTGGTAAGTTCAACTTTGAGTGGAAGTTCAGTGTAATATATATATATATATATTCTTGCACGATCAATTTCTTGCAGTTATTGTTGTGTGCTTATATTGCATCTTTTGATATGAAATTGTTGTTTATTTTTGTGTGCCACTTTCTATTTTGGTGAGCCTCTTACATATTGTCAAAAGAATGAATGCATCATTGAAGTAAATATTATGCTCTTCCAAGCATATAAATTCCTTTATAAAAATGTTGTCCTTAGTGTAGTCATCATAATCTCTCTCTAAATGTAATTCTTATATAATTATATTTGATGATCAAAGTGTATTCTCAACTGGTATTGTGAGGTGAAGTTTGTATTTTTTTTTTATAAACTTTTATATATAAATTGAATTACTTATTATCATTCATTTTTAAGTCACTATCTCTTCAAGCAAAAAATATATTTTTTTATTAAATTATACCGTGCATCGCACGGGGTAGTATTATTTATTTATATATATATACTGAAGCCTTTGACTTTTGGTTGACCTCACCACGATTTTTCCGCATCAGCATTTTTTATTTATATTTTTTAATTTGATTTAATTCTTTTGATTTTATAGTACCAAATTGCAGAAAATTTGAGGAGGGAAGGGAGAGTCCTAACAGGAGTCTCTCTCTCTTTTTTCCTTAATCCTAAAGTCTTTTTTTTTACTTGAGTCTTTTTTCTTTTTCTTTTTTTCTTGAAACCTAAAGTGAGTCCTTTTTTTAAAAAAAATAAAAAATTCTAATGTGAGGTCTAATTAAAAAATAATAATAATTTTTTAATCCTAATTCTAACGTAAGTCTCACAAAAAGTCAAAAACGTCATTTTTATATTATATATAGATAATAATAATGATGTGGCAAGTTTTAAGAATATGAGAATGCAATTTGTAGATATAGTATTAAGATAACATATATTAGATTGGTAATAGATATTAGATTTAATTGCAGTTGAATATTATGTGAAGTCATCACCATAGAATAACCCATATCATGATGTATTATGTGGAACCAATGATATGAAAGAAAAAGAATTTTTCTAAACCATTATATTGAACAAAAAATTACTTATTTTCATTCATTTTCAAGATATAAATATTTTTTAAAGTCAAGTCATAGAACTTTAAGTAAAATAAATACTTTTAATTTTTATTTAACTATCCCATGCATCGCACGGGTTAGCGACTAGTTATTATATTATTATTATTATTATTATTATAGTGTGACCCAAAAACTCAACTCTAGCTATGACGTTAATTGAGCAAGAATAGGATCGCAATAAATTTGTGTTATGGGCTAATATTAATCCACAATGGGAGGTTTGAACGAGAAAAAGAAACAACTACATCCCAATAATATAGAACTGAATTTCATTATTTTATATCTTGGATTGTGTTACAAGAGTTATTCTCAAGAACAAAGATACTTTATTCTTCTAGAAAATCTGTATCTTTCTCACATGTATTCTGTGTCTCTTTTCTTTGCCCTTATTTTTCCTTATATTTGCTCTATCTCTTTCTTCTGTGCGTGTTGTCCTTATCTGGCTAGATAACTTCCTGTCCTATTGGGCTTTTCTTTCCTCACTTTTTCATCATGAAATGAGATACTTTTGGGTTATTTTATTTTATTTTATTGTTCAAGCTTGTTGCGGTGGTGCTAGGCAGGTGACCCTCATTAATGTGGAGGTTATTGTAGAATCATCAGGAAGCTTCAGAAAATTTTCTCAGATGAACTCGTGTGTTCTAGAATTCTTCCTCGGGAGCTCGTGGATATTTAACTTCTACCAATTCTATGTCTCAGATGGGATTCTTGGATTAAATGATCCTTGGAATTGAGATGATGAACCATTTGATTCGTGATCTGAGATTGGTTCTTTCAGGGGAGACCCATATTTAGAGTGGACTCGTTGATATTGGGCTTATGTTTGCCCATGGCCTGATATTATTTGGGCCCTATAAAACCATACTCCTATATATATATATATATATAAGTTTCACTCCATAAAAATATATTATTATTTTTTTTTTGTTTTGGTAAAAATTTAATCTTATAAGTTTTACTTTTTTCCACACAATTTGAAGCTAAAAATTTGTTTTATTATTCAATGAAATATCTTTTTTTAAATTACAATAAAATTTTGTAAATTTTTAAAAATATATTGAATGACATAAATTACACTAAAATTTCATTATTAGAAAAGAAAAAAAGTGTATAGGTGTAGCAATATGCAGTTTTAGCCCAATAAGAATTCAGTCTCGAATTAACGAGCGTTCACATGTTTTGTACTAAGAATCAATGGGTAGGTACGTTACTTCTTAAACCTTTGAATTTGGGTACGTTTTAATTAAATCTTAAACTCTCAAAATGTTTCATCTGGTTAAATTAAGCACATATTTTATATGAAATCTCTATCACATGTTTTCTGTGAACACCGTTAAACATCACATGACTAACTAATTTAAATGAAATTTATTTCAAAATTTGAGATTATATAAGGTTTAACAATAATTGAAACATTTTCATAAACAACAATAACTGAAACATTTTTATAAGCCTCAAATTAAATAAAACATATTGAAAATTTAAGATTTAAATGAAGCATGTTTAAAATTCTAAAATTAAAAAAAAATACACGTAATAAATCTAATCCTGTCTAAAAAAAGAAAAGGAAAAAGAAAATAGGAATCTAGAAATTTTTGTATAGGTGGGCCATACACTCAATTGAAATTTCTGGGATTCAATTTCTATCTACACTAAAAACCGATTAGTATCTTAATTTAATGATAAAGAGCACAATCATCTCTCTCTCTCCTACAAAAATGGATGCCATAGTATTTAACATGCACATGCATCTCACATGACATGCATTCTCACATGCACACACATGCTCACATGTCTATGCATACTCACATATACAAGCATCCCCATGGGTTTCCTTGAAAGCCAAATGCCAAACATTTCAAATGATAGAAATTAGGATTAAACCAAAACAAGATATAATTGGGCATTGTGGGATGTCTAACACATTCTCAAGACATAATAAAACTTTTGATTCCATGTCTTTGGTTTGAGACATTTGCCTTAACCTTTAGCTTTGAAACCCCTTGTAGTGTTTGGTACGAGGTAATATTTTAGGATTCCCAAGAATATTTAAAGGTTCCTATGTTTGGTTGCAAATCATATTAGGGAATTAGATGCCAGGGGAATCTAGATTCCTCCCTTAAACGCCTCTCAGTAAGAATGTGGATTCCCTATAAAACAGGTAGGAATCCAGATTCTCAAGCTTAAAAGAAATTGTATTTTTTATAAATTGACAATTTTAAGCAATTAAGATAAAATATAAAACAAATTATCAATATCTTTTCCCTTATCTTTATCTTTTCCACCAAAATAATATAAACAGAATAGACAACTATGCTGATATATTCTTTAACAAAATTTTATTTAAGTTTCATGTGCATTCAAAAAAAGTTGTCAGGTTGTTTTGTTATGAATTAAACTTTTTTAAAAATTATTATTAAGAATAAAAACATTTAAGAATTTAAATAGCTATTTTTGTATTATACTTGTCATTTTAAAATGTTAGACTATAATTTTAATGAATTTGTCATAATTAATAATTTATATTTGGTTTTTCATTATTTATTTAGATGAATGTTTATTTTAAAGGACTTGGTAGTTCGCATTCAAATTTAAGGATAGAATGGGAAAAATAAATAATTCATTTAAGATTTCAGGAAATAAACCAAACATTATCATCTCACATTCTCAATGAAACCAAACATAAGAATAGCTACATTCCTAAGAATCTGGATGTCAGGAGTAAATAGGCATAAAATGGATTAGACATATATAGGTGAATAGTTACACCTAAAAAACTCAATGGTTGGCAGCTACTCTACTAAAAATATAAAGATAATAGATAGGGTTGTCACCCTAGGGTAGGACATAATCACATACTTGGTTCACATATGGCCAAGAAACTCCTCAAACGTAGGAGATCATTTAGATGCATTTGGGCAATTTTTCCGGGTTCAGCAGTTAGTTGTCAACCTCTCCTTCTCTTTCTCAAATATAAAATCTTGTTAGTTAGGGGAAGAGAAAGTTATGTAGCTAATCTAGATCTAGCCTTTTTGGTATCAGCTGCTGTTTCGATTGGTTTTGGTTATAAGAGGAGTCTCATTTGTAACGTAGCGAGCTTTTTGCTCCTATTTTATAGATTTATTCTTTTCTTTCTTTTGAAAATATATTCTCTCTAAAACAAAGCTTTTCTTCAATCTCCCTCCCAAAGTTGAACTTTGACTCTCTCTCTCTCTCTCTCTCTCTCACACCACACACACACACACACACACACGTACACAAAAATAAAAGTTGAGTTCTCTCTCTCTCCTTCAAATATAAGTATCTTAAAAACTCTCTTTCTCAAAGCTTCAAGCTCTTCCTCCGATAATAATAAAAAAAACTACAAACTCTCATAGTTGGTGTGATCAAATGGCTGCCCTTATACCAAGACATACAGCTTCAAAGCTAGCCTTGATCTCATCCCAAAGGTCCACCTTGCTCCACACAACCCCTTCATCACTCATGTCCTCCTCCCCCTTGCCTGCGACTCAAAATGGCCCGCGAGCTACCCTTCCATCCAGATCCCCTACTGCAGGCTTGAGCAAGACGGGAGAGTACTTAATATTAAAGGTGGATGCTCTCGCGAACTGGGCCCAATCAGCGTCCATATGGCCCGTGACTTTAGGGCTGGCCTGCTGCGCTGTTGAGATGATGCACGCCAGCGCCCCCAGGTATGATCTGGACCGCATGGGCACCTTCTTCAGGCCCTCCCCACGACAGTCCGATTTGATGATTGTGGCTGGCACTCTTACCAATAAGATGGCTCCTGTACTTCGGAAGTAAGTTTTGATGATATTGATTATTTTGTTATCAGCTCTTTTTTTTTTTTTTTTAATTGTATATGTTTTATCCTCAATTTAAAAAATTGATTTTTTTTTTGGTTTTTTAAATTTTAAATATTTTAGAAGAATTTAAAATTTTTAAATATGATTGTCTAATGTTTAATATTTTAATAAAATGTAGTGTAAAATATGTAAGATAATGTAATGTGTTTTGAAAAGTAAGTAATATAAAAAAAAAGTAGGTTCTTATACTAATATAAATAACAATTTTCACACGAGTTAATGCAAATGCACTTAATTGCCAAAACTACTGCCAACTAGGGGTGACAAAATTCAACACGATCTGCGAACACGACACAAAGTTAACAGATTATGCTTTGAGGATTAATGGGTTTGTATCATATTTATGTTGTCATGATTGACTCGTTTAATCAATGTGTTGGGTTTGTGTCAAACTTATGGAATTTGTTTGACTCGTTTAACTAAAGATCATTTTACCAATATAGTATTCAAAACCCTAGATGTATAAACTAATTTTCTTTACTAGTTGCATTTTTCCAAGCCACATGACCACCTATTACTCTCAAACCACAATCCCACCTTATTTTCTTAGTCATTGTCACACATCTGTCATTGCGGTGCCAATCTGATATTGCTCTCATCCTTCATTTCTCTCTATCACTTGAAATTCATGTTGTCATCATCCTTTACTTGTACTTTTATCTTTTTTATCTATTTTCCTGAAATTGATTGCTGGGATTTAAAATTAGCTGTTGTGGTTTATTTTGCTTGAAATATTGTGATTGATTATTTGTGATATTAAGATATGTTTTACTTTTGAATGTTTACTTGTGATGCAGTTACTTTGTTAATTTTGAGTTTTATATTAAAAAATCTTTTTTTTTCCATAATTCAAATCAATTGAAATAGTACTAAAATTTGTATTTTTTTTCTTTTAAAAAAACTAATAAATTGGTCAACACAATTAATTCGTTTAATAACGCGTTAAGGTTGATAAATCTCAACCTATTTAATAAATATGTCGGGCATAAAGTCGAATACTCATAAGTTGACATGACATAAACCCGACATACGAACACAAATTGCCACTCCTATTGTTAAGAGGATTTGGATATGATGCTACCTAGAAATTACCACTAGTTAAAATGGTTTTTTTTTAATCTTTTTTTTTTTTTTTGTAAAACCTTTTTATTACCTTTGTAAGTTTTTACCATCTCAACTTTTAAATCTCACAAGAAGTGGTAATTGCATACTGTAATAGTCATAGTTATTGAACTAGATCTAAATCATACCAATGAATCACAATCGAAACAATTTAACTTTTGATCATTCTTTTAATATTAGGTCACATAAACTTTGAAGGCCTCACAATTTTACACATCATTATTATTATTATTAACTCTTCATTAAAATCTTTTCATATAAAATTTCTTAAATTTTCTTTAAATGATAGAATGGATAGTTACATTGACAAACATAATAATAGTAAATATTAATTAATAATTATTAAATTTCCTAGAAAAAAAATAAGAGAGAGAGAGAGAGAGTTAAAATTTTTCATGTATTGCATGAGTTCTTGACTAATTGTTAAATATTCATCAATATTTTGGAAGAAATATCTAAACAGAAATAAACCTGTAAATCTTTTGTAATCAATTGTAATTGGCATCATGTAATGAGTGATTTATATGAGTTCAATGTCGAATTTTTTGAAAGCCCTTTGATTTCTTTATTTTCTTATGAACTCCAATTATGTAAGTGAAGATTATATATGACTTTTTTATTTATGAAAAAAAGGTGAGAGAGGACTAGCCGTGACTATCCCGTCCGATTATGGTCATAATAATATTAATTCCCATCGAGAAATTAATGACTGAATGGTCATGTGAGTTGAGCCATAATCCAAAACTTAACCAAACCTAGAATATCCGGCTCAAAGAATTTCAAAGAGTTTAGGTCAATTTTTAACTCCTTGAAAAATTGGAGAAATTGGAAGGAATAGAGTATATGTTTTAAATTAATTTTTACTTATGTCCCGTGATTCTATTTTTCTTTTCTTAAATGTCTATACCCTCACTTTAATTAAAGAAATGAAATCTTATAAAAGGATTTCTTTGAATTCTCCCTCAAAAAAAAAAAAAAAAACTCCGAAATTTACTTACTATTCCACTAATTCTCTTTTAAACATCTAAATACGAGAGAGATCAATATTTAATTCCTTTCCTTTCTATTCTATCCAGTTCATTCTTTTCCCTTTCTTTACAAACTCCAAAACATAGTGTAAGTCGCACCAATATGAAACCTTTGTTCATGAAGGTTTAGATTCAAAAGCCACCATTGAGGCATGACTCCAGATGATAGATGTAATTGTGTTTCATTTTTTTTGAGAAATTGTATTGGTCTTTTGTCCAAAGGTCATTACCAAATGTTGTTTCATTTAGTGGCGGCTCCAAGAATTTTATTTAGGGGGTCATTAAGAAACTTAGATTAAAAACTTTTAATAAAAAGAGTATTTAAATAAATCGAATTATCGACAAAATAATAATAATAATAATAATACACGAAGTTTTACAATTTCTTTTTACAAGTTTTCAAATGTTGAATTGTTACATAATAGTTCATTATGAGTATCTATTGCCAATGCAGGTAGTTATGAGCCTATGACCATTTTATTTTGTTAAGCTTGCCTAACATTTTTTTTCTTTATGCAGTTGTTATTATCTTCTTTTTTTTTTTTTTTATAAAAACATTTTAAACTAAATGAATAATCTCAATTCTCAACTCATTAGCTCTGTATTAATTATTGATGCACACGACCACACTTATTCATATTACATAAAATTATACACTAAGTGTCTACTTAACTAATCAAATGCTTAAATAATCACTAACTTTACAATTTTTTTTCTTGAATTTTACTAACTTTATAAAAAAAGTTATTATAATATGATAGCAATATACAAACATGTAAAATAACCCTCTCTATTTACTAATTATTAAATTATATAGAGTTATATCATATATATACTGTACACATAAACATCCACATACATCATAATTCACACAAACAACATTATAATAAAAAGTAATGCACATAATCAATATTAGACACACTCACACACATATAATATAAATTTATAATAAAGAGTGACACTACAATTCACAAAGACTTACTCTTTTTAGAGTCTGAAATACTCAAAATCAAAAACTTGTGCTTACTGCCCAAGATGTTACCGTTTTTCTTTTTTGTGTGGAGATTATACATGCACCCAATACTTTGGATTCTATGAACTCACCTTCCATTTAAGCATGTCTACTTCTATTGCTAACTTCATGGTTTTTTTTTTTTTTTTTTGTATTTTTTAATCAACCATTTTCCAATTTCAAGCCAAAATAATTCATATCCACCAGTATGCCTGGTGGTATTTTATGCAGTATGCTTTTTGGCTTGTTTTGATTAAGGGAGAGGTTTGTATTGATTCATTTATAGGCATGACAAATAATGACCATACCAACCAATATAGTACAATACCGAAAACTTTGATCTCTGTTACAAGGACTCACATATATAAACCAAAACTCATTGACCAACCCAATACATCTTCATTACAAATGGCACTAACCCCCCAAGCTCCAACCCCAACAATGGTGTTCTTTAGTCTAGTTCTAATGTATCCACCATAATATCAATCATTGCTTTCTATACGATGAAAACTGCACTTTGCCATCTGGTATTAATATAATTTGATTGGATTTTGAAACTTTATATTGCATTAAATTTTTAAGGTAATTTTTTGTAGGGTCTATGATCAAATGCCAGATCCACGTTATGTCATCTCTATGGGAAGCTGTGCAATGGGGGTGGCTATTACCACTACTCATACGCTATTGTTCGAGGCTGTGACAGGATTGTCCCGGTTGACTTTTATATTCCTGGGTGTCCTCCAACAGCTGAGGCCCTAGTCTATACAATACTCCAATTGAAGAAGAAGATAAACAGGAAGAGAGATTTTCTTTACTGGTGGACTAAGTGATTAATCAAACATTTACTGGTGGACTAAGTTGTGTTTCTCATGGAGTTTTTTCTCTATAGCATGTTATGAAATAATAAACACCAATAAAAGATTTGGTTGGTTTGCCAATTGGCAAGTGGCACCTCGGTTCCCTTGTAGCCTCTTATACCAACAATTATCAAAGAAAAAAAAAAGATGTGGATTATTTTTATAGTCTACAAGTATGGGAGAATGAAAATTTTGTAATCATAACCTTCTTAATAAATTTCATGTATATGTTTTTGTGCATTTAAACGTGATAAAACTAATTTTGTCTTAAAAAAAGAAAAAAAAAAGCTTGAAAATGATTATGTCCCAGGATCGTTACCATTACAGTTAGTTTAAAGAAAGAAACTTGAAAAGAATAATACAATCACCATGCGTTTTTGTTTTTAAATTTTAATTTTTTATTATTTTAAACTAGTCACAAACCTATGCATCACACGGGGATAAATAAATAATTTATAATTGTGGTATAATGTATAATTTGTTAAAGATAATTTGTTTTCTCCAAAAATTAAAAAATTTCTAAAATTAATTTTCATCTTTCAGTCTCTACAAATATATCATTATATTATTTTTAGTGTAGTGTTTGATTGATATAATTCATTTATAAGCTGGTCTATATTCTTTGAAATTATGTTATAGTATGCTATATTTTTCTAGTTTTTTCTCTAAAAAGCTTTTTAAGTTTTGAATAAATTATTCAAATTTTTCATTCTCTTAAAGGAGATTATCATAATAATCAAAAATCATAACAAAATTACTTTTTAAAATTACTTAAATAATTGATAGACACATTCAAATGCATAGCCAATATTGTGTTCTAATATAAATTCAAATTCTCACTTGCAAAATAAATATGTATTAACTCAAACAAAAATCAAACCAAAGTTATAAGAGTGAGAGAGACTACTTGTGTTGGGGAACTCAAAAATACAACACCAAAATGTATTAATCCAAAAAAAAGTTATAAAAAAACACAATGATTCATCAACCTAAAATGAAGTTGCAAGAAATAATGAAAATATGAGAGAGAGAGAGAGATCAAGAGAGAGAATAGTAATTTTTTCAAGAAAAAATGTAAGATGTTAGGTTCTAAAAGTTTAGAATAATTGGCAAACCATGAGCACAAACTTGTCTAGGTATAGATTTTAGAGTCTATAAAGTTTATTAGACAATGCTCAAGGTGTTACAAGTCAGAACACAAGAACATACAAGCTGCAGAAAGAAGAATTCAAATTTAGTGAAATCTAACTGATCGAAAATCGCAGACATGAAATTTCTATAGAATTCTATTTTAGCCCAAACCTTGTTAAAACGTTTTGGGTTTCAAGTGAAACACTTCTAGTATATAAAGGAAAACCCTAACTGCGTTTTAAGAGCTCTTAGAGAGAAAACAATGCATCTTGTGCCTTTAATTGTAGATCTAGGGTTTTGTACCAAAAACTCTCTCAAATTTTCTACCGGCAATATTCTTTGAAGAAACTCAAGATCCGATGTTGTAGAAGTTGCTGCTACAAAGATCAACAAGTGAAAGTGATCTGAAACCTTTGAGTGGAATCTCAAAGTCACAAGTAAGGAGACTTGTGTTGCTGCAAATTCAAGAAGAGAAGGAGTCCGTAGATTCAGAGCTTGCACATAGTCGTGTCAGTAAGTTACTATTGGAGGTAACAATCGATTTAGGGTTAAATATGATTGTAAAAACTTTAATTCTCTTATAGTGGATTTCGTTTACCTTAAAGATAGTTAGGTCAAATCCTCTCTAGGTTTTTACCTTGAAACGGTTCGTTTCATTGGTTTTCTTAGGTCATCATATCGTATGTTATATACTTTTTCGCATCTTTGCATGATATTATTTATTTGTGTTTAACCTAAATCTGAATAATTAATCTAAGTAATCACTTGGTTAATATATTAAATTAAACAATCTAGTTTAAGGGTCTAACGAACAAACATAAGAGATGATAACAAATTTAAAGAAAATTAAATGAGAAGAAAAAGAGTTAAAAGATATAGTAAAAAACACCAAATTATCATAGTCATGCTATGTAATAGGATAAAATTATATTCATATATACTATATTTATAGTGCAATAGGATAATATCTATGAAATCAAATAAAAGAAAAAAGATAACAATTTAAAAACATAAAATTAAATCACATCAACCCAAAGTAAAGTTCTAAAGAACACAAAAGTTTATAATTAATCTAAAATAGAGATGCAGGATATAAAAATCCACCAAAAATTGAAAAAAAAAATTGAGAGAGTGAGAGAGATGCATGGGATGTGAGAGAAATGCAAATTTATAGTAAAATAATGAGAATAAGAAAAGACAAAAATAAGGATAAAAGGACAGAGGAATAATGATATTAAAGCAGCACATAGTGGGGAGATGAAAAGGTAAAAGGGAGGAAAAATGTTGGTAAAAGTGTAAGAATAATTTAGGAATTAATAAGGAGAAAAATAGTTAAAAATGGGAGAGAGAGAGATAGAGACAGAGAGAAAGAGTAACAATGTGTGTGTAGAGAGAGAGAGAGAGAGAGAGTCCAAAATAAGAAGATGATATAACTCAGTAGGAATGTAACAACAATAAATGATACACTAAAAAATAAAATAACTTCAAAATCCCATCAAAATCCAATGGTGCTCATATTACCATTTCCCCATACTTCCCCAAATAGTAATTACCTTGGATATGGTGGTCTTTGGTTGTCCGTGTCTCTTTTAAGAAAATATTCTTACAAAAATTTTTATGCAAACTCCATTTACTAGGGTTGTCCACGGGTCGAGTCAGCCCGGGTTTGGGCTTAACCTGCACTCGACCCGATGGAGTCGGGTCACTGAAAAACTGACTCGCAACCAACCAATATAGTGGTTAAATCTGCCGGGTCGGATCATCGGTTGAAACGGGTCGGATTCATCGGATTGGCGGGTTGGATTAATTTTAGCATTTTTATTGGATTCAATTTTTTTGGGCCTTTTTGGCAAAAATTATTGGCCTTTTCAAGGAATTAATAGAGTGGGCCGGCTTTTTACTTAATTTCTTTTAAATTGGGCCTTCAATTATTGACCAAAACTCCAGATTTATACTCCTTACATCTGTATGAATTTGGCCAAAACAGTATTGCATTTGTGAACAAAAATATACAAAAGTAAAACCTAGGAACTGTTAAAACATCAATAGCATTATAAACCTAGGCATCAATCAAACAAATATTTTCCTAGGAACTGTTAAACATCAACAGCATTATAAACCTGAGCATCAATCAAACAAATATTTTCCAAATTAATACAAAGTAGTAAGCAGCATTGTTACCACCTGTTACTCATACACACATAATAACAAATATTTTCCAAATGTCCAAGCCTTTAAGGCCTGGGCAGTACCAATCTGAAACACCTGTTACTAAATATTTCCATATTTTCCAAATTGTTACCACTTGTTACTCATCAATCTATCAATCTGAAACACAGATCTACCAACCATTCTATACATCAAACAAATATCCAGAATCACACAGTAGCCAGCATACTAAAAATACTCCATATCTTCATAATTCCATATATATATATATATATATAATATAGATATATATATATATATACACAAAGCCATTGAGGCAGCAGATAAGACAGTAAACTACCAAAGCATTAGGCAATATTCCCAGCAGTATATATAATTAGTTACAATTATGAAATACTATTAAGTATTTCCAAAAAAAGCTTTCCTAAAGCAATAAAGAACTACTCTATTATCTATAGTTCACAAGTCCATAACTTATAAAAAGGAAAGCCTACACTGATGCAAGTTTTCCTTTTTATAAGCAAGACAAGTTCATGTATAATTAGAAAAGCTACCAAAAAACATCAAAATATATCCAAAAAAACTGCCTCCTTTACAAAATGCGACATTCCTTCCTCCTACAATACAATGGGGAAAAAAATATTTAGCTACAGAATAACCAAAAGGGAAGGATCATATGAACAAAAATTACAAGGGCAGAAACATACCCAATCTGTGATCATTCATCAATACTAATGGTGGTACGAGTACCACCTTTGCTTGAGCAGGAACTAGAACTTGCTGCTGTTGTTGCTTGATTTAAAACTGGAAAAGAAAAAATTGAGACAATGGATTAAGTTTTGCTCAAGTATATGACACATTTAATAACACTTAATAGACTAGCAGTTTGTAAGTTAAACATATTACCTAATTCATGAAATTCATCCTCCAAGACCTCAACCTCGTCCTTTGACTTGCGAAAAGAAATTGGGACATGGGCTTGCAGCCAGTTTTGAGCACAAACAAGATTTTGAACCATAAGAGGGGAGAGTGAACTTCTAAATGGATCAAGTATGCGCCCTCCGGTACTAAATGATGATTCAGAAGCAACTGTAGAAACAGGTACAGCCAGCACATCCCTAGTCATTTTGGACAGCACTTGGTACCTATCTGAATTGGCTTTCCACCACCCTAAATCTCAAACTTCACATCCCTTCTACTCTCACAATTTTCAGCCAAATATCTTTCAATCTCATTGCTACACCCTACAGACTTCTCAGCCTCTAAAAACCTCTCATATCGTGAATTAACCATCGCATATGGATCACTACCACCAATTGTATCACCTTCCATGTGTGTCCTCTCATTCTCACTTGGTACTACCCCATTTGGCAAATCAACCCTAGAGTAAACATCATACAACCTATCCATGGTCTTCCTCACTAAATCAACCATCTCATCAGCCACTGACTCCCCATAAATTTCAGAAAAAGAAAACTTCAAAAACATCATTTTCTTCCTCGGATCAAGAACCACAGCCACATACAAAAGCTGATTAATTTTATCCCCTTTCCCCCAGTACTTTTCAAATTTAGCTTCCATTTTAGTTGCCATGTTTTTCAAGAGAAGATTTTTAGATTTAATTAAATGAGCAATATTCTCTTGAATCACAAACATCTCATTAAAGAAGGTATTTGAAGTAACATACAATGAACCAGAAAACTTTTTTGTTGCATTGTAAAAAAGCTTCAAGAAACCCACAAATGTCCTACAATTATTAAAATCAACCCCACAAGGAGCTCCCAACCCACCACTATTTTCCTTGTTCAAAAAGTACGAACAATAGCTATCATCCTCAAAGTCCATTCTTAGGAACACTTTCTCAAATTTTTCAGCAGTATCTAACATGAGATAGGTAGAGTTCCACCTAGTAGGTACATCAAGACTTAGTAAACACTTGGACTCAATGCCTAATTTCTCCATAAAACTCCTAAAAATTTTATTTCTATTTGGTGAGGACTTCACATACCTCACCGCTTCACGCACCCTAGCAATGGACGCATCAATTTCTTTCAAACCATCTCCCACAATCAGATTTAGAATATGTGCACAACACCTCATGTGCAAGAACTCATGTTCTAAAACAGTCCCTTTCCAATCTTTAGTTACTGTTTGTAAAAATTTAATGGTAGTGCCATTAGAGGAAGCATTATCCACTGTTAAGGTGAATATGCCATCAACACCCCACTCATGCAAACACATCTCAATCTTCCTACCTATAGTCTCCCCCTATGTCCTCCACTGACAAAAATTCAGAATCCTCTTATGCAAGTTCCAATCATCATCAATAAAATGACATGTGAGGGACATATAATTCAGATTTTGAATACTAGTCCATGTGTCCGTAGTAAGGCACACCCTACGACCTTTCAAGGCTTCCCAGTTTCTCTCTCTCAACACCATAAATGCCATCACATCCCTAGCTACAGTTGACGAGATGGAATTTCCCTAATTTGCAACTTAGGTTGTAAGGTTGTTGAATATTTTTGAAACCCATACCCTTCAACTAGCCTAAATGGCAACTCATCTATTATAATCATTTCAGCAAGTGCCTTCCTAGAAGCCTCAACAGTAAAGGCTGATGGTACAAGCTGAAACCCTTCCCCCTTGGGTTCAAATGCTAAGGTTTGTTGCCCTTTAAGTGAAACTCTATTAGGGTTCTTAACACATTTTGGTGTATGATTCAATAAATTAGTAGTACCATGTCCCTTACTATTAGCACGATAAGTTTTTTTGCAATAATTGCAAACAGCCTTAAATTGACCCTCACTAATCTTTATTTTTTCAAAATGATCCCAAGCACTAGACTTTTTCCTATTACTACCACAATTAACAACTGCCTCACACACCTTGGTTTTATCCTTAGGGTTAGGTGGAAGTGCCTCAGCACTGGTTGGAGTGGCCACAGGTTCAGCTTGGACAGTAGGATCAACTTGGGCAGTGGGTATTGTTTGGGAAGGGGGTGCATCACTAGAGGTTTCCATAGCCTAAAGACATCAAATTTAAGCATTAGAAAACAACCATAATAAACTATTCCTAAGAAAGATCATTGTAGTTGACCTCTTAAAAGGGCAAATCACATACACTACACCTTTGTAGAATAAGAAATATTATTATGCATAAGTAATTAAGTATTGTCTTCACAAGTATTGATTTCATTTGACACTTAGTGTTCTGTATCAAGGTATATTACATAGCACTTCATGATTTCATTTTAAATTACATGCATGTTTAAGAGTCAAAACAAAACTAAGCACTTATATAACTATAAGCATTTGAAAGAAATTGTCCTTGGCAAAAGTTTTTATATCCATAAACAATAAAGATAAGAGGGACAGGATGAGCACCTTCAGCACACTGACCGAGCAACCTTACTATATTCTTATGCTGAACACGTCCAATTACTTCAACTTCAACCTTAAACTCCTCAGCTTGTCCTCTAAATTAAGTTACTTTTATAACAAAGAAAAAAAAAAAACAGAGTGAGCCGAAAAATTAAGTTACTTTTCATATAATTCTAATTAAAACTCACAACCGGATTCATAACATTTAGTTACTTTTCATATAATCCTTATTACAATATCAAAAAATAAATCATATGAAGGCAGGTCCTGGTTTAAAAAAAAAAAAAAAAAAAAAAAGAGAGATGAGTTTGATGTATATTTTAAGAACCAAGCTTTATTAGACTTTATGAATACTCTAAAAATTAGACAAAAACTTTGTCATAATAAATGACATTGTCTAAAATTCATCAAAATTACTTGACTTTTATTGAATTACATATAAAAATGACTGGTCTTGAATTCTAATAACTTTCTTTGTCAAAATAGAATTGAATCCGGTACTTATGAAACTAACCTAAGTTTTGCCCCCAAAAGAAGTTTATATATGAAAAGTATCAAGCATTGACTTCTAAATCTCAATGCTTGATGCTAAAAAAGATTTCCAACCCCATCCTTAGATACTAAGTTTGCAGCATTTTACTTATGAATTAATTTAGTTGGCTAGCTTTGATATATGAAAAGTTCTCAATTATACTCAATTTGAGCACTCTATTGTGTTCAAACTTCATCCCTTTTGCTTTGAGAATTAGTAACTTTCTACTTACTCTCTCTTTCTCTCTCTCTCTCTCTCAAACTTCCAAACACAAAGTACAAAAGAGGCTCCCCAATAAATCCAACCCACTCGGCTGCTTGCATTCATATAAAATAGGCAGTAAATTTAAAAGACTCAAAGTCACTTCTTATTTTATTCATTAAACTTGGATGTTCTGCTTTGTTTTACATGAAGCTCGAAAAAAACATGTTATAAAGTGGAAGGTGATTTGATATATATATATATATATATATATTCAAATTGCTACCATCATCAAGATCGAGAGGCTGTAATCTTTACATTTTCTTCCTATAAAAGAAATTCATGAAAGTAATTTACAGAAGTTATTTTCATAACAAGGAAAAAAAAAAAAAACAGAGTGAGCCGAAAAATTAAGTTACTTTTCATATAATTCTAATTAAAACTCACAACAGGATTCATAACATTTAGTTACTTTTCATATAATCCTTATTACAATATCAAAAAATAAATCATTTGAACAAAATGATAAAACCATATCACAGATTCACAAACACAAGATACAGAAAAAGAGGGATGAAAAGGGGAAAAAATTACCTGATCTGAGACTAGGAAGCCGAGACACAGAGGCTGAGAACTGAGAAGACACATGGAGTGCAGAAATTAGAGACAAATTTTGAAATCAGTAGAGGCTAGAAAGCAGAAAGAAAAAAGAACTCAAACTTGACCAATTTATAAAAGAGAGAGATGAGGGTTAAACTTGAGACTTACGAGAGAGTGAGCCGAGTATGGGTTTGATTTGGGTTTTGATTTGAACTTTGTGAAGTGTTAAGAGAGAGTAGCCGAGACTTGGGCATGGGGAAGTGTAGCCGAGAGAGGCCCGAGACTCCACTTGAACTCTTGAAGTGTACTGTGTCTATGACTCTATGTAGGCCGGTGTAGTCGAGATTGGACCATGGACCATGGAGATGGTACAATCTTGAAACCCTAAGACTAAGAGTAGAGGCATGGGGAAGTGAAATTTTTTTTTGATTTGAAGTGCTGTGCTTGTGTAGCTGTTTGGCCGCTCCAAATATTCAGTGATCAGAGATTGAAGTTCAGCAGAATTTTTTTTTGAGGCCATGACTCATTAGGGATTCAAGGACCAAGGTAAAGGAGATTGTGTTTGTGTGGTGGAACCGTGGAAGTGTGGAACTTCTCTCAGACGCTCAGCTCTCTATGCGTGCGTGGAAAGTGGAAAGTAGAAACTTGAAATAATTTTGGCATTTTCAAAAGTTCAAAACTGTGGGAGCAAGTGGTTTTGAGCTTTACCACTTCAGCTTTTTGTCCCATCACCTGGCTGCCGTGTAGGTCTTTGCAAGTCACTGAAGTAGCCTTCTTTGAATAGCCCAATCAACCCACTTTCCTAAGCTTCAGAGCTTCAGCCTTCACGGGTCTTGACCAAGGAAGTCAATACCGTACCGGAGGCTGTACCGGTTTGACCACCGGTACGATATATTTCGGATACCGGTCAATACCGGTGTACCGTTTCGGGTTTACCGCTATTTTATATACACACACACACCAAAATCTCTAGAACCATGTTTATAAACATATAATATTTCACTTATACTATAGTAAATATAAAATTTTATTATAAAACATTACCTCAATTCAGAAAAAATTATTCATAGTTTTAGACTTTAGTATCAATTAAAAGAAAAAAAAACACAATATAAAAAATAGAAAGCTTAGTTGTTTATTGCATACTAAGAAAATAAATAATACTAATAAGTTAATGTAAATAAGTTACCTTTATGCTCTTACAAAAATTCAAAAATTACAAAACTAAAAAAAAAAAAAAAAAAAGCTTTTTTCTGTACCGGCCGGTACGCCCGGTACCGGCCGGTATTGCCCGAAATTGGCCGGTACGGCCGGTACGCGGCCGGTACGACCGGTATTTTTTCCGGTACAATATAAAAGTGTACCGGTACCGGTACACTGGCCGGTACGGTATGTACCGGCCGGTACGGCCGGTACCGGTACGGTATCAGCCACCATGGTCTTGACTGACTGCATGTATATATATATTTTTTTTCACTTAACTATCGGTCGGGTCGGATTATGCGGGTATTTAACCCCTTAATTCGCAACCCGAACCGAGTTTTCGGGTTTTATTAGAGGGGGACCCGAATCCGAACCACCATGGACTTCAGGTCCACCCGTTGGACTTCGGGTCGGTCGGATTCGGACGGGTTGATCGGGTCTTTTACCCGTTGGACAGCCCTACCATTTACACAATATTTTAAATTTGTTATCATTTTACAAATGACATGTTTAATTATGCCAAGTGGTGGTACTCAATTGGATCACTTGCCTAAATCTTGCATCTTCTAGAGCCCATCTAGGATAAGATTTAACAAATTTTGTCCTTACCCCCAAGCTTGCACAGCCAATTTGGTTCCCTTGCACAACCAAATATTTTCCATACCTTCAACAAATTGCAAGCTGGCCAAATGCCGAAGAAAAAGCTCACATCCCATGCGACGTCTATCACCATCTTTTACTATAAAATAGGGCCTCCCATGCACAAAGAAAGTTTCATCACCGTCAATATTTTCCACACACTTCTCTACCCTCTCCACAGAGAAACACCCAAACTCCCAAACAAACACTACAAAAACAATCAAAAACCCAGAAAATACACACACAAAAAAACTTCTCACAAACAAAACGTGCAAAAAATCCCTCAATCACATAGAAATCCAACCAAAAACCCAGCTCTAAACCCCTACAAACTTTATAGAGAAACGTGCAAATTCCCAGCCAAACGCCACCAAAAATACCCAAAGACAATGCCCTTGCAAACCCAAATAGAACCATAAAAATCCCTGTGTTAACCCATAGAATCAACCCCAAAATCTACTCTTATACCGAGACATACATCTTCAAAGTTGGCCTTGCTCTCATCCCAAAGTTCCACCTTGCTCCACAACCCCATTATCACACATGTCCTCCTCTCAGCCTCATTCTCACTTATCAGCTCCTCCAAACCATAGAAGCTCAACTCCTCTTCCGGTCAATATAGGCTTGAACAAGGTGGCAGAGTACGCAATATCAAATGTTGATTCACTAATGAATTGGGTCCGATCATGGTCCATGTGGCCCGTGACTGTTGGACTGGCCTGCTGTCCGGTTGAGACGATAGAAGCCTAGACCTCCAAGTATGATCTGGACAGGTATGGCATCATCTTTAGGCCCAGCCCACGACATGCCGATGTTATGGTTGTGGCCGGCACTCTCACTAATAAGATGGCTTTAGCACTTCGGAAGTAGATTATGATGATATTGATCATTTTGTTATGTTTTTTCAATTTTTTTAAAGGGAAAGTTTTGTTATTAGATGAAATTGTGTTTCATTTTGGTTGGGGGATCGTATTGGTCTTTTGTCCAAAGGTCATTACCTAATGTGATCTCATTTAATTCCAAGGTTAAGAATGATAAATCATATATGGTTCTATACCCTAATATTTAAAATGTTTCAAGGATCAAACTCAAAAACTTATGCTTAACTGCCCATGATTATATCTATTTAATATATAAGTACGACAAATACTGGTAATACCAATTGGTACGATAAAGTATTGAAAACATTGATCTTACTCTTACCAGGAATCATATATTTGAACCAAAATTCAATGACCATCCCAAGACTTTATCATTACACATGGCAATGTTCCCCAACATTAGTGTTTTTTTGTCTAGTTCTATGTATCCCCCATAACATTTAGAATTGATTTCTATACTATGCAAATTACACACTTTCCCATCTAGTAATAATATAAGGGAAAAGTTAATGAATGCCTTAATCGAGCATTTATTTAGAATATATTTTTAGAAATATTTTATAAGAAAATAAAAAAACAATTAATTTTTTAAAAAGTTTTTTTTTTTTTTATATATTTCTTAGAAATCTTTTATAGGAAAATAAAAAAGCAATTAATTCTTTTAAGAGTTTTTTATATTTCACATGAAAGTAGTATTAAAACGTTACTAAAATGGTTCATTAACAAATACCCTAAAAGCACCCATTAACTAGAACCCTAAGGCCTTGTTTGGTTGTTGAGTGATAGGTAACTCATCACTCAAATCTCATTACTCTTTACTTATCACCCTATCACTTATTTCTCATAACTTAAAAATCCCTAAAACACTCCCACCCTTGTTTGTCAACTAAACCCAGTTCAGTTTTTTGCCTTAAAACTCAAAAAAACTTACCTTTTTGTAGGACTCACAAGCTGACCACTGTGCAATGTGCACAGGGAAAATTATTAGTTACTCCCGGAGTACCATAAATGCGTAATCCCTCCTCTCATATGAATGATGGGTCCCATCATGAATTTAATTAGTAGGACTCACCATTCATATGAGAGGAAATAGTACACATTTATGGTACTCTAGAAGTACACAATAATTTTCTTGTGCACAAAATGGTTACCTACAGATTGCCCTTCATTATTTGCTTTGCACTTTCCTCTTTCAAACACGTTTCCCTAACCTCATTTCCCTTTCACACTTCAGCTCTCAAACCCCAAACCCGCTGACCACCCTTGACCTCAACTCCTCCATCCTCGCCCAACTGTGCCGCCGCCATGAGCGTCGCTACACCTCCAAGATGACACTACAGCTCCATCCTTCGTAACACCTCTGCCCCTAAAACCGAGCCCAGACATCCATAATCCCTCTTCTACTCCTAAAGGTTGATCAGCGGTGGGTAAGGGCACGACGAATTCTAGTAAATCTCTGAAGACAAGCAAGACCACTGTATGTCAAATTTTCCTCCATTTCATCTGCAATTTTAGGAAATAAATGTTATAAATTTTCCAAAATCTACCATGGTGTTGAATACATTTATTACGGATTTATTGTTGCAAGATTGTTTATGTGTCTTTAAAGGGGTATATGCACTTGTGAACTCATTGGTAGAGGTAAACAAATTTTGTGTTTTGAATGAGAAACTCACTCTAAGAAAAACTCTAGATGGAACTTATGAGAAACTGAAGGACATGCTCACGGTCTCAAAGGAAATTGTAGATGAATTTTTTTTAGTCTATGAATGGCATATGGTTAGGGTCCATTGATGAATGTTGGATAGTTGATGTATGTTAGAGTTTGGATTGGAAATTTCAAGGGTTTCGGTATTGATGATGGATTTCTAGTTCTACGGAATGAAGTTAGTTTCAATTGGGCCTTTCTAATGTAACTCTACGTCTATTTATCAAATGTAACTCTACTTCTATTGATTCTACTTTTGTTTGAGTTAGTTCAAATTTCTAACGTTATCCTAATGCACACTTTGAGAGATTTAAAAAAAAAAAAAAAACTTTTAAGCACTCTTTGTTTTTGTGTTTGTTTTTTAAAATATTGGTGCTCTCATCTCATGCATTGTTATTCATCATTTCATGTTGAAGATTTAATAAGCCATTTCAATTTGACTAATGTGAACAACTTCTGTAGATGACAAGAGGTCTACCTAGTATAATCCTTCTACCTATGTTTAAGTGATTCCATCTACAGATAATCTCAGCAATATATAACAAATGTTTAGAGGCAGAGCTAATGGAGCGGATTGGCGTGGCAGAGCTAAAGATGTTTAGAGGCCGGAGCCGGAGCTTCAAGGGTCGGGAAGAATGCTGGAGCTTCGTTCACCATTGGTGTTGCCGTGGGTTTGGGAAAGGAGAAGAGAAGCTTGAGAGGTGAGACTTGCTTTAATGGTCTAAAGAGAGTGTGAAGAGAGTTGGTTGAGATGGGGTGCATGTGACCGTTGGGAGGAGTGTGTGACTGAGCAAGTGATGTTACCACACACTACCGTAGGGCCCACACTGGTGAGGGTATTTACAACTTTTCTATAAGAACTCAGTTTTGGTGTTTTGGAAACAAGTTTTCCTCGTCACTCAGTTCTGTAACTCTTATCTCAAAAAAGTGGGAAATGAGTTAAGGAAATTGGGAGAGGAAATATTGCCAAACAACATTTGGTTGTGTGGGGCTCACTTGTTTTGAGTGATGAGTTAACAAAATTGAGATATGAGTGATGAAAACAGCAATGTTCAAACACCACCTTCGTAATTTTATTGGAATTTGAAATTGTGTATTGCATTAATATTTGCCATAATTTTTGCAGGGTCTATGATAAAATGCCAAAGCAATATGAGAATACCTTCTGCTTATCACTAATGAATACCAGATTCAGTTGCTCTAGCCTACCAATGTTATTTGCAAACTGCTCCAAGAACTAGATCCAACTATCCTTGTTCTCTTGCTCAATCACAACCATTGCCACTGGGAATATATTGTCATTTCCATCATTGGCAGTGGTAGACAGTAACTGCCCACCAAACCTACCCTTCAAGTGATATCCATCCAGCCCAACAAATGGTCTACAAGCAAATAGAAACCCTTGTTTTTGAGCATTGTACCTAATGTATTTAGTTTATTATTATGATTTTTATGTATCCCAAGGATGAAGGAAGAGAGTAAATGGTAGTTGTTGCGTATGAAAAAAAAAATAAATCAAGAAAAAAAAATGATATTTTAATGAAATATAGTATAAATAAGTAATTTGATGTGATGTATTTTAAAAAGTAAGCACATAATATAGAAAAATGTAGATTCTTATGCTAAAATAAATATCTTTTGCACGAGCTTATGCAAACACTTTTAGTTGCCAAAACTACCACCAGGGCGCCAAAGGAATTTGGATATGACGCTACCAAGCATATACCACTAGTTAAAATGGTTAAAAAAAACTTATTACATTTTTATTAGCTTTTTATCATTTTAACTTTTACATCTCACAACAAGTGGTATTGCATACTATAATAGTCCTAGTCAGGGCCGGCCCAAGCGTTTCGGAGGCCTAAGGCGAAATCTTTAAATGGGGCCTTTATGTTATCACTTAAATAATATTTAATTAGCATTTTATATAATAATTTTTTTAAATCCACTCTTTTTACTTTTTAGTATGATTTTTTTTTTGTTGAGAAAATGCTAGAGTTATAACAAATTTTACTAAAAACTGGTGTTGCAATGAATGTGATCAATGACATAAGGCTTACCAAAATACTAGAAATATTATAAAATTTACAACATGAGAATTACAAAGATATATCACCAATCATAAATATTCATTCAAATTTGCATTCAATATGTTGTTGAAATCCACTATCATATTCATTGCCACATCAAATTATAAGAGTTATGGAAACCACCACGCACCCTTGGTACAGTGATCACTCCATAAGTATAAGTTTTTGTGGGGTGTGGGGGCAATGACCGAGATTTAAGTCTCTAGAAGAGAGTTTCTCACACATATACTCTTAAATTAGGCTAGAGTTGAATTTTTATCTTGTATAAAAATAATTAAATCAATAAAAGTTATGTAGTAAAATTTATAGTATTTTTTAACATTTTCCTATTTGAATTATTTGTGATTAGTAACACGTCTATTTGTAAGACCTATTTATTTTAAAAAAATTTATCTCTATCTCTAGCATTACTTAATTCTTTGAGCCTTCTTAACAATAAAAAAAGATGTAAACTAAAATGTTTTAATATCTTCCAAAAATATCTATCTATAAAATAAAAATAAATAAATAAAAAAAATTGCCCCCAAATTTGGGGCCTTCTCTAGTAAGGGGGCCCAAGGCAATGGCCTAATTGGCCTAAACCTAGGGCCGACCCTGGTTCTAGTTATTGTACTAGATTTAAATCGTACCAAGGAGATGCAATTGAAACAATTTAACTTTTGATTATTCTCTTAATATTAGGTCATATAAACTTTGAATGCATCATAATTTTACACATTATATAATACATACATACATACATATATATATATATATATATATTGTATATATAAATTCTATTTTATATTTAAACTCTTCATTAAAATCTTTTCATATAAAATTTTCTTAATTTTTCTTTAAATGATAGAATGGATAGCTCAATAGACAACTGAATAATAGTTGTGGGGAGTAAAAAGGTCCTGGTAGGTATATGGGCCTTTGGGCCATGCTAAGGAAGGCCGACCTACCCTTGAGTTCAAAACTTCTTAGTACCTCGGGTCAGCTCATGCGCCGAGGACCAGAGGACCTATCCGAGGTTGATTTTACCCTCGGATGGGCATAGAAGAACCAGGGACGTCATCGTAAAAGCTCAGAAACGGCACGACGGAGACCAACGGTTAAGAGGGTGAACCCCTGGATGTCCTAGAAGCACCGGTGTTTGAAAAGTACTAAAGGCTGCCACCTCCACATTAAAGACCCTTGACCTACCACCCTAGCCGCATTAATGGGAAGTGACACCTGAACAGTGGAAGGGAAACTTCTGGTTACTATTCAAGGGCACTGAGAGAAGAATATCTAGGCTAAGGGGAGATGGGGCAACACACGTGTATGAGGTATCAGAAAGATGAGTATTTAAGGGAGACCCAGAACAGAAAAAGGGGACCTCTCTTTTTGTAAGAAAAAAGAAAAAGAAAGAAAGAAAGATAATATAAGAACAGTCCTTGGCTTACGTCCGAGGAGGTTGAGTTACAATATTTCTTGTTATTTATAAGTGCTGTCAATCTTTGATTGCCATACAACCCTTAAACTCTTCTAACCTGGGTTTCAAGCCCACACTCTACAAATTCATATTGTTTAAGGCTCATGGGCCTGAGCCCATAACTGTTCTTGGGACCAGGTGCAATTGTGCACTTACAATTGGCGCCGTCTGTGGGAAATCTAGTCTAGGAGAGGTAGGGATACTATGGCAGGCTTAGGTGCTTACCGTGCAGAGTCGCAAGGATCACAACCGGAAGATCAATTCGAACGTCTTGAACGTCGAAGGGATCGTGAGGGAAGTGTCCATACGGAGTACCCAAAGGCTAGTCATACTCCTGATGGGGGTAGCGCCACCCATGACGATGGTTCTAAAACCATGCAGGAGGAGATCAACCGTTTGAAGAGAAAGCTACGTCGCGCTAAGCGTAGGCTTTCACCGTCCTCATCGGATTCTTCCTCGGAAGAAGATAGGCGAGGTAGACACAGCTCGAGGTCGTGCTCACCTGCCAGCTCAGCGTCTTCCGGTGAGAAGGACGATCAGCCAGTTCGCAAGCGCAAGAAGGTTACATCTAGGGGCTCAGGCAACGACGCTATGAGCAGGGCGTTGCACCAGCTCTCGAAATCTCCGTTTTCACGGAGGATTGAGAAGGGGAGGCTTCCCAGGAGATTTACCCAGCCCACCTTCACCATCTATAATGGCCGGACTGACCCGGTGGAGCATGTGAGTCACTATCCATGAGGTGGTTCAACGGCCTTAAATCAGGGTCTGTAGGTTCATTTGGGGAACTGACTAGGGCGTTTGCCTCGCGATTCATCACTTGTAGCAGAGTTCCTCGGCCATTGGACTCGCTACTATCTATAACCATGAAAGACGGAGAGACGTTGAAAGCATACTCTGACCGATACTGGGAGATGTTTAATGAAATAGACAGTGATTTTGACGAGGTGGCACTGAATACCTTTAAAGTAGGTCTTCCTACTGACCATGACCTGAGAAAGTCTTTGACAAAAAAACCCGTCCGCAGTGTACGTCGCCTTATGGATCGTATTGATGAATACAAGAGGGTAGAGGAGGACCAGCAGCAAGGCAAGGGAAAGGAAAAGGTTATCCCTCAGGAGAGAAGGGATTTCAATTCGGACAGAAATCACAACAATAAGCCGAAGAGGGATTACTTTGGGCAATCTGTCTCGGCAGCACCTCAGGCTGTCAATACTGTGTTCCGAGAACCGGTGCATCAGTTATTGGAGAAAGTTCGTAAAGAGCCCTTCTTCAGATGGCCCAGTAAGATGGCAGGGGAACCTGCGAAAAGAAATCAAAATCTCTTCTGCCAGTACCATCGAGATGTGGGCCACAGTACTGAGAACTGTCGGACCTTGTGGAACCATTTGGAGCAACTTGTCAGTGGGGAAAGTTAAGGAGCACTTATGTCAGCCTACTAGTCATGTCAGTCAAGTCGGTTCTAACAACCAGAGGAACAATTCATCTCGCCAGCATTAGGACGATTAATGTTATCTTTGCCGCGCCCGGAAGACCGGTTCAGGTCCCACTAGGTTCTGACTGTCTCCCACCCTCGTGCTGAGGATGTGGGCAGCAGGCCGAAGAGGTTGAGGGGCACTTTGCCCGTCCTAGGTTTCTCTGAAGAGGATAAGGCGGGGACTATCCAGCCCCATGATGATGCCCTTGTAGTTACATTGAGGATAGGTAATTATGATGTGAGGAGGGTGATGATAGACCATGGTAGCGGCGCAGATATCATGTACCCAGATCTATTAAGGGGCTGAGGTTGAAGGTGGAAGATCTTACTCCTTATGATTCACCTCTCATAAGCTTTGAAGGGAGATCGTTATGCCGAGAGGACAAATTCGTTTGCCCGTCCAATCCGGCTCCGAAACGGTGGAGGTGGACTTCATTGTCATTGATGCGTACTCTCCATACACGGCCATCCTCGCCAGGCCTTGGCTGCATGCGCTTGGGCTGTTTCCTCTACCTTGCATGTGAAAGTTAAGTTCCCCTCAGGGGATTTTGTTGAGGAAATCCTCGGCAGCCAGTCTGTGGCCAGACAATGCATGTCCGCTGCAGTATTACATCAAACAGAAGCCGAGTCTTCGGCCGTGGTCACTAAAAATCATAGCAGTTAACACCTCCTGATGCATCTCGAATGCTGACAGGAGAGGAGACACATGTGAGAAACTAGAGAAGTTTCCGTGGCTGCCGATCCGGAAAGTTCTTCCAAGTTGGTATACTTCTCCCACACCAGGAGAAGATGGATTTGTTAGAATTTCTGAAGAATAATATTGACGTTTTTGCGTGGGATCCTTATGACGCCCCAGGCGTGGATCCAAACTTCATTTGTCATCATTTGAATGTCAACCCAGCCATTGTTCCGAAGAGGCAGCCACCTCGGCGATCTTCTAGGAACATGCAGAAGCTGTAAAGGAAGAAGTTATCAAACTCAAGAGGGCTGGAGCTATAAAAGAAGTTTTTACCCCGAGTGTTAGCCCATACTGTGGTTGTTAAGAAAAAGAATGGGAAATGGAGAGTATGTGTGGACTTCACCGATCTGAACAAAGCATGTCCCAAAGATTCGTTCCCATGCCGCGCATAGATCAATTGGTGGATGCCACTGTTGGACATCCTCGGATGAGTTTCTTAGACGCATTCCAGGGTTACCATCAAATTCCTTTGGCGGTGGAGGACCAGGAAAGACTGCTTTTGTTACTCCAACAGGAAACTACCATTATAAGTCATGCCATTTGGTTTGAAGAATGCTGGGGCTACCTACCAAAGATGATGACTAGAATGTTCGAAGAGCAAATGGGGAAAACCATTGAGGTCTACGTGGACGACATGGTGGTAAAAAGCAAAACAATACCCTCACATGTGAAAGATTTGGCCGACACTTTTCAGATACTGAAAAATACAAGTTGCGTCTCAACGCCTCCAAGTGTTCTTTCGGCGTGGGGTCTGGAAAGTTCTTGGGGTACATGATTACCCATAGAGGCATAGAGGTAAATCCAGCGCAGGTCAAGGCTATCCAAGACTTGCAGTCCTCGCCCTCCAAAAGGAACCCAAAGGAAGTTCAAATTACCGGGATGATAGCTGCCTTGAATCGGTTCATATCGCGGTCAGCTGATCGCTGTCGTCCTTTCTTTCAATTGTTGAATAAATGGAAAGGGTTTCAATGGACCGAGGACTGCGAGTTAGCTTTCCAACAACTCAAGCAATACCTCTCTCAACCACCCATCCTGTCTCGTCCGGAGGCACATGAGCTTTTGTTTGCGTATTTAGCAGTAGCCGCCCATGCGGTCAGTCTGGTCCTGATAAGAGACGATGACGGGGTGCAAAGACCGTATATTATGTTAGTAATCCTTGGGCGAGGCCGAGGTCCGTTATCAGCCCTTGGAGAAAGCACTCCTGGCTGTGGTTCATGCCACGCGAAAGCTCCCCCACTATTTTCAGTCCCATACAGTGGTTGTTCTGACCCAATTCCCCTTAAGGCAGTGCTGCGTAGCGCCGACTACTCAGGAAGGGTAGCAAAGTGGGGGACCATCCTAGGGGCTTTTGATGTTAAATACAAGCCTCGCACCTCAGTAAAGGGTCAGGTCCTTGCTGACTTGGTGGCGGAGTTTTCTGAGCCGTTGTTGGAAGAAACTTTAACAGACTCCCCCATGGGTGAAAATCAGTTGGTGTGATCACAGCTGCAGTATCTGCGATTTGGAAAGTGTATGTGGATGGGGCAGCCAATCAGAGGGGGTCCGGTGTTGGACTTGTCCTGGTATCCCCCGAGGGAATTATTTTCGAAAAATCACTGAGATTGGCATTCTCGGCCACTAATAATGAAGCCGAGTACGAAGCGGTACTGGTGGGCATGAAAATGGTGCATAGAATGGGAGGAAAGAAGTCCATGTTTTCTCGGACTCTCAATTGGTGGTTGGCCAGGTCACAGGAACCATGGAGGCTAGAGACCCGAGGATGCAGGAATACTTGGCCCAAATCAAGCACCAGCAAACTGAATTTGACTCTTTCGCTTTAACTCATGTCTCTCGGAGCGGAAATACTCATGCAGACTCCTTGGCCACGCTGGCAACGTCCTCGGATCAAGGCTTGCCTAGGGTTATCCTCATTGAGGATTTGCTGGAACCCACTCTTGACATTGTCAACGCACCTCGCGTTCATCTAATAAGGCATAGTCCTAGCTGGATTGACTCAGTCGTGTCTTTTCTTAAGAATGACATCCTTCCCGAAGACAAGTCCGAAGCTGATAAGATACGTCGAAAGGCACCACGTTTCTGGTTGTCCGAGGATCAGAAACTCTACAAACGTTCCTTTTCAGGACCGTATTTGTTGTGTGTACACCCCGACTTAACGGAAGGGCTTCTGGAAGAGCTGCACGAAGGGATTTGTGGCAGCCACACTGGGGGAAGATCCTTAGCTCACAGAGCTTTGACTCAGGGTTATTGTGGCCCAATATGCAAAGAGAGGCTCAAGACTATGCCAGGAAATGTGATCAATGTCAGAGGTTTGCCCCTAATATCCATCAACCTGGAGTTCTTAATCCCCTTTCCAGCCCTTGGCCCTTTGCGCAGTGGGGATTGGATATAGTTGGGCCGTTTCCAAGGCTGCAGGTAGCAAAAGATGGCTTCTCGTAGGAACAGACTATTTCACTAAATGGGTGGAAGCCGAGCCCTTAGCGAATATTAGGGATGTTGATTCCAAGAAGTTTATTTGGAAAAATATTATTACTAGATTCGGCGTACCGCACACACTTATCTCTGACAATGGTGTTCAATTTGACAGCAAGGCTTTTAGGCAATATGTGGTGACATGGGCATTACAAACAGGTACTCCACCCCAGCTTATCCTCAGGGAAATGGGCAAGCCGAGGCTGTTAACAAGGTCATTGTCAATGGGCTGAAGAAAAGGTTGGACGATGCGAAAGGAGGATGGGTAAAAGAGCTCCCTCATGTTTTGTGGACGTATCGAACTACACCACGTAGGTCCACTGGAGAAACACCATTCTCCATGACTTATGGAGCCGAGGCGGTCATCCCTTTGGAATTTGGTTTCCCACCCTAAAGACGAGTTCTTTCAATACTGAGAGTAACAATGGACTTCTGGAGAAGTCTTGATTTACTTGAAGAACGACGTGAGGCAGCTATGGTCCAAATGGCTTATTACCAACAAAAACTTAAACGGGGATATGATGCCCACTGAAACTAAGGCCATTAGCACCTGGGGATTTGGTACTCAGAAGGGTTGTGGGCACTGCTAGGAACCCAGCTTGGGGTAAACTTGGACCAAATTGGGAGGGCCCTTATCGGATAACTTCAATAGCGGGCATAGGCTCTTATCGGTTATCGGATTTAGATGATAATATTGTGCCACGTCCATGGAATGTAAATAACCTGAGAAGGTATTACTATTAATGAATTGTATTTTTGTTTATACCCAGTTAAATTCAATAACATTTCAGGAGTTAACTTACAATCTTTAAGAATCAACAGAAACTAGGTTAAGTGTGGTCCTCGGACCATAAACCTTGTGGAAATTGATTTCTTAACATTATTAAACAGAACCTTAGTTATGTTGGGTCCTCGGACCTCATACTTTGGGAAAATTAATATCTGAAGTTACTGTTCTTAAGAATCAAACAGAAACTAGGTTAAGTGTGGTCCTCGGACCATAAACCTTGTGGAAATTGATTTCTTAACATTTATTAAACAGAACCTTAGTTATGTTGGGTCCTCGGACCTCATACTTTGGGAAAATTAATATCTGAAGTTACTGTTCTTAAATCAAACAGAAACTAGGTTAAGTGTGGTCCTCGGACCATAAACCTTGTGGAAATTGATTTCTTAACATTTATTAAACAGAACCTTAGTTATGTTGGGTCCTCGGACCTCATACTTTGGGAAAATTAATATCTGAAGTTACTGTTCTTAAGAATCAAACAGAAACTTGTTTAGTGTGGTCCTCGACCATAAACCTTGTGGAAATTGATTTCTTAACATTTATTAAACGAACCTTAGTTAAGTTGGGTCCTCGACCTCATACTTTGGGAAAATTAATATCTGAAGTTACTGTTCTTAAAATCAAACAGAAACTGGTTAAGTGTGGTCCTCGGACCATAAACCTTGTGGAAATTGATTTCTTAACATTTATAAACAAAACCTTAGTTTGTCGGTCCCGGACCTCTTACTTTGGCAAAATTAATATCTGAAGTTACTGTTCTTAAGAATAAACAGAAATTTGGTTAAGTGTGGTCCTCGGATCATACACCATGTGGAAATTGATCTCTCGTCCTTGAACTGCCACTTGGTTAAGTTAATTCTTTATGGCACCTGGAAATTGGTGCCTTATAGTTGTTAGATCAGGTTTAAAACCATACGAAGTGATTAAGTTTATTACTCGGATCATAAACTTGATAAAAATTAACTTCTGATTGTGTTTGGGAGTCAGTACCTTACCATGCATTAATTCGAATTTTAGTTTTGTTTCCTTAAGTGGTAGGTGGATTTATGTCAAGAGTGGTCCTCGGACCTTACTTCCCACTAAAAGCAATGCTATACGATGTAGGTTTGATTATTATATGAGGCCTCTTCTTCAAAAGCCCAGCCTTGCCATTTTCTATTAAGTTTTACTGATATACGTGTGAATGCGTGGAGGTTATGATTGTGCAATCCTTGGAGTAGGACTTGTGTACTTTGAGAAACTTTTGCTATATATCAATGGGAAACCTTTACGATAAATGTAAAAGAATAAATACAAACAGGTATAACACGAATTCAAATCAAAATAAAATGTTATTTATTAGTTATTAAAACGTTCATTACATGCTAAGACTGGATACAAAGACAGAGAAGTCCTAAGCTAGATCCTAGCTCTCGGAGGAGGATCTTGCTGGGAGGTGGTCGTTGCTTCAGTCTCCTTCAACTCCAGCTCAAAGGGGGTCAAGACTTGCTTTCCTTTGTCTGCTGTCTTCATTGAAAGGACGTTGGACTCCGCCTCCTTCTCGGCATCTCCTCCTCCTTCCTTTTCTTTGTTGGAGCTCGAGGTTCTGTAGGATCGGGGATTGGCTGTGGAAGCATCTGGGGCAGTTGGTAGAGTTGAGTCAGGGGTGGGGGTAGCAGCAGGAGCTTCCTCAATCTCTTGTATTTCCAGGGGAAGCCAAACGTTTTTGGATTTCCTCAGTTCCGAGGATGGAGGAACTCCAGCTGCGTTTAGGGCTTCCCCCCAAACCTTCAGGCAGTATTCACGGCACAAGGCCGCGAAAGCCTCGGTCAGCTGCTCCTCTGTGTTGGCCACCCCTTCCTCATAGCTCGCCTGTTTGGCAGCTTGTAAAGATTGTTGAAATGTGCTGCCTCTCTCTTCAGCAGCGCAATCTCCTTTTCTAAATCCGAGCGTTCCCTTTGGCCGGAAATCTCATCATCTTTGTCATGTAGGCTTGCGCTGCCCTTCTATTTGAGTCTTCATGGTTTTGAGACTTGACTCGCCCCATCTCTCTCTCTCTTTCTTCAGTTCAGTTACCTCCAAGACCAGCTTCTCGTTTTCAGCAAGTGCTGTCCCAGGGACTTCTCTCCGTCTCCAGCCTGATCTCCATTTCGGCTCTGGCCTTCTTACGAGTGTCTTCTATAACTTCTCAGCTACGAAGACCTCTTGGACGGCCTGCAATAAAGTATGATGGGTTGAGTCCAACAAATTTTACAAGTACTGTTAAGAGTGGAATCTTCCTAAGAAGGGAAACTTACCAGCGCCAAGTCTCTTTTCAGTGAGAGAGTTGTGGCTGGCTCATTTTTTCCAAGGACTCCATGTCCTTGGGCAGCAAAAGAGGGCGTTCCAACACCTCGGCCAAGTGGTGGGCATGGCCTTGTTGTACCGCCCTTATACTGGATTTGCATGAGATGGAGCGCCGTCCAGCTTTAAGTCAGGGGACCAGACGGCCGGTGCCCTGCACACATCGGCTACTACACCAATCTCCCCGCTTTCTACTGAACGGGCCCTTCCCTTGCCTTTATCCATCTTTTGCTGCTGAGCCGGTGGGGGTTGGTTGCGTGGCCTCTTGGGACCTTTGTTGGTCGCCCCTTCATCTTCCCCCTTTCTTTTCTTCTTGGGGTCCTCGGCTGGTAGTTTTGGCTCAGCTGGAGGAGGGGGAAGTGGCAGAGTAGGAAGGACTTGGGTCGCCCCTGTCCTCTTCTCTGTGACCTTCGCGGCTCTGTTGGTAAGAAGGTCCTTCATCCTGTCCATTTCTTCTTCAGATTCGTCTTCTGGGAGTGCAACAACGAACCCAGCAATTCCAGAGGCTTCGGCAGTTTCTTCCTCCTCGTCAGAAAGTACGACAAACTGGTTCCCTCGAGGTTTGTCGTAGTCTTCGAGTTGGAACTGGTCTATCTCGTCGTCTAACGTATGCGAGGAAGAAACCTGCTCTTCTGGGATAGCAGCTGCCTCGGAATGGACGGCAAGGGGAATGGCCGCTATGGGTCGTAGGTACAGGACGGTTTGAGGAGCGTCGGGGAGGTCGTGGTCTTCGAGAAAGTGGGGCCGGGCTACGTTTATCCTTCTCCTCCTGCGGTCACCGGCAATTATAGCGTTGTCTATCTCCTGGAAGTCCGAGGAGATGGGAGTATATCCGAGGATCAAGTGAGCCGCTTGCAGTTGAAAGTCTTCACTGACGAACACCTCGGATCGAAGTACTCGGTTTAGGTCGGCGACGTTGCAAAGACTCAAATGAGGGCCCACGTTTCGCTTATCTGCAAGAAAAGATGAGAAAATAAACAACGTGGTCAGATTCACACCAAAAGACAAAGATAAACAACAGAATATATCTAAATATGCAAGTTTGTTAGTGTTGAGGGAGGTTTTGGGTGGGGAGGTTAGTCCTCAGGTGTCGCACCTGGTCCCCCCACTGTACTGGGCAGTGAGACCGTCGTGCCAGTTTCCAGAGACGATCAGGTAGTCGTCCTTCATGCCTTTGTTGGATTTGGGCAAGCAGGAGATTAACCTAACGACACTGGATCGGGACTTAATATAGTAACCTACGTTGGATAGCTTATGGGATTCGTACAGAAAAACGACGTCGTGCCACGTGAGGTTTAAACCCATTTGTTCATTTAAGGCATCGACGCTACCTAAAACTCTAAAAACGTGGGGAGGCATTGATCGGGACACAACCGATGGTTCGAAGGTATTCCCTCATCACAGTTTCATTGGAGGGTCATTCCGCCTTCTATAAAGCTATCATTGGGATTATAACCTCTCCCTCCTTCCTAGACCGGCCACGGCTCCTGCCGGGCAATATTTTAAGCCTACGTCACCGGGAATGTTATATTTGGCTCTGAAGCCCTCCATCCCGGCGGCGGTATCACTAAACATTTGAATCTACCCTTCTAGAAGAACGACAGTTAAACTCTAAGAAAAAGGGTTTGCAAGGACAAAGTCCGAGGACAAAAAGGTTAAGAATGAAATGAGCAAGAACTTACGGAGTTTAAGGATGTGCAAATTTCCACGATTTTCTGAAAATAAAGTATGATTGCTGATGTTTTGATGGGATTAGTCCCTGGGGAATTAAATGAAGGCGCAGGTTCCCGAAGCGTCACGACGTGCGGAAAAGCGGCCTCGAAATTAAGTTTATCCCGCCCAAATTTTCGTGGAGAAACCAGGGCCGTTGGATGCCCATCTCGCCGTTGAACGTGGGGGCAAAATGTAACTTACAGTAATAAATGCGCGCGTTTTTGAAAATGAAACCGCCTAGTGGCATCCTCCGGTACGCGAAACGGTTTCCACAATGCGATCATTCATGAAGTGTGCAAAATAAGTTCTCTCGGATCAAAACCCTATTTTTCTCCTCGGACGTCGAAAATTAGAATTTTGAGGGGCTATTGTGGGGAGTAAAAAGGTCTTGGTAGGTATATGGGCCTTTGGGCCATGCTAAGGAAGGCCGACCTACCCTTGAGTTCAAAACTTCTTAGTACCTTGGGTCAGCTCATGCGCCGAGGACCGAGGACCTATCCGAGGTTGATTTACCCTCGGATGGGCATAGAAGAACCAGGGACGTTATCGTAAAAGCTCAGAAACGGCACGACGGAGACCAACGGTTAAGAGGGGTGAACCCCTGGATGTCCTAGAAGCACCGTGTTTGAAAAGTACTAAAGGCTGCCACCTCCACATTAAAGACCCTTGACCTACCACCCTAGCCGCATTAATGGGGAAGTGACACCTGAACAGTGGAAGGGAAACTTCTGGTTACTATTCAAGGGCACTGAGAGAAGAAATATCTAGGCTAAGGGGGAGATGGGGCAACACGTGTATGAGGTATCAGAAAGATGAGTATTTAAGGGAGACCCAGAACAGAAAAAGGGGACCTCTCTTTTTGTAAGAAAAAAGAAAAAGAAAGAAAAGAAAGATAATATAAGAACAGTCCTCGGCTTACGTCCGAGGAGGTTGAGTTACAATATTTCTTGTTATTTTTAAGTGCTGTCAATCTTTGATTTGCCATACAACCCTTAAACTCTTCTAACCTGGGTTTCAAGCCCACACTCTACAAATTCATATTGTTTAAGGCTCGTTGGGCCTGAGCCCATAGCTGTTCTTGGGACCAGGTGCAATTGTGCACTTACAATAGTAAAGATCAATTAATAATTATGAAATTTCCTAGTAAAAAAAAAAAAAAAGAGTTACAAATTTTTTTTCGTGTATTGCATGAAGTCATGACTACTTGTTATGTATTCATCAGTATTTTAGAAGAAATATCTTAACAGAAATAATCCTGTGAATATTTTGTAATCAATTGTGGTTAGCATCATGTAATGGGCTCTTTATATAAGTTCAATGAAGAATTTTTTGAGGACCTTTGATTTCTTTATTTCCTTATGAACTGGGATTATCTAAGTGAAGATGATATACAGTGGCGGCGCCACGTTATGCTCAGGGTGTTCCCAGGAACACCCTGACTTGAATTTTTTTTTTTTATATATAATAATTAATTTTTTTTTATTTTTGTACCCTTAAAAAAAAAAAAAAGGAACACCCTCAATTAAAACGAGGAGCACCCTCAAATTTTTTTAAAAAAATTTATTTGTTCTACTTTCAAGCAAAAAAAAGCCCAAAAAAAAAAATTGTAACAGAACAAAGCAAAAAAAAAATTTCTAACAGAGGAAAACAACGGACGGCAACTAGCAAGCCCAACATGAAGCCCACGGCAAGCCTAACAAATTACAGAGGAAGAAAACCCACAGTTTAAAAAAAAAAAAAAAAAAAAAAAAACCAATACAGATAGCAACCTCAAATCAGTAGTTCAGTACATCAGACATCAGAAATCATTAAGCTTTTTCAAAAAAAGAGAAGAAAATCACTAAAGCTAAACAAACCTAAAAGAAAAAACAGAGCAACGGCGCCTCCCCTTAGAAGTTAGATCGGTCCAATCGCCCCTCATCACATCAGAGATCGGCCCAGCTCCAGCGCAATCGCTCATCGGACATCGTCGCCCCTCATCGCATCGGAGAAAGAGATCGGTCCAGCTCCAGTCCAGTCGCAGTCGCTCAGCCTCATCAGACATCGTCGCCCCTCGCCTCATCGCATCGGAGACGGAGATCAGCCCAGTTCCAGTCGCAGTCGCTCAGTCATCGTCGCCGTCGCAGTTCGCCCTCGCACATCGGAGATGGAGATCGCCCAGGTATTTTCTCTCTTTTTCTCTCTTACTCTCTCGAAGTCTTTCACCTCTCTCTCTCTTCTCTACTCTCTCTCACTCTCTCTCTCTCTCTCTCTCTCTCTCTCTCTCTCCTCTCTCTCCTCTCTCTCTCAAATATGAAATTATGACTCTCTCTCTCTCTTTATTAACTTTCCTCTTTATCTGAGCACTGTGAGCTATGGCTCAGTGGCTGAAGCACCTTTCAAAAAAAAAAAAAAAAAGAGTGATTCGCTGAAGCATGAGTGAGTGGAGTTTAACTTTAATAATGTTTTGACTTTTTGAATTGGCATTTTGGCTTTATCTTCATTCTTATCCGTTGGTTGGTCTGTGTTGGTATTAGTATTGGACTGTTAGGTGGATATTAATTGTTAATGTTATTGTAATTTGTAAAATTATTAATGTGAAATTTTTTGATTGGTATGCTTATCTGATGAGTATTAATGTGCACATTAGCACATGAAATGTGTAATGTACGCATGGCTTATTCTTTTAGTGTAATGTACAATTAATAAATAATAATTTAATTAATTGAAAAAACATTTAATAAATACAAATAATAATTATTAACCATCTGTTATAAAAACAACAAGGCTAAATAACAATTAATAATTTTATAATTAATAAAACAATAATATAACAATTATAGTTTTATAAAAGACAAACAAATTAATAAAACAACAAACAACAATATAATAATTTTTTTAATATTTCAAATAATCTTTATAGTTATTGTTTATTTTTTTTGCTAGGTTATAGACAAATATTGGCTGAGAAAATTACGTACCAAAAAAAAAAATTTTGAAAAAAATTTTTAGGAACACCCTGAAAAAAATTCCTAGAGCCGCCACTGATGATATATGATTTTTTTTTAAATGAAAAAAGGTGAGTGGGGCCTAGCCTTGACTACCCTATCCAACTGTGATCATGAAAATATTTCTACCCATCGAGAAATTAATTCTTAAATGGTCGTGTGAGTTGAGCCATACTCAAGAACTTAACCCAATCTAAAGGATTACTAAGAATTTAAGTCAATTTTTAACTTCCTCAAAAATTTGAAAAATTGGAAGGAATAGATCCATTTTAAATCAATTTTTACTAAAGTTGTTATGATTCTTTTTTCTTTTCTTTTTTTTCATTCAAATCCAAAAGAGTTTACTTATTATTCCACTAATTCCCTTTTAAACATCCACATATGAGAGAGATCAATATTTAATTCATTTCCATTCCTTTCTATTTTATTTATTTCATTCCTTTCTCTTTCCTTACAAACTCTCAAACATAGTGTAAGTTGCACCAACGTGCCACCTTTGTTCATGAAAGTTTGAGTTCAAAAACTTCCACTGAGGCATGACTCGTGATGATAGATATAATTGTGTTTATTTATTTATTTATTTTTTTGTGTGGATCGTATTGTTTTTTTTTTGTCCAAATGTCATTACCAAATATGGTCTCATATAATTGGGAGATTGTGAATAATGAATCAATTACAGTTCTATCATCTAATATTTTTGTATAATTTTGGACCTTCTCAAGGTTTAGAACTCAAAAACTTGTGCTTAACCTCCCAGGATGTTACTTTTTTTATGTAGTACATTTAAAGAGCGGGGAGGTTTTGCAGTGATTCACCAATAAGTATGACAAATACTGACCATACCAACCAAGACAGTACAATTTCGAAAACATTGATTTCTGTTACAAGGAATCACATATTTGAACCCCAGCAATTGTGTTCTTTAGTCTGGTTCTTTTGTATCAACCATAATATCAAGAATTGATTTTTATACCGTGCAAACACACACTTTGCCATTTTGTATTAATATAATTTGATTGGACTGTGAATCTTTATATTGCATTAATCTTTAAAGTAATTTTTTTTTTTGGGCAGGGTCTATGATCAAATGGGGGTGGCTATTACCACTACTTGTATTCAGTTGTTCGAGGCTGTGACAGGATTATCCCGGTTGACATGTATGTTCCTGGGTGTCCTCCAGCGGCTGAGGCCCTACTCTATGCACTACTCCAGTTGCACAAGAAGATTAGAAGGAGGAGGGATTTTCTTCATTGGTGGAATAAGTGATTAATGGCCCTTGTCTTTTGGGCTGGCCTGTTGCATTGTTAAGATGACACACAGAAGCGGCCCCAGGTATGATCTGGACCGCTATATATGGCATCATCATCTTCAAGCCCAGCCCACGGCATGCCAATGTCATGGTTGTGGCTCACGCTATTACTAATAAAATGGGGCTTGCACTTTGGATCTATTTATGACTTTGTTATAAGCTCGAATCTTATTAATCGATATGTTTTTTTAGCCCAATTTAAAATTTAAAATAATTGATTTTTTTTTTTTTAATTTTAAATATGGTTATCCAATTTTGAGGTATTAAGGGTATGTTTGGATACTGCTTATTGCTAAAAACTAAAAATTGAAAATATTGTAGCAAAAATAATTTTTAAAGTATAAATAGTGCCGTAGAATCTATTTTTGAAGTTGTTTTTAGTGAATAATGTTTGCGGGTCCTATGAAAAGTGTACGTGACCCACATCTGAAAATGTGAAACGCAAACGTAAGTGCTTTTCAACACTACCCAAACATACACTAATATGAATTAAGTTTCTCCCCCACCCAACTTTATATTTTGTACTTTTTTTTTTTCAATATAACCCATGATTTTATGGTTAAGAGATTAGTTTTTTACTTAGTCCTGCCTATGTAATTGTGGAACTGTTTTTTTTTTTTGGCATAAATTGTGGAATTGGTTTTAAGTGCTTATGATTGCTTTCTACCAACAATTAAAAGCCAAATTTTCTGAAAAAAAAAAAAAAAAAAAAACGATTTTAAGCCAAAACTACCGCCAAGGAGACTTGGGAGATCTTATGCTACCAAGCAATTACCACTAGTTAAAATGGTTCAAAAAAACCTTCTTACCTTTTTATTACATTTTTTTTACTTTTTAATATCTTAAATTTTACATCTTACAACAAGTGGTAATTGCATAGTGTAATGTCACAATTAAAATAATGCAAACCCAATTGTCGATTTTTCGCAGGTAATAATATCTTGGTTAGTCTAAGCCTTTGAGGTTGATCCATAGGAAATGATTAACACTATTATAAAAAAAACCTCTATTACTAAGACGAAATTAAAAATAATTGTATGTTTTTTTTCCACCCAAAGATGCAGTAAAATGATATTGAAACTACAATTGAAAATAGTAAAATAAATTTGAGAGAATTTATTGTAAAAACACTACGAATTCAACGATCCAATTAATATTTTACCATATGAACTTGGATTATTTTTAACTCAATTAGGATGGAGAGCCAACTCGCCTAATGAGAAAATAAAACAATAAAGTACTCAAACAATGTGTAAAGTAGATTGAATATGAGTGAATGAGCAAGTAATTCAATTGGCATGTTATAGGGGAGATTAATAATTCAATACATTCTCAAATTACAACGAATTAAGGACTTCAAGCATTCGATATATATAAAAATCATGTTAAATCTTAAAAACTTGTCAACATGCAATGATTTTAGATAGCAGATCAATCTCAAAATTTAATCAACAATCATATAGAAAGCACATAGATAATCCCAAAAACATATGATCAAATATTAGGTTTCACCTCTAACCATAGCTAGATATTTAGTTCACACAAGGTTATGCAAAAGAAATCCATAAAAACAATGCTAAACGTCTCATAATTTTTTTTTTAAAGATAAAATACGTTCTAGGGTTTTTCCTCCACTATAATCTCAACCTTCTTCATAATAAAAAGAGAAAATCCCTCAAATTTAGCAAGTGAAACCCTTAATTTTTGAATCTTTTTTTCACTATCAGCTTCCAGCCCTTGTTTGACCTTCAAAATGATCTGCAAAAATCAAGTCAATCAAACATTTGTGCAAGAAGTTATGGCAAAAATACTACGACAGTGTAGGATGTTTCCATCTCATGTTTTTCCAATTTTGGCTTAAATGAATTTCTTTATTCCATTTTTTTATTTTCAAGCATTTTTTTACTCATTTAACGCTTCAAAAAGCATGCCCTAATTTATCTTGACCTTTGGATTCTTTTAGTTGCATGTCTTCATGATTAGCTAATTAGTTTTAATCTCATACAAGAGACACGTAATGAGTATATTTTCAGAGAATTACCTTTTTATTACTTTTTAAACTTTTTACTACCTTTTTAGTTTTTTACCCTCTTAACTTTTACACCTCATAACAAGTAGCAATTACATGGAATAATAACCCTAGTTATTGTACAAGATCTAAATTGTACCAAGAAGATGCAATCAAAACAATTTAATTTATGATTATCCTTTTAAAATTAGTTCATATAAATATTGTAGGCCTAACAATTTTACACATTATTATTGTGAGGATAGGAAGACCGAGCAAGTAGATTGGGCTATGAGCTGTGCCCCAGGACTAACAAAAGCCCGAAGATGGTCAAAGGGTTGTTAAGTCTAAGTAAATGGGTCGAGGATAAAGGAAGAGAATGACGGATCAGCTATGGTTCCCGAAGAGCCGAGCCACCTTGGGAGAGCTTTAGGGAAACTAACCATTTTGGGAAGGATAAGCTTTAGGTAAGGTAGAAGAGCTAAATCAATGATAAAAGAAGAAATATTTGGGAAGAAGACTGTCACCACCATATTAAATGCACTACACCAAATGAATTGACCGCATTTATGGAGAAATTACACATGAATAGTGCCATCTTAGCTCATAGCTACTCACGAATCTTCTAGGAAGTCCCGATGGGACAAGCATATGGGGGATTACCTATGAAATCAACAGGTGGAAGGGTGGGATGGAGGGGTGAAGGACTATATAAGAAAAATGCCACCGTAAAAAATGGGGCATGTAATTTAAGAAGGGAAAAAAGAAGAAGAATAACACATTGTATTTAGATAAGCTTAAGTTAATACAAGAATATCTCATCATCGGACTTGACTGAGAGTGTTATTTCTATCAATCTGTGCTTTCAGTCTTATTGGCTTGAATCCTATTAACTATGGCCCATACTTAATTTGCTGAGTTATTTTCTTGTAAAACCCATTCTCTAACAAATAAATTGTTTTGGGCTTATTAGGCTATCATACACTGTTCTTGGTGGGCTGAAATTCAAACTCTAGTTCTTACAATTATTATAATATGTATATTTTAATTTAATTTCAACTCTAAGTTTTATTTAAATTCTTCATTAAAAATATTTTCATATCAAATTTTCTTTAAATGATAGAATGGATAGTTCCATAGAGAAGCATAATAATAGTAAATATCAGTTAATAATGATTAAAATTCCTAGAAATAAAAAAGAGAAGTAAAGATAGAGAGTTAAACTTTTTTGTGTATTGAATGAATTAATAACTAATTGTTACATATTCACTAGTAGTTTGGAAGAAATATGTTAACAGAAATAACCCGGTCAATCTTTTGTAACCAATTGTGGTTGGCATCATGTAATGGTTTCTCTATATAGGTTTAATGAGAGATTTTTTGAAAGCCTTTAGATTTCTTTATTTCCTTACAAACTCGGACTATCTAAGTGAAGATGATATATAACTTCTTCTTCTTTTTTTCCTTCTGTTAAATGAAAATAAGGTGAGAGGGGATTAATCGTGACCACCCTATCCAATTGTGATCATAATAATTTTTCTACCCACCAAGAAATTAATGCGTGGATGGTCATATGAGTTGAGTCATAATCTAGAACATAATCCAATCTAGAATATTAGACTTAAATTTCTAAGAGTTAGTCAATTTTTAACTCCCTCCAATGATTGGAGATATGGGAGGGAATAGAATTTGTTTTAAATTAATTTTATTAAAGTCCCATGATACCCTTATTTCTTTTCTTAAATGTCTATACTACTACTTTAATTAAAGAAATGACACAATAGTAATATTATAAAAAGATTTCTTTGCATTCCTTTTCGTTCAACTTTCAAATAAGGTCATTCCATAAGTATTGAGTGCTTGTAGAGTATATGGGGTAAGGACTGGAGTTCAAGTCTCCAAGAGGGAGCTTCACACACATTTATACTTAGATTAGGCTAGAGTAAAATTTCTATTTTGTATTAAAAAATAATTATAAATAAAATAAGGTTACTTATTATTCCACAAGTTCCCTTTTAAACATCAAAATTCGAGAGAGATTAATTCACTTTCATTCCTTTCCTTTCCCATTTAGGGTATGTTTGGTTGGGGTGAAAACAGAAAGAATGGAAAAGGAGAGAAAAATGGAATTTTCTCTAATTTGGTTCAGGAGAAAAAAGAAAAAAGACAGAAAATAGGGTGGAAAATAATCCCTCCGGACCCACATAATTTTTTCCTCCCAATTTGGGAGGAAAACTAAAGAGAAAAGATAATATGGATAATAAATTACACAAATATCCTCACTTTTATTTCACTCATCTACCCTTCTCACTTTCTCACTACACCTGTGACCTAATTAACCTTTTGCCTCTTCATTCTTATCTCTTTCTTAGCATCTTCACAGCACAACAACGTGAATTGTTTTTCTGCCAGGCAAATGATGTTTTGCCAAGTTTGCCCAGTTGCCCAGTCACCCATGTGAATAATTTTTTTTTTTTTTTTAAATATCTTCCCATGTAACAATGGTCATAGAGATAATTTTTTTTTAAAAAAAATATCTTCCCAGTTTACTTAACAATGGTCATGTAAATAGAGTTTTTTTTTTTTTTTTTTTTTTTGAAAATGTCTTCCCAGTTAAATAATCAATTTTTGTTGTCCATATATTTTAAATTATATATAATAATAAAGAAAATTAATATAAATGTATATGTATTTGTGTTAATTTTTATATTATTTAATGAGTGTAAATATATCTATTTCTTATATATTATATTACAAGAACATAATAATCAATTTATATAAACTACATTTTCCATCCTCCATTTTTTCTCTCTAACCAAACAAAAAAGTTTTTCACTCTTCCACTTTTCAACCCCTCCAACCAAACACAAATAAGGAAAATCAAATCTTTTCTATTCTCCCACTTTTCTATCCTCCCACTTTTTCACTCCTCCAACCAAATGGACCCTTAATCTTTAGGGTCAATTTTTTTTTGCAAGGTTTATGATCAAAGGCCAGAGCCACGTTGGGTCATCTCTACAGGACGTTGCACAAATCAAGGTAGCTATTACAGCCACTACTCATACGTGGTTGTTCGAGGCTAGGACGGAATTGTCCTAGTTGACATTTATGTTCCTAAGTGTCCTCCAACGGCTGAAGCCCTTTTCTATGGAATACTCCAGTTGCAAAAGAATATTAACAAGAGGAGGGATTTTCTTCAATGGTGAACAAAGTGATTAATCAAACATTTACTTGGACTTAAGCTTAGCCCTCCCATGATCTATATATGTAGCATATGAACTTGTTCCTTGATTTCCTCTTTTGGATGCAGAGGTGGTATTATCTATGATGTGTTATATGTTACATTCTCTCACATTGGAGGGGATCTCACATTTGTGGGGAACACACCCATGTATGAGGATGTTGTATACATCATATTATAAATATAATAAATCTTATTTAAACTTGTAAGTTGTGTTTCAAATGGAGTTTTTTTTTTTTTTTTTTGGTAGCATATTATGAAATATTAGTTGTAAATGAGCCAAACTTTGCTGAGTAGTGTGTGTTTGAGCTTGGCTCCTTAATAAAAATCACATGCTCAAGCTTGGCTTGAGCTTGAGACAAGCCTAAAAACACTGAACTCAAGCTTGTGAGAATGCCAAAAAGCTTGAGCTCGGCTTGACTTGATTAATTAGTCAAGCCAAGCTCGAGCTTAATATCAAGCTCAAACACTAGCTCAAGTCAAGCTTCTTAACTTGGGATCCAAAAAAAATGCATCATCAAATGCTTATATCACCAAAAATCAAGTAAACAAATACACACACACACACATATATATAATATACTCATTTAATCATGCTTTTAATGCCCATGATTAGAATTTTTTTTTAAATTACAACTTTACATAATTAAATCCATCCCTCATCATTTATTGTTTATAGCTTGAGTAATTGTTTAAAATACAATTTTTACATCCACATTTGTCATTCATACAATTATAATCTTCACAAATCTAAATAAATTAACATTCCAAAACATGTGTAATGTCATGATAATAAGTTTATTTAGTAAACATATATCAAACTATGAATGAGGTTAAACTAGGCATGTTTTATATCGAGCCCTATTGTTCACGAACAATTTTTTTTTTGCTTGAGCTTGGCTTGTTTATCAAACAATCCTAAAACTAAGGCTCAAGCTTGGCTTATTCGTAAACAAACAAACATGAACGAGATTTTCATCGAGCCGAGCCCAAGTTGTTCATGAACTGCTTGGTTCATTTACAGAAATAATAAACACCAATAAAGAAAAAAGAAAAGGAAAAAAATAGTGGTTCATTTTTTTAGTCACACACACACACACCACACACACACATATATAATATACTCATTTAATCATGCTTTTAATGCCCGTGATTAGAATTTTTTTCAAATTACAACTTTACATAATTAATCCATCCCTCATCATTATTGTTTATAGCTTGAGTAATTGTTTAAAATACAATTTTTACATCCACATTTGTCATTCATACAATTATAATCTTCACAAATCTAAATAAATTAACATTCCAAAACATGTGTAATGTCATGATAATAAGTTTATTTAGTAAACATATATCAAACTATGAATGAGGTTAAGCTAGGCATGTTTTATATCGAGCCCTATTATTCACGAACAATTTTTTTTTGCTTGAGCTTGGCTTGTTTATCAAACAATCCTAAAACTAAGGCTCAAGCTTGGCTTATTCGTAAACAAAAAAACATGAACGAGATTTTCATCGAGCCGAGCCCAAGTTGTTCATGAACTGCTTGGTTCATTTACAGAAATAATAAACACCAATAAAGAAAAAAGAAAAGGAAAAAAAATAGTGGTTCATTTTTTTAGTCACACAAACACACACACATATATACACTTTGCTTATATAAAAGATAATTAATTTCATGTATATATTTTTATGCATTTACACATTATAAATCCATTTTTGTCTAAAAAAGAAAAAGAAACTTGAAATGATCATGTCCCATGAGCATTAGAGCATTCTCATTAGAACTACCAAATTGGATACCTAAATACCACCCAACATTGGTACTTGCAAAATCTTACAATTATAAAAAAAATTGCAATTATGCTACAGTGTGCTCCTAAATGTCGGATTGCATTGTAGCACAATTGTAAATGATAATATTATATTTTATTGATTTTACTTTTTGTTTTCTCTCATTCTGACTTCCTCTCTCTCTCACAGCTCCTCACTCTTCATTGCCTCTCTCACATCCCTCGTTCAAAACTTGCACTAGAGCTGGGTTTTTTATTTTGGATTTGGGATCGACGTGGATCGGTGGAGATTGGAGATCATGGTGGCTTGGGTTTGGATCGGTGGGCTGGGATCGGTTGATGGTGGGTTTGGATCAGTTGCTTGGTGGGTTTGAATCGTTGGATCTGTTGATCAGTGGGTGGATCGGTAAACACAAACACCATTCGACCATACCCAACAAAAATCCCTTCCTGAAAACCCAAACCCAAATCTCCAAAGACACTGACCAAAAAGAGAGAGCTTTGAACAAAAAATAAAGAAAACAAAGAGATAAAAAGTGAGAGACAGAGAACCCAGAAGATTTGTTGTGATGTGTGTTATGTGTGTGGCTTTGTTGGTAGCTTCGATGGTGGCTCCAATGGTGATTTTTTTTTTTAAATGGGTTTGTTGGGATATGCGAGGTTTTGGCTTGGTTTGAATTGATGCTTTGATGGTTTTTTTTTTTTTTTTTTAAATGTGGTTTTGGTTTTGGTTTTGGTTTGATGGTCCAGTGGGTGGTGTTGGGATATGTGGGGTGACTGTGTGTTGGTGGTGGCATGGTGGCTTTTTTTTTTTTTTAATCTGTTGTGGCCGATGTTAGAGGTTGAGGGAGAAAGAGAAGAAAAGGAAGAGAAAAAGAGAAATAGTAAAAAAAAGGAATAAAAAAGAATATTTAAATAAAATGAGAAAAAAATAGAGTTTTGGGATGTTTGGTGTATTGTAAAATGGTATAGTATAATTGAAAAGCAGCTTTTTGGGATGGTCAAATAAGATACGATGACATTTTCTATTGTGAATGCTCTTACCATTACAGTTAGTTTGAAGAAAGAAACTTGAAAAGAATTATACCATCGCCATGCATCTTTTTTTTTTTTAATTCAAAATATTTATTATATTAAATTCCATTCCATCTTCATGCTAGAAGCTCCGAACTCCCATTAATCCACATCAGAGAGGAAATAGTCATACACTAGAAATTAACACAACTCTGGAGTCCCACCAAAATCCAACGGTGCTCACATTCTCATTTCCCTTGACTTCCTCATTTAGTAATTCTTTTGCATATGGTGGCTACTGGATTCTACATGTCTCTTTCAAGAAAATATTCTTACACATTTTTAATGCACACTCCATATGCACAATATTTATATTTTGCACGCATTTTTCACATTTTTTTAATATGTTCATATTTGACAAATAATGTCAGTAACATATCTGTAAGATATGGGCAAAAATACCATTTTTGTTCCTCTACGTTTTGGGATTACTATTAATTTGGTCCTTTTAATTAATTTGATGGTAGCTGATTTGATCTATATTATTTTCAATTTGCAGTCACATTTTGTTAATAAGTTGACGGTAGGGGCATAATTGACTGCTACCAAAATGTAGGGACAATATTAATCATGACCTTGGAGTCCCACCAAAATCCGATGGTGCTCACATCCCCAAATGCCCCATGTTCCCCAATTAGTAATTCCTTTGGATATGGTGGCTCCTTGGTTCTACATTCTTTCAAGAAAATATTCTTACACATTTTTTAATGGACACTCCATATACACAATATTTATGTTTTGCATGTATTTTCCACATTTTTTTAATATATTCACATTTGAAAAAACCATTTTGGTCTATTTTGTGATTACAATTAATTTGGTTTTTACATTTCAGTAGTAATTAGTTTAGTCAATTTGGTCTATATGCTATTTCAATTTTGAGTCAATTTCTGTTAGTGAGTGAATGGTAGAGAATAAATTGATTACTATCCAAATGTATGAACCAAATTAATTATGATCCCAAAATGTAGGAACCAATGATGTTATACACTAATAAGTGTCGATGCTAAATTTTGTCTGGTTCCTTCATCACCCTCAAAATTTTCCACACACGTCTTTGTCCCTTCCACAGAGGAGTACCCAAACTCCTAGCCAAACTACAGAAACAACCAAAACCCCAGAAAATACACATAAGAGTTCTCATAAACAAAACCAGAGAAAAATACCCAGACAAATCCCTTAATCACACAGAAACCCATCAAAAAACCCAGCTCTAAACCCTTGCAAACTTCACAAAGATATACCAAAATTCCCAGCCAACCCCCACCAAAACTAGAAAAATCCTCATGTTAACCCAGAAAATCAACCCCAAAATCTACGCTCTCAAACCCCCCACTAAAAACAACCCAACAACTCTTCCAAAAATCTCACTACAAATACTACTAAAAGAACCCAGAAAAGCCAAGAAAATCCCACAAGAAAAACAACCAAAACCCCACTATCAACCCCTTAACAATTCCCAGCAAAACCCAAAAAATAGTCACTGTAAACCCAACACTAAAAACTCCATCAAATACCAAGAAAAATCCCTTGACCCAAGCTAACCAGAAAACCCATTTTAAAACACCATCAACAGTGCATAACAAACAATGAAAGATTAAAGGAGCAGAAGTAGAAGCTAAATACCAAGCCATGAAAGCAGAATACAAAGAAGGAAAGAAGAAATTCAGAAGCAGAGAACCATACAGAAATTCCAATGAACTTCTCTCTCTCTCTCTTCCTTACTAACTAGATTTTCATTTTTTATTCATGTATTCCTTTTCAGCCACAAAAGATATGGAAGTAGAGCAGTAACAGAACATGGAAATAAAGAAATAAAGGATATTCAAATTCAAGCAGAAGAAAAAGAAAGGTTGAAGCAAGCAATTAACAGCCAGCAAGGAGACAACAGCTATGGGTTATATCCAAATCGCTCATATTTGTCTCCATAGTTGCAAATAAAAACCACAGTAGCAAAGCATTTAATCTATTCACCAAAACAATCCCACGAGCCCCCTTAGGCCCGTATCGAGGGAAGGTGAGATCGAAGATTCACTATGGGATTTCTATCTACAGAGCTTAAAGCTCCAGCCATGGAGGCCAAGAGAGCAAGTGAGATTGAAACTAGAGAAAAAGAGAGAGGATGGGCTGGGTTCAGAGATAGAGCCATCGTAGGAGGTGGTGGTGATGCAAGTTCGAAGCTCTGCCATGGAGGCCATAAGCTTCGGTTGAGAGAGAGAGAGAGAGAGAGAGAGAGAGAATGCTCTAGAGGTAGGGAACCCGGTTGAAGAAATATGAAGCTTGGGTTGGGTTTGTGTCAATCTTCATGCCTCCTTCATACTGGTATTGAAGGTTCTCCATCCCACAATAAAAAGGTTTATGTTTGCACCATTTTCAGAGATAGAAAACAATAATTAAAGGCAGTTTGATAAGAGATTTCTAGTAATATTGTGTAGAAATACATGTTATAATGTTTAAACAACAACTTTCGTTGTTTATTTTAAACTAAAATTTTCTTTATTGTTATTTATTTTGAATGGAATAATTACAGGAAGAGCTAAGTAATAAATTGCTAATGGAGTGGAGGAAATTTCTTGCACTTAGAATAATTTCTCTATGCATGCCTAATTGCATTTCTTCGTATGATAGTATATAGTATTCCTTACATGCTAATACATATTACCTAACACTAACATGCCATGCATTCTCACATGCACACACATCTTCACATGCTCACATGTCCATGCATACTCACATATACATGCATCTCCACATGTTTCCTTGTAAGCCAAATGCTAGATGGATGAGTCACTTAAGTCACAGTTCAAATGATAGAAATCAAGATTAAACTAAAACAATGTACTATTTTAGGATAGACATTATAAGGTACTTAACAACTTCCCAACATGTAATAGAACTTCCAGGTCCATAGTCAAATCTTAGTTAAATATGTATAAAATAGATTAGCCATAGGTGACCAATTACACCTAAAAAACCCAATAGTTAGTGGCAACTTTACTACAATGCAAAGATAATGAATATATTCACCTGCACCCACGTCAACCTAGTGTAGGAAATAAATCACACACTTGGATCACACATCGCGGCAAAGAAACTCCTTAAATGTAGAAGGTTGATTAGATGCATTTAGACATTATTTCCAAGTTTAACAATGAGTTGTCAACCTCTTTCGCTATTTATCTCTAAGATAAAATCTTGTTAGTTAGAGGGGAAGAGAAAGTTATATGGCTAATCTAGCACTAGCCTTGTTGGTATCAAATGCTATTTCGGTTGGATGAATCTCCACACAACCCCTTCATCGCTCATGTCCTCCTCTCACTTGCCTGCTACGCAAAATGGCCCACGAACTACTCTTCCATCCAGATCCCCTACTGCAGGCTTGAGCAAGACGGGAGAGTACTTTGTATTAAAGGTGGATGCTCTCGCGAACTGGGCCCAATCAGCGTCCATATGGCCTGTGACTTTAGGGCTGGCCTGCTGCGCTATTGAGATGTTGCACGCCAGCTGCCCCAGGTATGATCTGGACCGCATGGGCACCTTCTTCAGGCCCTCCCACGACAAGGCGATTTGATGGTTGTGGCTGGCACGCTTACCAATAAGATGGCTCCTGTTCTTCGGAAGCAAGTTTTGATGATATTGATTATTTTGTTATTAGCTCATATATATATATATATATATTTTAATTGTATATGATTATCCAATGTTTAATATTTTAATGAAATATAGTGTAAAATATGTAAAATGATGTGATGTTTTTTGAAAAGTAAGTAAAATAGAAAAAATAATTCTTATATTAAAATAAATAACAATTTTCACACAAGCTAATGCAAATGCTCTTAGTTGCCAAAACTACTACCAAGTAATGGTGAAAAAATTCAACACGATCTGCGAACACAGCATAGCACGATGCAAAGTTAACATGTTATGCTTTGAGGATTAATGAGTTTGTATCATATTTATGTTGTCATGACTGACCTGTTTAATCAACGTGTCAGGTTTGTGTCCAACTTATAGAATTTGTTAGACTCGTTTAACTAGAGATCATTTTACCAAAATAGCGTTTAGAACTCTAGATATATAAACTTATTTTCTTTCCTAGTTGCATTTTTCCAAGCCACATGACAACCTATTACTCTCAAACCTTAATCCCACCTTATTTTCTTAGTCACTGTCACACATCTGTCATTGCGATGCCAATCTGATGTTGCCCTCATCCTTCATTTCTCTCTATCACTTGAAATTCAGGTTGTCGTCATCCTTTACTTGTACCTTTATCTTTTTATCTATTTTCGTGAAATTGATTACTGGGATCTAAAATTAGCTGTTGTAGTTTATTTTGATTGAAATATTATGATTGATTATTTGTGATATTGAGATATGTTTTATTTTTGAATGTTTATTTGTGATGCAATTACTTTGTTAATTTTGAATTTTATATTAAAAAATCTTTTTTTTTTCATAATTCAAATCAATTAAATTAGTACTAAAATTTGTATCTTTTTTTCTTTAAAAAAAACTAATAAATTGGTCAACACAACTAACTCGTTTAATAATATGTTAAGGTTGATGAATCTTAACCTATTTAATAAATATGTTGGGTTACTGTCAGCCCATAAAGTTGAATACTCATAAGTTGACATGACATGAACCCGACATGCAAACACAAATTGTCACTCTACTCTAATCACTAAGAGGATTTGGGTATGATGCTACCTAGAAATTACCACTAGTTAAAATGGTTTTTTTTAAATCATTTTTTTTTTTGTAAAACCTTTTTATTACCTTTTTAACTTTTTACCATCTTAACTTTTAAATCTCACAAGAAGTGGTAATTGCATACTGTAATAGTCCTAGTTATTGTACTAGATCTAAATCATACCAATGAGTCACAATCAAAACAATCTAACTTCTTATCATTCTTTTAATATTAGGTCACATAAACTTTGAAGGCCTCAAAATTTTACACATTATTATTATTATTATTATTATTATTATTTAACTCTTCATTAAAATCTTTTCATATAAAATTTTCTTAATTTTTCTTTAAATGATAGAATGGATAGTTACATTGACAAACATAATAATAGTAAATAATAATTAGTAATTATTAAATTTCCTAGAAAAAATAAGAGAGAGAGAGAGTTAATAATTTTCATGTATTGCATGAGTTCCTGACTAATTGTTAAATATTCATCAATGTTTTGGAAGAAATATCTTAACTGAAATAACCCTATGAATCTTTTGTAATCAATTGTAGTTGGCATCATGTAATGAGTGATTTATATGAGTTCAATGACAAATTTGTTGAAAGCCCTTTGATTTCTTTATTTCCTTATGAACTCAAATTATCTAAGTGAAGATTATATATGACTTTTTTATTTATGAAAAAAAGGTGAGAGAGGACTAGCCGTGACTACCCCATCCAATTATGGTCATAATAATATTACTTCCCATCGAGAAATTAATGACTGAATCGTCAAGTGAGTTGAGCCATAATCCAAAACTTAACCAAATCTAGAATATCCGGCTCAAAGAATTTCAAAGAGTTTAGGTCAATTTTTAACTCCTTGAAAAATGGGAGAAATTGGAAGGAATAGAGTATATGTTTTAAATTAATTTTTACTTATGCCCCCGTGATTCTATTTTTCTTTTCTTAAATGTCTATACCCTCACTTTAATTAAAGAAGTGGAATGTTATAAAAGGATTTCTTTGAATTCTTTCCCAAAAAAAAAAAATCTCCCAAATTTACTTACTATTCCACTAATTCTCTTTTAAACATCTAAATACGAGAGAGATCAATATTTAATTCCTTTCCTTTCTATTCTATCCATTTCATTCTTTTCCCTTTCTTTGCAAACTCCAAAACATAGTGTAAGTCGCACCAATATGACACCTTTTTTCATGAAGGTTTAAATTCAAAAGCCACCACTGAGGCATGACTCTAGATGATAGATGTAATTGTGTTTCATTTTGTTTGAGGAATTGTACTGGTCTTTTGTCCAAAGGTCATTACCAAATGTTGTCTCATTCAGTGGCGATTCCAAGAATTTTGTTTAGGGTCATTAAGAAACTTAAATTAAAATTTTTTTAATAAAAAGAGTATTTGAATGTATCGAGTTATCGACAAAAAAATAATAATTATACATGAACTTTAACAATTTCTTTTTACAAATTTTCAAAAATGTTGAATTGTTACATAATAATTTATTATGAGTATCTATTACCAATGTAGGTAGTTATGAGCCTATGACCATTTTATTTTGTTAAACTTGCCTAACATTTTTTTCTTTATGCAGTTGTTATTATCTATTTTTCTTTGTTTTATAAAAACATTTTAAACTAAATAAATAATTTCAATTCTCAACTCATTAGCTCCGTATTAATTATTGACGCACACGACCACACTTATTCATATTACATAAAATTATACACTAAGTGTCAACTTAACCAATCAAATGCTTAAAAAATCACTAACTTTACAATTTTGTTTCTTGAATTTTACTAACTTTATAAAAAAAATATTATAATATGATAACAATGAACAAACATGTAAAATAACCCTCTTTATTTACTAATTATTAAATTATATAGAGTTATATCATATATATACTGTACACACAAACATCCACACGCATCATAATTCACACAAACAACATTAAAATAAAAAAGTAATGAACACAATCAATATTAGGCACACTCACACACATATAATATAAATTTATAATAAAGAGTGACACTACAATTCACAATGACTTACTCTTTTTAGAGTCTAAAATATTCGAAACCAAAAATTTGTGCTTTATTGCCCAAGATGTTACCTTTTTTCTTTTTTGTGTGGAGATTATACATGCACCCAATACTTTTGATTCCATGAACTCACTTTCCATTTATGCGTGTCTACTTCTAATGCTGACTTCAGGGTTTTTTTTTTTTTTGTATTTTTTAATCAACCATTTTCCATTTTCAAGCCAAAATAATTTATATCCACTAGTATGCCTAGTGGTATTTTATGCAGTATGCTTTTTGGCTTGTTTTGATTGAGGGAGAGGTTTGTATTGATTTATCTATAGGCACGACAAATAATGACCATACCAGCCAATACAGTATTATATCGAAAACTCTGATCTCTGTTACAAGGATTCACATATTTGAACCAAAACTCATTGACCAGCCCAATACTTCTTCATCACAAACGGCATTGACCCCCAAGCTCCAACCCCAACAATTGTGTTCTTTAGTCTAGTTCTAATGTATCCACCATAATATCAATCATTGATTTCTATACGGTGAAAGCTGCACACTTTGCCATCTGGTATTAATGTAATTTGATTGGATTTTGAAACTTGGTATTGCATTAAATTTTTAAGGTAATATTTTGTAGGGTCTATGATCAAATGCCAAATCCATGTTATGTCATCTCTATGGGAAGCTGTGCAAATGGGGGTGGCTATTACCATTACTCATACTCTATTGTTCGAGGTTGTGACAGGATTGTCCCGGTTGACTTTTATGTTCCTGGGTGTCCTACAGCAGAGGCCCTAGTCTATACAATACTCTAGTTAAAGAAGAAGATAAACAGGAAGAGAGATTTGCTTTATTGGTGGACTAAGTGATTAATCAAACATTTACTTGGACCGAAGCTTAGCCCTTCCATGATCCATATATGTAGCATATGAACTTGTCCCTTTGATGGCCTCTTGTAATTAGATGTAAATGTGGTATTATGTGTGACATGTTGCACATAAAATTCTCTCACGGAGTAGATCTCGCACTTGTGGGGTATACACATGTGGGAGGATGTTGTATAGAACATATTATAAGAATAATAAATCTTACTGGAACTTTGTAAGTTGTGTTTCTCAAGGAGTTTTTTCTTTGTAGCATGTTATGAAATAATAAACACCAATAAAAGATTTGGTTGGTTTGCCAATTGGCAAGTGGCACCTCGGTTCCCATGTTGCCTCTTATACCAACAATTATATAAAAAAAAAAATGTGGATTATTTTTATAGTCCACAAGTATGAGAGAATGAAAATTTTGTAATCATAACCTTCTTAATTAATTTCATGTATATGTTTTTGTGCATTTAAACGTGATAAATCTAATTTTTTCTTAAAAAAAGAAAAAGAAGTTTGAAAATGATTGTCTCAGGATTGTTACCATTACAGTTAGTTTAAAGAAAGAAACTTGAAAATAATTATACAATCACCATGTGTTTTTGTTTTTTAATTTTAATTTTTTATTATATTAAACTAGTTGCAAACCTACGCATCGCATGGGAATAAATAAATAATTTATAATTGTGGTATATGTATAATTTGTTCTCTAATTTGTTAAAAATAATTTGTTTTCTCCAAAAATTAAACAATTTCTTAAATTAATTTTCATCTTTCAGTCTCTACCATTATATCATTATATTATTTTTAGTGTAGTGTTTGATTGATATGATTCATTTATAAGCTGGTCTATATTCTTTGAAATTATGTTATAGTATGCTATATTTTTCCAATTTTTTTCTCTACAACTAAACTTTTTAAGTTTCAAAAAAATTATTCAAATTTATCATTCTCTTAAAGGAGATTATCATTATAATCATAACTCATAACAAAATTACTTTTTAATATTACTTAAATTATTGATAGACACATTCAAATGCATAGCCAATATTGTGTTTTAATATAAATTCAAATTCTCACTTCCAAAATAACTAAGTATTAACTCAAACAAAAATCAAACCAAAGTTATAAGAGCGAGAGTGTAGAAGGCAAAAATTTGTCAAACCAATTACAAAATGCCACATCAAAAATTTAGTGACAAATTCTAGATTAATACGTTATTAAATGAATTAAATCAAATGATGACATGTGTCATTCAAATTGATATTACATTGCCATATTGAAATTTGCTACGTGTCACTTGGCCCACAAGATAAAGATAAATTCACTATTCAAAGTTTATGAATAATTATCTTTATTAAAATAAATAAAATAAAATAAAGACAAATTTTTTATTCAAAAGTGATGTATAATTATCTTTATAAAAAATATATAAATTAAGTAGAGATAATTATTTATCTTTGTTGATTATTATCTTTATCAAAATGGATAAATAGAGATAACTATCTCTAAGCAAAATTTGGGCCAATCAAGAGTCTACTACATATTTTCAAGCATATCAATTCAAAGTGGAGCTTATCCTCTAAAACCACTATAAATAGAGGACATCTCCTCTCATTTTTAGGACCTAGTTTTGAAGAGGCCTAAGCTCTGGAGAAATTCCGTCTCAAGAATCTTTGAAGAACTTGAAGAACATTTGAAGGGTTTGAAGAACTTGATGGAAAACAAATCTCTAACAAGCTCAAAGCCAAAGATTCATTGTGAAGACTGTTCAATCCTTCTTCCAACTAAAGTCAAAAAGATTTCTTGTTCGAGTATAGTTCAATGAAGATAGAATTAGAGGGTATTCTTTTGTAAAAGAATTGAAATAAAGACTGTACTCATTATTAATCAAAAAAAATTTATATTTGCAAACCATATTTCTTTTCAATTGTTTGATTTTCTAAAATTGAGAAGTTTTGTGTTTACAAATTTCTGGCACGCCCGATGGACCATCTCTACCTCTCATCTCTTCTTCATCAACTTGTCACATCTTTTGAAGCCATATGGCTTCAAAGAAGACTCAAATCAACAATCCTCTTTTTGGAACAAGTGAAATTGATCCTACACTTGATTCAAATTCTTCATCAAGTTCTGATACTCCCTATACTAGACCCATGACAAGGGGAAGGATAAAAGCTCTTGTAGAAGTCTATGCTCAATCAAACAACACCCATACCCTAATCCTCGCTTGTTTTCAACACTTCTGAAACCCACAAGTCACCACAATTCACAAACAGCCCCATCTACTCAGGGGGCAAGCAAAGATGTAGTTAGCCTCGTCAAAGAAATGTTGTCTCAACCAGCTTTGTCACCAGATCCAATCCAAGAAGCTCCAATTGTTGAAGAAGCGAATGAATCACTTGATGGCTCTAAGTTCTCTTTTTCAGAAAATATTCCTACTTCTGAACTTAGACTTCCCCCACTCTGTTAGTTCATTTTCTATGCCAGTCATGATGACTAACACAACATCTTTGGAGGAACAAGTCTCGACTATAGCCCAAACTTTAAAGGAGCTAATGAAGTCTATGAAAGAAAGGGAAGCATTGAGAGACACACAAATATCTCTCCTAATGGATAAGATGGGGAATACATCTGGACTGAATCGTGAAGATGAAAGTTTTAAGTCAAAACAAACCCATAATGGCAAACCTAGAGTTCAACAAAGGATCTCAAACTCTCTGCAGATGAGTTTGTCTCTTCTGACTAGCTCAGGGAGTTAATCAAGGAAGCCATCAAAAACCAAGCTAGGGGTGGAAGTCAATCATCCATTGCCTATACCAAACCATACACTTAAAAAGGATAGATCTCTTGAGAATGCCTAAAAACTATCAGCCACCAAAGTTTCAACAGTTTGAGAGTAAAGGCAATCCAAGGCAGCATATAGCTCATTTCATGGAAACTTGTAACAATGCTAGTACTAATGGGGATTTCATGGCTAAGCAATTTGTTCGATCATTGAAAGGAAATGCATTTGATTGGTATACTGATCTAGCGCTTGGCTCTATTGATAGTTGGAATCAAATGGAAAGAGAATTCCTGAACCATTTTTATAGTACTCGACATACTGTTAGCAAGAAATGGAAAGAGAATTCCTTGGTTCTCCATGTCTCTTTCAAGAAAATATTCTTACACAATTTTTAATGCAAACTCCATATACACAATATTTTGAATATGTTAACATTTGACAAATGACATATTTAATTATGCGTGGTGGTACTTAATTGGATTACTTGCCTAAATCTCACATCTTCTAGAACCCATCTAGGAGAAGACTTAACAAATTTTTTCCTTACCCCCAAGCTTGCACAACCAAATGTTTTCCATACCCTCAACAAATTGCAAGATGGCCAAATGCCAAAGAAAAAGCTATCTCACATGCCATGCAACCTCGATCACCATCTTTTCCTATAAAATAAGGCCTCCCATGCACAAAGCAAGTTTCATCACCCTCAATATTTTCCACACACGTCTCTAACCTCTCCACAGAGAAACGCCCAAACTCCAAGACAAACACTACAAAAACAATCAAAAACCCAGCTCTAAACCCCTACAAACTTTATAGAGAAACGCCCAAATTCCCAGCCAAACACCACCAAGGACTGAACTTTAAAACATCTCAAGGATCGAACTCAAAAACTTGTGCTTAACTGCCCATAATTATATCTTTTTTTATATATAAGTACAACAAATACTAGTCATACCAACCAGTACAATAAGGTATTGAAAACATTGATCTTACTCTTACAAGGAATCACATATTTGAAATTGTATATTGCATTAATATTTGCCATAATTTTTGCATTATATGATCAAATGCCAGAGCAATATGAGAATACCTTCTGCCTATCACTAATGAATACCAGATTCAGTTGCTCTAGCCTACCAATGTCATTTGCAAACTGCTTCAAGAACTAGATCCAACTGTCCTTGTTCTCTTGCTCAATCATAACCATTACCACGGGGAATATATTATCATTTCCATCCTTGACAGTGGTAGATAGTAACTGCCCACCAAACCTACCCTTCAAGTAATATCCATCTAGCCCAACAAATGGTCTACAACCACCTAGAAACCCTTGTTTTTTAGCATTGTATCTAATGTATTTAGGTTATTATATTATTATTATTATTATTATTATTATTATGATTTTTATGTATCCCAAGGATGAAGGAAGAGAGTAAATGGTAATTGTTGCATATAAAAAAAATAAATCAAGAAAAAATGATATTTTAATGAAATATAGTATAAATAAGTAATTTGATGTGATGTATTTTGAAAAGTAAGTATGTAATATAGAAAAACTTAAATTCTTATGCTAAAATAAATATCTTTTGCACGAGCTTATGCAAATACTTTTAGTTGCCAAAACTACCACCAGGGCGCCAAAGGAATTTGGATATGACGCTACCAAGCATATACCACTAGTTAAAATGGTTAAAAAAAACTTATTACATTTTTATTAGCTTTTTATCATTTTAACTTTTACATCTCACAACAAGTGGTATTGCATACTATAATAGTCCTAGTCAGGGCCGGCCAAGCGTTTTGGAGGCCTAAGGCGAAATCTTTAAATAGGGTCTTTATGTTATCACTTAAATAATATTTAATTAGCATTTTATATAATAATTTTTTTTAAATCCACTCTTTTTACTTTTTAGTATGATTTTTTTTTTTGAGAAAATGCTAGAGTTATAACAAATTTTACTAAAAATTGGTGTTGCAATGAATGTGATCAATGACATAAGGCTTACCAAAATACTAGAAATATTATAAAATTTACAACATGAGAATTACAAAGATATATCACCAATCATAAATATTCATTCAAATTTGCATTCAATATGTTGTTGAAATCCACCTATCATATTCATTGTCACATCAAATTATAAGAGTTATGGAGACCACCACGCACCCTTGGTGCTGTGATCACTCCATAAGTATAAGTTTTTGTGGGATGTGGGGGCAATGACCGAGATTTAAGTCTCTAGAAGAGAGTTTCTCGCACATATACTCTTAAATTAGGCTAGAGTTGAATTTTTATCTTGTATAAAAATAATTAAATCAATAAAAGTTATGTAGTAAAATTTATAGTATTTTTTAACATTTTCCTATTTGAATTATTTGTGATTAGTAACACGTCTATTTGTAAGACCTATTTATTTAAAATTTTCTTATCTCTATCTCTAGCATTACTTAATTCTTTGAGCCTTCTTAACAATAAAAAAAGATGTAAACTAAAATGTTTTAATATCTCCCAAAAATATCTATCTATAAAAAATAAAAAAAATAAAAAAAATTGCCCCCAAATTTGGGGCCTTCTTTAGTAAGGGGGCCCAAGGCAATGGCCTAATTGGCCTAAACCTAGGGTCGGCCCTGGTTCTAGTTATTGTACTAGATCTAAATCGTACCAGGGAGATGCAATTGAAACAATTTAACTTTTGATTATTCTCTTAATATTAGGTCATATAAACTTTGAATGCATCATAATTTTACACATTATTATAATATGTACATACATACATACATACATACATATATATATTATATATATGTATATATAAATTCTATTTTATATTTAAACTTTTCATTAAAATCTTTTCATATAAAATTTTCTTAATTTTTCTTTAAATGATAGAATGGATAGCTCAATAGACAACTGAATAATAGTAAATATCAATTAATAATTATGAAATTTCCTAGTAAAAAAAAAAAAAGAGTTACAAATTTTTTTTCGTGTATTGCATGAATTCATGACTAGTTGTTATGTATTCATCAGTATTTTAGAAGAAATATCTTAACATAAATAATCCTGTGAATATTTTGTAATCAATTGTGGTTAGCATCATGTAATGGGCTCTTTATATAAGTTCAATGAAGAATTTTTTGAGGACCTTTGATTTCTTTATTTCCTTATGAACTGGGATTATCTAAGTGAAGATGATATATGATTTTTTTTTGTAAATGAAAAAAGGTGAGTGGGGCCTAGCCTTGACTACCCTATCCGACTGTGATCATAAAAATATTTCTACCCATCGAGAAATTAATTCTTAAATGGTCGTGTGAGTTGAGCCATACTCAAGAACTTAACCCAATCTAAAGGATTACTAAGAATTTAAGTCAATTTTTAACTTCCTCAAAAATTTGAAAAATTGGAAGGAATAGATCCATTTTAAATCAATTTTTACTAAAGTTGTTATGATTTTTTTTTTCATTCAAATCCAAAAGAGTTTACTTATTATTCCACTAATTCCCTTTTAAACATCCACATACGAGAGAGATCAATATTTAATTCATTTCCATTCCTTTCTATTTTATTTATTTCATTCCTTTCTCTTTCCTTACAAACTCTCAAACATAGTGTAAGTTGCACCAACGTGCCACCTTTGTTCATGAAAATTTGAGTTCAAAAACTTCCACTGAGGCATGACTCGTGATGATAGATATAATTGTGTTTAATTTTTTTTTTTTTTGTGTGGATCGTATTGTTTTTTTTTGTCCAAATGTCATTACTAAATATGGGCTCATATAATTGGGAGATTGTGAATAATGAATCAATTACAGTTCTATCATCTGATATTTTGGTATAATTTTGGACCTTCTCAAGGTTTAGAACTCAAAAACTTGTGCTTAACCTCCCAGGATGTTACTTTTTTTATGCAGTACATTTAAAGAGTGGGGAGGTTTTGTAGTGATTCATTAATAAGTATGACAAATACTGACCATACCAACCAATACAGTACAATTTCGAAAACATTGATTTCTGTTACAAGGAATCACATATTTGAACCCCAGCAATTGTGTTCTTTAGTCTGGTTCTTTTGTATCAACCATAATATCAAGAATTGATTTTTATATCGTGCAAACACATGCTTTGCCATTTTGTATTAATATAATTTGATTGGACTGTGAATCTTTATATTCATTAATCTTTAAAGTAGTTTTTTTTTTTTTTTTTGGCAGGGTCTATGATCAAATGGGGGTGGCTATTACCACTACTTGTATTCAGTTGTTCGAGGCTGTGACAGGATTATCCCGGTTGACATGTATGTTCCTGGGTGTCCTCCAGCGGCTGAGGCCCTACTCTATGCACTACTCTAGTTGCACAAGAAGATTAGAAGGAGGAGGGATTTTCTTCATTGGTGGAATAAGTGATTAATGGCCCTTGTCTTTTGGGCTGGCCTGTTGCATTGTTAAGATGACACGCAGCAGCGGCCCCAGGTATGATCTGGACAGCAATGGCATCATCATCTTCAAGCCCAGCCCACGGCATGCTGATGTTATGACTGTGGTTCACACTCTTACTAATAAAATGGGGCTTGCACTTCGGATCTATTTATGATTTGTTATTAGCTCGAATCGTTTTAATTGATATGTTTTTTTAGCCCAATTTAAAATTTAAAATAATTGATTTTTTTTTTTTAATTTTTAGATATGGTTATCCAATTTTGAGGTATTAATATTAATTAAGTTTCTCCCCGCCACCGCATTTTATATTTTGTACTTTTTTTCTTTTCAATATAACCCATGATTTAGGGTGAAGAGATTAGTTTTTTATTTAGTCCTGTCTATGTAATTGTGGAACTGGTTTTTTTTTTTTGGTCATAAATTGTGGAATTGGTTTTAAGTGCTTATGATTGCTTTCTACCAACGACTATAAGCCAAATTTTCTCAAAAAAGAAAAAGAAAAAGAAAAAAAAGAAGAAGATTATAAGCCAAAACTACCGCTAAGGGGACTTGGGAGATCTTATGCTACCAAGCAATTACCACTAGTTAAAATGGTTTAAAAAAACCTTCTTACCTTTTTATTGCATTTTTTACTTTTTAATATCTTAAATTTTACATCTCACAACAAGTGGTAATTGCATAGTGTAATGTTACAATTAAAATAATGCAAACCCAAGTGTTGATTTTTCATAGGTATTAGTATCTTGGTCAATCCAAAGTTAATCCATAAGAAATGATTAACACTAATATAAAAACCTCTATTACTAAGAAGAAAATAAAAATAATTGTATGTTGTTTTACCACCCAAAGATGGAGCAACATAATATTGAAACTACAATTGAAAATAATAAAATAAATTTGAGAGAAATTATTGTAAAAAAATTAGAGATTCAAGGATCCACTTAATATTTAATCATACGAACTTGAATTATTTTTAACTCAATTAGGGTGGAGAGCCAACTCACCTAATCAAAAAAATAAAACAATAAAGTACTCAAACAATGTGTAGAGTAGATTGAATATGATTGAATAAGCAAGTAATTCAATTGGCATGTTATAGGGGAGATCAATAATTCAATACTTTCTCAAATTATAAAAAATTAAGGATTTCAAGTTCGATATATATAAAAATCATGTTGAATCTTAAAAATTTGTCAACATGCAATGATTTCATATAGAAAATCAATCTCAAAAATCAATCATAAATCTATAGAAAGCACATAGATAATCCCAAGAACACATGATAAAATATTAGGCTTCACCTCTGACCCTAACTAGATATTTAGTTCACACATAGTTATGCAAAAGAAATCTATAAAAACAGTGCTAAACATCTCATAGAATTTTTTTAAAAAAAGATGAAAAATGTTCTAGGGTTTTTCCTCCCCTATAACCTCAACCTCCTCCATAATAAAAAGAGAAAATCCCTCAAATTTAGCAATTGAAACCCTTAATTTTTTACTTTTTTTCACTGTTAGCTTCCAACCCTCGTTTGACCTTCAAAATGATCATCAAAAAATTAGGTCAATCAGACATTTGTTTATGGCAAAAATACTAAGGTAGTGTAGAATGTTTCCATATCAAGATTTTTCCAATTTTGGCTTAAATGAATCTTTTTATTCCTTTTTTTTTTTCAAGCATTTTTTTACTTATTTAACACTTCAAAAAGCATGCCCTAATTTATCTTGACCTTTGGATTCTCTTAGTTGCATGTCATCATGATCAGTTGATTAGTTTTAATCTCCTACAAGAGATACGTAATGTGTATAGTTTCAAACTCTCATATTTATGTGTAATTGAACATTTAGTTGATGTGATACCAACTACCAAAACTAAGATAGTAATGTAATTTTAAGCAATTATCATGTAATAGTCCTAGTTATTGTATCAAATTTTAATTGTACCAAGGAGATGCATTTGAAACAATTTAACTTTTGATAATTCTCTGTAATCAATTGTGGTTGGCATCATGAAATAAGTTCAGTGACAAATTTGTTGAGAGCCCCTTGATTTATTTATTTAACTCCGATTATTATTATTATTATTATTTGAGAAGAAGAACATCGAGATATTGTTTACTCTGCGTGTAAATCAACCAATACAGGAGAAAAACAATAGGAAGAAACATCTTCCATTCAATCGAGTAAAAAGGAAGAAAATCTTGCTCTCCTAACTAAGACATTTTGCTAAAGCATTACATTGCCGATAAACATGAGAGAAAGAATAATTCTATGAAGAGTTTACTTGAACAAGGGTATCTTTAATCAAGTGACTATAAGCAGATTGTAAAGTATCCCCCCGTTTGAGGAATGTTATGGCTATTTCAAAGTCACCCTCAAAGATAGATTGGCTAATACCAATTTCTTGAACAAACTGTATAGCACGTCTAGCTGCTAATAGTCCTAGGAAAAACACTTAGGAGGGTTTTGGTATTAATTCTGAAAGGGAAGCCATCACTTTACCATGGGAGTTGCGAACCACCACACTGATACTAGCTTCATTAGTCTCTTTAAAAAAGGCCCCATCAAAATTTGTTTTAAAAGCTAGATTGCCAAGGGGTTTCTACTTAATATTTCAATCTCGAAGTTTTTTCATTTTTGGAGCATGAAATTTGTGGAAATCTGAGAGGAGGGCATGGGCGGCTCTACATTGGTGTTAGGGTGGTCACAGGATCACCCTACCTGGAAAAATAATAATTATTATACATAAATTTTAAAAATTTATGATTTTTACCTTTATAAAAAAAAAAAAAATTTGTGACCACCCTAAAATTTTCTAGGCCCAACATAAGTAAATTTTGGATAAAATTTGGTAACAAACTTGGTTGTATATTAAGGCTACAATTCTACTTAATATTTTTTTATTAAATGTAAATTTTGACAAATCCACCGTTGGATAACATTTTCATTTCATATCTTCCATGCTTGCAAAATATCAATAAAATCAAAGATCAATATCTATGTCACCAATCAAATGTTAAAATTTTGAGTTTTTGGAGTATAAAATTATATATAAAAAATTAAGTTTATGGATCAAATATTGAATAACATTCGATTGGCATGAAATTTGATATGTGTTTAAAAAAAAAATAAGAACATGCAATTCAACTGTTAAATTTTCAAAGTATGTAGTCATGCTAATTTGTTTAGTGAGAGTTGTAGCATTAAGTTACAACTAATTTTATAGCTAAATTTTGTCCTTAAACTTAGTCACTTTAACAATATATTAGGCCTTTACAAGCAGAAAGGAAAAGCATAAGAAAAATGTTATTAAATTAAAATTTTGAAAGAGATGTAGCTTGTAATCCTAACAACGAGACTATCATGCAATGATTTCAAAAAAAAAAAAAAAAACTTGTAGAAGACAACCGTAGGAAGTGGTGGTGATGCAAGTTCGAAGCTTTGCCATGGAGGCCATGAGAGAGAGAGAGAGGAGAGAGAGAGAGAGAGAGAGAGAGAGAGAGAGAGAGAGAGAGAGAGAGAGAGAGAGAGAGAGAGAGAGAGAGAGAGAGAGAGAGAGAGAGAGAGAGAGAGAACCCGGTTGAAGATATATGAAGCTTGGGTCAGGTTTGTGTCAATCTTCATGCCTCCTCCATACTGGTATTGAAGGTTCTCCATACCAAAATAAATAGGTTGATGTTTGCACCATTTTCAAATACCCTTGGAGGGTATTTTGCACTAAAATTTTCTTTACATTTGTTTATTTTGAATGGAATAATCACAAGAAGAGCTAAGTGATAAATTGCTAATGAAGTGGGGTAAATTTCTTGCACTAAGAATAATTTCTCTATGCATGCCTAATTGCATTTCCTCGTATACTAGTACATAGTATTCCTTACATGCTAGTACATATTATCTAACGCTAACATGCCATGCATTCTCACATGCACACACATCTTCACATGCTGACATGTCCATGAATACTCACATATGAATGCATCCCCACATGTTTCTTTGAAAGCCAAATGCCAAATGAATGAGTCAGTAGAGTCACATTTCAAAGGATAGAAATCAAGATTAATCCAAAACAATGTACTATTTTAGGATAGGCATTATAAGGTAACTAACAACCTCCCAATATGTAATAGAACTTTCGATTCTTTGGTCAAATCTTAGTTAAATATGTATAAAATAGATTAGAAATAAGTGACCAATTACACCTAGAAAACCCAATAGCTAGTGGCAATTTTACAAAAATGCAAAGATAATAAATATGTTCACTTGCACCCACATCACTCTAGTGTAGGAAATAAATCACACACTTGGATCACACGTCACGGTAAAGAAACTCCTTACATGTAGGAGGTTGATTAGATGCATTTGGACATTATTTCCAAGTTTAACAATGAGTTATCAACCTCTTCTTCTATCTATCTCTAAGAGAAAATCTTGTTAGTTAGGGGAAGAGAAAGTTATATGGCTAATCTAGCACTAGCCTTGTTGGTATCAAATGCTACTTCGGTTTTGGTTTTGCCTTTTTGGTTGGATGAATCTCATTTGTAGCGTAACGAGCGTTTTGCTCCTATTTTATAGACATTTTCTTTCTTCTTTTGACTCTTTTTCTCTCTAAAAGAAGCTTTCTTAATTTAATCTTCGTCTCAAATATAAAATTTGACTCTTTTGGGTTCTCTATCTTTCTCAAAGCATCGAGCTCTTTCTCTGATAAAAAAACTATATGCTCTCTCTCTCTCTTTGTTGGTGTGATCAAATGGCTGCTCTTATACCAAGACATACAGCTACAAAGCTAGCCTTGCTCTCATCCCAAAGGTCCACCTTGCTCCACACAACCCCTTCATCACTCATGTCCTCCTCTCACTTGCATGCTACTCAAAATGGCCCACGAACTACCCTTCCATCCAGATCCCCTACTTCAGGCTTGAGCAAGACGTGAGAGTACTTAGTGTTAAAGGTGGATGCTCTCGCGAACTGGGCCATATCATCGTCCATATGGCCCGTGACTTTAGGGCTGGCCTGCTGCGCTGTTGAGATGATGCACGCCAGCGCCCCCAGGTATGATCTGGACCGCATGAGCACCTTCTTCAGGCCCTCCCCACGACAGTCCGATTTGATGATTGTGGCTGGCACTCTTACCAATAAGATGGCTCCTGTACTTCGGAAGTAAGTTTTGATGATATTGATTATTTTGTTATCAGCTCTTTTTTTTTTCTTTTTTTTTCTTTTTTTTTTTAATTGTATATGTTTTATCCTTCAATTTTAAAATTTGAACTTTTTTTGGTTTTTTAAATTTTAAATATTTTAGAAGAATTTAAATTTTTTAAATATGATTGTGCAATGTTGAGATAATAATATCTTAATAAAATGTAGTGTAATATAAAATATGACATGATGTGTTTTGAAAATTAAGTATAATAGAAAAATTAAGTGCTTGGGAGTTTAGGAGGTAAATTAAGTATAATAGAAAAATTAAGTGATGTAATAAAATCAAGCTGCAGAGTTAGCAGCATGTTGTAATTATCTCTAAAAAAAAAAATCTTATGCTAAAATAGACAACGATTTTCATACGAGTTAATGCAAATGCTCTTAGTTTCCAAACACTATTGCCAAGTAAGGGTGACAAAATTCAACACAATCTGTGAGCACAACACAATGTTAACAAGTTATGCTTTGAGGATTAATGAGTTTGTGTCATATTTATGCTGTCATGACTGACTCGTTTAATCAACATGTAGGGTTTGTGTCCAACTTATGGAATCTGTTTGACTCATTTAACTAAAGATCATTTAACCAATATAGCATTCAAAACCCTGGGTGTATAAAATTATTTTCTTTCCTAGTTGCATTTCTCCAAGCCACATGACCACCTATTACTCTCAGACCTCAATCTCACCTTATTTTCTTAGTCACTATCACACATCTGTCATTGCAGTGCCAATTTGTCATTGCCCTCATCCTTCATTTCTCTTTATCACTTGAATTTAGGTCGTCGTCATCCTTTATTTGTACTAAAATTTGTATTTTTGTTTTTTTTTTTGCTTTTTTAAAAAAGAACTAATAAACTGATCAGCACAACTAACTCATTTAATAACGTGTTAAGGTTGATGAATCTTAATCTATTTAATAAATATGTCGGGTTATTGTTAACCCATAAAGTCGAATACTCATAAGTGGACATGACACGAATTCAACATGCGAACACAAATTGCCACTCCTACCGCTAAGAGGATTTGGATATGATGCTACCTAGAAATTACCACTAGTTAAAATGGTTTTTTTTAATCTTTTTTTTTTTTTTTGTAAAACCTTTTTATTACCTTTTTACATCTTAACTTTTAAATCTTACAAGAAGTGGTAGTTGCATACTGTAATAGTCCTAGTTATTGTACTAGATCTAAATCGTACGAAGGGGTCACAATCGAAACAATTTAACTTCTGTTCATTCTCTTAATATTAGGTCACATAAACTTTGAAGGCCGCACAATTTTACACATTATTATTATTATATTATTATATTATTATTATTATTATTATTATTATATTTTAACTCTTCATTAAAATCTTTTCATATAAAATTTTCTTAATTTTTCTTTAAATGATAGAATGGATAGTTACATTGACAAACATAATAGTTGTAAATATCAATCAATAATTATTAAATTTCCTAGAAAAAATAAAATAAAAGAGAGAGAGAGTTCAAATTTTCCATATGTTGCATGAGTTATTGACTAATTGTTAAATATTCATCAATATTTTGGAAGAATTATCTTAGCAGAAATAACCCTGTGAATCTTTTGTAATCAATTGTGGTTGGCATCATGTAATGGGTGATTTAAATGAGTTCAATGACAAATTTGTTGAAAGCCCTTTGATTTCTTTATTTCCTTATGAACTCGAATTATCTCAGTGAAGAATATATAAGACTTTTTTTATTTTATGAACAAAAGGTGAAAGAGGGCTAGCCGTGACTACCCCATCCAATTATGGTCATAATAATATTACTGCCCATTGAGAAATTAATGATTGAATGGTCAAGCAAGTTGAGCCTTAATCCAAAACTTAACCTAATCTAGAATATCCGGCTCAAAGAATTCCAAAGTGTTTAGGTCAATTTTTAACTCCCTCGAAAAATGGGAGAAATTGGAAGGAATAGAGTATGTTTTAAATTAACTTTACTTACATCCCCGTGATTCTATTTTTCTTTTCTTAAATGTCTACAGCCCCACTTTAATTAAAGAACTGAAATGTTATAAAAGGATTTCTTTGCATTCTTTCTATAAAAAAAATATATATATATTCCCAAATTTACTTGTTATTCCACTAATTCTCTTTTAAACATCTAAATAAGAGAGTGATCAACATTTAATTCATTCCCTTTCCTTTCTATTCTATCTATTTTATTCCTTTCCCTTTCTTTACAAACTGAAAAACATAGTATCAGTCTCACCAAATGTAAATTCAAAAACCACCACAAAGGCATGACTCTAGATGATAGATGTAAATTGTGTTTCATTTTGTTTGAGGGATTGTATTGGTCTTTTGTCTAAAGGTCATTACCAAATGTAGTCTCATTTAGTGGCAGCTCTAAGAATTTTGTTTAGGGGGTCATTAAGAAAGTTAAATTAAAAAAATAATAATAAAAGAGAATTTGAATATATCGAGTTATCAAAAATAATAATAATAATAATACATAAAGTTTTACAATTTCTTTTTACAAGTTTTCAAAATTTTAATTGTTACATAATAGTTCATTATAGGCATCTATTGCCAATGTGGTAGCTATAAGCCTATGACCATTTTATTTTGTTAAGTTTGCCAAACTTTTTTAACTTTATGCAATTATTATTATCTATTTGTCTTTATTTCTATAAAAATATTTTAAACTAAATGACTAATCTCAATTCTCAACTCATTGGTTCTGTATTAATTATTGACAAACACAACCACATATATTCATCTTACATAAAATTATGCATTACGTATTTACTTAACCAATCAAATACTTAAACAATCACTAACTTTACAATTTTTATTCTTGAATTTTACTAGCTTTATAAAAAAATTTATTAAAATATGATAACAATACACAAACGTGTAAAAAAAAAAAACCCTCTCTATTTCCTAATTATTAAGTTATATAAAGTTATATCATATATATACTGTACACACAAACATCCACACACATTATAATTCACACAAATAACATTATAATGAAAAGTAATGCACACAATCAATGTTAGACATACTCACAGACATATAATATAAATTTATAATAAAGAGTGACACTTACAATTCACAAAGACTTACTCTTTACTCTTAGAGTTTGAAATAATTGTAATAAGGGTGTACAAGATTTAGGTCAAGGTGTGAAAAAAATATATATTTTTAAGAATAAATTAAAGTATTAAACTAAAAAAAAAAATTATGCATATAATATTATTTATTTTTTGAAATTAGGGGGTTCATTTGAACCCCCGAATAAACTGTAGCGTCGCCCAAATCTCATAAATGGGAGATTGAGAATTTTTTTTCTTTTGAGAAACAAATTAGGAGAATGAGAATGATGAATCAATTATTATTCTATCCTCTGATATTTTTGTCTAATCTTAGACCTTCGCAAGACTCGAAATCAAAAATTTGTGCTTAACTACCCAAAATGTTACCTTTTTTTTTTTTTTTGTGTCGAGATTATACATGCACCCAATACTTTTGATTCTTTGAACTCACCTTCCATTTAAGCGTGTTTGCTACTATTGCTGACTTCAGGATTTTTTTTTTGTATTTTTTAATCAACCAATTTCCATTTCCAATTTCGAAAGCTTTGATCTCTGTTACAAGGAACCACATATTTGAACCAAAACTCACTGACCAGCCCAATACTTCTTCATTTCAAACTGCGCTGAACCCTAAGCTCCAACCCCAAAAATGGTGTTTTTTAGTCTAGTTCTGATGTCTCCACCATAATATCAACTATTGATTTCTATACGATGAAAACTGCACACTTTTCCATCTGGTATTAATATAATTCGTTTGGATTCGAAACTTTATATTTCATTAGTTTTTAAGGTATTTTTTTGTAGGGTCTATGATCAAATGCCAGATCCACGGTATGTCATCTCTATGGGAAGCTGTGCAAATGGAGGTGGCTATTACCACTACTCATATGCTGTTGTTCGAGGCTCTGACAGGATTGTCCCGGTTGACTTTTATGTTCCTGGTTGTCCTCCAACAGCTGAGGCCCTAATCTATACAATACTCCAGTTGAAGAAGAAGATAAAGAGGAGGAGGGATTTTTTTTACTGGTGGACTAAGTGATTAATCAAACATTACTTGGACTAAAGCTTAGCCCTTCCATGATCCATATATGTAGCATATGAACTTGTCCCTTGATGGCCTCTTTTAATTAGATGTAAATGTGGTATTATGTGTGACGTGTTGCATATAACATTCTTTCACATTGGAGTAGATCTCACACTTGTGGGGTATACACATGTGGGAGGATGTTATATACAACATATTATAAGAATAATAAATCTTACTAGAACTTTGGAAGTTGTGTTTCTCATCGAGTTTTTTCTTTGTAGCATCTTATGAAATAATAAACACCAATAAATGATTTGGTTGGTTTGCCAATTGGCAAGTGGCACCTTAGTTCCCTTGTAGCCTCTTATACCAACAATTATCAAAGAAAAAAAAAAGATGTGGATTATTTTTATAGTCTACAAGTATGAGAGAATGAAAATTTTGTAATCATAACCTTCTTTATTAAAGAAAGAAACTTGAAAAGAATTATACAATTGCCATGCGTTTTTTATTTTAATTTAATTTTTTATTATATCAAACTAGTAGCAGATTCACACATCGCATGGGAATACATAATTACTTTATAATTGTGGTACAATATACAATTTGTTCTCTAATTTGTTGTAGATAATTTGTTTTCTCCAAAAATTAAACAATTTCTAATTTTAATTTGCATCTTTCAGTCTCTACCAATATATCATTCTATTATTTTTAATGTAGTGTTTGACTGATATAATTCATTTATAGGCTGGTTTATATTCTTTGAAATTATGTTATAGTATGCTATATTTTTCCAATTTTTTTCTCTACAACTAAACTTTTTAAGTTTCAAATGAATTATTCAAATTTCTCATTCTCATAAAGGAGATTATCATGATAATCAAAACTCATAACAAAGGCATAAATTCAAATGCATAGCCAATATTGTGGTTTAACATAAATTCAAATTCTCACTTCCAAAATAACTAAGTATTAACTCAAACAAAAAATCAAGCCAAAGTTATAAGAGTGAGAGAGACTACTTGAGTTGGGGAACTCAAAACTACAACACCAAAATGTATTAATCCAAAACATAGTTATAAAATAATACAATGATTAATCAACCTAAAATGGAGTTGCAAGAAATAATATAAAAATTTGAGAGGGAGATCGAGAGAGAAAGAATAATCATTTTTTAAGGAGAGAATGTGAGAGATAATAACAGTTTTAGAGAAAATTAGACGAGAAGAAAAAGAGTTAAAAGATGTAGTAATAAACACCAAATTATCATAGTCATGCTATGTAATAGAAAATGCTTCCCTTGTTTTCCTTTGACTCATCTATTTTTATGCTACCAAATATTGGAATATAAGGAAAACAATCTTTACACAAGATTTTTCATCAAAACAAACGGAGTGATAGTTTTTACTTTGGATATGGTGGTTCCTTGGTTCTCCATGTCTCTTTCAAGAAAATATTCTTACACAATTTTTAATGCAAACTCCATATACACAATATTTATATTTTGCAAGTGTTTTCCACATTTTTGTTTGAATATGTTAACATTTGACAAATGACATGTTTAACATGTATGTAAGATATATGCCAAAATACCATTTTGGTCCCTTTATATTTTGATAGTAGTTAATTTGGTCTATTCTATTTTCAACTTGTAGTTGATGATAGAGATTAAATTGATTGCTAACAAAATGTAGGAACCAAAATGGTGTTTTTACATAAGATATACACTAATGAGTGTCGATGCCGAATTTTTTCCGGCCCTAGATTTTGATGGAGAACTGAGCTCTTAAATCAAGGGATTTTGTGAATTTAATGATTAAATCCTATTTTTATTGATTTTAGTAAATTTTATGGGTTAACAAAGCTTAAATTAAATACCATAAAATTTCCTTCAAATTGACTATCCTTGAACAAAAGCCATGCTTGAATTGGAAAAATTATTGTGAGAATATGAAAATTGTCTAATTTTGAATCTTTCCTAGAAAATGTGCAATTTTGCATTAAAACTTGTGATTTGGGCACATTCTTGAAAGTCATATTTTAATTCTTAGGGTAAATTCCATTAAACCATCTTAAGGTTTGGGCTAATACCAACTACGTCCAAAACTTTTAAAAAATGATCAACTTGATCCTTGAAAGACAAATTTGTCCCTGACTCCGTTAGCACAATTACTTTAGCCTAAACCCTTCTCTTCTCCTCATCTCAGACCCAAACCTTCTCCTCTCTCTCTCTCTCTCTCTCAAACCTCTAGCTATTTTTTTTTTTCTCTTTCACCCATGGCAGCTCCCTCTCTCTCTCACCCACCCCCACGGCGGCTCCCTCTCTCTCACCCACACACATGGCCGCTGAAGACTCCCTTTTTCATGGCCAAAACCCATGTTTTTCCACTACCATCTTCCACTCTCTTCTCAAATCAATGCTATGGAGACATTTGGCTAGGGATTTTCGAGCTTCACATCACCACCACTGCAATTGTTCCATGCCAACAGCTTTGATTTGGTGCTAAACGTGTTTGGGTCTTTGTTTTTGGGCTAGCATCTCTATTTTTGGGTTTGGGTCTTTGTTTGTGTTTGGGTTTGTGTGCCAAACATCAAGGGAACGTTTGACATAGACCCACGAGCTCCGCCACCACCATCGTTGACGCCACCACTAGTGGCTGCCGATCTCTATCCTCTTTCTCTGTTCTTTTCTCTCTCTCTCTCTCTCTTTTGATTTGGTTCTTTGTTGCTTTGGGTCTTGGTCAATTTAGGGATTGGGTTTTCTTATGTGATATAAGGATTTGATGATTTTTTATTTAGGTTTAAAAAGGGATTTGGGTATGGTCATTTGCAGATTTATGGGTATTTTTTTATTTAGGGTTTGTCTCAAAATGGTTCTAATATGGTGATTTTGTTAGTGTGTGCATGTGAATCTGTGTGTATGATTGGTAATCTGGGATGATTTTTGGGGGTTTCAGGATTTGAAATTTTTATGGCTATGTGTGTATGTTTGTGTTCTATGACATGGTGCAGCTGGCTAGTGTAATCACAATGAATAGAACTCAAATATCTTAGTATGTAATAAATATTTACTAGCGAAGAGAAAATATGAGAGAAGAGAGTGAAGAGAGGGTCTAAGATGAGAAAGAGAAGAGTGAATAGAATGTGAGAAAAAAGTAACTGTGCTAAGAAGAGTTAGGGATAAAATTATCTTTTAAGAACCGAGTTGGTTGTTTTTAAAAGTCTTGAACTTAGTTGGTATTAACTCAAACCCTAAAATGGTTTAGTGGAATTTACCCCGATTCTTAATATTATTTGATTTTGCATAGAATGTGGTTAACTATATTTATTGAGTCCAATTTTATTGGAGTTCGTGTTCCTTAAAAATTCATTTACTTCTCCAAGGAACACGTCCAAATTCTATTAAATCAAGTCATCACCATCTTACTATTCTTTGCTTTTTATTAATTGATTAAAGAAGTGCACCTTTGAAATCGGTTTGGTCCCTAATTATGCCAAGTGGTGGTACTTAATTGGATCACTTGCCTAAATCTCACATCTTCTAGAACCCATCTAGGAGAAGACTTAGCAAATTTTGTCCTTACCCCCAAGTTTGCACAGCCAATTTGGTTCCCATGCACTACCAAATATTTTCCATACCCTCGACAAATTGCAAGCTAGCCAAATGCCAAAGAAAAAGCTATCTCCCATCCCATGCGACCTCACCATCTTTTACTATAAAATAGGGCCTCCCATGCAAAGCAAGTTTCATCACCCTTAATATTTTCCACACACGTCTCTACCATCTCCACAGAGAAACACCCAAACTCCCAGAAAAACACTACAAAAACAATCAAAAACCCAAAAAATACACAAAAAAACTTCTCACAAACAAAACCTGCAAAAATCCCTCAATCATATAGAAATCCAACCAAAAGCCCAGCTCTAAACCCCTACAAATTTTATAGAGAAACACCCAAATTCCCAGCCAAGAAACAATGCCCTTGCAAACCAAAATAGAACCATAAAAATCCGTGTTAACCCATAAAATCAACCCCAAAATCTACACTCTCAAGCCCCACTGAAAACAACCCAGCAAATCCTCCAGAACTCTCACTACAAATATCCTAGAAAAAGCCAAGAAAATCCCACCGGAAAAACAACCAAAACCCCACTGTCAAACCCTTAACAATTCTCAGCAAAACCCAAAAAATAGTCACTATAATCCCAACACTGAAAAACTCCATCAGATACCAAGAAAAACCCCTTCATCCAAACCAACCAGAAAACCCATTTGAAAACACCATCAACAGAGCATAAAAAACAATGAAGATAAAAGGGGCGGAAGCATAAGCTAAATACCAAGACATGAAAGCAAAATACAAAGAAGGAAAGAAGAAATTCAAAAGCAGAGAACCATACAGAAAATCCCAATGAGCCTCTCTCTCTCTCTCTCTCTCTCTCTCTCTCTCTCTCACTTATTATTTCTTCCTTACCAATATGATTTTCGTTTTTGATTTCTGTATACCTTTTTAGCCAAACAGGATATGGAAGCAGAGCAGTAACAGAACATGGAAATAAAGAAACAAAGGAGATCAAATTCCGGAAGAAGAAAAAGAAAGTTTGAAGCAAGCAATTAACAGCCATCAAGGAGACAACAACTCATGTAGTATCCAAATCACTCGTATTTATCTCTATACTTGCATTTTCATCTGTTCTGTGTGTGCATTATCACTTCCTGAAAACAGTTCACATACAATACCATTTTTCACAATCTATATTCTATTCATACACCCACAAATTTGAATTCTACATCATTCTCACTGTTACAATGCTCACTGAGACACCAGATTTTCACACCAAGCACAAACAATTTCAAAGCCACCCATACAAATTGCCCAAGCATCTGCCCCGACTTACCATTCAATCCACAAATTAAAACCACAGTAGCCAAATTAACGTTCAACCTATACACCTTTATGCACAAAAACAATCCCACGAGCATTTCGTCTGGGATTTCGATCTACAGAGCTTGAAGCTCCGGCTATGGAGGCCGAGAGAGAGAGAGAGAGAGTGAGATCAAGATTAGATAAGAAGAGAGAAAACGGGCTGGGTTCACAGATGCAATCACCATAGGAGGTGGTGGTGATGCAAGTTTGAAGCTCGGCCATGTGAGCCATAAGCTTCAGTTCAGGGAGAGATAGAAAGCATAGAGTTGAAAAAAATACAAAGCTTGGGTTGGGTTGGGTTGGATGTGTATGAATCTTCATGCCTCCTCCATAGGTGGTATGGAAGGTTCTCCATCTTCTCCATAATAAAAGGCTTCACGGTTTCACCATTTTCAAAGAAAGAAAACAAAAATTTTCTAAAACGCTTGGAAGGTATTTTAGTATTTTACACCAAAAACTCACAAAAAACTTATTATTGTTTAGAATACTCCTATCTTATGTCTTTACTCCTTACCATTATTTTATTTACCAATTCAACTCAACTTTGATAACAATTGGTTTTTATAATTGTATTAAGAAATTTTTTGTTGCGTTAACATTTGCATTTATTTTCACTCAATCACTCTCATGTCCCAGGTCCCTTGTCTATTTTTATTATTATTTTAGAATCACCCTTGTTTAACTGTATAAACATTTGCTACCTACTAACTGATTAGCCCACGCCCCGTCTCCACTCAACAAATAACAAATTAAAAGAACATTCAGATTCAGCCACTTTACTCACAAATTCTGTCAAGAGTATAAATTAACATTATTTGCAACAATATATTAATCAAATTTAGAAGTGAAGTAAGTAAGACGTAAATTTTTTTTTTTTGGTCAAGTTTATTAAGATTTAAACAAACTTTTTTTGAAATTTAAGGTCAACAAATATTCTACTTTTGATGTTGGGCTCACTATTTTTTTCCCTAGATTTTAGATCAAATTGATTTTTGTTGGGTTTTTTTTTTTTTTAATGTTTAAAAAATGCAAATATATTGTCAAGATGATCATATTTAAGCTCATTTCAGTTGGACTTAAAAAAAAAATTGGGATTAGGAGTTCAAAATTTTATTTTAAAGGGTGAAAAAAAATATTTTAAAAAAATTATACATTATTCTTGTTTTAATTCAGCTCTTTTTTTTTTTTTTTTTGGCCAGCTCAGATGGTTCTTTTGAAGTTTTGAACCCCCTAATCTTCACTTGGTGCCGCCCCCGTGACCACCCATTGACTTTACCATTGCACAAGGTAATGTCCCCCCAACAATAGTGTTTTTTTGTTTAGATCTAAATATATCCATCATAATATTAAAAATTGATTTCTATACTGTGCAAACTGCACATTTTGATAAGGGAAATGTTTTTTTTTCTTAGAAACATAAGGGAAAAGTTAAGATGCACTAAGACCATTAGTTAAAAATATATTTTTAGAAATGTTTTATGAGAAAAGGAAAAAAAAAAAAAAATCAATAGCTTTTTATATTTCACATAAATATGATGTCAATTTTTTTTTAAAATAGTTTATTAACAATTGTCCTTATTAACCGGATTTTATAATTCGATTGAAACGTGAAACTTTATATTGCATTTATATTGGACATAATTTTTTGTAGGATTTATGATCAAATGCCAAAGCCATGTTGAGTCATCTCTATGGGAAGCTGTGCAAATGGGGGTGGCTATTGCCACTACTCATACTCTGTTGTTCGAGGTTGTGATAGAATTGCCCCCGTTAACATTTATGTTCCTGGAAGTCCTCCTCCAGTTGAAGAAGAAGATAAATAGGAGGAGGGATTTTATTCAATTGTGGACTATGATAAATCAAACATTTACTTGGATGGAAGCTTAGCCATCCCATGATCTATGTATGTAACATATGAACTTGTCTCTTGATGGCCTCTTTTAATTAGATGCAGATTTGTTATTATGTGTGACATATTGTATATAACATTCTCTCACATGGGAGTAGATCTCACACTTGTGGGGTATACACTCATGTGGGAGGATATTGTATACAACATATTAGAAGAATAATAAATCTTAGTGGAACTTTGTAAGTTGTGTTTCTCATGGAGTTTTTTCTTTGTAGCATATTATGAAATAATAAACACCAATAGAGGATTTGGTTGGTTTGCCAACGGCTTTAGGCCAAGTGACACCTCGGTTCCTTTGTAACCTCTTATACCAACAATTATCAAGGGAAAAATGTGGAACATTTTTATAGTCTGCAAGTATGAGAGAATGAATTTTTTGTCATCATAACCTACTTATATATATAAAATTAATTAATTAATTTCATGTATATGTTTTTGTGCATTTACACATAATAAATCTAATTCTGTCTAAAAAAAGGAAAAAGAAACTTGAAATCTCCGAACTTCCATAGTCTACATCAATGAGGAAATACTCATACGTTAGAAAATAACACAACTCTGGAATCCCACCAAAATCCACCACTGTGGATACGGTGGATAATTCCTTTGGATACGGTAGCTCCTTGGTTCTACATGTCTCTTTCAAGAAAATATTCTTACACCATTTTTAATGCACATTCAGTATATACAATATTTATATTTTGCACGTATTTTTCACTTTTTTTTTAATATGTTCAAATTTAACAAATGACATTATTAACATGTCCATTAGATATAGACAAAAATACCATTTTAGTCTCTCTACATGTTGGGATTACTATTAATTTGATCCTCTTATTTTGATAGCAATTAGTTTGGTTTATATTATTTTCAATTTACAGTCAAATTTTGTTAGTAAGCTAACAGTAGAGGCATAATTAACCGCTACCAAAATGTATAAACAAAATTGATCATGACCCCAAAATATAGGAATCCAAATAGTATTTTCGCCTAAACTTAACACCGATGAGTTGTTAAAAAAAATTAAAAAAAAAAACCTCTCTCTCTCTCCAAGATAAAATCTTGTTAATTACTAGTGAGGGGATGAGAAAGTTTTGTAGCTAATCTAGAGCTGGCCCTGTTAGTTTGAGACGTTGTTTCATGATTTTGGTTTGAAAGTCTCTGTAACATAACAAGTTTTTTCGCTCATTTTTTATAGATTTAGGCTCCGTTTGGATAGAACTTATTGCTGAAAACTGAAAACTGAAAACACTGTAGCAAAATAATTTTTAAATGTGTAAATAGTGTTGCAGGACCCACTTTTAATAAAAAATTGCTAAAAAAGTACATGCACAGTGCACGCACTGCGTGCTGTCCCCCACAGCAACGAGAAAAAAATAAAAAACAAAAGTGCAAAACGTGGACGCAACAATAAGGTGCATCCAAACACCCTCTTACTCTTTTCTTTAAATAAAATTATGCCGTCTATCCTTTTTTTTAAAAAAAAAAAATCTTAACACACACACTTTCTCTCTCACTCAAAAATAAAATTTGGGTTCTCTCCGTCTATCCCTCAACTATAAATATCTTAAATCCTCTCTTTCTCTCTCTCTCAAAGCTTCAAGTTCTTTCTCTCATAAAAAATATAAGCTCTCTCTTAGTTGGTGTGATCAAATGGCTGCTCTTATACCGAGACATACAACTTCAAAGCTAGCCTTGCTCTCATCCCAAAGTTCCACCTTGCTCCACACAACCCCTTTATCACACATGTCCTCCTCTCAGCCTCAGTCTTACTCATCGGCTCCTCCAAACCATAGAAGCTCAACTCCTCTTCCGGTCAATACAGGCTTGAACAAGGTGGCAGAGTACGCAATATCAAAGGTTGATTCACTCATGAATTGGGCCCGAACAGGGTCCATGTGGCCCGTGACTTTTGGGTTGGCCTGTTGTGCGGTTGAGATGATACACGCCGGGGCCGGCAGGTACGATCTGGACAGGTATGGCATCATCTTCAGGCCCAGCCCACGACAAGCCGATGTTATGGTTGTGGCTGGCACTCTCACTAATAAGATGGCTCCAGCACTTCGGATGTAGGTTTTGTTGATATAAATTTTTTTTTTTTTTTTTTAAGGGAAAGTTCTATTATTTGATGAAATTGTGTTTCATTTTGTTTGGGGGATCGTATTGGTCTTTTGTCCAAAGGTCATTACCCAATGTGGTCTCATTTAATTGGAAGATTAAGAATGATGAATCATATATGGTTCTATACCTTAATATTTAAACTGTCTCAAGAATCGAACACAAAAACTTATGCTTAACTGCCCATAATTTTATCTTTTTTATATATAAATACGACAAATATTGGTCATACCAACCGGTACAGTAACGCATTGAAAACATGAAAGTAGTATTAAAATTTTACTAAAATTGTTCATTAACAAATGCCTAAAGGGCAACCGTTAACTCGACCCTTAGTAATTTGATTGGAATTTGATTTTTTTTTTTTTTTAATGGGGGAAAAAAATTTGCAGGATTTGGATCTATAATCAAATGCCAGAGCCACGTTAGGTCATCTCTTTGGGAAGTTGTGCAAATGGGGGTGGCTATTACCACTACTCATACTCCGTTGTTCGAGGCTGTGACAAGATTGTCTCGGTTGACATATATGTTCCTGGATATCCTCCATCAGCTGTGACCCTAATCTATTCACTACTCTAGTTATAGAAGAAGATTAACAGGAGGAGGGACTTTTTTATTGGTGGACTAAGTGATCAATCAAACATATACTTGGCCTAAAGCTTTGCCCTACCATGATCTATACAGATAGCATGTGAACTGGTCTCTTGATGGTCTCTTATAGATGCGAGGTGGTATTATGTGTGGCATTTTGTATGTAACATTCACTCACATCAGAGTAACTCTCACACTTGTGGGGTACACACATTCATGTGGGAGGATATTGTATGCAATATATTATATAAATAATAAATATTGGACCTTTGTAATTAAGTTATGTTTCCCAAGGTTTTTTTTCTTTGTAGCATATATCTTTTTTGAGAAACAATAAAGTCCAATAAAAAATCTGGTTGGTTTGCTAATGCCCTTTAGGCCTAGTGGCAGCTTGGTCCCTTTGTACCCTCCTATACCAGGATTCAATTCTATCCCGTAAAAATATCAAGAAAAAAGAAATGCAGTTCATTTTTATTGTCTACAAATATAATTATATAAGAGGAAATTTTTGTGATCATAACCTTCTTAATACATGTATATTGCCTATATAATATGAGAGTAGCGTTTGTTCTATCCTATTTTCTTTAGAATGTATTTCATGGTCCATTCCAGCAGCATGGAAGCCTGAATTGACGTGGAGCTTTTGAACCTCAAAAACATTAATTTGTAACGAGGGAAAATTCTGATAATTCTGGTTTTTTTTTTTTAATAGAAAATTCTGCTGAATTTGGCTAAAAAAATGTTGCAAGCGCCAATAGAAATAATGTTCCAAATTGGTATTCCCCGAAAACACAACCAAACAACAAAATTGTCCAAATTTTTATAGGTTACTATTAAATAAGATTTTTAGGCCTGTCAACCAATTTTAGATGTTCCAATTAGCCAACCAATCACATCCCTCCATCCAAACCCTACTTGGTCGACAATACATACATGAAAATTCAAATTTTCATAAAGTTTTACATACATATACGTAGGACTTTTATCTAAGATTAGAAGGAATGCCTCATTTAAATTAAACCCAATCACAACAAAAAGAGTATAGTCTATCAGCCTATTAGGATAGAAACGAGAATAATTACAAAAGAAATAGATCCTATATTTGACTTACCAAGGCCGACCCTAGGCCTAGGCCAATTAGGCCATTGCCTAGGGCCCCTACTAGAGAAAGGCCCCAAATTCGGTGGGCAAAAATTGTTTTAAAAAATATATTTTGGGAGATATTAAAAAATATTTAGTTTACAATTTTTTTTCACTATTAAGATGGCCCAAAGAATTAAGTTTTTGTTTGTGTCTAGAAGCTAATTAAAGTTTCAGCTTATTTTAGAATTTTTAGCTTCTTTTTTTACTATTTATAAATCCTATTGTACTATTTGACTAGCTTTTAACTTTTTTTTTTCGTTTTTTTTCTACACTATCAGTAAAAAGTTTTTAATTTCAGGTAAATAAGTTGTTTCCAAACGGGCCCTAAATAATGCTAGAGATAGAGATTAGTCAAATTTAAATAAACAGGTCTTACAAATAGACATGTTACTAATCACAAGTAATCCAAATAGAAAATGTTAAAAATACTATAAATTTTACTACATAACTTTTATAATTTGATGCAGCAATGAATATGATAGGTAGACTTCAACAAACTATTAAATGTATTTTTGAATGAATTTTTGTGTTTGGTTATATATCTTTGTAATTCTCATGTTGTAAATTTTATAATATTTCTAGCATTTTTGTAACCCTCATGTCACTGTTCATATATGTTACAACATCAGTTTGTAGTAAAATTTATAACAACTTAACATTTTCTCTAAAATATATATATATATATATATATATATATATATATATATATATTAAAAAGTAAAAAAAAAGTATTTTTTTTATAATATATTATATATAAAATGTTAATTAAATATTATTTAAGTAATGAAATAAATGCCCTATTTGAAGATTTCGCCTTAAGCCTCCAAAACGTTTGGGCCAGCCATGTGACTTAGCTGAAGTTGTTTTGCAGCACATCCTTTCATTTCTATTTACTAAACAAATAGTTCAATCTATTATATTGTGCACAAAATGGAGACATATGTGGACTACATTCCCAGTTCTGAGATTTGATAAATATTACTACACTCTTGTTGAGCCACATCAACAGCCACATTATCCACTTATTTTCTATATTTTCTTTTCTTTATTTAATCTTTTCTTCTCTTCTATTCTTTAAAATAAAATAAAAATCTTCTTCTCCCTATTAATTCACTCTTACTGTTACATTTTTTCCAATCTTCTTCACTCCATTTCATTTTGTATAAATTTGATATCATTTTCTTCATTTAGTCCATATTTTCCCCCCACAAAAGTGTGAGTACTCTCTCTCTCTCTCTCTCTCTCTCTCTCTCTCTCTCTCTCTCTCTCTCTCTCTCTCTCTCCTCTCTCTCTCTCTCTCTCTCTCTCTGTGTGTGTGTGTGTGTGTGTGTGTGTGTGTGTGTGTGTGGTGTGGTGTGTGTGTGTGTGTGTGTGTGTGTGTGTGTGTGGATTTTTGTTCTTCCTTATACCTCTAATTAAGGTTGATGATTTTTTCTTTCTTTTTTAATATGCGTTTTGGTATTTTGTGTGTGTGGTGTGTGGTTTTTTTTTTTTTTTTTTCATCAGAAAGTCTTCTCTTTCCTTTTTATAGTTTTGATTGAATTTTGGTTTGGGTTAATACTTAGTTTCTTTTGGAAATAGGAATTTGAATATGCCTACCAATTTTTTGAGTAATAAATTATTATAAAGTCTATTATTTTATTCCTTTAGTTTCATTTTAATTTTGGCTAAGATAACATTGGAATTTTGTGATGAGTTTTGATTATTATGATAACTAGTAAGTTTCTCGTGCAATGCACGGATACTGTTGTAATGTTTTATGTAAATTTGTTTTTAGAAAATATTAGACATATATTATAGCATATTTATTATAAAACTTTGTTAGTAATGAGTTCATTATAAAAAGTAACAATTATAAATTGCTCACATATATCTATTATAATTGTTTTGTTCAAGTAATGAGCAATAATTAAAACCACTCGGAGTAATATTGTATAATAAAAATTGATAAAAGCATATTAATTCATTCTATATTATTGATTTTTATTATATAATGTAATAAAAAGCTTCATTACGAAATCTTTTTTTTTCTTCAATCTTTGTTATTAAGGTATGGTGATGCTTGTTATCATCATTAATTTCTCTATCTTCAACGTTTGAAGTTTAGTCCATCAATATTTGTTCCATTTTTGAGCTTTCATCATTTTTTTCCTTTTGTTGCATCATTTGTGTTAATCACTAATGAATTGGCATCGAGAGATTCTTAATTGGATCTTACAAAGTTTGGATTTTGTCGCTAAGATTTTTTATAGTATTTACATTTATATTAAATTTCAATGATGTTACAATTTTTTTGTAAATATATATATATATATATATATATATAATATATATATATATATATATGTTAATTTTGGAATAGTGCAGCAAAAAGAATTAATATCGCATATTGAATTGTGTTTTTTTTTTTTTTTTTTTTTTTCTGCCATACCTTTTTATCATTTGAAGGTGCATAAAAAATCTTAGCAACTATGTAATTTTGAAAACCACCCTTTAGATTGAATTCATTCAAATGAAGTAGAGAAATCCATTTTTTCCTAATCTTTTTTTTCAAATCACGTGGAATTTGTTCTCCAATATCAATATTTTTACAATAATTTAAATAATTTGTACCTCAGTTTATTTTTTAGCAAAATATCTTGTAGATTCAATTAGGATTTTCTCGGCATCTCAATCAAATATCACAAAATTTGTTTTGATAGTTGCATCAATAATTTCAATTTATATTATGTATTTGAAGTAGTTTGCAATTGTATATATATAGTAGTTATAGTGAGATAATATTATAAATATTTGAAGGGTATATAGTTAATGTGAATGCCTCTAACTTTAGGATAGAAAGATTTATTTTTGTTTCACATTTTGCATACCAAAATGATTTTGCTTGTGGTTTGACATTCCTTTCACAAAGTACGCATAAAATGTAATACCAACCTATTGTTGTATCAATATTACTTATTATTGCAATATCCTAGCAGTTTACATCTTGCAATGAACTTTGAAATTAATATGTATTATTTTTTTAATGTAAATAATATGATATATGATTATTTTTTTACGTAATTGATGAGTATAAATTGAAATGATTAACAAACCTGTTTCGTAAGATCTCATTCAATGTATTTTATCTTTACTATTGTCTTCATAATATTTAAAGATAAATCCTCCTACGAATTTTTTTTTTTTTTTTGCATGTATTTTTGGTATTTCTTGTATAGGATCATGTTTTTTTACCACTCCTATCATTGAATTTTTTTAAAAGAAAATATTAAGTTAATGGCATTTTGTGAGATAGTATATGATTTTTATTATACTTTTTTGTTATTATAAATTTTAGAAATATGCACTTGTCAATTATTTCAACAACCTCAAGGATCTTAAGATTTATATATATTTTTGTTGCACTGGTCGATGACAAAGAATTTGTCTGCATAAATTGCATAGAACATTATTAATAGACAAACGCATATTGAATTGAAATTGGGGAAAAATAAAGACATGATTTCATGAGGATGAGATTTTCTAGAAGTATCACCTATATGTGGGGGAAGAACAAGAGAGTTTTTAAGAGGGTAAGAGTTTTTCCTTTGATTTACACGTGGGAAGGGTCAAACTTGGGTCATAATATGTAAGGTAAGAACTAGCTTGAGTTTTTCATAAGGTTTGATCTACTTTTAAAAGGTACTTTATTTTATGGTGAATTAATTTTGGTCTAATGGGTCTAATTGTCAAGAACAGCCCATATTTTATATAATAGTAAAAAGAAGTTACTAAGATCTATTGGGTAACAGTAAAAAAACTTAATAAAAAGAGGTAAAAAATTGTAAATTTATATAATAGTAAAAATAAGTTACTATGATCTATTGGGTAACGGTTAAAAAAATTTAATGAAAAAAGGTAAAAAAAGGTTAAATGCAATAATATAATGCCACATGGCAGGACAGTAAAAAGAAGTTATTATGATCTATTGGGTAACGGTTAAAAAAACTTAATGAAAAAAGGTAAAAAATTAAATATAATATTAGAGTGCCACGTGGCAGGACCTCATGCACTCTCACATGAGGTCTCTGCTTTTATATATATATATATATTATATATATATTGATTTCCTTATTCCTTAAGAGATGAGAAATTTGAATAATAAATTTGAAACTTATAAAGTTTAGTTGCATATTAGGCAAATATAATACACTACAATAGAAGTTAGAAGAATATTATTCACCTTTAAAAAATATTAATAAAACATACAAAAAATAATAGGAGGAAAGCACATTTTAGTCCCTACATTTTTAGGCTATTCTCATTTTAGTTCCTAGATTTTATTTTTACCACTTTTAATCCCTTACCTGTAAAACGCTTCCCGTTTTGGTCCCTGCCATTACATAAGAAACGGAGAAAGCTGACGTGGCAAACAGCAGGAATAAATAATACTAAATTAATGTCCACGTGGCCTAAATTAATAATAAAAAATATTTTTTGGCATTTAAAAATGCCACCTCAGCATCTAAATTAAACCCCTTCTCAACTTCAAGAACTTGCTCGTAACCGAGCCTTCAAAGTCTGCACCCATCTCCATCATCACCCAGAAACGTGACTCCCTCCAAATCCCATTCCACCCCATTGGTTTCATCCGCAAATACCCTTCAATTTTCGACGAGTTTCTCCTTGGTGGCGTTGGAGATTTGCCTCACGTCCGCCTCACCGGGGAGGCATTAAAACCCCAGCAAGATTGAAACACAGCAAACTCAGGTGGTCTTTCACAGTTTTTAGCAAAACAAACCATGCGACTAAAACCCAGTGGTAGAACCCAGATCAACATAGAAACCCAATGGTAGAAACTAAGATCAGCATCCACAAACAATCCCAAAACCCATATTGAGGAGACAAAACTAGATCAGCGGTGAGATTGGTGACTCGATTGACGCTACAAACTAAGAAATCAAACCTAAGAACTAGTTGCGACGACAATGGTGGAGCCGGTGATGAGTTGCGCCAACGAAATATGGAGGGGGAGAGAAGAACCAAGAGATGGAAGATGATGAGCCCGAGGGTGAGTGACTGGCTAGGCTGCAATATGTTTTTTTTTTTTTAAATTTCTGCTTTGATTCATGGCTGTGCTTTGATTGAAATTAGAGAATTTAAGTTTGATTTGTTTAGAACTTTGAGTTTGGGGGTTTTTTTTTTTCCCCTAATTTCTGGGATTGTGTTCTTGAATATAGGTTTGTGTTCTTATTGTTCTTGTTCAAAACACGCTTAGATCTCAATTCATATGATTTGTAGTTTTTAATTCTATTTTTAATATTTTTTTATTTAGTTAAAATTAATAATAATTTTTTTAAATTTAAATGCTGACATTGCATTTTTAAATGTCAAAAAACATTTTTTATTATTAATTTAGGCCACGTGGACATTAATTTAGTATTATTTATTCCTGCCGTTTGCCATGTCAGCTTTCTCCATTTTTGATGTAACAGCAGGGACCAAAACTAGAAGCGTTTTTTAGGATAGGGACTAAAGCGGTAAAAATAAAATGTAGGGATTAAAATGGGAAAAGCCTGAAAATGTAAGGACTAAAAAATGTTTTCCACCAAAATAATAAAATGATACATTTGTAGAGATAAAAAGATTAAAAAAATACTTGTAAAAATCTTTTAAAAAAATATACAATACTTAAAAGTAATTGTTACTTCTTATATATTACACATTATTTCATAATATTTATTTCTCACGCATTGCGTGGATATGCAGCTAGTTAATTTAAATTAAACCCAATCACAATAAAAAGAGTATAGTCTATCAGCCTATCAGGATAGAAACGAGAATAACAGAAGAAACAGATCCTATATCTGACTTACCGTAAGTTGTTTTGCAACACAACCTTTCATTTCTGTCTACTAAACAAATAATTCAATCTATTATATTGTGCACCAAATGGAGACATATGTGGACTACATTCCCAGTTCTGAGATTTGATAAATATTACTTTAATTACTTTGATTTAATGTTATCACGAAAGCTTGAACGTGAAAATTTAATGTCATCAATGTTAATCGCGAAGGTTTGAAGGTTCAGATAGGAAGAAAAGGATAGGTTTTATTGAAAAAACTTTACAATGCCACAGAAGACAGGGTGTTCGTATGAACAAATTTACACAAGATACGTACTGACTGTTGGTTTGAGATTGAGAAGAAATCAGTATCTTGTGTTGACCGCTGGATTGGCTTTGTGCTTGATAGTGATGTCCAACAGCTCAATCTTGACTTTGAATGGTCCTTATATAATGATAATTTAGGATATTATTACTTGTCTCACAATGTTTTGGTTGCTAGTTAAATCCTTAACTGTGTTAACTCTATGTCGCTTGAGTCTACGTTCTTCGAAGTTGGAATCACCTTACGTACCCTCTTTGAAACAACTGTCTCTGGATTTAATTGATGCAGATGATCAAATTATTCAAAACCTAGTTGCTGGATGTCCTATGATAGAGTACATGATATAATTGTGCATTGTAATGGGTTTGAAAGTATAAAGTTGTCCAGTGTTCCTAGACTCATGGCATTTATACTAGAAGTCGACTGGGAACTTTGAGAGGCTTGAGATTGAAGCATCAAATCTTCATTCTTTATGTATCAGAAACCAGAGGCTAACATCCAAGCTCCACCAGCTTCCTTTTAAAAATCTAAAAATGTTAAGTATACGTGCATCAAACATAACAGACAAGTGGCTTCATGACCATCTTCCGGGACTTCCACCACTCGAGGACTTACAACTATCGCAATGCTTGGAGTGGGAAAGAATAACGATTTCAAATCATTATCTTAAGTCGTTGGAATTAACAGATTGCCAGCATCTAGATGAACTCAAGATTGATGCTCCCAAAATATGTAAATTCCTATATGCTGGTGTTTATTTGAAGTACTTATCATCTAATGCTTTGGCACTATCACAAGCTCTCTACAATATGACAACGAATGCTTCTTCATTTGAATTGTCGAAACAAAATCTTTATGTGAGACTCGTAGCCCTGAGAAGATCAAATTCCTCCCAAATCTCTGACTAATTCAAAATTCTTGCAAATGATGTTTTATTCAGCCCGGGTATTTCTGGTTTTTATTTATTTATTCATTTCTTTTGATTATCTCAATTTATTTCTTGTTTTAGTTTTTTTTTTCTATGTCACCTCTAATATCTTTTGTTTTGTTTTTTTTTTTTTTTGAAGGATTTGATTATTCCAAAAGAATTGAGAGAAACCCACTATTACCATAATATTATGTCAAGGATTTAAAGCTAAAAATATTGCAATCATTTACAAGACAGGAAATCGATGAACTTGTAGATAGCCTGCTTTGGATTTCTCCTCGTCCAGACAGATTTATTTCCTAGATTCTACAAACTAGCTAGCTCCTTATGTTTTGATTTGATTGGTGATTGGTGAGAGTAATAAAATAATGCTTTAGTTCTTCAAACAAAGTTTTTATCATTTAACACCATTCTTGTTATATGTTTTGGCTTCTAATGCTAGGTGAGATTTCTTATGATGTGGTTGATATTCTAGATGTTTCTTCTTAATAATGTAAGAATAAATTTCTTTTGTGTGTGTGTGTGTGTAGTTCACAGTTTGGGAAGTCCTCATTGTTCAAATGCTCATGATTTTGATATTTGATGCCAATTTCAGGAGGGGGGAGTGTAGGGAATTTCCACGAATTCCTAAACCTGTGAGAAACAAAAAATAGAGAAAAACACACGCCAAAGAAAAATAATCGCATGCACAAAACAATATTTACGTGGTTCAGCAATTTGCCTACGTATACAGAGTTGTAGAGATTTCTCTATTATCAGAAAAAAATACAAAGTGCAACTACAGTTCTTTTTTCTTTTTTCTTCTCTCTCTCTCTCTCTCTCTCTCTCTCTCTCAAAATCGACTACACCAAAAACCCTAATCACAAAAACTTGTTTTCTACATCCTGTGCACAAGATTCACAATGGGCTACAAAACGGGCCAAGGTGTTGCCCCCGAACCCCCAGGAGGCTTGTCCATGAGCGCTCCGGCTTGGGCCTGTTGGCCCAAGCCTCCGCTCCATGGACTAAGCCTCAAAAAATCTCCCATTAAAAAACCACGCAACATTATTCAGATCGGGTTGGATCGTCAATTAGATCAAACATAAACTAGGCTCCACAAAGCCCAACAAGAAGGTGACAATTTCATCTTGTAAGACTCCCCCCTTAAGCCCTCTACACACCCCCCCCCCCCCCAAAAAAAAAAAAGAGAAGAAGAAGAAGAAATAGATCATTATATCAAAATCTGACTTCACTGCATTTATATTTTAGTTTTTATTGCGTTTATGAGTTTTAAAATCCAATCAACTAACTATGTGCTATGATTAGAATTACTATAATTCATTATTACCTTGGTGAACCATGACAAGGACCCCCCTCTTTATACAATGCTTACTTCCTTTCCAAAACACTATATTGCTAGTCCAAACTTTCTTACTCTTTCTTACAGATAAAAAAAAAAAGGAACTTTCTCCTCTTTCTTTACTTCACTTTTTCAAAACGAATAATGACAATCTTATAAAAATCTTATATGGATCATAATCTTTCCAGTAATTGCTGTTTTAATTTGAAGGTTTTAGCGTATATCTTACTGATTACATTCTAATTTATATAGAAACAATTTCAAATAGTTGTATGTAAAGTGTAAACCCACTCTTTCCACTTTTGGACCAGTTCCTATCCTGTATATTGTAGTAATCTGCATTCTAAGTGACAAGAAAAAGTATATTGTTGGCGTGACATCAACAATAGGAAAATGTTCCTCCAATAAACTTACACTACTTACCTTGATCAGGAATTCTTCATGATTCTCAAGCCAGTTAGGTTGACTTTGTGAAAGTTATTGTGATAAGGGAGATGCAAGAAGATTTTTATTTAGTATTGTTTATGTTCACCAGTCAGTTGTATTTTTATGTTTTAGGTCTCCTAGTAGTTTATTAATTAAGCTATTAGTATTTTAATATTTGGAAGAAATGTTATTTTTGTAATAAGGCAATTAGGGTTTCTTACGTCATTTTGAACTAGGATTTAGCAATCCTTTATAAGCAAACTATTGTAATCTTTTTGGAGATAGTTGATATTTTGATAAATGAAAAAATGGCCTTGGTTTCTTTGATCTAGTGCTGACTCCTACTGATTTTCCCACTTGGCACTGGCTCCAAGCCAAGCTTAGGTATTGACTCTTAGGTCATATCTATTTATTCACCTATTGTTTAATTTTGTTCTGGTTGTCTTGCGTCAACAATGATTGGAACTGCTATCATAAGTTGATTTTGAATCAACATCTTCATCTCTTTTGGGTCTAGAGTAGATTGATTCAATGTTATTAAGACCTTTCACTTTTGTGTCAAATTTTTTAATTGGATAATTGAGAGATGAAGATACATTGTTTGCTAGAATTTCTATGTTGCTAATGGGTTGCTTGGATTTCAGTTCTTCTATGAAAAGACTACTTATGAAGGGGACAATTCTAGTTGTTGCAAATTCCTATCATTTCCATGTTGGTGGCATTGCTTAAAGTTTGTTGAGATCGACAACCTTAAAGGATTTGCAGATAGAGAAATTCTATATAAATATTTTTTTGTGAATGCCAAAAGCTTGGTAGACTTCGACTTCCGTGTTGGTGGAGTTTTTTTTGAAGAGTGTCCTGATTGAGAACTTGCGAGGACATGCATATACAAAGATCTCAAAGAGGTATCTTTAGAGAATGCAGAAATCTTAGAAGGTCTCACTAATTGACTCTTCCATTAAAATGAATTTTGTAGAGATGAATGTTTTGTAAGATTATTTTGGACACTTACCTACTGGCTATATTTTGTAGTTACTCGTGGTTTGGCTTGTATATTATTTTCAAGGGATGCATAATTTTGAGTTTGGCACGAAGGCTATTATGATCGAATTAAATTAAGTATTTGATATTTTTAAAGTAACTGCTTTTGGCATCTGGGAATGAAGTATGCCATTTATAGACACTTCTAAAGAGTTTGAGTCCTGACTTTTTCTCATATACTTTATTTACATGCTATTCACATTAAATTAGTTAAGGGGAGGGGAGAGTTATGTTGCAGCCTACTTTATAAGTGTTGAACATGGCTTGATTTCAGCATTTGTGTTATATAACCTCTCTAGTGCTTCAGATTTCACTGTTCAGACATCGAAGCCCCTGAATTTCCAATATGGGAGTCTTGCATGTACTTGTTACATTCATGAATTGAAAGGTTTTATTCTTACTGCTTCATTTTTTAAAAATAAGAAATTACATTATCGCTTTCTGTATATTTGATCTTGAATTTTAGGGTGTTATTTGAGTGATATTAAATCCTACACGATTCAACATTACATATTTGGTTATATTATATACCAGATTAACAACTTGAAGTCTTGACCCAAGCTGAGCTTAATGGAGATGAGAGTACTTTTTTGGGGCTTTCATGGTCACTGAACTGAGGATGATTTTTTTTTCCTTTTAAGGCTGGACTTTTATTCATGGAAGCAAACACAGATGGTTCGGTCTTCTTAAGCTTTTGGAGCTGTGAAATCAGAGCAGAGCATTTTGTGTTAAAAGGGTGCTGCCGAGCCAAAAAAATCAATAAAGAGGAGCATTCAATTCATTGTTGAGCCAAACTCCCGTACCTTCACCTATATCATACTTGTACTTGTGTCGGTACTTGTGCAACTTAGCATCTCAACATTCTTTGTTCTCATTTTATCTATTATTAGTCTCTTTTCTTCTTCTTTTTTTCATTTTCTTAGTCGAAGAAAATTATAAAAATTTATGTATTTACATATTTTTTATGTCGATATATTCAAGTTTTCTTTCTATTAGATTTTGTATTCTTTAAGTTTTGTAATAACTACCTTAGGAAAAATTCCTAGAGCGCTGGTTTTTTTTTTTTTCTAATTTGACCACTATCTCATCTGTTAAAATGGTTTGACACCGCTAGCCCTGATGTGGATTAAATGATCACCTGAAATAATTTAATTAAGAAACTTAAGAAATAACACCCGAGATACTCTATCTCATTTTTGCCCTATTTCAAAATTCCAACTCCTTCTCTCTTTTTAAGTTTTACCTCATATCATCCACAGATCCACCCTCTTGCATGCATGGGCCATAAAACGAACTGGATTTTTGGCGGTGGTTTAGTGCTTGGTTAGAGTTGGGGTTTTTCAAAGGAATGGTAGGTGCTTAATATGGTCCAGCTTTTTATTTTTATTTTTTTAATTGTGTTGAATTTCGATTTAAATACCACTGGACTTTATCATATTGAATGGCATCTATAAAATTTTATCTCTTTCTTCTTTGGCATACAATTTGTAGGTTTTATAAGCATCGATTGTGGGGCAACCAACGATTACTTGGATGAAGGCATTGGTATATTGACCACAAGCACACTGTACATCTCTTAGAATACGTTTGGATTGGGCTGAATCTCTTCGCGTCTGCATTTCCGCCTTTTCTTCTTCTTCTTTTTTTTTTTTTTTTTTGGCTGGGATGTGCACTATTCACCGTTCATTGGCCATCAACCGTGAATTTAGGCCAATGAACAGTAATTTTAGGCGTAAACAGTATTTTTTACTCATTAAAAAATTATTTTGCTACAATATTTTTCAGTTTCAGTTTTCAGTTTTCAACTGTATTCAAACTGACCCTTAGTCCCACGAAAGCACTTCCATTCTTATTTTTTATTTCTTTTTCTTTTGCTTTTCACGCCTGCATCCTGGACTCCTTTCTTTAATTTTCTTTCTTCTTGCATAGCTGCTCTTTTTTTCTTTCTTTGTCTTCCACTAATTCACATCAGCATGTGAAGCCTTTATAGCCTATAAAACAAAAATAGTTTATAATCATTCACAAATTAACATAGGAATATGGCTAAATATGCAAATATGAAAGAACTTTATTATGTATATTTCATGGCATCAAGCTGCAAGTTCAATATAATAAAAACTAAATTGATTATTACCAAAATATAGGAACCAATGCAGAATTTTGTCAATAAAGCAAAAAATAAAAATAAAAAAACAATATAAGTTTGAAAGTATTGCAATATCGATCAACGCCACTTAGCGGTAAAAGAGAACGGTTTTTACTTTTATCAACCCTTTGTTGGTCTGATCTCGATTCCTTCAACAATGAGGCCAGTCTTCACGATATTAGTGTCTACCTCCAAAAGTCTAATCTTCAATTCATCGTCTTCTCCTCCCTCATTGAAAATCTCACCCAACTCAATCTCAAACCACCCATCTTTTCTTAGTTTCGGATGTGAAATGCGTTGCTGCTGCGGCTGTACAATCTGGTCTTGCTGCCTTGGCTCCCCGGCCGGCAGGCTGGCCCAAACAAACAGTTTGTTTAAAGACTTCACCTTCTCCATTAGTTCCAACTGAAGCCTTTGGAGGAGGTTTGTATCCATGGGCTCCCCTCCTCAACTTGAACACAAGGTAAGTGGCATGGTTTGTTTTGGGAGACAGCATGGAAGTCGATATCTTGCCACAGATGTCAAACCACCGCACACTTTTAAGTTCAGCTACCTCTAGGAACCTGTTTGATTTTTACATGTACATAATTAAAAACTAAATGAAAAGCCTAAAATTAAAAAAGGAGTACTAAAATAGAGTAGGGACACACCTGGATTCAGGTAGAGAAATCCATCTCCAATACTGAGGGGTGCTACTCCATATAATGCACAGGTCCCTTGCCGCAAGAAGGTAACATTTCTTACTGCTCGATTTGTCCAAGAAAAAGCTCTGCTAGAAAGAAAGAAGATGAGCACAGATATGGTTCTATTCAGCATGGTGCTGCTTTCACTGGCCAAAAGCATAGATACAACCAAATCTTTCATAATTTGAACTCAGATCCTTTTGTGTTTTTATTGAGTCAGTGGAAGCTTTGATACCAAATTGTTGAACAAAAGAGGACAATACATATTGAAGAAGAGAACAAACTTTTATTGACAAGTTGACAGTACACTCTTACAAAGACACAAGTCACACTTATTTATTAGACAAACACGACAACCACTTGACCTTTTATAAGATACACTCACTCACTAAATACACTTGCATACACTTCTTTAGACACCTACTGACACTAGGACACTTCTTTTGACTTTGCGTCACTTTTCACTCTACAAAACTTGGTGCTTATGACACACTTCACACAAGTCACACGGCATGGGCACCATCACTTTTTTTTTTTACTAGTTTTATGTCGGTTAAGAAACCGACTTTGAAATCTCTAGGCCATTCTTTTTACTAAACAGTTAAGTATTTTTCTGGTGAAAGTGGTCAAATACCATCATTTTCAGAAATTTGTAGCAAAAAAAAATTGTTTCGAAACTTATTAGGAAAAACCCACTTTTATGGTACTCGAGTTTGGACACTCGAGTTTCTAGAAGTTTTGCCACCATGGCACTGCTGAGATGGAAATTGGGAGATTAAAAAAAATAATGCGATACTCGAGCTTAGTATTCTCGAACACAATACTCGAGTATAACATGCTTGAGTACCTTTTATAAATAAAATGCTGTTTATTTTATTTTTACGGTAGTCGAGCTCACCAAGCTCGAGTACCTTGTAACTTTTTTTTTGGGGGGGATTATCAACAAATAAACATAAACATAAAATGCTCGAGTACCTTGTAACTTTTCTTTTCTTTTCTTTTTTTGGATCATCGACAAATAAACATAAACATAAAAATAAGTAGTTTTTTTTATGTTTTTATTTATTTTTGTACTCTCTCCCCATCTTGTAATCTTGTAACCTTTCTCTTCAGACAATTTTATTTTCAAGCTTGTATCAAAGAAAGCAGTTTGTTTTCAAGTTTATCAAAGACTGAAGTTTTTATTGTAGAAATAAAACACCTAGTGAAAAGTTACAAGGTACTCGAGCTTAGTGAGCTAGAGTACTGTAGAAATAAAAAAAACAGCATTTTATGTTTATGTTTATTTGTCGATTATCCAAAAAAAAAAAAAAAAGTTACAAGGTACTCAAGCTTGGTGAGCTCGAGTACCGTAGAAATAAAATAAATAGCATTTTATTTATAAAAGGTACTCGAGCATGTTATACTCAAGTATTGTGTTGCATGGTACTCGAGTATACCAAGCTCGAGTACCACATTGTTTTTTATAATCGCCCAATTTCCACCTAAGCAGTGCCATGGTAGCAAAACTTATAGGAACTCGAGTGTCTTAAACTCAAGTTCTAAATGGTACTCAAGTTTGCCAAACTCGAGTACCATAAAAGTGGTATTTCTCTCATAAGTTCCGAAACAGTGCTTTTTTGCTTCAAATTTCTGAAAATGGTGGTATTTGACCATTTTCACCTATTTTCCCAGCAAACTTCTAGACTCTTCTTCCTTTTGTCTCTATAGTTTCGGTTCTACATTATTCTAGGTTCTAGCTTATTTTTTTTTCTATAGTTTAGTGTTGATTTCTAACAGTTTTATTCTATTTTTCTATTCGCAGATTGTGCTATAACTAAATTTATGCATGATCACATAACTAATTTAAACCAAAAGCAATTTCAAGAGTCCATAGTGAAACCAATCCACCCAATGTTGCTGCTTCCATGTGGATCAGACTTACCAGGTTATTAATTTTCAAATCTGTTAGCCATATGAAGATTAACTATTGAGTTTCAGGGGTGCTAGCATAGAATACAATAACAATGAGTATGTGAGCCAAAGCCTCACACAAAGTTTGAGAAAGCCTCACACAATAACAATAAGTATGCTAACTCGTATAAATTTGTTATAATTTTAGCATTATCCTTTAGATTTTATAAAGAACTAACCAATATCAAATGTTCAATGTTAGTGTGTGGTTATGATTGGGGATCACACCATAATACGGTGCATCCTCACATATGACATAACTCCACTTAGTGGATGGTGTTGCTTTGGACATAACTGTTTCTAAAGAGAGAGACAAGTAAATGGGTATAAGCTAGGAAGGATAGACACAAACACGGGCACGAGTACGGGTACAACACAAGTATATAAATTTACACAAAATTTAAGATCTTGACCCTTGGTATCTATTCTTCCCACCCCCCCCCCCCCCCCCTCCCACAAAAGTTTTGCAAATTGAACCATTAAAAAAAAAATTAGCTAACCGTTCCTTTTGCCCAGTTGCTCCAAGAATACCAAGATAAACCTTCATAATTCACAAATTTGGATAATAATGAAAAACTCTAGACAAACCCAAATTACCAACAAACAAATAACTTATTTGGTCTATAACAATAACAAAAAATACTAAAACAATTACAAATCACAAATCCCTAACCAAATAAATCACAAAACCCCAAAAAAAATTACCAAAAATTCTCTCAATTAAGAGCTCTCCGTCTCTCCCAACCTTCCACCCTTCTTCCTTGGGTCCACTGGTGACTCCACAATCAGCTGAAGTATAGTCTCTCTCTCTCTCCTCTCTCTCTCTCTCTCTCTCTCTCTCTCTCTCTATGTGTGTGTGTGTGTTGTGTGTGCGCGATTATTGTCTTTAGACATGTATTATTTGCTTTGATGAGTTCTCTTTATTTTATTAGGGCACATTTGGTACACTGTAATAGTTATTACATTGTAATAGGAATAAGTATTACAAGTAATACAAGAAGTTGGAATAACATAACTATTCCTATTCATTTGTTTGGTGATAACATTGTAATGGAAACCTCGATCTATGTTAAGATAGTGGAATGTCATTATATTTTTGTCAAATTTCCTAAAATACTAATATAGTTATTTTTATCACAACATATAGATACCAATTTATAAATAAAAACAATATAAAACTAAATACAATTTATAATTTTACTTGGTGTATTGATAATATTTTTTACTATTAACAAGTCGCTGAAAGCTATTGGTTATGAAAAAAAATTCAATAATGAATGAAGAATTTAAGCTATTTTTTTTTATAAAAAAACAATGAATGAAGAGTTTAAGCTATCACCTATGCAATTTTTTTTTTTTTTTTGTGCATTTCAGTTAGACTTTAGACAATAATAATATGGTTATTACTTCTACTATTTTTGGGCTTAAATAAGTTTTTTTTTTTTCTTGAATTGAAATAAAGTTATTTGTTTACTATTTTTTTTATGTCGGAATTTATTTACTGTTATTGTTAAGCTAAAATATTTAAAAATGATTATCTGATTATTTATTTAAAAGAAATATTTTTATAAAATGATGTAATGGTAGTTTTGTGAATAAAAAGGCATGTGATGGCATTGTAAAGGAAGCACCTTCCTAGAAACTTCCTTTCTACCCCTCCCAAGTGTCATAAATGTCATCTCATTTTTTTTAAACACTTTTCATCCCTCTTCTTAGACTACTCAAGCGTCTGCAAATCTATAACACTTCTCCTTCATCTCATCTTCTTCGCTCAACTTTTTTTTTTTTTTAAATCGGTTTTCTTTTCTAACGTCCGCACCATCAAATCCAAAAGAAGCTACTCAATGAAAACACATTCTTCAATTTAGCTCAAAAATTCATATTCTGTTTGGAATGATGAAATTTCAACCAGAACGCCGGTACAGGCCGAATTTTGGAACGGAATAGAATAGTGGGGTTACCTATATCGAAAGGAAAAATTCCAATTGAAACAGAACGGTATTTAAAAAATTGATCCTGTACTGTGTTTGAAGAAATTTATGGAATAAGGAGGAAGATGACAAAGAGGGAGATGGGATTATTTTGGTTTTTTTTTTTTTTTTTTTTGTGGAGAAACTTTTGGTTTGGGTTTGTGCTCATATTTACTGTTTTGTTTTGGTTTTGGATTATGCTGCACTTGTGATACAGAGGAAGATGGGAGGAGAAAGAGTTTATCGGGTTTTTATAAGGAAGATGTTAGGACATATGTGTTTCACATATTAGGAATATATGTCACTATTTTATGTAATTGGATAATCCTTTGACAAAACATGCTTTACTTATATTTGGGTAGATCTAGGATGTGTTTAATACTTCAAGAAACAAGGTTTCAAGATCAAGTGTTAAAACCATGCAAGTCTGTCCAAGATTCAAGCTGAAAAATGCCTATCATTAAAGCTCGGCAGCTAGCATCTATCGAGCATTGAAGAGCTGTCTCAGCCCGTGGCTCAACAGCAGCTTGATAGATAGGGTATCTGTCGAGGTTTATGAAAAACAGATTTTTCAGTTCTATTTTCTTCCAATCCGTGATTATGTGTTTAGGCTTTCTTTTCTCACAACCCTAGACATATAAAAGGATTATTTTAAGGGTCATCAAAGGTGACACAAGTTGCACAAGTGTTGAGAAAAGTTGTTCATGCAAATTGTGACCGGAGACAAAGTTTTTCCTAGTTCATCTTTCTTGTGAAGAAGTTACTGTGTTTATACATCGTAGGGTTTTGTGACCAAGGAGCTTCTCAATCTTCATCATGTGATGAACTGAAGAACTTTACAGCCAACAACCTTCTCTAGTTGGTGATTGAAGTCGCATACTGGGATCCGCGCAATTGGTTGGTCACGTACTGAGAGCCGTGCATTGAAAATGAGAGATTATCACTACAGAACAAGTCCAGTTGGATATGGGGGTAAGGGTTCAAATGTAGGTCGGTATAAAGTACTGGGATTCCTGTACTTGTAACCGTTTGTTTTGATAATAGTGGATTATCGTGGGTGGTGACCTTAAATTCACCCAATGGGGTTTTGCCTCGGTGGTTTTCCCCATTTGTAAACAAATCACCTGTGTCAAATTTATTTTCCCTTGCATTTAACTTAGTTGGTGATTTATTTGTGCTACCATGCTCATTGCATATAATTGAATCTAATTAATTCACTTTTTTAGGAAATTTAGACCCTGGTTGATATAATTAACAAATTTTAAATCCAAGTTGTTAATTAGATTAATTATAAGTAAAACTTGTTAAAACAAACAAACATCAATATCATTTCAATAATGAATGCAGCGGAAAAGTAAATAAGACAAGATATGATGACCTAGGAAAACCAATGAAACAAACTAGTTTCACAGTAAAAAACCTGGAGGGAAACCTTCCCGAAAAGCAATCCACTATAGTAAAGAGAAGTTTCAAATCTAGTACAAAACTTTTGTCCCTAGACTCTACAATCGCCTTAGATGAACTCACAACAGAAACCTTGTACTACTTCAGAACCTCTGAACTCTTTAATATATGAACACCACCCTTTGATGCATGAATCCCAGTACGTGACTAACTAATTGCGCAGATCCTAGTATGCAACTTAATCACCAACTAGAAGAAGATTGTTGGCTACAAAGTTCTTCACTTTATCAACAATAAAGATCAAGAAACACTTGGTTACAAAACCCTAAGGCCCAAAGATGCAGTAGCTTCTTTTAGAGAGAATAAGGCATCGGTCACCTTTTGCATATGTTCTCCTTATATTCTCTTATATGACGGCCTCTAAAATAAGGCTTATATATGTCTAGGGTTGTGAGAAAAGAAACCCTACACAAATACATAAGCTTGGGCCGAAAATTAGATCTGGAAATCTGAATTCCCGTAACCTCGATAGATACCTCGATCGATCAAGAATCTGTCGAGCTCATTCATTAAATCTCGATAGATAGCTATCTGTCGAGCAGCTGTTGAGCTATCTGTCCGAAGGTGTCGAGCTATCTATCTAGCTTTAATGAATAGCCCTTCTTCACTTGTTTTTTGGTCCAATCTTCATAGCTTTAATACTAGACTTGAACAACATGTTTCTTGAAGTATTAAACACATCCTAGATCTACCCAATTACAAGTAAGGTGCGTTTTGTCAAAGGATTAGTCAACTACGTAAATATTGACATATGTTCCTAACATGAATCACATATGTCCTATCAATGTCCCCCTTTGGCAATCCGTGACAAAACCACAACAAACAAATAAACATATGGGAGAAGTTATAAATCACTTAACATATATTCACTTGTTGAATACAATAAAATCTATCCTAACACAAACTTTTGAAAAACTTTGCAAGAAGATAGTTCATGGCAAGAAAGACTTTAACAACCTATATTTCCGAAACACTTTAAACAAAACTCATTAAAGCATCTTGGTGTGAAACAGAAATAATAGATTGCATATAAGATATAAGAAACATGTATATAAAGAAGGAAAAGAAACAACACATGTAAAGGTAGGTGAAGAAAACAGACATCATTATATATATATATATATATATATATCAAAGATAATCACAACGTATGTAAACATGGTCACAAGACCGGTGTACAAGAAGAAGGAGGTAAGCACTCCCCCTAACAACATGAAACATATCTCCCCCTTACAAAGGCATGTATTTCTCCCCCTAACATGTAGAATCTTAAAAAGAAACCACATATTCTCCACAATTTCTTCCCCTTTTTATCATGATTGACAAAGGGTACAAGAAGCTAGAAAGCTTCACCCAAAAAGTATAAAGATGATTAAGGGGGTACAAAGAATCCATAAAAATGCATGAATGTAATGAAACAAGATGCTATGGATGACAAAATAAAAGAAAGATGCAAAACATGTAAAAAACAATGCATGCAAGAGGATCTCGATCAATTGAGAGGTGTCAAGAAGCTATCGAGAAGACCTCGATGGATCGAACAGCTATCGAGAAGCTATTGAGGAGACAGAAAGATGCTCGATCGATCAACCTAACTATCGAGAGGTGTCGAGATTGCGATAAAAAGCAATTGAAGGGCTCGACAGATAAGCCAAGTATCGAGAAGTGTCGAGGAGGTGTCGAGATTACTTAAAAACAGTTTTTCAAGAAGGGAAAAACACATATATGAATGCAATCAAGTATCCAACTCAACCAAGGATCCAAACAACATTTTAAGTTTTCAAAAACATCTCTCAACAAGAAAAATGTAAAGCATTTAAATCCAAAACACACACACACACACACACACTAAACAAGTCTAAACAATTTTATATTTCAAAAATAAGTCAAGACAGTTTAGTAAGTATACATTAACACATGTAAATCTTGTGATGGCCAAATCACATTGTACCTGCACATGTATCAAAAGTAGTAAAGAATATTGCATGTTGTGTGTGGAAGACATCGCAAGATTGCATGAGTGTATACATGTTATGACGATTTGAGATTTAAGAAAATCACTTTAACCCACACACAATCATAATTGTTTGATGGAGACTATTACCTTTGGGGTACATCCTATAACTCCCACATCTCCTAGAATACATGCTTGCAATCATATTTAAAAGCATTTTGATTCTTTTTGCTTTTTATTTTCCTTTGCATTTTATTTTCCTTTGCATATTTTTCTTTTAAGCAAATCATGCATGGGCATATAGTAGAGAGAAAAGAAATACCCAATAATGTTAAGCTTTTGACATTGCACTTTTGTTATGCTGAAGCATATAGATGTTATTTCATGATTGCCAAGCAACAGTAGTGAGATGGTTATTTATGCCTTTCTCTTAGGATTTTCTAGTCCTTCTTGTCAAAAAGAGTGATACGAGTGTTAAGTACAAAAGATTACTTAATCTTACTCATCACAAACACAAGCCACAAAGCTCACTTACTTAGTTGTACAGAGAGATGCTCATCTAAGTTACAAAAGATACAAAGTTTGGAAAACTTTGTTTCAATGGCCATCCAAGGTACACAAGTACCAATGTACACAAACACACATTGTTTTTGTATTTTTCTGATTTTTCTCTTTTTATTTTGAAAAACAAACAAAATAAAGACTAAACAACCAAACAAAAACAGACAAACAACATGAAAGCATGAAAGAAAGATGCATATGCATGAAGGCATGATAGAAAGCTGCAGATGCATGAAAGCATGATTCCAAAAGCAGATAAGAAATCAAGCAAAGAGAGTCCTACTTTAGATAGAAAGAATTAAAGCAGAGTACAAACAGAAAAGACAATTAAGTCTTAGGCTCCTTTCTCACTCACACAGCACGAGTCTTTAGCTATGAAGATGAAAAGGCACGTGTCCTAGTATGTCTACTAAAGGACATAGAAGAATTAAAATTCTCCTGAAATTGAAGTAAAAAGCTCAAAAATTTTAATAGCTCTCCAAACAAAGGTATAGGTCTTTGAGAGGAAACCTGTGACCGTTTGGACAATTACTTATGAGGATACAACTTAAAGTAATTAGGATGAGTGTGTCCAGAAACACTACAATGGTGACAAACATGAGTAGTTTTAGAGCTATTCGGCTTCCTAGAAGGGGGTCTAACCTTAGAGGTTGACAGAGACCTCAACTTAGGACAATTTGGCCTAATATGACCAACAATATGACAGTAGTTAGGCTCAACAACAAATTTGGCACTAGTTAATTTTTCAACTTCAATTTTAGATTCAACTAGTTGCTCTTCCAAACTTTTAATTTTGTCCACCTAAGATGAAATTTGATTTTTATAATTTTAATTCAAATTATTGGCTTCATCCAATTTTGCAATCAAATCATCTTTTTCAAGCTTTACCTTTTTAAATTTAGCTTTTAATTTTGTAGAATATTCAAGAGATTTCATACAAAAATTATAAAGCTTGCAATAGGCATCTTGAATATCATCATCATCATTCAACACAAGATCTTGCACATCAAAACAATCAAGAGATTCCATGACAACGAGGATCAAATATCACACTCAAGAAATTAATCCAATCAAAGTGTACTTGCTCCGATACCACTTGTTGGGAAATTTAGACCCCAATTGATATAATTAACAAGTTTTTAATCCAAGTTGTTAATTAGATTTATTATGAATAAAACTTGTTAAAACAAACAAACATCAATATCATGTCAATAATGAATGCTGCAGAAAAGTAAATAAGACAAGATATGATGACCCAGGAAAACCAATGAAACAAACTAGTTTCACAGTAAAAAACCTGAGAGGAAACCTTCCCGAAAAGCAATCCACTATAGTAAAGAGAAGTTTCAGATCTAGTACAAAATTTTTGTCCCTAGACTCTACAATCCCCATAGATGAACTCATAGCAAAAACCTTCTACCGCTTCAGAACCTCTGAACTCTTTAATATATGAACGCCACCCTTTGATGCATGAATCCTAGTACGTGACTAATTAATTGCGCGGATCTCAGTACGCAACTTAATCACCAACTAGAAGAAGATTGTTGACTGCAAAATTCTTCACTTCATTAGCAATGAAGATCAAGAAGCACTTGGCTACAAAACCCTAAGGCGCAAAGACGTAGTAGCTTCTTTCAAAGAGAATAAGGCATCGATCCCCTTTTGCATATGTTCTCCTTGTATTCTCTTATGTGACGGCCTCTAAAATAAGACTTATATATGTCTAGGGTTGTGCGAAAAGAAACCCTACACAAATACATAAGCTTGGGCCGAAAATCAGATCTAGAAATCTGAATTCCCGTAACCTCGATAGATACCTCGATCGATCGAGAATCTATCGAGCTCATTCATTAAATCTCGATAGAGAGCTATCTGTCGAGCAGCTATCGAGCTATCTGTCTGCTGGTGTCGAGCTATCTATCCAGCTTTATTGAATAGCCCTTCTTCACTTGTTTCTTGGTCCAAAATTCATGGCTTTAATACTAGACTTGAACAACATGTTTCTTGAAGTATTAAAAACATTCTAGATCTACCTAATTACAAGTAAAGTGCGTTTTGTCAAAGGATTATTCAACTACATAAATATTGACATATGCTCCTAACATAAATCACATATGTCCTATCAATCTTCCCCTTTGGCAATCCGTGACAAAACCACAACAAACAAATGAACATATGAGAGAAGTCATAAATCACTTAACACATATTCACTTGTTGAATACAATAAAATCTACGTATAAAATTGGAATTAGACAAAACATTGAAATTAGAGACTACTTATAAAATTGGACAGACAATAGTTATCATTACTATAACAATTCAGTAGGGTTTAGTCAGTGTTCATGCTCTGCTTCATTTAAACATCTACAATAATAATAATCTCTAATAAATGCATCAATTAACCTTTTTTTAACCACAGTAAAACAAATATGTACAATCTGCAAATCTCAACAATAATAGAGGATTTAAAAGTTCTCTTTGACCAAATAGAATAACATCCCAAAACAATAACTAAATATATCCTTCTTTGTCACTCTTGTACACGACATCCATCCCATATAGCATCATGCCAAAGACAACATGGCATTCCATCAAACTTTTTAAAGGAAATAAAAAGTAAGAGTGCAAGAAAAGAAAAAAATCCAGGTTATAAAAATGTGCACTAAACAGATGGTGTTCAAATACATTTTGAAAATAATATAAAAATCCTCCACATGTTGCTAATTCAACACATAGACACTCAAATTCATGTGATGAGTCTACCCACACCTAGATATGAAAAAAAGATCTTGATCTACCTTAATCAATGAAATCTTCAAATTAGCACTTGAATTCCATTCACTTACAAACCAACAACTTTGAGTACAAAATTACTTATTTAATAGGAAAAACAACAACCTAAGCCTATGTGCAAAAATTAGTGAAATTAAGATGGATGCACAGAGTTCCAAAATAACTCTACAAAACAAAGTATTCAATAGTATGAAAGATAGAGACTAACAATTAAATAGATACAACAGAGAGAGAATTTTGAGTTCCTAGGCCTCTTAGATTTTACTGTTCTCTCTTCATGCCATAAAATTGAACCGCAATACACGCATACATAAGAAGGTGAGCCAAAAATCCAAGGTTCAGTAAATTTTCCTATATGAATTTTACAATATGGGAACAACATTAATAACATGAACAAATATGGAAGCCAAGTTTTCTTCTTCTTTTTTTCTTGTAAATTTAAGTTAAGTCATTTACTTGGAAATTCTTCACAACCACTCATTTTCTGATTCATGGATTCCTTGAGGAGCATCACAACAATTAGACCCATCTTCTACCAAAGCATCATCTGTACTCACGTTCAACCTAGTTTCTCCAAAGGAATGGCCCATTGCAACATCGATATCTGATAATCAAATGTGAATTAAACGTTTTATTTTCAAATTTTTTAAAAAGAATGTTTAAAGAACCAAAAAGTACAGTGTGGTAGAAAGAGAAGGGAACCTCTTGACGCATAAAAGTTCATACTTGTACCACGTGAATGCAACTAAAAGCATACATGAGTTAATGCCGTTCTATCCCTCCTTTTTTCTTTTTCTTTTTCTTTTTTTTTTTTTTTTTCAGTTCAGCAATGACCATTCCCCTGAATTTCCTAGCCTGGGTAGGTTTATTTTGTAAACTATTTTTTCTTTCATGCCATTTTCTTTTGGATCGTTTCTCAAACATTATCGTTTGTCTTTTTAGGCGTGCTTCTCTTGCATTTTCCTTTCTTTTTTTTTTCTTTTTGCTATCATATCATGGTAAAGGAAAGAAATAAGCTTTAGCATTTATTTTTAGAATCAAAGAGTCCATATTTGATAATATTTAAAACTATTTTAGTTCTACCTTTTTTTATTCAAGCATTAACAAAGGACAAAGAGTTATAAACTAAATGATAACTACAAAGGAACATTAGGCTTTCCTAACCTTTCAATTTAATTCAGTAGTTCTTCTCAAATAGTAGCCAAAAGTCTCATATGTCCAGGATGACTGATCTGAATTAACATGTGAGGGAAAATATGTCATTATAAATAAAAATTCCTGATAAGAGTCAATATACATGAGGTACTAGAAACTGAGATCCTATAAAACATGTGATTGTGTGTCATATAATTAATTATAATTATCTAAAATTCAGAAAACATGGCAGTTTTATATATATGAAACATTACAAATTTTGAATCAATATCAAACCCAAATTTAACAACATATATAAAGTAATATTTTATGTTCTATTTTGTATATAATGATTCTGCTTTTGGTTTTTGGTCAATTTCTACACTATCTAAAGCAATTTAATACCTTAGTTTTACAGTAATAAAATATACTATTTGGATTCTCTCTTTTTTGTTCTTTTGTTTTTACTATGCTTTCTAATCAGTTTGCCTAATCTGTTGCAATAAGCACATTCTTCGATGCTCCAACTCATTCAAAAAGCAATTAGCTTCAACATCTATAGATGTTCCAAAGGCTACATTGCAGTTTATGTTAAAGAGAGCGAAATGAGGTGCTTTGTAATTCCTATATCATTCTTGAACCAGCCTTCATTTCTAGAATTGCTAGGTAAGGCTGAGGAAGAATTCGAGTATGATCATCCAATGGGTGGTCTCACAATTCCATGCAATGAAGACATCTTCATTGATCTCACTTCTCGCTTACACGAATTGTGATATGGTGCCTCTAAGATGAAACAGTAGTGACAATTTTGTATATCTATGTAAATTCTTTCTTTAGGTAGAAGAAGAGATGGGGATTGTCCATCCACTAAAGATGTTACAATTAGAAATACTCTAGCCCTTCTCACATTCTCCAGAGAAATGTAAAATTGAGTCATCTTTTTGTTGGAAGGAGTTCATTTTGGTTTTATGATATTCCTTGTCCTTTTAATTTGATTTAACATGCATGACAAGGATTTCTGTGGGTAATAGTGATTTGTGCAATTATTCTCTTTAGAGACTATGATATATCTACTCCCTTTAATTTAATTTAACTTGGCATGATGTTTCTATGGATAATAGTGATCTATGCAACTTTTCTCATCTCAAAGTCATCCTCAATGATTTATTGGAACAATTTTTTTTTTTACGTACTTAAGAATGTCCTTCCATTGTTCAAAGATTTCAATTGAAACCAATTAATGAAATCATCTAGCTGAGCTGGTTTTTGGTTTGCACAGCATGTGAAACCAAAAAATGACATCTCTTAACCATTAGAGCAGAGATTGCAAACTATTTTTCTTGTTGCATCAAATGTTGTTGCCTTACTTTCTACTTTTAAAGTCCTACAGCAGAAGGTAAGATCCAATTCATGTCTAGTGTAATTTCAAGTGCATTGTATCATGCGTGTGATGTGTAATTGGTGTGCTCTATCTTTTACTGCTCTACAGGTGCATGATCTGTGCAAAACATCTTCCTTAGCGCCACTATTCATAAGATTTTAGTTTCAAGTGTAACACTTTTACAACTGCTTTAGTATTAGTTTATGGATTTTTAGTTCTCTTTCTTGGCTGTGGTGAGCACTTTTGTATACATAACTATTCTTAGTGAAACTGCAAAGAGGACAATACATATAATTGCAACCATTATTTCTAATTGCTCAAAAAAAAAAAAAAAAAAGAAGAGCATAGCAATTTTAAATTGCAGCAGAGAAAGATGAAAGAAATACTACAAACAAAGCCTAAGAAAACACTGAAAATATGGGTTGAATTGTAAAAGGTAATGCAACAGTTCAGTGAAAATTTAAATCTGAAAAATGAAGGTTTGGACCATGACAAATCAAACCTTGATTTTGCATTTGTTAGTGGTTCATGTACAGCCCAGAATTCAAATAGCTACAAAATCTATCCTTGTAACAATAACAATAAATAAATAAAAAATTATTCCATACTTGAGTTGGACTAAATAAACTAATTAACTTAAAATTTAAGGAAACATATATATAAAAAGTGCAGGTGAGAAGTTCCAAGAAAATCATGCGTACCTTCTGAATACACCGTTGAAGAGAAGTGATGGGGGCAGACAAAAAACAGAGCAAAGAAACATAACCCAAAACCAAAATCACCGTCAAGGCTGTGATTGAATGGAGCTGAAGATGGGTGGTGCTAGACCAAAAATGTAACCCTAAAACAAAATCAAGTCTTTCAAAAGCCTAAATCATATTTAAAATTGAGGAAAAAAAAATTTGATAGAGAATCCAAAAACCCAAAACAAAAACAAATCAAATCTAAACCTATCCAACAAAAAAACTCAATCAAAAGTAACATTTCATTCCTAAATCTAAAAAATAGGGAAAAAAAAATCTATCGATACCAGTACTTTTGGCAGTCCAAGTGTGGCGAGGGACCCAAACTGCAGTAAACATAAATCATAATTATGGCATGATTTTGGTTTTTTCTTTTAAAAATTTATTTAAAAAATCAAAAATCAAAGAAAGCTAAAAAAGAAAACTCACCCTGTAATAGAGTACCGCCGGTTGAGGGAAGCAAGATTTTTGGTGGTCAGAGTCCGACAGTGGTGCTAGCCTGAGATGCCTCTCTATCTTGCTAAACTCTACCTCCCTCTCTATTCTCTAATTCATCTCCATGTCCCAAGCCTCATCGCCTCTTTCTCTATTTCTCTCAGTGTCCCAGGCTTCTTTGTATTTTAACTAGTTATTTTACTCTTATACTGAAAGGCTAACGGTGTGTTAAGACAATGAAACAATATAATGTATCGCTCTTAAACAGTGTTGTAGCATTACCAAACAATATAATTTATCACTTTTTAACTTATACGTGGCTGAATTTTAGATGAGCATTTTTCCTACGTGGCCCTTAAAATAATCATTTTATATGTCTAGGGTTGTGAGAAAATATATTTTATAAAATATCTTTTGCTATTAATTAGCCAATATTTTACTGGGTGTATTGATTTAGTGGTTGACATGGGTTTAAACTTTGAACTATAGTTATTAATATATAGCATAAAAAAGGTTGAGTATAGAATAATATTACAAGAATAAAACCGAATTTTTATGTATTTATAATATTAACGGCAAATTACAACTTACTCATTTGTGGTTTGGCCAAAATTTAAGTTATCTACCTGTGGTTTTAAATTTAACACTTTACACACCTAAGGTTGGCTCAGTTAAAGTTTGGTAACACACCTCTATTAAAAACATGGCTAAATATGTAATTTTGCTCCACTTTTATGTCTTTCTCCTCCAAAAATACAAAAAACATAAAAATACAAGATCAAATAAGATAAAAAATAAAAAATAAAAAATAAAATCCAGTGCAACACTTGCATCATGGAATTTCAAACCACTAGTAGACAACTTAAATTTTGGCTAAACCTTAGGTGGGTAAAGTGTCAAATTTCAAACCATAGGTAGGCAACTTAAATTTTGGTCAAACCACATGTGGGTATATTGTAATTTTCCCTAATATTAATTTCTTAATTATAATAGTTATGATGCCACCATTTCTATCTATTCCATCTCTTTTGGAACAAAAAACCAAGAACTACTCTTTTTCAATTCTTTCTTAAATTCAATTTTTAAAAACTATAATAACTTCCTATAATTACTATGACTTTTAGTTGATTCGTAGATTATGGGAAAGTAAAAGAAAAAAAGATTCAAAAACTAATAATGATGTTGTCACTTGTTACCTTGCCTCCTCTAGCATCGATATCCCAATTTGTAAAAATTCTCAACTAAAAGACTTTGGCCGGTCCCTCCTAAGTTCAAATCCTAGTTTCGTCTCTGACGAATACGGCACATAAATAAGTTCGAATCCTGGTTCTGTCTCTGACGAACATGGCACATAAATGAAGTGTCCATGTTTCCTAGGTACAAGGCTATAACTCTTGGTGTTGATATGTATGATTATACAGGTTGTCTATTCCCAAGGACCAATATTTAAGAACTGACCTTTTTTCCTCTCTTGATTCTCCCGGGGGAAAAAATGGAGGGTAAAATGCTTATTTTCCTTAAACATATTCAGAAACAAGAATTCTAGAAGTAATAAACACAAGAAACTGTCTTTTTTTTTTTTAATAAATTTACTGTGACTGCTTCAACCTTAAAATGAAGAACCTAACATGTTTGAAATTGAATTGATCACCCGTATATAATTTACTGAAGCAAAAATAATAGCATTGACAAATCAAACATTGAAAAGATAAAACGATTAGTTATTAATATTATGGGATCGTTAATAGTACCTTGTTAGAGTCGTCGATTAGGATGGGGTTATCGGAGAGAGTGAGGTAGAGCTATTTCTTAGAAGACAAATTCTAGCAATCCTATACGTTTTTAGACCCCTTAAAACACAAGTTGATTAACCTAGTTATTTAGCCAAATGATTACTTAGGTAAATTATTCAAATCTAGGTTAACACAAGTAAATCATATCATGTAGATAATGCAGAAAATAAAGAACATAATGATATGATAACCCAAGAAAACCAAATCGGTAAAACACCTTGGGAGGATTTAACTTAGCTATCATCAAGGTAAAACAGATCTACTATGAAAGAATTGAAGTTTTACAATAGTGACTTAGACCACTAACATCCTATTGCTACCTCAAGTAGAAAACTTAGAGGCTGTTTGGATGTCCAATTTCCATAACTCATAACTCTGTTTCCATAACTCATAACTCAAAAATGGTGGGACCTATAGCGAGAAATCCATTTGGGAGCACCATAACTCTGTTTCCAGTTTTTTGTTTCCATCACTCAATTCTTTGATTTTTGAGTTATGAGTTATGGAAATTGAAAACACATTTTAGGTGTTTTTAGTTTCCATAACTCATCATAACACATTTTTTATGGGTCTTCTACAACGGCTCTTCACTCCCACAGATCACACTCTTAAATCTCATCTCCATTCACTTGGTTTATCCTCTTTTTTTTCCTTCTTTTCTTTCCTTTTCACGTTGGTTTCTGGGTTTGGTCTTTGTACCCACAAATTACAGGCACCAAACCCATTCAAAGATTACCAGCACCAAACCCATTCAACTGATATACCCACAAATTGGCACCAACAATACCTATTCAAACCAATTCAACCAATATACCCATTCAACAGATCAACACCAACAATACCCATTCAACCGATATACCCATTCAAACAAAACAATGCCCACAAAAAATCTTTACAAATTTCACCGATAAAACTTAAGGGATCTATGAAAAATCAAGCCTTGGTGACGGTGGGTTGAAAAGGTGGGAGATCGGCGCCGCCAATACATGTCGGAGGACATTGGCCCCGTCTTCTATCTTAGTTGGGTTTGGGTTTGTGCTTTGGGAGAGTGACAGGGCTAAAGGGGGAAGGGGAAATGAGAAAAGAGAAAAAGATGGGGATGAAAGGTTTTTCGCAGGTACAAAACAATATATCTCTGACCAAGTGACGAGTGAGTGATGGTGCCAAACGGGGTGGGGTGTTTTAAGTGATGAGTAATGAGTGATGAGTGATAAGTGACAGAAATTGAGTGATGAAAAAAAAGCATCCAAACAACCCCTTACTATCACGACCACATGACAGCTCCGAGTCCACGGACTACTTCTTTCCTTGATCCACAACAACCACAAGTACTCCTACTTGTGTTTCTCTTTAAGCTCTTGAAACAACAACTGAAGCGATCACCAAGCTCTCGACATCAATCTTGATCTTGATAACCCTAAGTGCGTATGAAGGCAAACACCTCTAGATCTCACAAGAGATTCACACACACACAGCATATCAACCACCTAAAAACGTGGCTAGGGTTTTTCCTTTTATACTTAAGGAAAAACATAAAATCCTAAACATCATATGGGCTTGGGCTAAGTTGGAAAATTCTGCAGAAAAACATTCTGCACGAGGTTCGATCAATCGAGTCTAATTTTCCATCGAACAAGCCTTGCAGAAAGTGAATAGTAATTTTCTGCAATTACTCGATTCCAACTTTACAGTAAGCATACTTTGAGTAGTCTAAATCTAGACTCTAAGTTTTGATCATAGTTTGCCAACATTACACATTGAAGTTCTAAAATATTTAGATCATAAATCCTTAGAACCTAACAAATCCGATGATGATGATGATCGAGCAATGATGGCTTGATAATCGGACGGCAAAAATCTGTCCAAACAACGTTGGACTTAGCAGCCACATGGAATTTAGGAGAAGCCGTACAAGCTCTGCACACATCCTTAGGGCTCGTCAATGCTATTATGTTCGATATGCGTTCCTCTGGTAATACTGAAATGTCCACACCGCTAGGAGTACCATTCCTTTTTCCTTCTTTCTCTTTTTCCATCATTTTCTTTTCTCCTCTGTCTCTCTTTCTCTCCCTCACATAAATTCCACTGGCTTTAATAGATGAATATTGCTAGTTTTTGTTCTATTCAATATTATCTATCCTTTATGACCGTAGGTTTCACTTTTGAATGTCCTGGGTGATAGTTTTGCTGAAGCAAGAGGAAACAAAAATTTATATTTTCATTTAAGGATCATTGTACCGCAAGACTATGGATTCCAAATAGAACAAAATTGTGTACCTCTCTTAGCAACCCAAGCTTGTTGCCTTCCAAAGAATTTACGTCTCTCTCTATTTCTTTTTGGGTTTTCAAATTACTACAGTATTACTCAGTAGTTCTGATGGCCAATTCCTAATGTGATAAATAAAAATCTTATTTTTATTTAAGACTTGTAAAACCTAAGAGAGAATTTGGATGTGGGATCCTTAGAGTATTAGCATCCGGGGATGCAAAAAAAAACCTATTTTGCATCCTCAAACACTACTTTATTTATTTTACCAACTCATTTTACAACTCACCTTACATCCCAGTTTTTATTTTTACATTCAACCCAATAAAATAATATAAACTACCTGATAAAATAATAACAAGTATTATTCTCTCCTTTTCGCCACTCACTTTTTCTCTTCACACACAACCACATATTAAAATTTTTTTTTTTTTTACAACCTATGAACAGTAAGGTTGCATATATGCAACCTTACTATTCATAAGTTGCAAATTTTTTTAAGTTTACAAATCTGGATGGAGTGAGTTTTGGGTGGCTTTAGGTTGTAAAATAGCAACTAGGGGGTGTTTACACCCCCCCCCCCCCTCCCCCAATGCTAGTGCTCTTAGGGATCCTAATCTTCAGTTGTAGGATTAATCAATAACTTTTTGAATGTTATTGACTTATCTTAAGACTCTTTCAAAATTATTCCTTAATTTTCTCAACCATATCAAGAAAATATTTGAACTTCTACAGATTGCAATAATGTCCATCAACACATTGCAATTAACCTCTGAAGATTAGAGAATTACATATGAGGTCCCATTACTTACAATTTTATATCTATGTCCTTCCACCACACACTATATTCCCACAAGCCACTAGGACTAGATTAATATCACTTTCATGTCCTTAGCTTATGTAACCCTTAATTTCTTGATTTTATAATTTCTATTGGACTCCAAAATATCTTTGAAAAACTCTTTAAATATATATATATACACACACACACACACACACACAATATTACATATATGAAAAACACTTTTGAAAAAAAGTCACCGGCCGTTTTGTTTTTAGTCCAACTTCAATATGAAAATCAACTGAATATACTATTTTCTTTAGAGACTGGTAGATTCATTGTTGAGCATTTACATATTTTACTCATTACACACATAACCTAACATGTCTGTATATAGCCTTTAAAAAAAGCATTACCAGTTGACATTGTCAAAGTGATGTGCATAATAAATAAATATACACAAACCTCTCATGTTTGAGGACAATAGGAAAATTTTGACTAAACAAACTTTTAACTTTCAATGATCACTCAGATCCAATTCAATGTATGTACTTGTTACATTATACCCACTTGTCTACTTAAAGTCACTACCTCAATGAAAGAGTAAATCATCCTATCATATAATAGCACAACAAGTGTAGGATTCAGTGATGATATTCAATTAATATCTACAGCCTAGAACAATTTAATAATCTATGAAAAATCATTACTCATTGTCTTTGGTTCATTAACCATTAACATGATTTTCCTATAGAGGTGACATCACATGCCACATTTAAACAATGAAATATACCCATAATAATTATGCATGTAAATATATAATTTATTATCAAATAAAAATGCATAGTATTGTTTTTTAGGGCACATAATTCTAACACTAGGCCCATAGGATATTGACAAAAGATTACTCATATTCACGGGTGTGTTATTTGAACCTATTTTGAATACAAAATTTGAGTGCCAAATACACCTTTTCTGGTTTTGCACTTTTTTTTAGGGTGAGGGCTTTTTGATTAAAGAAAAAGTTTGTCTACAGACTTATTTTTAATCAATGGCTATAAACTTATTTGTAATCAATGGCTACAATTCCACTCGATAAAAAAATCTATTCTTGGATTATATTTTCTTCTTATATCCTTCTGTTTGAAAATTTTTCAAAAGATTGAATATCAATAACAATGTCATCAATGAAAATTTTAAATTTCAAACTTTTATAGTCTAAAATTATTAATAAAAAATAATCTTATGAATAGAATAGTAAATAACATCCAATTGGCACCAAATTTGATATGCATGTTAAGAACATATTTAATCCAACAATTAGATTTTTAAAATATTTAATCATATTAAGTTTTTGGCTAAATTACAAAGTATATCCCTAAAGTTTGAGGGTCTTTAAATTTTACACCTGAAGTTTCAAATTTTAGATTTTACCCTCTAAAATTATAGATCATTTGGATAGTTAGCCCCTCTGATAGTGATGTGCTGATGTGTCCATTAAGTGACACATAAGCTGATCATGTATGCTAGATGGACCAATCAAATTGCGCCAACTGAATTAGTTTATTATATATAATTAAATAACTAAAAAAGCTTTAGAAAATTAAAAAATAACTCTTAAAATTTAATAAAATAAAATATTTATTTATTTGTTTTTCATTTCAGCTTGCTCTCATATGAACGCAGATGAATAGAATACCGAGCAAATTTAAACCCACAATGATACTGAGCCTATACAGGGGTTCGGGAGATAATAAGTCGGTACGTAGACGTAAATGATACTAATCCAGTGCGCAACTCCAAATGACGATAAGTTGGTGCGTAAATCCAAGCATGTTGAGCCAGTACGTAGGTCCAAATGATATTGTGTCGGTACGTAGGTTCAAATGATGATGAGCCAGTGCATAGGTCTGAATGATATTGAGCCGATGAGTAGGTTCGAATGATATTTAGCTCGTGTGTAGGTCCAATGATATGTTGGGCCGATGCGTTGGTCCAAATGATATTGAGACAGTGCATAGGTTCGAATGATATGTTGAGCAAGTGCGTAGGTTCGAATGATATTCAACCGGTACGTAAGTCTGATGGATGGTGATTGAGAACTATATTCGCTCAATCAGTCTTTCAAATCTAGAATTTTTCTACAACAGACAAGAAAAAAGGCAAATTAGAATTTTGATGATTGAGAACTGATGATGCCAAGAATATCACCAGTGAGTTGCGAGCACCCTCCGCTTAGAATGGTTCCTGCAAAAAGAAAACAGTAGACCTCAAGAGAGCACCGGTGTGGTGCCGGCCAAAAACCCTCCGAAGGTCAAGTTAGAATCTTGTGCCTTTTTTTACCCTAGAGTGCCAGAGTAAAGAATGTTATGCGTACCTTTGTATCTAGGGTTTCTGGGGTATTTATATTGAGTAGAATCACCTTTCTTTTAGGATACAACTTCCTTCTCAAGTTTCTTTCCATATAGGAGTCTTACCAAACGTGTGCCGCAAGAAGCCCAAGCGTGCACGTTTGCGTAGGGATAAAGAAAAAGCCCAGCTGAAACATGTCAAACAACATGCACCCGGAATTCGCTATCAACATATATATGACGGATACTCAGTACACCTTAACCGTCATGGAAGTATTGCCCACGGTGTCGATCCGTCTTCCTCATATCCGTCCAATCATTTAATTTCAATAGGAATACCCATCTATTATTTTTATCCCCTTCAGTTGCCCCCTTCATTCCTCGGATCCGTCTATGAGATATGACGGATTCAAGGAATGACTATAGCGACGTATGGAGAGGGGACGGTCTCAGTACCTCATTACGGACGACACGTGGCCTGACTTCTGACGATGAACACGTGGTGCCCGTGGATTGGCTATTTTCCAAAATCGAGGCGTCGCTTCGTATCCCGCGCTTTTTATTCTATAAAAACCCCGACATTCCGCCGTTCATTTTCTCTTCTTAAAAAAATTAGAGAGCAGAGCGCAACCGTCACATCTATCGTGCATTCCAGTTGTTCAGCAGATCCGTCCTTCGTTCCTCGTCAGAAACCATTTCGAACCGGTATGCATTCTAAATCTATCTCCGTCTTTCCTTTAATTTCATTGTTTCAAATGTATGCATTTTCTTTAGATCCGTCAGTGTCTTAGGTTATACCGTCACAAATGTAGGTAATGTCTAGTGCGTCGAGTAACCAGTCGTTTGTCCGCGAGGGGGCGGGCTACGATGAAAAGTGTCCGTCAGGTCCAAGAGATCCTGACACTTCAAGTGAAGAGGGGAACCCGTCAAGTACCTCTTCTTCCCTTGATGGTGGTTCCGAGACGGAGAGTTCAGAATCGTCCAGTAGTAGCTTGGACGGTGTGGATCCCCCCGTCCAATCAGTAATTGGCCCAGATGGCTTTAGAGAGTTCGTCATGCTGCCTCTTTGGACGGTCAATGACTTTAGGTCATCCATGACTGACTCTCAACTCAACACACTTAGGATCAAGTATCAAATACCAGACAACATCCGTCTACGCCTTCCCGAAAAATCTGAGAAGTGCTACTACAAGGGGGTAGACGGTGTTGGGATCTACGAGCAAGCTTTAAAGGCGGGGCTCAGATTTCCATTGAGCTCTCTCCACCGTCAACTTCTCCAATACCTTGGTCTGTCCGTCACCCAAATCTCCCCAAACGCCTGGAGGGTGTTCATTGGGGTTGAGGTTTTGTATGGTGCGATGTCCGACGGTTCCCGAAGGTTGACGGTGGAAGAGTTTTTCCACTGTTACCGTCCAACGGAGATCGTCAAATCCAAGGGGATGTATAGCTTCGTAGCTAGAAGCCCACTATTGAGGCTCGTCAGTGACACTCCGGACTCAAACAGAGACTGGAAGAGTCGTTATTTCTTCCTGGAAGGGGACGAGTGGATGTGCCGTCCAGGAGATATAACTAACATGCCCGTCGACACAACATGGGGCATAATGCCTCCGTCGGGTATGTGTATCCCCTTTGCTTTCGTTCAGTCTTTTTTGTTTTGCTTCCTACGTCTAACCGTCCTTTGTTGTAGCTCGTAACCGTCCTCAGGTTAACTTAGAGCAGTGGAGTTTCCTTGAAAAAATTTTCAATAAGACAAAACTGCAGGAGAGAACTTGGGCTCAACTCGTCACTCTCGATACTTTGTTCTGGTATTGTGAAGGACCAGAACCGTCATCCGCTGCCCGTCGATACGATAATAGAATTCGAAAACGTAAGTTTGCTAAAATTATGGCCGTCTCTTCTTTTTTTTTTTTTTAAACCTTTGTTTTCTGAACCGTCTGTGATCTTGCAGAAATGGATGCCGCCAAGAGGAGAAACCTCATCAAACAACAGGCAGCAAAGAAAAAACAGGACGGGGGTCAAACAAAGGGGACGATCCCGCCGGCACCCCCAAAGCGAACTCCACAAGAAAGGACGGACCGTCCTCAGAAGAAACAAAAGACCATCATCGACCCCGTCGTGGCCTTGCAAGTTGAGAAGACGCCCGTCAAGCATGGGAAAGGCAAAGGCTTAATGAAGGGTCCAACGCCTTCAGGGGAGAAACCACCCGTCCTATTCCGGGAGGATTCCAGCTATGCCCTTGAGAAAATGTCGTCCATGCTGACAGCTGACGACTATGCAGACCTTGGCAACCATTCGACGGAGGCGATGGGCGAGACGGGCCTCTTCACCCTTGCACAGGTAATTTTTCAATCCGTCTAGTACTCATTCTAAGTTACTTTACATCCGTCATGTTCATGACCTTGTTTCATTTTCAGGCCATGGTGATGATGAAGGGGCTTTTTGGCCGTTGTCTCAATCATGAGACATCCATGGACCGTCTGAGACAGAAAAACAAGACGATGGAGGATGAGCTTCACGAGCTGAAGACTTATAAGATCAATGTAGACCGAAAGCTCAAGTGCTCGGAGCAAGTCAGACGCGAAGTGGAGAAAGAGAACGGGCATCTACGCGAGCTTTTAAAGGACAAGGAGAGACAACTGACGGAAGCAATGTCCAAGCTTGACAATGCAAAGGAATTAGCCGTCCAGGAGTACCGTGATTCTGATCTACTCATTGCGGAGCTTGGGAACTCCTTTGCAGACGGGTTTGATGTCGCTCTCCGTCAGGTGAAGTCATCGTACCCTGACTTGGACGTGTCTCACATAAACATTGATGCTCAAGGGCAAACCCTCGCTCAATCCGTCCGCTCCGAAAGCACAGATGAGGTGTTTGCCGTCAATGCTCCAGCCGACGAAGGTGAAACTTTTCCTCCTAGCCAGCCAAATGACGGTCTAGTGGACGGGAACTCTCCTCCGAAGAATGAATAGGATGATTTGAAGTATTTTGTAAAAGAATTTTTGAAGTTGTAAAGGAACTTTGTTTGAACCGTCCTTTTGTGTTTATTAATCTTGTCAAAACTTTTATTGCCTGTTGCTTGATTACTATCCGTCGTATATTCAAACAATCTTTTTACATCGTGAATGGACTTCAGATATATTCAAACAATCCTTTTACTATCTGTCTTCTTTTTTTTGTAAAGCTTTTCATGCTTCCGGTGATCCGTCCATTACGTAGACCTTAACCCTTTGGGTGATCCGTCCCCTTTGGTTGATCCGTCTACCTTTGTAGATTTATAGATTTTTCACCCTTTGGATGATCCGTCCACTTTGTGGACTTGTACATTTTTCACCCTTTGGGTGATCCGTCCACTTTGTGGACTTAGATTTTTCACCCTTTGGGTGATCCGTCCCCTTTGGGTGATCCGTCTACTTTGTAGACTTGTAGATTTTTCAACCTTTGGGTGATCCGTCCCCTTTGGGTGATCCATCTACTCTGTGGACTAGTAGGTTTCTCACCCTTTGGTGATCCGTCCACTGGTGGACTTGTAGATTTTTCACCCTTTGGGTGGTCCGTCCACTTTGTGGACTAGTAGGTTTCTCACCCTTTGGGTGATCCGTCCACTTGGTGGACTTGTAGATTTTTCACCCTTTGGGTGGTCCGTCCACTTTGTGGACTAGTAGGTTTCTCACCCTTTGGGTGATCCGTCCACTTGGTGGACTTGTAGATTTTTCACCCTTTGGGTGACCCGTCCATATGCATTATTTTTTTTAAGAAAATTATTCCTGACAAATGCATTTAAAAATTCCTCTCATGAGTTCAACCAACCAAATTGTAAATGGAGTAGAAAAACTATGCTCTAAAAGGAGAAAAACTAAGTTCTGAAAAGCAAAAGCTATAACTGTCTAAAATCAAACTGAAAAATAAGGCAACATGTATTGTGGCTGCTGCACTATTGGTAGTACTTCTTCAGGTGCTCCGTGTTCCAGGGATGGCCTAATTTCTTTCCGTCCATTGTCTCCAAATAGTATGTTCCTTTCCTGTGCCATGAGATAATTTGTACGGGCCTTCCCAGTTGGGACCCAGCTTTCCCAATGATGCATCCTTCGTGGCGCCGAGCACTTTTCGTAATACTAGATCTCCAACCTTGAAGTCCCGGTGTCGGACCTTGGAGTTGTAGTGCTTTGCCATCGTATCCTAGTACCGTGCGAGTCTTTGGGCCGCTGTTGCTCTGACTTCGTCTACAAGGTCGAGCTCTAGACGCAACGCCTCAACATTCTTGCTTTCATCATAGCTTTCCACACGGTAGCTCGTCAACCCCACTTCGGCCGGTATAAGGGCTTCTGCTCCAAACGCCAATCGAAACGGTGTCTCTCCTGTTGGCGTTCTTGCCGTCGTTCTGTACGTCCATAGGACGCTTGGTAGTTCGTCCGGCCATATGCCCTTTGCCCCCTCGAGCCGGGTCTTGATGATCTTTAACAAGGACCGGTTCGTAACTTCGACTTGTCCGTTGGCCTGTGGATGAGCGGGCGATGAGTAGTGATTCTTGATTCCCAGCTGAGAACAAAAGTCTCGGAACGCATCGTTGTCGAATTGCTTCCCGTTATCTGACACAAGTACTCTTGGGATCCCATATCGGCAAATGATATTTCTCCATACAAAATTGCGAATATTTTTCTCCGTGATAGTAGCAAGAGCTTCTGCTTCCACCCACTTAGTGAAGTAGTCGATTCCAACTACCAAGAACTTCAATTGTCTGGCCGCTATTGGAAATGGACCCATGATGTCCAATCCCCATTGTGCGAACGGCCATGGGGCCGTCATGGGTGTGAGTTCCTCCGTTGGCTGCCTGATAAGATTGCCGAATCGTTGACACTTATCGTAGGCTCTCACGTACATATGGGCATCCTTCTGCATCGTCGGCCAGTAATATCCTGCTCGGAGTAGCTTGTGTACCAGAGACCTTGATCCTGAGTGGTTTCCGCAGATCCCTTCATGAACTTCTCTCATTACGTAGTCTGCTTCGTCATGGCTCAGGCACCTTAGATAGGGTCGGGAGAATCCTCTCTTGTAAAGGATGCCTTTAATCAATATGAATCGGGCAGCCCTAACCTTCAATTTCCTTGCTTCTTCCTTCCCGTCTGGTAGCTTGCCGTCCTTGAGATACGCCATAATCGGGGCCGTCCAATCGTCTTCAAGGGTTAATTCCTGCACTTGAACATTGTCTAATAACAACGAATATTGGACGAAGGACAATACCTGCTCTGGGACGGCCATTGGTTCGACTGAAGCAGCCTTCGCAAGTCGATCTGCGTCTTGGTTCTCTTCTCTCGGGATCTGAGTTATCTTGAATTGGAGGTCAGTCGTTCGACCCTTCACTTCTGCGAGGTACCTTCTCATTCGTTCATTCCTGCAATCGTAGCTTCCGTCAACTTGACTAGCCACAATTTTGGAATCGGTGTAGACCATTGCCTTCCTAGCCCCGGCCGCTACCGCAAACTCCAATCCCGCCACCAGGGCTTCATACTCAGCTTCGTTATTTGTTGTGGGGAATTCCAAACGGATCATGCATTCAACCTTATCCCCTTCTGGGCTGCGGAGTACAACTCCGACTTCTCCCGCACGCCTATTTGAGGACCCGTCAATATGAATTCTCCATGTGGGCGTCTCTTCTGCCTCCTGTTCCTCAGGAATAGTGAATTCTGCGATGAAGTCCGCCAATATTTGCCCTTTCATTGCTGTTCGTGGTTGGTATCGGACATCATACTCACTCAACTCAATTGCCCATAAAGCCATCCGTCCAGATGTTTCCGGATTTGTCATTGCCCTTCGCAGGGGCTGGTCCGTCAGGACTATAATGGCGTGTGCTTGAAAGTAAGGCTTCAGTTTTCGGGCTGCGGTTATCAGAGCGAAGGCAAGTTTCTCCATTCGTGGATATCTCTCCTCTGCACCCCTTAATGCCCGGCTTACAAAGTATACGGGCCTCTGTATCTTTCCTTCCTCCCTAATGAGGGCTGCACTTACTGCTGCTGACGAGACGGCAAGGTAGAGGTATAGTTCCTCTCCTGGCACGGACGGACTAAGTAGCGGTGGAGCGGAAAGATATGTTTTTAACTCTTCAAATGCCTTTTGGCATTCATCCGTCCATTCGAAGGATCTTCTTAATGTTTTGAAAAAAGGCAAACACTTGTCCGTTGCTCTTGATACAAACCTGTTCAACGCTGCTATCTTCCCTGTCAAACTTTGCACTTCCTTCACCGTCTTTGGAGGAGACAGATTCATAATTGCTTTCACTTTCTCGGGGTTGACCTCAATGCCGCGCTGGGACACCATGAACCCTAAGAACTTTCCAGCAGTTACTCCGAATGCGCATTTGCTTGGGTTCAGCTTCATTTTGTACGCTCGAAGAGTGTCAAAAGTCTCCTGGAGGTCCCTCAGATGATCCGACACCTTTACGCTTTTTACCAACATGTCATCTACGTAGACTTGGACGTTCCGGCCAATCTGTTGCTCGAACATTTTGTTCATCAACCGTTGGTATGTGGCTCCGGCATTCTTGAGCCCGAATGGCATCACCTTGTAGCAATAGAGCCCTTGACTCGTCACGAATGACGTCTTCTCTTGATCTGTCTTCTCCAACTTAATCTGGTTGTACCCCGAGAAGGCGTTGATGAAGCTCAACAACTCATGCTTTGCGGTAGAATCCACTAAGGCGTCAATGCGTGGGAGCGGGTAACTGTCTTTAGGGCACGCCTTATTCAGGTCCGTGAAGTCGACGCACATTCTCCACTTCCCATTTGACTTATTGACCATCACCACGTTCGCCAGCCAGTCTGGGTAGTACACCTCTCGTATGAAGTTTGCTTCCCGTAGCTTCTGAACTTCCTCCGCCGCGGCACGATCCCTTTCGGGGGCAAACACACGCTTCTTTTGCCGAACTGGAGGGAACGAGGGCGACACGTTCAATTATGAACTATAACCGACGGATCTATCCGGGCATGTCCTCATGTCTCCACGCAAATACGTCTTGGTTCTTTTTGAGGAATTGCAGTAGCGCGTGTCGAACCGTTTGGTCGACCGAGGTTCCTATCCTGGTAGTCCGTTCGGGCCGCAAATCATCCAATTGCACCTCTTCCAATTTCTCCACGGGTTCCGCTGCTGTCCTCTGTTCTTCGACGTTCATTACCTGTATGTGGTCATCCATCTCCATCATCGCCACATAACATTCCCGTGCGGCCACTGATTTCCGCGAAGTTCTCCAACCCCATGTTCGGTATGGAACTTGATCATCAGATGGTAGGTGGAGGTGACAGCCTTCCATGCGTTGAGTGTGGGTCGTCCGAGTATGGCATTATACGCTGAGGAGCAATCAACCACTAGGAATGATACGTCCTTGGTTATTTGCTTCGGATAGTCTCCTACCGTCACCGACAATGTGACGGATCCTAAAGGTTGGACCCGTGTCCCCCCGAAGCCTACGAGAGGCGTGCATGCCGGGACCAGTCGCTCTCTTGCAATCCCCATCTGTTGGAACGCAGGGTAGTAAAGGATGTCCGCTGCGCTCCCATTGTCCACCAGGACTCGGTGGACGTTGAAGTCTCGGACCTGTATACTAACCACTAGTGCGTCGTCATGAGGGTGGTGAAGGCGCCGTGCCTCGTCTTCAAAAAACTCGATGCTGGAGTCGTTCCGTCGCATTCTTTCCAGTGAAGGTCCCGTCGACTGGACATTTTGTATCGTCCGTAAATAGGTCTTTCTGGCTTTTTTGGACGATCCTGCCGTGGCACTGCCCCCCATTATCATCCGTATATCTGCCACCGGTGGTCTTGGACGCTCGTTTTCCCTCCTAGGATTCTGCTCTTGGGGTTGATCAGCTCTTTCCTTCCTGACGAACCTCTGTAACCTTCCCTGCCTTATAAGTGCTTCGATTTGCTGCTTTAAGTCATAACAATCCGCCGTATCATGACCGTGGTCACGGTGAAAACGGCAATACCTATCTCTTGGTCTTTTGTTCGGATCTCCCTTCAACTTGCCCGGGAATGTCAAGCTTCCTTCATCTTGATCTGCATCAGCACTTGGTCAATTGGGGCTGTGAGGGGGGTGAAGCTTGTAAACTTCCCCGAAGGTGGCTTGGGTCTCCGGTCTTCCCGTCGATCTCTAGTTCTAGCCATTTTTCGTCCGTTGTCTGGTTTCACATCCTCCTGTCTTTCTCTTTTCTTTGGTTTATAATCGTCTCTGGCCAGCAAAGCATCCTCCGCGTTCATATACTTCGTCGCCCTGTAATAGACATCGGACATCGTCTTTGGGTCGTTTTTGCATAGAGAGAACAAGAACTTACCTTCCCGCAGTCCGTTCGTGAACGCTGCCACAAGTATCTTGTCGTCTGCCTCATCTATCGAGAGTGATTCTCTGTTAAAACGGGCTATATAAGACCTCAATGTCTCGTCCTCGCGTTGCTTTATACCTAGTATACATGTAATAGACCTCTTGTGCCGATGACTTCCAATGAAGTGCGATACAAACTGCGCGCCTAATTCCTTAAAAGTACCAATGGAATTGGGTGTCAGCCTACTGTACCAATCTCTTGCAGGCCCTTTTAAGGTGGTGAGGAAAGCCCTGCACATGATTTTGTCTGGTACACCCTGAAGATGCATTAAGGTTCTAAAAGACTCCAGGTGATCCAACGGGTCCTTGGATCCGTCATAATTTTCCACATGGGGCATGCGAAATTTTGCAGGAACAGGGCATGAGTTTACCAATGCTGTGAATGGTGAATCCGTCCTGTGGACAAGGTCGTCCAAGTTGCTGGATACTCGTCCTTTAAGGGCGTTCATCATCGCATCCATTCGTTCCCTCATCTCCTGCATTTCAGTGGCTATGTGAGTCGGCACAGCATCTAAGGCGAGTGGTTGATTGGTTTCCTGTCGCTCGAGTCTAGTCGGGGCATTGCTGCCCTTGGGTCTTTCCGCGTTCCTTCCTTCAGGGCTAGCGCCCTCCTGATCTTCCTGTGGTGCACTCTGGTGTGCGGTCACCTGCCGCAACTGCTCTTCCAAATCGTGATTCTGCTTTGTGAGGCGCTCGACCGCCGCCGCAAGCGTTTGGACCTGCCTCTCCAGAGCGGTGGCACGCGGTTCGTCGCCTTGATTGTTATTCGTAGCCATCGATCGGGTGAGTGCCATGCAACTCTTTGTCTCAAGGGTAGAGCGAGATTAAATTCGATCGTATCTTTCCCACAGACGGCGCCAACTGATGATGCCAAGAATATCACCAGTAAGTTGCGAGCACCCTCCGCTTAGAATGGTTCCTGCAAAAAGAAAACAGTAGACCTCAAGAGAGCACCGGTGTGGTGCCGGCCAAAAACCCTCCGAAGGTCAAGTTAGAATCTTGTGCCTTTTTTTACCCTAGAGTGCCAGAGTAAAGAATGTTATACGTACCTTTGTATCTAGGGTTTCTGGGGTATTTATATTGAGTAGAATCACCTTTCTTTTAGGATACAACTTCCTTCTCAAGTTTCTTTCCATATAGGAGTCTTACCAAACGTGTGCCGCAAGAAGCCCAAGCGTGCACGTTTGCGTAGGGATAAAGAAAAAGCCCAGCTGAAACATGTCAAACAACATGCACCCGGAATTCGCTATCAACATATATATGACGGATACTCAGTACACCTTAACCGTCATGGAAGTATTGCCCACGGTGTCGATCCGTCTTCCTCATATCCGTCCAATCATTTAATTTCAATAGGAATACCCATCTATTATTTTTATCCCCTTCAAGAACTTTATTTGTTCAATCAGTATTTCAAGTCTAGAATTTTTCTACAACAGACAAGGAAAAAAAAAAAGGCGAATTAGAATTTTGATGATTAAGAACTTTAGGGCTTGATTGGTAGGAGGGTTTTTGTTTATGTTTTCAAAACATTATAAAAAAAAATTTGGGATAATTAGACTTTACCTACCTGTGGTTTGCCTCTAATTTGACTTGCCTACTCGTGATTTCAATTTTGACACTTTACCCACCTGTGATTCTCTCCGTTACTTATCCGTAACCCACCTCTATTAAAATCAAGGGTAAATAGGTATTTTTGCTCAAGTTTTATGTCTCTCTTCTCCCAAAACAAAAAATAGCACAAAAATGCAAGGAAAAGAAGATTAAAAAGTGGTATTTGTCTCTCTCTCCATTCACACAAATCTTGAACATGAAGAACATACCCAAAAATAATAAAAAACTCAGATCAACTACACAAGATAACTCGGATTTCACATACATGTTGAGAAGAATGTTGTACCCGAACAATTCTAAACAGCCACCTCTTTTCAGAATCTCAGAGTGGAGAGCCTTCCCTGAAGTTGGGTCACCGTTTTGGACACAATCTTGAAGCATAGTGGCGTATGCATGAGAGTTGAACTCTGACCTTGGAAGCTCCATACAAGTGCATTGCTGGGTCAACTGGGCCACTTGGGCTGAGAAATAACGTTGTGAGAAGTATATCCAAGCGTTGGATTTTCTACAATGTGTTAAGAAATTTATACAAGGCAGAGTTCTGTAACAAAACAATCTAATCATGCGCCTTGGAGATTTGGGGTTGATCTTGTGTAGTTTTAACATCTGGGTTTTTTTTTTTTTTGGTATGTTCTTCATGTTCAAGATATGTGTGAATGGAGAGAGAGACAAATACCACTTTTTGATCTTCTTTCTCTTGCATTTTTGTGTTATTTTTTTGTTTTGGGAGGAGAGAGACATAAAAGTTGAGCAAAAATACCTCTTTACCCTTAATTTTAACAGAGGTGGGTTACGGATTAGTAACAGAGGGAATCACAAGTGGGTAAAGTGTCAAAATTGAAACCACGGGTAGGCTAGTCGAATTAGAGGCAAACCACAGGTGGGTAAAGTGTAATTATCCCAAACAATTTTCAAAAAATTAAACTTCAAACTAGTTTTCAGATAATAATTTTATATTATACGTGTTGTCTCCCACTTTTAAGAACAATTTCAAAATACTAAAAACAAAAAATAATTGTTTGGGAGACCATTTCTATTTTGAGATTTAAAAATACATATTTACAAAAAGTAACATGTAGAATTGTGGATTGCTTTTTTTATGTGTGAATAATGATAAGGGAATAAAGCTCATCGTGTATTTTTTTTTAATGATATTTTTCAAATTTATGAAAATTCTTTGTGTAATAAAGATAAGCTCCTTAATTTAAGAGATAAAAGAGTTTGGACAAATATGTGGGGTCCACTGTTTTCAATTTATTTACAACTATGTCATTAAAAACATTTTTTGCATCCTGAAAACATCCCCTTAGTCGTTTTCAAAATCATGTTCTAAACTAGGAAAATAGGATACATTTTTAAAAAAACTGTATTTAGAAAATATTAGCCAAACAAAATTCAAGTGTGGAACCCACTATTTTATGGATTGCAAAACAAAAAACTATATTTAAATACCCTTAACAAATAAGCCCTTATTCGTTCAATCAGTATTTCAAGTCTGGAATTTTACTACAACAGACAAGGAAAAAGGCAAATTAGAATCTTGATGATTGAAAACTTTATCCACTTAATCAATCTTTCAAGTCTAGAATTTTTCTGCAACAAACAAGAGAAAAGTCAAATTAGAATTTTGATTACTGAGAACTTTATCCGCTCAATTTTTATCAAAATGAACAATTTTAGCAAAGTGAAGAATTTTTTTATTCTTTCTTTGCCAAATAAATCAATTTTTATCATTGTGAGGAATTTTTGGGATTTTTTGCAAATTGAGGAATTTCAACTAATTTTTTTGCTTAGAAAATTACTTCTCTTGACTTCTAAACTTTATTTTTACCATCATCTTTAAAATCTCTTCAAATCTCTGAATTTTTCGGTGTCTTTGGCAAACCCATTTTGAAAAATTTGCATTCTTAAACTTCAATAGCATCACTTGGATTTCTTACCTTCTATGGAAAGAGGTATTGAGTAGAGTTATGCTGGTGGCACAACTTGTGCTACAACTTGTGCCACAACTCGCCCACGTGGCGAGTTAGTAGAGAGGTGATGGTAGGTCCATGTGGGAACAACCCTCCACCACCCACAACTCACCATGTGAGCGAGTGGTGGCACAAGTTGTGGCACTAGCATAACTCTATTGAGTATTAACCATCATCTATAATGATTTAAATCCTTTAGATTAGTACTCCATCAAAAGATTTCCTTAAATTTTAACCACACTTTATTGATTTAAGGTTTAGTAAAATGTTGACATGGCAAAATTTAAACTATTAAATTATTAAAAATAATTAATATTTAAAGAAATATATTTTGTAGAGTGCCATATAAAATCTAAAAGATCTCCCAACCATAAAAGACCAACAAAGTCGTATTTCAAACTGCTTCGGGATGTTTGTTTATTCCAAACTTTTTGGTTCTATAAAGAAAATAGTGGTACTTCTGTAAAAATGCAAGCGTGCAATGGTTTTTGTAAAGCATGCTCCTTCCAAGAAATTTCCTCCCACGTGACTCCCTGGATCTCCCCTACTTCTTTGTATTTAATTTACTTTCCGCTTCTCATTGTTCCTTCTCTGACCTTACCTTAACTTCATCGTCTTCTTTTTATTTTTCAGTGACATTTACAGTACACTTTCACACAACTCTCTTCTCCTCTATTTCAACTTCTTTAGCGTCTACCTTCTCACCATATCATGCAAATCTTCTCTCTGCAAGTCAAGAGTTGATCAATTCTTCACCTCCATTGATGAGATCAAGTGCGTAGGAGCAGTAAATAAGGCCAGCTCCTTATTTCGGTCCGGAACAAGCATTTCGGCCGGAATGCAGAAATTTCAGCAGGCACACCAGTTTAGGCCGGTACAGTCCAAAATTTGAAGCGACACCAAACGAAATATTCCGGCAATTCTGGCCGGAAGGGTATGGAATTCAAAATCTTGATTTGAGCTTTAAAATTCTTATTGAACGATGAAAGATTTTACTAATTGAACTAATAAAAATTTACTAATTTAATTAAAGATTAAAACCTCAATTTTTTATATTAAAAATAATAATAATTCTAAAGACACAATATTTTTACAAAAATTTAAGGAAATATTAAGTAAAAAAATTATGGCAATGATGAGCTCAAATAAAAATGAGTAACATATTGTCATCTATGATTTGTTTTTATGACAATATTGTAGATCTATAAATAACATAAAATAACATTGCAATATGCAGGCCGTTGATTTTATTGAAATGTTTAGTGGACATTGAACTTTTTGTTTTTAGTGGACATTGAGCTTTTTGTTTTTTGTTGATAAACTTAATGGACATTGAGCTGGACTTCATTGCTGGACATGAAATAACATAGCAAATCGCTTTAACATAAAACATCATGGACTCTCTCACACTCGCATGTGTTCTAATTTGCCCTTTCCGAAAATGCGTCGTCTCATAAATCACGTCTCACAACATTAATTGGTCAACACAAAAGTCCAAGAGAAAGGGATTGTTGTGTCTGTGTTCGGTGCTTGCTTAACCAAAAATAAGTGACCACTGACCACCTTATCGTAAACTCATATATTGTTAAGCATTCTATCGCGTAGTCATTATTGAAAGAGCCTAATTGGTCAACAATTTTATTTGTTAAAATGTCACCTTCATTAAGTTATCTCAATATAAAAATAATATTTAGTTATTGATGTTGGAATTTAAAATGAATTCTACATCAGTGAGAGACGGGAAAATAGAGAAAGAAAATTGACAAAGAAATAATTACATGATACAAATTTACTTGGTTTAGCAATGTGCTTACGTTTATAGAGTTGTAACAATTTCACAATGTTAAAGAGAAAAAAGTACAAAGACAGTAATACCTTTTTCAATACAGCAAATCCTAATATGAAGTGACAAATAAATAGGCAAAATGCATTATTGGTTCCTAAAGTTTACTTTATTGATTCATCAAGTTTTAAGTGAACGCTATTAATTCCTTAAGTTTTAAAAGTGAGCAGTACTAATCCATCTGTTAACTATCATTAGTTGTGTTGCTTATGTGGCTAATGAATTAGTGACTAGACATTTTTTAATTGAAATTTTTTTTAAAATTATTTACACATCACAATCTGAGTTGTCAAACAGCCCAAGTCCCCTCAACCACAATCTTCCATCAGCCTTCGTACCAAAACCAAAGACCACACTGCCGCAAATACCATCACGAAATCCAAATCTTCTTGAACTGGTTGATTTGTCAAAATTTGTGGAGTCAGAGCCATCAAATTCAAAATTAGAGACCATGATGGGGCGATTGTTCTTGGCTTTCCACAAGCAAAGTTGCCTTCATGAGAAATGAGAGTTCCCTAGTCGAACTTGGAAGCCTCTAGAGTCATTTGGGACTATGGGCCTTTGATCTTAACAAGGATATGAGAATTGCCCAAGATTGTGTAGGTGGAGTTTGGCTGAGTTTTTGGTTTTCTTGGCAGCTATCTAAGCTGCGTGCCAAATCAATCAAAACTAAATTTGTTGATTGATATTTTTAAAAAGAAATAAAAATTTTCAGTTTTGGCAATTTATTTGTCAACTGCGATGGGTTCAAAAAGATGTAGATTTTTCAATGGTATTTGCAGTAGTCTTTAGATTGGTATTTGGTTTTTCGAATGGAAGCCAACAGCGGTTGAAGTGATTTGGATTGTTTGGGCAGTTTAATTTGATAGGAGTTGAAAGTGTTTGACAAGTCAAATGGAGAGTTGGTGCTAATGTCTAGTTTTTTAATAATAAAAAAATTTGCCACATCACTTTAAAAATTGACACATTAGTCTTCTGTTAAGAATACTAACGGAAGATAATGCAGAAATTAATAAAACTCATTTTTTAAAACTTCAGAGATTAATAGTACTTACTTGAAATTTCAAGGACCAATTATGCTTATAGGGCAAACTTCAAGAACCAATAGGGCAAACTTCAAATACCAATAGTGTAGTTTCACCAAATAAATACATCAAATTAAACAACTGGGCCAAAAATGGCCTCCATTTTATGAATTAAATCTCAAAAAATCTCCTATTTAAAACTATGAAGCTTTTTAAGTGGAGTCGGGTCACAAATCAGATTAAATACAAATAAGCCTAACATTTGATTTTATGTCATTTTCAGAGATTTTAACGTGATGAAATCATGAAAAACGATAAAACAGTTGAATATTTTTAAATTTGAGTGGAGTAAATGCGGGGATATTAAAGAAAGCTCAATCATTAATCGGATCCAACAAGTGGACTAAGACTTCATTTAAAGTTGTCACCATTACTCTCTAAAAGTTCTCTCTTTTCCTCAATGCCAGCATAGTTTCCTTTTAACATACAGTCTGTCTCACCACCGCACACCCTTAGTGCGATATCGATGGTCACTCCACAAGTATAAGTGTTTGTGGGGTGTAAGGGGCAAGGGCCGGGGTTCAAGTCTTCAGGAGCAAGTTTCACACACATATACACTTAAATTAGGCTAGAGTAAAATTCTATCTTATATAAATAAAAAACATACAGTCTGTCTCTATAATTATTTTTTCTTCTTAAAAGAGCACATGTACGTACAGCAAGTTTTTTACGATCAATCATTTGAGTCTCTAGATCTCCTCGACCTTGACAGTGATCCACTCGGCATCCCCAAGGTCCTCTCTCTTCTCTTCTTATGCAATGCTTGTGTGAATTTTTCTTTGTTAACGGTTTGTACATTTTACATTCGATAACATTTTTCAGTTAAAATATTTTTAAGGGTTTAGTGTGGCATAAAATTTTTTAACTACAAACCGCCATCGGTAGATCAGCAGCCTAGCCAGCAGATGAGAGGGAGAGCAACTTTCTGTTTTTGTAAAATATTTTACCAATATTTTTTTTAGTATAATTGTTTTATAAAATTATAAAATCTATGTTTTATAAAATTTTACAAAAAATTTATAGTCAATAGAAAACCTTTTTTTAAGTATATAACTAAATTTTACCATGAAACAAACATGGTTAAATGGAACGTAAAATTATATTTAGTTTGTGTTCAATTTCTATTTGAAAGATGAGAATGCATAGGGAAAGTGGAGGAACAAAAAAAATTGTCGGGTGTTTGTGTTTTCCTGTAGCAATTGTGATTGTCGAATAACATAAGTTTTTTTCTTTTCTTTTTTTACTATTATAATATAAAAAGCTAACAATGCTTGACTACAAATATTTTTGGAGCTTTTTTTTTTTTTAACTCTTTAAATGTCAATTCCTAAGTTTCTCAAAAAATAGTTACAATTTATAGGATTATTTATGTGTATTATTTAAATTAAAAAAATATATGTGCCTGAAACCACACATTAATAGTCTTTTTAATTACTACATAGTAGGTTAGAACAATATAATTCCAAACATATTAATTTGAAGCTAAGCTTTTTAATCGTAAATCTGATATAATTTGTATTCTTTTGACAAAACTAAATGGACGCGGCATTGAAATTAAAATTCTACATAAAATCATTTTATTCTCCTATAAAAAAAATTGAATTTTAATTGAATGTACTTTTTTTTATTGTGGTTCTAGATTTTTCAGTGTATTTCCAATGGCTTTTACGAGTACGGAAGAAATCTCATCTTCACCATCATCTTCTTCTTCAACACCACAATGGAAATATGATGTCTTCCTCAGTTTTAGAGGTGAGGATACCCACAAGGGTTTTACTAGCCATCTATATGCTGCCTTGGAAGAGAGGGGCATTTACACCTTCAATGATGATAATAAACTTGAAGTAGGAAAATTAATTTCACCAGAACTCTTGAAAGCAATAGAAGAATCAAGGTTTGCTATTGTCATTCTCTCAAAAGACTATGCATCTTCAACATAGTGCTTAGATGAACTTGCAAATATCATTAGTTGCATTAACAAGACAGGAATGATAGTTTTACCAGTTTTTTATAATGTGAATCCATCTGATGTACGAAAATACACAAATAATTTTGGACAAGCTTTAGTTAAACATGAAGAATGTTTCAAGGAGAACATGGAAAGATGCTTTGACAAAAGTGGCTAATCTCAAAGGGTGGCATTTGCAAGATGGGTAATTTAATTTGACATATTTTTTTTCTTTACATCAATTCAAAATATTCTAAGTATGTGCAACAGGAATTATAATAGCTTAGCTAAACCGAAAGGGAAGAAAAAAAAAAAAAAAAGCTATATAAATAATTGGGCAAATTACAACTTACCCACCTGTGGTTTGGTCGAAATTTAAGTTGTCTACCTATGGTTTAAAATTTGACACTTTATCCATCTGAGATTAGCTCAATTAAAGTTTTGTAACCCACATTTATTAAAAACATGGCTAAATATGTAATTTTGCTCCACTTTTATGTCTCTCCCCTCCAAAAAATTAAAAAAAAAATACAAGATCAAATAAGATCAAAAATAATCCAGCGGAACACTTGGATCATTGAATTCTAAATCATAGGTAGGCAACTTAAATTTCGGTCAAACCCCAGGTGGGTAAAGTTTCAAATTACAAACCACAGGTTGACAACTTAAATTTAGACTAAATCGCAGGTGAATAAGTTTTAATTTTCCCTAAATAATTAATTAGTTATATGACAAAAATATATTAATTTTACAATGTGTAAAACATACATAAATTAAGTTACTTCACGCAAGCACAATATGTGTTGTGTAAACTCTTTTATTTTTATTATTATTATTATTTAAAAATGCAATGATAGTAGATCTTATTCATTGAATATCATGTTGTACAATTGGAAAGTGAAAAGAGGGGCATTTTTCTATCCAAACAATGACCTCCTCATTCTCTTTTATATTAAAACATAAAATTATGATATCTAATGAAAATTATATTAAATTTATTTAAATTACTTGAAATTTTTTTTATAGAATTTTTAGTTGAATTATATTTTTAAATCTCCTAAGATTTAATGATAGTGTTTTATGAAGAGTAAATTTGTAGTAATATATTTTAATCTACAATAAAAGTATTTTAATAATTAATAAAAGTGTAAAATACTTGTTTCAAAACTGAAGATATATAGTGACTTGAAGTAATTATAATTTCTAAGACCAACTTTAATTATATAGCAAATGATGTTGTTGGGTATACATATGTGAGTGGAGACCTATATTGAATATAAATGAGAAGATTAAATGATTAATATAACATAGTTGGACACAAATTTATAGGTTTAAACTTTTAGGCCAAATAGTGTCCTTATGTGTTATATTAATTACTTAACTGTAATTTGATGGTTTATCTTTTAATCGCCAAAACAGTTATCTTCAAATATTTAAAAGTAAAAAAGACAGAATTTAAAGTACAGAATATAAGGAGCTTACAATAAAAAAGTTATTAAAAAAAAAAAAAAAAAAAGACTATGATGAGCTTACACTAGTCAAAATAAAAATATACATAGAAAATCAAACAGGAATATAATAAATTTCTCAAATGTTGAAAAGTTAGAGAAAAGAAAAGGAGTGATTAAGAGATGCTTATCTTTTAAAATCAAACTTTGTTTTACAACTTGCTAAAGTGATAAGTTGTAATTAGTAGTGGAAAATAAAAGTGATGATGGTGGTGAGTCCATGTCAAAGCAACTATCCACCACTCACAACTTGGCATCTTAACAAGTTGTGGAATAAGTTGTGTCCATAGCAAAGTTGTAGTCCCCAATTGTGTGAAAATAACATTAATAATTACATGGGTAATAATAGAGACACAAAAAATCTCACAACCTATTAAGGTGATAAATTATATTTGGTGCATAACTAGCATATAGGTCCATAAAAATACATTTTTTAATGTACATGAATCACTGCCTGCCAACTCAATGGTTGTGAATAATGTTGTGAAGTTGATTGTCTATGTAGATTTATAATGTAATACAAGAGCATGTATCAAGTATGATGTGATTTGTGTAGTAGTATTTTTGGTTGTTAGTGTATGTTACTTTTTAGTTGCTAATTTCACATCACTTGAGTTTAATTAAAACTAGCCCCAAACCCCAGACCCACATGATGCGTGGGAATATATAAATATTATGTAATGGGCTATAATATATCAAGAGTAACAATTAATTCAAATATTATTTATTTTTTTATAAAAAATATTTCTATAGGTTTTTATTTTATTTTATCTTTTTATCTCTACAAATATATCATTCTATTTTTTTTTTTTTTTGTCTGATTAATATTTTTTAAGGTGAGCCATATTCTTCTAACTTATGTTGTAATGTGTTATATTTGCCTAATATACAACTAAATTTTATAAGTTTCAAATTTATTATTCAAATTTTTCATCTCTTAAGGAATAAAGAGATTATCATAATAATAAAAATTCATCACAAAATTACAATGCTATCTTAATCAAAATTAAAATGAAATTAAAGGAATAAAAGTTAGACTTTATAATAATTTATTCTCAAACAATTGGTAGGCATATTCAACTCATAGCCATGTAGATTGTGTTTTGATAGAAACTCAAATTTCTATTTCTGGAAAAAAAAAAAAAAAAAAACTATGTATTAACTCAAACCAAATTCAACCATTACTATAACAGGAAATTAAAAAGCACAATACGAACAAATATTCAAAAAAAAAAAGGACTATCAACGTTAATCAGAATTATAAGAAAGAACAAAAATCCACCAGAGAGAGAGAGAGAGATATTTTGTGGGAAAAATATGGATAAATGGAAGAAATGATATTAAATCTATACAAAACAAAATGGGGAGAATAAGAGTCAAATATAAGAAAGAGAAAGGGAAGGAAGTGTAATGGTAGAGTAGAGAGTAGTGGGGAGATAAAGAAGCAAAGAGGAAAGGGAATGGTTGGAGGAAGTGTAACCGTGATTAATAGGGAGAAGAAGAGTTTTTTTTTTTTTTTTTTTTTTTGAGAGTAGGTAGAATTAAAGTTCAAAAAAAAAATAAAGAGGTAGAAAATAAGTAGATGATGTAGCCCAAATAATAGTTACATTCCTACTCATCTAGATGTATGTGAACATATGAACATACCATAGTATGGAGTCCACAAGTATAAGAGTAATATTCAAGCGCACAACAATTTACACGAATATTTGTTTGCTTTTCATTTCCTATTTTTTTATTATTATTCATAGTATGCCAATTTAAATTCATTGTTTTTGTAAAACCATGTTGAAAGCTCTAAAATGTGTGAAAACACAAGAGCTATTTAGGCCCCCAAATTAAGATTACGGCTCAATTGATTTTACACTAACTTAATACTAAGTGCAGAATAGTGTAAAAGCGAGCGGATAAACAAACAAGCTACTCTAATCCATAATCATAACAACACAGCAGTATAATAGAATGTAAAAGAGTAAGGAAGAAGGATGCAAACACAAAGACAACACATCGATGTGTTATCGAAGAGGAAACCGAAGTCCTCGGCGTAAAAGGGTAATTTTGCCTTGAAAATATGCATCTTGATTCTAATCATTAGATCCTTAATCTCATTTCACCAAATTGATCTTGATGTTGTAACGATCAAATCAAATGGTCATAAGCCCTAATCGGACCACCAGATTGAAAGTTATTATCAAATCAAGTTTTAATGGCTAAGATGCACTACCACAAATTGACTCCAACTATATGTGATTATGAATTATTGATTTCAATTGGTTATAAGTATAATCAATGATGTGTCACAATTTGATTGGTTAGTACTAGATCTTATCGTAGGGTTGCACACACTCAATTAAAAAAATAGTTAAACATTAATTATTTAATGAGTAATTTGTGCAATTATCTTTTACTTAGGGTAAATTTGGAACTAATTAAGTCTGAAATGGGAGTGATTGGAGCCTATTAATGTTAATTGGAAACTAATTTGGGACCTATTAATGCTAATTGTGCTGAAATTATTTTTAAACAAATGGCTTCTGCTCACCATTTCATCAATATCTATCAGAATATTTTGAATCTATAAATAAGGTTAATTTTCCCAGAAACTAGACATCCGGGGTTTCAATTTGAGCACAAGAACGAGACAATTCCAATCAGAATTGAGTCTGATATGATTTTTTGAAGTTGGCTCTACATTCTGTTATAGCAACTACGGGAAAACCGAATTTTGGCTTGCTCCTCACTCCCACCAATCTCTATATTTAATGCTCCAGATTTCCCCCAAAGCTAAAATGAGGTCTAGGTTCATGATTCTTTGTCAACCCTCATTAATGGCCTTCCATTTATATTTTCTCCACCGCTACTATATAAACCCCCCTCTCCTTCATTCCAAGAAAAACAAAAAAACCCCTCTATTTCCCTCTCTTGAGTTCTAGTGAATTTGAGTGGTCTTGTCATATCTTGGTCTTCTTGAGACTCAAGGCATTAAGTGAGACTCACCCTTCCTCTCCTAACTCTTCTTTTCCTCCACCCTAGGACCTCCCTCAAAAGTCTCCTCATCCACCATATGGATCTTGCATGAAAGTATAATCCATTTCCCTAATTGTCTTTTTGTGTTGCCATGATGAGAGTTTAAGATTAAAGCATGGTAATAATCATTTAAATTCCTTCGAATATGTTTGAATGTATTTAATTGTTCTTATATGTTCTTCACATGTTCTTGGTTGTTCATCACATATTCATGCATAACATTAGTTTCAATCTTAAATCCACATCAAAAACATGAAAAATATATTTTTTTAATAATTCTTTTAAATTCTTGAATCTAGGATATCACCATCCACACACATTCACTAGAATTTATTTTTCAATCCAAATGAAATGCTTAATAAATTGAATTAGGGTTTATCACATGCACACACTTTAAATTTAACATGCAAATTGATTGATAACATATTGGATTATGTGATATGAATGTTGGCAACCATAATCTAAAAGACCGGTTTCACCGAGCAAGGTGGGTGCCTAACATATTCCCACCTTGTAACATAGCCTCCGAACTTAGATCAAGGGTTGATAGACCAATGTTTATCCTCGTAATTTTCAATTTTTAGATTGTAATTAGGAAACAAAGCTATGTACTTTATCTTAGATTGTATCTAGGACCAAAGCCATGTAATTTTCCTATGATCAATGTAAATTCAGTTTTGGTTTTCTTATTTTTCCCAATAATTAAATAAGTGACGACTCCATTGTAAAACCCTTAATCTAAAGGGGAAAATATAACTAGTCGAACCTCCATTTTGAGAGGCAATAACATGACTCCACCCATTCACGTGGGTTTGGCCCAACACTCCATAAACGGGCCGAGAGCGCGGTCTCTCACAATATATAGTACAGGTACAGAAAGTGTGTATCAGATAGTACAAACTAGCAAAACAGAAAGTTTCGTGAGTGTCTCGCGGGAAGACCTTACCCGCGAGCTACTCGCGAAACACAACTGTCTCCATCTGTCCTGACTCTTCGCATTCCGATCATGTGCTGGGCACATGCATCATTTCACGGGATGCTTAGTCGTGAGATACCCGCGAAAACTCTTCTGTCTTCAATTGCTTAAGTCTTCACACACTCTCTCTCTATCACACAACCCTTACAATTAAATCCCACAATAATTACAAGGTATAAAAGATTAAATAAAAATTACAATCAAATTTAACACGGAATTAAAGCCAACAAAACACATAGTTGTAAATTACAACTTTACACATGTTTACTCTACATTATTTAATTATAAAGCTTCTAGGGTATGTCATATATTTGATGGTAGATTTAAATGATTTCTTTAAAAGATTTTGTTTGAATAATTTAATACGTTACGTTATATATCTTTGGGTTTTTCGTTTTTTAGTAATGGTAGTTTATTAACTTATTTGTAAAGAATTTTCTTTTGCCTATTCACAAAATGATCTTTAATGAATTATTATTATTATTATTATTATTATTATAAATTTTTTACTTTAAAATAAGTTTAACCACAAAATAATCATTAATAATATTCCTATGCATCACGTGAGTTTGCTGCTAGTTATTATAAAAAAGCACACTCTTACATTTTAAACACTTTTTTTTTTTTTTGGGTTCTGTTAACATTGTCCTACCCAACATATTCTAGCAATTTGACATGACTACGGTTAGAAAATTGTTCTTTGCTTAAACTTTGAAAACAACTAAAGTAAATAGCTAGATACCTAAAATAGAACATTATTAATTCAATAACAAAAATAAAGATAAGTCTGGACATACTACGGTAATTACATTAAGATGAAAGAGAAAAATGGAAATGAAAAAGAATGATCAAAGTTTTCAATCCATGATCAGCAACATTACTTTGGAAAGGAACTCGTATTCTTAGCCATAGAAAAAAGAATAAAAAAAATAAACCTACTTAGAAACTCCTATTGTTTAGGCATATATGGATCCTTGAATTTACCAAGCTCTTTTTCACTCTATACCAAACTAAACATTATTGCGCTTTGAGCATCTTCTATTTGGTTAACCTTTCATCTATTCTTTCAGTCTCTCGTGTCATTCATTAATTTTCCATTTCCAAGTACTCTCTACTATAGTGGAGTAGCTTGGTTCTTTCATTTCCCCACCATCTAGGCGGTGCTCAACAATGCAGAGAATGGGCAACAGTGCTCAATTATCTAAATTTTCATCACGAAGGACAAAGAAAAAGAAAAAGAACTATAGTCATGTAGATTGTGTTTTAATAGAAACTAAAATTCCTATTTCCAAAAAAAAAAAACTATGTATTAACCCAAACCAAATATTCAAAAAATAAAAATAAAAAAAACTATGTATTAACTAAAAAAAAATATTCAAAAAAAAATCAACCATAATCAGAATTATAAGAAAGACCCATAAAAAAATTTATAAGAAAGAACAAAAATCCACCAAGAGAGAGAGAGTGCTCACAGTTATTTTGTGGGGAAAATGTGAATTATATGGGAGAAATGGTACCAAATTTATACAAAATAAAATAAGGAGAAGAAGAGTCAAAATATATAAAAAAGAGATAGTAATGAAAGAAGTGTAAAGTAGAGAATAGTGGGGAGATAAAGAGACAAAGAGGAAGGGCAAAGGTTGGAGAAAGTGTAACAGTGACTAATAGGGAGAAGAAGAGTTTTTTTTTTTTTTTGAAAATAGGAAGAATAAAAGTTAAAAAAGAGGGGAAAAAGTATTTAAAAAAACAGAAGTGGATGATATGGCCGCTGATGTGGCTCAACAGAAACGTAGCAACAATAACTGCTATACTTCAACTTTTAGATATATATATAGATATAGATGATGTATTAAAAGGGAGCTAGTTATCTTAAAAGACTATTGAACTTCTTCTTCTTCTTTTTTCATTTTGGTTTAATTGCATACAACAAGTGATGAGGACGATTGGTACCAAAGTCCTCAATATGAAAACCACATGCTGTTGATTTGATATTGAGAGCTACCCACTTGTGGTGGATGGGAGCGCCCTTGAACCCAAGAGTGAGGGGGCAAGCTAATACGGAATCCCATGACCTCAAGGAGGTACCAATAGAGCCACATCTCCCACTTAACCAATTACACCTTAGGCTCAACTACTTTAATGCTCCACTTAGTTACAAGCTCATGTTACTAAGCTCGGCACATGGTGCTATTAATAGATACACATCGACAACTTATACACTTACAGTGAATCACATGCTATAGCGTAACATGTATAACCTAACTTTTATTATTAAAATAAAAAATAACAGTAGTTGATTAAAATAATTCCAAAGAAATCATGAAATTTCGTTTATATTTTTAGGAATTTTTTTTTCAATGAACATTTTTAGGAAAGTTTTGGTACTAGAATTGTAATGCGTAATATTATTACCCATCCTATAACTTTAGCAGTGGAGTATTATATAGACAAATGATGTCAATAATTTTAATTTACTTATAATGTTCCACGTGGTGAAAGCACAATATGACATGTAATAAGTATGTGAGTCATATGGTTAAAGCATATGTTAGGCAATAGAATTTAAACTATCTTCTTAAAAAAAGATTTGAAACTAGGTTTATTATATTAGTCTAATTATATTGTCCACGTGACATAAAAAGGAAAAAAAAATGATAGCAAATCCATAATTAGAGCATTAGCATTGGGGTGTAAAACCCCCAACATGCTATTCTACATCCTCATAAGCCAAAATGATGCTTTACTCAAGTGGGTATTGCTAAAGGTTTTTAGCAATTGTGAACAATAAGGTTGTAAATATACATCCCTACCATAACTGGTGGTTATATTATTTTTAATAATTTTTCCTCTCTCTCTCTCTCTCTCTCTCTCTCTCTCTCTCTCTCCACCAACACTCATGATTTGGTGGCAACAAATGTGGTGGCCATGGTTCGTGATGGTGGTTCCGTGGTTTTCACCAGATCTCTCCTCTTTCTCCTCTCATTCAAATCCTCACTAAAGGGAATAAACACAAAATTCCTAGTGTGAGATGCAAAAATGGATAAAAATATGCATTAAAAATCGTAATTTTATTTCAGGTCAAGTCATAATCTGGATCAAACACAACTAGGCTCTATAAAGCCAACACTCACCTCTCTCTCTCTCTCTCTCTCTCTCTCTCTCTCTCTCTAAAACTGTGGGTATTGCAATGTTGGTGTTAATGGCTGTTTGATGGTGGGTATTTGTTGGTGGTGCGAGTTTTATCGTGGTGGTGGCCACCTATCCTCTCTATCTCTAATTTCTTTTCATTTTTTTCTTTTTGGATCCTATGTGGGTTTGTGGAAATTTGGAGGCTTTGGTTCTTTCAGTTTTGATGGCTATGGTTTTGGGATTTGATTGTTGCTTTTAGTTTTGGAGGCTGTAACTTTGGGGATTTGGTGGTGTTGGCTAGGTTCCTTCTACCTCCCATCGTGTGTTGCCAGCTTCTGGTTCGCGAGGTGGTGCATTTCCTCTTCCGGTCCGCCTACTAGGTGTGTTGCTCTCAACCTTGTCTTCCTCACGACGATCATTCCCCGACTGGTGATGGTTGCTGCGCTCTTGGTGGTTGCTGGCTTCAGGTCATGGCTTTCGCAGTTTTTCGATTCGTACTTCCAGCGCCTGATTCTATTGCACTTGGGCTTCATTCCATTGGGTAAGTCATTCAATGGCAACTAAAAGCGTCTGTAGCTACTTCTCTATGGCGGTGGGCTGATTTCCAATTTCTAGATTAACTGATGTCGTTGATCGAGTTTGAACCATATGACCATTTATCTTAGGAGTAAAGTGATGGCTAATCACCCAGTCCCTACTGACGATACTAAAAATCCTTAGTTAAGTTCTTCGTCTGTGTAGATAGATGATGTCAACACAGCAGCCATGAGATCCTGCAAATTTGTTAGGCTATGGAATCCACCTAGTATTGAAAGGAATTCTTTTGTCAAGAAAAGGGAAACTGTATGGCTTTGCAAACAATCCCCATAGACGACGCCAAACTGATGATGTGAAAAATCGTCAGTTTGAACTCCTCCTCAATACCGATAGACAAAGGCATTGGCTTCATCCAGAGACGAACATGTTAGTGCTGGTCTTCTCTAGCTTATAGCTTTTGGTGCTGCTCTTCTCTCCTTGTCAATACAGATGGACGAAGTTGTTGGCTTCGTCCAGAGATGAATCTACAATAAGATATGAGATGGAGAATATGGATACACAGTTGTAGCATTTTCCAAACACCCTCTGATGATTAAGTTAGAATGAGATTCAATTGAATTATATTGCACAAGAATTCAACTTAAGAATAATTTTTGGGATCAGAATTGTGTGTACCTTTGCCTTTGGTTTGTGTGGGTTTTTATAGCCCTTGTCTTCCTTGTCCGAATTAATATTTGCATTCATGAACTATGGAGCCATTGGTATTAATGGCTGGCTTTTATTGTCTGCCAACGGCTATTCGTCCGTTGGTGCCCGTACGTTACTTCTTAGCTGTCCTAGGCATTGAATGTCTATCTTTTATGGCTTCGTCTATCATTGATGTCTATATGTTACGTCTTGCATTGAATAGCATTTAATTTTTCTGTCGAGAGATAGACATTCTTAATAATTCATCCGTAATGAATGCGGAGGCATAATAGACTTCAATGGCCTTCTGCCCGTTGGTACGTCAGTTACGCTTTTTCCTGTCTGGCGCATTAACCATTACCCATTTTATTTATGGGGAACTCATTTAATGTATGTTGTAATCATTCGTCACATGAACGATGCTGGCTTGATGGACAAAGTTGGCTTTCTCTTCTTTAGGACGAGGGTTATTTTTCTTCTCATCATTAGGTATCTTTAAAAATATAATATTTAATTAAAGTCGTAAAATAATAAAACTTAGGATGTGGGTATATTGTAAAGTGGAATGATATAATAGACAAAGTAACCTTTTAAGTGGTAAAATAAATTATTCAAACCCAAAAATGCTCTTATTACATCTTCTTGCCAACAGTTTTCTGTTGCTAACATTTGTGGGTATTGCGTGGTTTACTATTTATCTGACATGATTTTGTCATTTGTGGCAATTTTTTTTTTTTTTTTAGTAACAGGGAAAAAAAAGTAAGTCTAGCATTCTACCTTATACCAATAAAATATGCATTCTCAATTGCTCAAAATTGGTAGCATTCACCTAATGCAAGTTCTCAAACTTCTTCCTAAGAGCTTAAGATTTCTTGATTGGAGTGAGTACCCTTTGAAATCTTTGCCATCAAATTTCCAATCAAATGAGCTTGTTAAACTGATAGGCCAAAAACATATTGACCCCTTGTGATTAATTAATTGATTAATTAGCCAAGTTTATTAATTAATCAAATTAACATGCAAAGCGCGTGGTAGCACAAACAAATCACCAATTAAACTAAGTATGCTACGGAAATTAAATTGACAGGGTGATTTGTTTTCGAATGGGGAAAACCTACACGGTAAAAACCTAACCAAGTGATTTTAAGGTCACCACTCCCAAGAATCCACTATTATCAAAACAAGCGGTTACAAGTAAAGGAATTTCAGTACCTTATACCAACCTACAGTTGAACCCTTACCCCAATACCCAATTGGACTTGTTCTATAGTGACAATCTCTCCTTGTAATGCACGGCTCCCAGTACGTGACTAACCAATTGTGCAGATTCCAGTACGTGACTTCAATCACCAACTAGAGAACGTTGTTGGCTTCAAAGTTCTTCAGTTCATCCACACGATGAAGATCAAGAAAATTCTTGGTTACAAAACCCTACGGTGCACAAACACAGTAGCTTCTTCACAAGAGAGATGAACTAGGGCAAACTTTGTCACTGGTCACAATTTGCATGAACAAACTTTGCTCAACACTTATGCAACTTGTGTCCCCCTTAACGGCCCTTAAAATAATCCTTTTATATGTCTAGGGTTGAGAGAAAAGAAAGCTCAAACACATAATCACGGATTGGAAGAAAACAGAACAAAAAAAAAATCTGTTTTTCTTAAACCTCTATGTATACCTATTTGTCAAGCTGCTGTCAAGCCACAGGCTTAGACAGCTCTTCAAGCTCGATAAATGCTAGCTGTTGAGCTTTAATGACAGACACTTTTTCTGCTTGAATCTTGGACAGACTTGCTTGGCTTTAACACTTGATCTTGAAACCTTGTTTCTTGAAGTATTAAACACATCCTAGATCTACCCAAATACAAGTAAAGTGCGTTTTGTCAAAGGATTAGCCAATTATATAAAATAGTGGCATATGTTCCTAAACATGTGAAACACATATGTCCTAACAATCTCTCCCTTTGGCAATCCGTAACAAAACCACAACAAACAAATGAACATATGAGAAAAGTCATAAATCACTTCACTTGTTGAATACAATAAAATCTATCCTAACACAAAGTCTTGAGAAACTTTGCAAGAAGAGAGTTTATGGCACGTAGACTTTGACAACCTGTATTTTGAAACACTTTAAACAAAACTCATCGAGGCACCTTTGTGTGAACCAGAAATAATAGATTGCATGTAAGTAACTAGAAGCATGTGCATAAAGAGAGAAAAGAAACAACACATGTAAGGGTAGGTGAAAAGAAACATACATCAACATATAAAGAAAATAAGTACAATGTATGTCAATAATTGTCACAAGACCCATGTACAAGAATAATGTATCTCAAATAGAAAGAAAAGAAAAAGATACATCAGATCCTCACTACATCCCTCATATAAACACTCCCCCTAACAAAATGGTCTTATACTAACTCTCCCCCTAAGTATGACTACTCTCATATCAAAAACTACTCCCCATTTTTGTCATGAGTGATAAAGTGTAAGAGTGTCAAGTAGACATCTCATCAACGCTGGAAGAGCTAGCATCTCCATCCTCATCATCGTCGTCGTCGTCGGAGTCATCATCCTCAGATGCCTCATCGTTCTCAGATGCCTCATCATCCTCGGATACCACAGGAGGAGGTGAGGGAGACTCCACAAAGCCACCAAGGCGAGCCTGCGGTCTAGTAATACAGCCAACACGAGTGTTCACCTTGTTAGGATTAGTGCCCTTAAATCCTATTGTATGATGCTATGTATGATATTATGTATGACATTGTGTATTGTATGACATGATGTATGACTTAATATTGTGTTGATAAAGTTATTTTATTATTATCTAAAATAATGGTAACATGAATATGGGACATTATCATATAGTCCATGAGATGCATTGTATGTGATTTATGTGAAAAGTCACAGAAGATGTAAATCACAAGTTCTTTGTAAACTCAGAATTTATAGTTCGTAGTCGGTGATGAAATTGGGCATTTCATTTGCGAAGACTATAACGTGTCAACTAAGATGATTTGTCTTGATCATGGAAGTGGAAACTTCTAGTTGATATGTTGATATGTTTTAAAAGTTAAGACATATTGAACTGGACCGCTGTGAGATTTATTATTCTTCTAACGACTGTCAAATGAATAATAAATCTCACGACTTCTATTTGCATGAACTCTTAATCCTGAGAGAATAATGGACCTGATCATGAAGTGTAGGTTGCTTTGATATATCAGGAGTGAGACCTGAAGTGACGGTCAAAACCTTAGTATGTGGGCAGCCACATTTAGTGTTGATGGAACATATATTCTCAAGATGGAATTCATAGTCTCTTGATGGAGATATAAAATATTCCCTTGAGATAAGTTTAATGGGTTCAGTTATTCAGAGAGTTAGGCCTAACCACTTTAGTAAGAAATTGCTAAAGTATATATTTATGAAATTGGATTTCATAAATATATAATGAATAACTTTAAAGAATTTAAACCGGGTACTCAAGGATAAGATGTAGTAATTTACAAAGTGGCAGTCTACGTTTATGACTTTGTGTTACTACGAATATTTTATGAAGGGATTACGTGTATAATAAAGTCTTGGGATATAATTTATTAATAAGGCCTAGAGTGCAATTATATTTATATAGTGGTATTAAATATAATTAATGGTAACTTTGGACTTGTCAAGAGTTGACGGAAAAGCCCAAGGCCCATTGGAGCAAGTGTCTTATTGGTCCCTTTTGGTCCCACTCCAAGCCACACACTAAAGCCCAATTGGAAAGGCCCAATAGGCCAGCCCAATTAGATAATCAATTAATTATAAAGGGAGAAACAACCAGAATTTTTATTAGATGAATAAAAGAAAATAAAAGGAAACGGTGTGTGAGAAAGTGAGAGACACACTTTTATTCTCCCTTTGGAAAACTGATTGAGAGACCACACATCTTGGGCGTAAAGTGGAATTGGAGTGAAGATTAAAAGTGTTCCAAGTGCTTCTAATCTTTGTTTTGAATTTCTCCACACCAAGGTACGCTATCTTGTTCTTAAATTCTGAAATTTATATAGTGCACGCTATCAATCATGAATGAAATAGACCCTAGTTCGTCGCTTCCGCTGTGGGTTTTGCATGAGATGCAAAACCAGAATTTTTCCTTCACACCTGACACAACTCATCAATGAAAGTGTCAAAGCGAGCATCCATGCGCTGAGGCTGGGCCACGATCGCATCCAGAGTCACTCCACTCGCAGAGGAAGAGGGAGCGGAGGTGGATGAAGCAAAAAGAGCTAGAGTGGCAGTCAACCCGGACCATCGAGAACATAGTTGTGTCTTGCTCCATTTAACAGTACCAGCATCTATAGCACCCATGACATGAAAGGGATCAGAAGAGGGAAAAGGAACATCAAAATGGCGTAGAAGCCTTGTGATAGCTGAAGGGAGATGAGCTTATCACGAGTCGCTGAATCCCTATATACATCTAGAATAGAAAGAATTAAGTGGGAGGGAAAGTCTATACTAAGGTTCTCAAAAAGAGAGAGCAAAAATAGAGCACAGGGCTCATTGATCAAGTTATAGTGAGAGAGAGAGGATGAAGTACAAAAGTCATGACCTTGTTAAGGAAACGAGGGCCTTTTGCAAAGCCTGAACATGAAGTGAACTAATGCTCACCCAATCAGATGGTCGCTCACAAAAAGAAGAGATAAGCTCGTCTTTAGACACTGTCTTAAGATGATCACAACCAGGGTAGTCAGGAAACTCCACCCTGGAGACACGGAGCACATCAAAGACAATCTCTGGTGTGACAACAATGCGCGTACCTTGAACATGAGAAATGAAATGAGGTACTAAAAAATCGAATCCATGCATGTTGGAGTAGAACTCTTGAATCAACACAAACAGAAAAGTGACCGAGGCGTCACATAGTGGCCCCCATCCCCAACTATAGATGACAGTGGGAAGGTCAGTGTCGAAGAAATTCGACAGGATGACTTGACGTTCAGAATGAATGTCTCATCGGGAAAAGTTCTGAAAGAAGTCCAATTGGCCTTCTCATCACGGAACCGGACATAAGATGGAGTAGTTGTTAGGATTAGTGCCCTTAAATCCTATTGTATGATGCTATGTATGACATGATGTATGACTTAATATTGTGATTAATAAAATTATTTTATTATTATCTAAAATAATGGTAACATGAATATTCAGACATTATCATATAGTTCATGAGATGCATAGTATGTGATTTATGTGAAAAGTCACAGAATATATAAATCACAAGTTCTTTATAAACTCGGAATTTTAGTTCGTAATCGGTAATGAAATTAGGCGTTTCATCTGCGAAGACTATAACATATCAACGGAGATGATTTGTCTTGCTCATGGAAGTGGAGACTTTTAGTTGATGTGTTGATATGTTTTAAGAGTTAAGACATATTGAACTGGACCGCTGTGAGATTTACTATTCTCCTAACAACTGTCAAATGAATAATAAATCTCACGACTTATATTTGTATAAACTCTTAATCCTGAGAGAATAATGGATCTGATCATGAAGTGTATGTTGCTTTGATATATCAGGAGTGAGATCTAAAGTAACAGTCAAAACCACAGTATATTGGGCAGCCACATTTAGTGTTGATGGAACATATATTCTCAAGATGGAATTCATAATCTCTTAACAGAGATACAAAATATTCCCTTCAGATAAATTTAATGGGTTTGTTATTCAGAATGTTAGGCCTAACTACTTTAGTAAATAGTTACTAAAGTATATATTTATAAAATTGGATTTCATAAATATATGATAAATAACTTAAAGGATTAAACCGGGTACTCAAGGATTAAGATGTAGTAATTTACAAAGTGACAGTCTTCGTTTATGACTTTGTGTTACTACGAATATTTTATGAAGGAGTTTCAAATATAATAAAGTCTTGGAATATAATTATTAATAAGGCCTAGAGCGCAATTATATTTATATAGTGGTATTAAAAATAATTAATGGTAACTTTAGACTTGTCAAGAGTTGATAGAAAAGCTCAAGGCCCATTGGAACTAATGTCTTATTTATTCCCTTTTGGTTCCACTCTAAGCCACATAATAGAGCCCAATTGGAAAGGCCCAAAAGACTAGCCTAATTAGATAATCTGTTATAAGGAGAGAAAAATACAGAATTAACTAACACATTACATGAAATGGTATGAATGTGAGTGTTGGACACTCTCTCATTCTTCCTTGAACAATAACTAATTAAGAAACCACACATCTTAGGCGTTAGTAGAATTGAAGTGAAGATTAAAATTGTTCTCAAGAACTTTTGATTTTTGGTTTTGAATTTCACCACACCAAGGTACACTCTCTTGATTCTATATTCTGAAACTTACATAGTGCATGTTGCCAATTGCAAATGAAGTAGATCCATTAATTTTCTGTTGCTTATGTTTTGTATGCGATACAAATAAGTATTTTTTCATCAATAGTGTCAGCAAAAGTGGATGCTCCGGAATAAAAAGGGCTCCAGGACGAAGTGGATTTACGTTTGGGTGCCATAAAAGTAGACTAACGTAAACAGAGGGAGGGAGAGAGAGAGAGAGAGAAGACAATCAGAAAAGTCCCAAATACAGTTCAAATATAGCAAGTATATTGAAAAGAAGGAACGTATGCATGGGAATGCATGAACATGTGACATGCAAAAGAAATTGCATCATGGGCTCAGCCCAATCCAAACCTAACAGCACACAATCAGTTGCACACATCTAAATGCGTGACAATACTGTTATAATGCTCATGAGATGCAATGTATGAAGTTTTTAAGATCAAATCTTCAAAACCCATCCCAAAAATTTCCCAAAAACCTCAACAATTTTGAAAAACCCCAAAATTTTTCAAAAATCCCAAAACTTAGGTTTTAAAACATGAAATGCATGAAAATGAGGGATTAGAGACTTACCAAGTGAGGAAAAACTTGATCAAGCTCGAAGAAACCTTGAGGAAGAGGTTTAAGGTGGGTGAGAAAGGTTTTGGGAGGTGAATAGGCTAAAGAGATAGAGAGAAAATGAGAGAAATGAGCGCCCTTTATAAAGCCATTCAGTAATTCTCAATAGATCGAGAGGTATTGAGGATCTATTGAGCTTTAAAGGCTTCGATAGATGCTGCTATCGAGCATATGTCCAAGGCAACAGGAATCTCGATAGATTGAGGGTGTTGTCGAGGATCTATCGAGGGGTCAGAAAGTTGCTCGATAGATCAAGGTTGTTGTCGAGAGGTGTCGAGATTGCGATAAAAAGTAGCTAAAGAGCTCGATAGATAAGCCAGGTGTTGAGAGGTGTCAAGGATCTGTCGACGTTGCTAAAAGCCAATTTTTCAAGAAGGGAAAAACACAGATATGAATGCAATCAACCCTGCAACTAAACCAAAGATTCAAACAACATTTTAATCTCTCAAAATCATCTCTCAACAAAAATTTTAAGCACATAGATCCCAAAAACACACACACACATACTAAACAAGTCTAACCAATTTTATATTTCAAAAATAAATCAAGAAAATTTAGTGAGCATACATTAACACATGTAAACCTTGTGATGGCCAAATCACATTGTACTCGTACATGTATCAAAAGTAGCAAAGAATATTGCGTGTTGTGTGTAAAAAACATCGCAAGATTACAAAGGTGTCAACATGTTATGACGATTTTGAGATATGAGAAAATTGCTTTAACTCACACATAATCATAACTGTTTGCTGGAGACTATCACCTTCGAGGTACATCCTATAACTCCCACATCTCCTAGAATACACGCTTGCAATCATATTTAAAAGCATTTTGATCTTTTTGCTTTTTATTTTTCTTTGTATATTTTTCTTTTGAGCAACCATGCATGGGCATATGAGAGATAGAAAACAAATACCCAATTATGTTAAGCATTTGACATTCCAATTTTGCTATGCCGAAGCACAAAAATGTCATTCATGATTGGCGGGCAACAGTGGTGAGATGGTTATTTATGCCTTTCTCTTAGTATTTTTTTAATCCTTCCTTTCAAAAAGAGTGATACGAGTGTTAAGTACAAGAGATAACTTAATCTTACTCATCACAAACAAGAGCCATAAAGCTCACTTGCTTAGTTGTGAATAGAGATGCTCATCTAAGCTACAAAAGATACAAAGTTTAGAAAACTCTATTTCAATGGCCATCCAATGTACACAAGTACCAATGTACACAAAACACATATTGTTTTTGTATTTTTCTGATTTTTCACTTTTTTTATGAAAAACAAAAATAAACAAAACTGAAAACAAACAAAAACATGTTAAACAAAGCAAAGCATAAAACTAGATGCAAATGCATGAGGAAGAAGGAGGAGAGAAAAGGATCAATCCATGGAGATAACACCAATGTTTTGACAAAGGAATTCAAACCATTTGCTGTTAAGAGGTTTGGTAAACAAATCAATCTTCTGATCATCAGTGTAAATAAACTCAAGAGTAAGTGTACCATCTTCGACAAGCTCCTTAATGAAGTGATGTCGAATCTCTATGTGTTTGGTTTGAGAATTTTGAACCGGATTCTTAGAGATGTTTATGGCACTCGTATTGTCACAATAGATGGTGAGATGTTCTTAACAAATACCATAATCATGGAGGAGTTTTTGCATCCATAGAAGTTGGGTGCAACAGCTACCAGCAACAATGTACTCAGCTTCTACAGTGGATAAAGAGACGAAATTCTACTTTTTGCTCATCTAGGAGACAAGGTTATTACCCACATAAAAACAACCCCCCGATGTACTCTTTCTATCATCAGCATTCCCAACCCAATCAGCGTCAGAATACCCAGTTAAGACATCATTTGTGTCCTTGATGTACCACACACCAAAATCAACAGTGGTTTTGACATACTTTATGATTCTTTTTAAAGCAGTCATATGAGACTCTTTGGGATTAGCCTAATATCTAGCACACACTCCTACACTGTAACTAATGTCAGGTCTACTAGCAATAAGGTAAGAAGACTACCTATCATGCTTCTATATAGAGATGAATCTACACTTTTACCTAACAAGTCAACAATGAGTTTAACATTTGGGCTCATAGGGATTCTGACAGAACTAGCAGATTCCAAACCAAACTTTTTCACAAGATTCTTAGCATATTTAGATTGAGATAGGAATATACCTAAATCTTGTTAACGAATCTGCAATCCAAGGAAGTAAGTCAGCTCCCCAATCATGTTCATCTCAAACTCGGCCTGCATGAGTTTTGAGAAGCTATGAGCAAGTTCATCCTTAGTCGACCCAAATATGATATCATCAACATAGACTTGAGCAACTATCAATTCACCATCTTCCCTTTTGATGAAGAGAGTCTGATCAACTTTTCCTCTTATGAACCCATGTGACACCAAGTATTGTGTGAGCCAATCATACCAAGCTCTAAGGGCTTGCTTCAACCCATAAAGTGCCTTCTTAAGGTACAACGCATGATCCAAAAAGTGTGGACCAATGAATCCTTTTGGTTGAGCCACATAGACATTTTCTTTAAGTAGCCCATTCAAGAAAGCAGTATTTACATTCATCTGGTAAAGCTTGAATTTTAAGTGACATGCTAAGGCTAGGAGAATTCTGATGGACTCCATACGGGCAACTGGGGCAAATGTTTCATCATAGTCTACTCCTTCCATTTGTGAGTATCCTTGAGCTACAAACCGAGCCTTGTTACAAATCACATTACCCTCTTCATCATTCTTATTGCGGAATATCCACTTTGTGCCAATGATGTGCTCACCCTCCGGTCTAAGTATTAGAGTCCAGACATCATTCCTCTGAAACTGAAGCAGTTCATCATGCATTGCTTCGACGCAGCTTTCATCCTAAAGAGCTTCCTCAACTTTAGTGGGTTCAACCTATGACAAATAACAAGAATAAGACATAAAGTTAGCAACACATTTATCAATTGTACACTTCCTTAATGTGAGTTCATACATGTTTCCCACAATAACTTCTAGAGGATGATTTAATTTAATCCTGGAGGAAGGTCCTTTCTCTTCATGGGATTCAGAATCTGGTGAAGTAAGTATATCTGCAGAATCTTCCACAACACTAGAGTACCGGGAGTACTTGGAGATGCAGGTTCTTGTTCAACAATTCCTTGAACTTCCTTAGGCTCAGGAGGAAGAATTTCTTTGGGGAATCCTCAATACCTTTCTCATAACTAGAATTTGAAGACTCATTAATAATAACATTCACTGTCTCCATTACCTTCATAGTTCTTTTGTTGTATACCCAATAAGCCTTGCTTGTAGAGGAGTAGCCCAAAAATATTCGTTCATCGCTCCGGGAGTCAAATTTTCCCACATTCTCTCTATCTTTGAGTATGAAACAAGTACTTCCAAAAATTCTGAAATACTTCACATTTGGCTTCCTCCCTTTCCATAACTAATATGGAGTCTTCTTGATACCAGGTCTGAAGTACACCTTATTAACTGTATGACATGCACTGTTAACAGCTTCTCCCCACAAGTTTTTAGCCACATCCTTGTTGTGCAACATGGCTTTGGCCATCTCCTAAATAACCTTGTTCTTTCTTTCTACTATACCATTCTGTTGAGAAGTAATAGGAGCAGAGAATTCTTGAGATATACCTGATCTTGTGCAAAAGGACTCCATATATGAGTTCTCAAATTCTTTACCATGGTCACTTTGAATTCGATCAATCTTTAGGCTATTTTCATTCTACAATCTTGTACACAAAGCTTCAATGTGCTCAAGAGCATCAAACTTGGATCGTAGGAGAATGACTCAAGTGTACCTAGTGAAGTCGTCTACCACAACCATGATGTATCTCTTACCACCAAGATACTCGGTTCTAGTTGGACCCATAAGATCCGGATGCAGAAGCTCCAATGGTCTAGATGTAGTAGATGTCTGAGTGCCCAGATGCTAGCTTTCGTCTGTTTCCCAAGCTAACATGGTCCATACACCACATTGCTCATTCCACTAAACTTTGGTATCCCCAAGACTGATTCTTGCTTAGATACAATAGAAAAATTTTTGTAACTAGCATGTCCCATCCGTTGATGCCATAGATCTTCATTTAGCAAACGAATGCTATTGCACACAATATCAGTATCGAGAACCAGTCCATAACAATTGTCTAGAGTGCGAACACCACTTATGAGTTTCTTTCCAAACTCATTCATAACAAGACACTTTCCCTTTGAGAATAGCACCATAAAGTCTTGATCACATATCTGACTTATGCTCAACAGGTTCACCCTCAGACCTTCTACATATAGAACATTTGCAATGTCTGGCAGTCCAAGTAGAGAGATGATTCCCTTTCCTTTAATCTGTGATTTGCTCCCATCACCAAAAGTGACATTGCCACATTTCTTAGACTCGAAAACCTTGAAGAGAGATCAGTCTCCAATCATTTGTCTTGAGCAACCACTGTCAAGATACCATAAACACGTGTCCATAACTTTAAATGCAGACTTCATCATAAAACACACTTCGTGCTTAGATGAAAAATCAATAGGAATGGTGCTTTCTCTCATATGCCTTTTACGAGCTAAACCTTTAACTTTCACTCTTCTCAGACGAACTCCTTTGCACATTTTCATTCTGAGACAGTCTAGTTTCTTCTTAGGCAAACTGAGATCTTTTCCAATAGTCATCACAAAAGAATTCAAATAACTTTTAGACTTGTATTTTGTGATACACTCAAACAAGCAGAGATTAGAAAAACAAGATGTATTTGAAATCAATGATCTCTTCAAGCCGGTTGCAGCCATGACAACAAGGGTCAATGGATCACACAGCAAAGATTAACCCTAACCAGAGTGTGCCTACTCTAATACCACTTGATAGGCCAAAAACATATTGACCCCTTGTGATTAATTAATTGATTAATTAGCCAAGTTTATTAATTAATCAAATTAACATGCAAAGCCCGTGGTAGCACAAACAAATCACCAATTAAACTAAGTATGCAGTGGAAATTAAATTGACAAGGTGATTTGTTTTCGAATGGGGAAAACCTACACGGCAAAAATCCCACCGGGTGATTTTAAGGTCACCAACCTATAGTACCTTATACCAACCTACAGTTGAACCTTTACCCCAATACCCAATTGGACTTGTTCTGTAGTGACAATCTCTCCTTGTAATGCACGGCTCCCAGTACGTGACTAACCAATTGCGCGGATCCCAGTACGTGACTTCAATCACCAACGAGAGAAGGTTGTTGACTACAAAGTTCTTCAGTTCATCCACATGATGAAGATCAAGAAGATGCTTAGTTACAAAACCCTACAGTGCACAAACACATCAGCTTCTAATGCTTAGTTACAAAATCCTACAGTGCACAAACACAGCAGCTTCTTCACAAGAGAGATGAATTAGGGCAAACTTTGTCTCCGGTCACAATTTGCATGAACAAACTTTGCTCAACACTTGTGCAACTTGTATCCCCTTTAACAGCCGTTAAAATAATCCTTTTATATGTCTAGGGTTGAGAGAAAAGAAAGCCCAAACACATAATCACGGATTGGAAAAAAATAAAACAGAAAAATCTGTTTTTCTTAAACCTCAACGAATACCTATCTGTAGAGTTGTTGTCGAGCCACGGGCTTAGACAACTCTTCAAACTCAATAGATGCTAGCTGTCAAGCTTTAATGACGGCACTTTTCCAGCTTGAATCTTGGACAGACTTGCATGGCTTTAACACTTGATCTTGGAACCTTCTTTCTTGAAGTATTAAAAATATCCTAGATTTACCCAAATACAAGTAAAATGCGTTTTGTCAAAGGATTAGCCAATTATATAAAATAGTGACATATGTTCCTAAACATGTGAAACACATATGTCCTAACGTAAACTTTGCTTGAACTATAGCTACACTGAACAACTTTGGAAAGGAAAAAAGGTAATTTAGGGACCCTTACACAATTTCTTTTTCTTTATTTAAAGTTTCATTAAACTGTAAGACTTTTTAGAAGCTAATTGTTTTTTGTCTTCTTTTTTTGTGTGGCTTTTAACAGTCTTTCAAGAAGTGAAAACTCATTAAAGTGAACTGGTCTAAAGAACTTATTGAAACCCCAGACTTCACCGAAGTCCCAATTCTTGAGAAATTGGATCTTGAAGGTTGTATAAATTTATGTAAGATTCATCCATCTACCAGTGTTCTTAAAGAACTTACTCTTCTTAATCTAAGAAATTGCATAAACCTTAGAAGTCTTCCAAACAAGTTCGAAATAAAGTCTCTTAAGATTCTTATTCTTTTTGGCTGCTTAAAAGTAAAACGAATTCCAGAGTTTGGGAAAAACATGGACCGTGTATCAGAGCTTTACTTGGATGACCCTGCTATTACAAAATTACCCACATTAATTGGGAATTTGACTGGTCTTGCTTTATTGAGTGTAAGAGATTACAAAAATCTTATGTCTCTTCCTAGCACCATGTTTAATATAAATTCGCTTAAATGTCTTGATTTTTCTTGATGCTCAAAACTTTGGAAAATTCTAGAGAACTTAGGGACTGTTGAAAGTGATACAAGTGGAACTGCTATAAGACCGATGCCTTCTTCCAATTTTCTCTTCAAAACTCTAAAAAAACTAGTTGTCGGTAGATTTAAGTCTAGAAGTCCCAATCCCATGGGCTTGTTATCGACTTCTCTATTGGGGTTGACTTCTTTGATCAAATTGAAGCTAATAAATTGCAATGTGAGGGAAATCTCCAATGATATTGGTTGCTTATTCTCTTTAAAAGAAATATATTTATGTGGAAATAGTTTTGTTAGCATTTTTGAGAGCATTGGTCAACTATCTAATTTGACATGGATGGAATTGGATAATTGCACGAAACTTAGATCATTGTCAAAGCTTCCATTGAATATTGATTATATTAGGGGATTTGGTTGTACCTCATTGGAAACAATACCAGAACTATTAAAGCCAAATTCTTCATGTGAGCCACGACTCTATTTTACAAGTTGCAGTAAACTAGCGCACAATCGCATTGACATATTTTTGGCACGGATAAAAAAACATCTTCAGGTCTCTGTGTGTGTGTGTGTGTGTGTGTGTGTTCTAAACAACTTACTTTGTATGTTTTAGGGACTCTTTCTTGAAGACAAATATGACACTCTACATTTTGAAAGGAGATATGACATCATTATTCTTGGAAGTAAAATTCCGAAGTAGTTTAAGCATCAAAATATAGGGGCTGTAGTGAATACAAAAGAACCTTCTCATTTATGTAATGAATGGATGGGGATTGCTGTTTGCGCTGTATTTTGCTCTAAACATTCTCAAAGAAAATTTGGCATTCTAGTTCAATGTTGGTTGACAGCCAATAGAAGAATTGTTTCTTCTGTAATAGGCCATGACCACATTGATGTTTTTTCGGATCATATTTGGCTACTTTATTTGCCTCCTCAATTTTTCATAGAGGAAGGCATAAAATTATTTTCGAAATGTGATGCAAATGGATTTAGTCATATTGGAGTTAGATTTGGAACCAATGGCTTGGAGATAAAGAAATGTGGGATGCATATGGTATACAAGAAAGACATAGAAGATCTCAACCAAACTATGGCTCAGAGTAGCAACACCAACATCATTCCTTACAAGGGCGCCTCTGCAATGGAAGTGGAAGGTAACAAAGCCAACCGTATCCATGGTGATTATGATGGGTCTAGACCCAGTGGAGAAGGAAGCTCTAATGATATACCACACCCAAAAAGGATTAAAACACTCACAGAATTTATGAACCTTGGTAACTCTGATTGTGAGGAGCCAAGTGAATACAAGGAATGTGGTGAGGAGTTAAGCGATTGGGAGGAATCTAGTGAAAGTGAACCGGAAGGTTAATCAACTTTTTTTTCTTCATTACTAGTAAGCCACTGTCTTTCTTCTTAATTCAAGTTCTGTTGGTTGCTGCATTATTTTTTTCTCTTAGTGTACATACATTAATGGTTTGCCCACCACATGTTTTTTTGTTTGAGTTTTCAATGAGACTCCTAGCAGTTTCACTAATTGCTAGGGTCATTTTGGTTCAGTGATTTGTGTTATTTGTGCTAGTTTCTCCCTTCTTGGAAGATTATTGGACTTGTTTGCACGAAGAAATTGTCAAATGGCTAGGAGACAAAGAAGGCAAGTGCAATTGAAGGGTAAAATATGCATTCTAGTTGCCTATAGTTTGTCTTCATAAATTTTCAAAGTGCAAAAATGGTAAATGCATACCACTACAAACATTATAATTGGAATTAGTTGTTATAATGCGGTTACTTATGACATATGTGAATAACTTTTTTTTTCACCTTTTTTTTTTCCTTTTCATTCTTGTTTTGCTAGGATTTTTATTAAAGGTTCACAATGCCTGCTGTTGTGCTTTTGGGAAGTACAATGTTCAAAGAAGAAAGATTGAGTTATGCAATTGAGAAAGAGTTCACAAATTCCATGTGAAACATGGATATTTGAGATCCAACAGTGATGTAAGAGCAAGACGCTTACTGGTTTCTCATTTTGTTATCATTATTGATTTGAAGGTTTAGAAATATCAACATGTGGTGACATCTTGATGTTTATTGAAATTAGAAGAGAGAAAACAAAATGAATAAATGCTCTGCTTGATTATTATTGAAAACCTTATTAGCTTATATACATTGAGTCACTAACACATTAACAAACTTAACAAACCAGTCTGCTAATAATTAACTCAAATATCACATGATCAGCACATGATGACTTAAACAACAATAACAATAAAGATAAAACTACATGTAGCACGGCAGTGGTATTTAAACGACTTGACTTGCAACTTTCACATTCTTCAATACTCCCCCTCAAGATGGAGCATATATGTTACTCATGCCCATCTTGCAGAGTAAGTTGCTAAATTGTTAATGCCCCAAAGGCTTTGTAAGCAAGTTTTCCAATTGATGCTTGGTTGAGACATGGAAGGTTTTGACTAGACCATCTTGGATCTTCTCCCTCACAAAATGGCAGTCAAGCTCTATATGCTTAGTCCTCGCATGATAGACAGGGTTAGCTGCAATGTGGATTGTAGCTTCACTATCACAGTACAGAAGAGCATGTTGATTATGACTGATTGACAAGTCTTTAAGCAAGCCTTTTAGCCATACAAACTCACTGACAATAGCAGCCATAGACCTGTACTCTGATTCAGCAGAAGACCTGGACACAGTGTGCTGCTTTTTGGACTTCTAGGAAATTAAGGACTCACCCAAAAATACACAAAATCCAATGATAGATCTCCTTGTATCAAGACAGCTGGCCCAATCCACATCACAGTAACCTTTCAAGTGCAAATTTGAGGTTGCTGAGAAAAAAAGACCTTGTCCAGGTGTCCCTTTTAGATACTTAAGAATCCTATTAGCTGCTTGGAGGTGTGGCTATCTAGGTTGTGCAAGAAACTGACTAAGTTAATGCACACTATAAGCAATATCTAGTCTGGTCAATGTCAAATATAACATCTTCCCAACAAGTCTCCTATACTAAGAAGGATCTGTTAACAATTCTCCATGATAGTTTGACAGCTTGGTGTGTTGCTCCATAGGAGATTTAATTGGCTTGGCTGCTAACTGTCCAGTCTCTACTAAAAGCTCTAGAGCATACTTTCTTTGGCAAACACTTATGCCTGTGGAGGATCAAGCCACCTCTAATCCCAGAAAGTATTTCAAAGGACCAAGATCCTTTAGCCTAAACTGATCATGAAGAAACTGCTTAAACTCTGAAACAGCTTCAAGGTTGTTGCTAGCCACCAAAATATCATCAACATACACTAAGATAACAATGATTACATCATTATAAACTCTTGTAAACATGGAGTAGTCAGATTTGGACTAAGTGAATCTATGGTTAATGATAGTGGTTGAAAGCTTCTAAAACCATTGTCTGCTGGCTTGCTTCAGTCCATACAAGGACTTGGTGAGTTTGCAGACTAGATCAGGCTCCCCCTTACTACCAAAACCAGGTGGAGGTAGCATATATACTTCCTCATCAAGGTCTCCATCCAGAAAAGCGTTATTGACATCCAACTGAACCAAATGCCAATCAAGAGCAGCTACAACAGCTAGTAGAGTCCTAACAGTGACAAACTTCACAACTAGACTAAAAGTTTCATAGTAGTCCAAACCCTCCTATTGAGTGTACCCTTTTGCCACCAGTCTAGCTTTAAATCTCTCAACACTCCCATCAGCTCTATGCTTAACTTTATACACCCATTTGCAACCTATAGGAACCTTACCAGCTTCCAAAGGTGTAAGCTGCCAAGTATTGTTGATTTCAAGTGCATGTATCTCATTAGACATTACTGCCTGCCACCTAGGTTCTCTTGCAGCCTCAACATAGGACTTAGGCTCAGCACAAATAGAAAGAGCATTAGTGAAAGCTCTATGAAGGGTAGATAGCCTATCATAGGAAAGGATAGATTTAATAGGAAAAGGAGTAGTAAGTAAGGGCAGGGGGTTTGCTAAGGCAAGCTGACAGTGGAAATCCTGAAGGTAAGCAGGTGCTTTGTGAGGTCTGGAGGAACGTCTAGGTGCTGGTGGAGTAGGATTAATAGGCTTAGGGACAAGTTGGACAGGTTGGACAAGTTGGACAAGTTGGTCAGGGACAAAGTAGACAGGTTGGTCAGGGACAGGGTCAAGTGTGACTGGATTAGGATCAGGATTGACATGTTGGTCAGGTATAGCATGTGGAGAATGGATAGTGGATTCAGATATGTGGGGTGTATGGGTGTCAATCACTAGTTCAGAAACTTCCATTAGTGAATCATCAATATTAAAAGTAGGAGGTGGAAATAAGGAACCAGCAGAAAGTGGAAGAGAATTAGAAGTATTGTTAGGATGAAAATCCATGGAATGAAAGGGAAAAATATGCTCATGGAAGACAACATCTCTGGACAAGAAAATGGACTTGGTTTCAAGATTGAACAATTTAGATTCCTTGACACCATATGGATAACCAAAAAAGACACAGGGAGAGGCTCTAAGATCAAATTTAGATCTATTCCTAGTGAGAGTAAATGCAAAACACAAACAACCTAGGACGTTAAGGTGAAAGTAAGAAGGAACAATACCCAAAAGGATTTCATAGGCAATTTTATTATTCAACAAAGGGCTAGGCAATCTATTAATAAGATAAACTGCTATAAGGATGCAATCTCCCCAGAACTTCAGAGGTAGATTAGCTTGAAACCTAAGGGCTCGAGCAACACTCAGTATATGTTGGTGTTTCCTTTCAACAACTATGTTCTGTTGAGGTGTATCTACACAACTCAGTTGAAGTAAGGTACCCTTGGAAGAGAACAATTGAGGCATATGAAATTTAGGACCATTATCTAATCTCAAGGATTTAATTTTGATATGAAATTGAGTCTCAACAAAGGAAAAGAAAGACTGAATAACAGTTCTCGCATCATATTTGAATTTCAGCAAATATACCCAAGTACATCTACTACAATCATCAACGATGGTTAGAAAGTATTTAAAACCATTAATAGAAGGAACAAAAAAAGGTCCCCAGATATCACAATGAACAAGATCAAATATGGAAGAAAAAATGTTATTCTCATTAGGAAAAGGAAGCCTTTTTTGTTTGGCTAAAGGACAAACAGTGCAAACAGGAAACTCTTTATCATAGAATGTTGCATCAGGAATTATTGAGCTAATCGAATGCAACCTAAAAGAAGAGGGATGACCCATTCTATTATGCCACAAAATAGAGTTTGAAACAGTGCAACTATTACATGAGACAAGACTACAATCAGCAACAACAGAGGAAGGAGAGTAAACACCAGGATGTGAGAGGACAATGGGCATGAAATTGGAAAATTGAATTGGGACAAAAGCTTTGCAGAGTTGATTTGTTGTAGAATGTACAAGCCACCATGCTTTCTACTCAAACCAATCATCTTCCACTAGAGTAATCCTGTATAAAACAGAATTGAGATAGAAAAATGTAGCAACACCTTAGATAATGTGTTAACTTCCTAATGGAGATAAGATTGAATGAAAAGGAAGGAACACACAACACATTGTCAAGAATCAACTCACATGATAACTGCACTTGACCAACATGAGTGGCTAAGATAGATTCACCATTAGAAAGTTTTACAGAGATGTGAGCTACAAAAGTGATTTTGGTAAGATATGAAATGGAATGAACCATGTGGTCAGTAGCACCACTATCAATAATCCATTCATTAGGTAAAAGGGCAGGTGGAATGACAAGATTAGAAGAAAAAACTGAGTAATCTAAGAGGAGAACCATTCTGTTGCATTTCTTCCAAGCATGGAAAATTGGATTTGAAGAACTTGTTGGAGCTTTAATGGTGCCATCAACGAAATCTGTCTTGTTCTTGGAATCAAGAGCATAAATGATAGCTCGGCTCCTAGTAGCATAGTTCTCTTTAGTAAGAGGCTGATTGACAAGAATCAAGCCAGGATTCTCGATACTATGCAAAAAATAGGGACTGGATGGTTTTTCCCAAACAGGCACAGAGGTTTGAGAAGTAGATGATACGGAATCTGTATTGGTAGCTGCGGAAGCCATTGGAGAAGCTTGAACTAGGTTTTACAATGAACTTAGTGTCAAGAATCAGAGAAAAACGTGAGCAAAGAATTAAAGGAACTTTGCAAGAGGGATCAACGAAAGAAAAAGAACTACAGAGTGAAAAGAAAGCTTCAAGAAAACTCAACAATGGAGGATGAGTTAGGAATTGATGGAATACACCGAGCCAACTTGCTCTGATACCATATTGAAAATCGAAGAGAGAAAATAGAATGAATAAATGCTCTACTTGATTATTATTGAAAACCTAATTAGCTTACATACATTGAGTCACTAACACATTAACAAACTTAACAAACCAAACTACTAATAACTAACTCAAATATCACATGATCAGCACGTGATGACTTAAACAGCAATAACAGTAAACATAAAACTACATGTAGCACAGCAGTGGTATTTAAACAACTTGACTTGCAGCTTTCACCATTCTTCAATAATGTTCTTGGTATACATTTAATGGTTTAAAAATATCATCTTGTTGTTTAATTGTTTTCTTCGTTTTACAATTATGCTTCTGGGTTGTCCTTATTTTAGAAATCCATAAGCACAAAGCTCAATTTGTTTGCATGACAGGTAGTTCAAATGAATAAACTAGAATTCTAATTCTTATATTTTTCCTTGTAGTCCTTCCCATATAATTTGGTTTGGTTTTATTTAAAGTATGCAAAGGGGTTTTATTTGTTTGGAACTATTAAAAAGCTTCCTCGTTTTTTATTATCATCTAGAATCTAGTTTGGTTTCATCTGTCCATTAGAACTGATTTCCTTCAGCGTACTCAATTCAGGCATGGATCAAGAGATGGCTGAAGGGCATCAGGGGAAATTCAAAGAACTTAAAAGTACTTTTCGGTGTTGTTTGTCTCTATTTTATGCTCTATTGGACTTATAGGAACATGGCAACTGCTAAAGGAGATCCTTTCCCTACACTAATGTGGTCAAGTATAGTAAAAGTTTGATTTCAATGTGCAGGGTAGCTAAAGTTCAGAAACAAAGGAAAGCCTCAACAGCAGCAAAATAAGCAAGGCCAGACCTTTATAGAGTCTTTCAACTGGCAACCAATCCTACTGGAGGAGAGCAGCAAGGATAGAAGAGCAAAATGGAGGGGATACTTCCAGTTTTGTTTGTAAAAATAGAGATGGGTCCATGTCTAACTGTTTGAGCTGGACTAGAGAGGCTTGAATAGAAGTAACAAACAACGAGGTGGTGGCAGAGCTGATGAAGGACATTCTCAGATGTTTAGGAACCAGTTGACAGATCAATGTTTGGGTTCACACAGGTGGGCAGATGTCTTCTAGCAGACCCTCAATCTCTAGCAACCATTGCTCCTAACTTGTTTATGAACATTAGCTTGGATAGCACACGGTGGAATCCTAACCTTGTACATTTTTATTCTAGTGCCGTTTATGTTCCTTTGTATCAATGTATCATGGCACAAATCCATCACCAGCGTCATAATTTTTCTTTAAGAACAAAATAGAAATCCATAGAATTTTAAGATTACATTTTCTGTTTAGATAGAAATTCCTTATTATATATGCTGATGACGACAAACAGTCGAGGCTGTCATAATTATCTTCCTTTTTGTTTAACGTAGTTGACTACTGTTTTTAAACGAATTGAGTTGTTGACCTCATTGCAAAACCAAGGATCTGTCTCTTTGATTCCAATACCCATGCCCATTTTTAAATTTAACAGGCACTTATTAGTAGAATAGTACAATAGAACTATTCCTGGCTAATCACTTAGCCTCTATTCTGTTTTAAGAACTGGTGCAAAATCCTCATGATTTATCTGTTTTCTATTATAAATTTAACAGATATTTATACATATGAAGATGAAAAATACATTTAAGATGAATGGATTTGGATTTAATTTTGACATATACTATTCATATTCAGCAATTAATCTCCATAGATAAGTTTGGTATTGGCATATACACGCCTTTTAAGTCAGCCCCTTCAGTTTGAGGTGTGCTGTGTGCACCATGTAAAAGTTAACTCTATAAGTAACTGTGAGACAATTTTCCTTACCAGCTCATAGTCTTGTCCTAAGGAAAGTTGTCTAGCAAGTTGGTGAATGCTTGTATATTTTATTATCTGGCTAAAACCACTGTTTAGTTTCTATTTCTAGTTCCAAGTATAGCACGTTGCATCAATGCGTATTTCACACCCTTTCATACAAGAGTAGTTGCTGGAGAGGTGAGAGTTGCGACCTCAAGTTGTGAATGAATTGGAGGGACGACATCAACATCACCATCACGTGTTCCTATTACCAACATCATTTTATTAGTATCAATAAGAAGGACAAGAAATCCTTTAAATTCTTCCTACATCTTTTTATTAAATGTGAATTTTGAAAAAATAATCATTAAATTGCACGTTCTTTATATTCTTAACACGTATGTCAAATTTCGTTTAAATCAAGTGTTATTTATACTATTCGATTAATAAATTTATTTTTTATACTTAATTATTTACCATAGAAACTTGAAATTTAATCACATCATTAATGATATAGCTACTATTTTTGATCTTCTTGAAAGTTTGCAAGCATAGAAGATATAATAAGAGTATGCAGTTTAACATTTAGATTTTCAAAATTCATACCCAATTAAAATATATAGAAGTGTGAAGGGAAACATTTCCCAATAGAACAACATTTGAATAGTTGTGAATAATATTGTAAAAAGAAAAAATTGATATCTTGAAAACCGAATATAAAAATTACTCAGCATCCTATTATCTTCTTTTCACAATGCGGAAAGTGGGTTACGTTGCTCCTAAAGCCTTCCTCTTTTCTTTTCTTTTTTCTGACCAAACCTAAAGCCTTCCTCAACAACCGAGTTATGCTTGACAAAAAAGAGGGGGGGTAGAAAGTGGACCATGATTAGAAAAATATAAGATCAACAATAAATGTAGAAAACGGATAAAATTTTTAGCGAAAATTACTACATGCATTATTTTATTGGTCATCCATTTCCTCTAAAAAGAAATAAAGCAGTCCACACTATAATAAATGTCTAAATTGAACTACTGAGGAAAGGAATATAAAATAAAAAAATAAAAACCTTAAGGTAGTATGTTTGTTTCTCAAAACAAAACTTTAAGCCGTGTCCTACTGTACTCTTTTTCAAGAATGTGGAAAGTGGGCTAGGCTTGAAGACTAAATTCTTCGATAAAGGTACTGAGTAAAAGAAAAAAAAATTATAATAGATTTTTTTTTTTTTTCAACTTACTGCATGTCATTATATAACTACTTTTTAAAAAAATACGATTTTTTTTCATATCTTATTAAAATCTTTTTCTTTTTTTTTTTTTTTTTTTGAAAAACAAACACACACACACAAGGAAGATGGAAAGGAGTTCTAACATACAACCATTGACATATGAAGGGAACAACTAACATATTCACAATTATCCAAAACCCATGATTAGTATAAAAACTTCTGACATAGACATAATTTTTTTTTAAAAAAAATGATTGTGATCAACACACTAAAAGACTATAATTTAATTAAAAAATAATGATTAATTCATCATTTTATAATAGTTTAAACTTTTAGAATAATTAAAAATTTACCACAAAATATACTCTAATGATTCTATAAATAAAGTATACTCTAGATTACCAGTGCTCATAAGCTATAGTTTCACAAAGCAAGTGAAAAACTGTTAGACCAAGATAGTGATAGAATTCATATAAAAAATCTCTCTCTCTCTCTCTCTCTCTCTCTCTATAGAATTCATATAAAAAATCTCTCCCTCTCTCTCTCTCAACTCAAAAAAAAAGGCTAAGGCTCAATGTTATAATTTTGGGAGAGATATTAATAAAAAAAAATAAAAATTATTATTTAAACAAATAAAGTATATATTAGATAGTGGGTGTTTTTAAAAAATAATTGTGTAAAATAAAAAAAAAATTAGGTTTTTATGCTAAAATAGACGGAAAATGTTAGACAAACTGATGTTGATGGCTATGCTTGCAAAACAATGATGAAACTTTTTTACATGCTAAAGATTCCTTGTTGTACAAATGCTTTAAGGCAAAACACTCTGAGAATTGTTACTTCCTTGAAGCTACGGATTAACCAGGGAGCTCATTTGCTTGGAGAAATATTTTAGCTGCCAAGCCACTACTTCTAAGGGGCACCTCTTGGAGAGTGGGGTATTGTCAAGAAATTGCAGTGACAAGGGATAAAAGGCTCACTGTATTTTACAGCCAAGCCCTCTTATATATTGAAAATGATGCTAGAGTTTGTGACTTGATTGATCCGAATACTGCAATGTTGATACGGATTTCAATTTTGAAATCGGGTCTTTAACTCACAATTTTAGTTCAAAAAATGTGTGTATAACGAAGTGTGTGTAACAATTTTTAGCCAAACTAAAAAAAAGTTGATAACTGCCTTTTTTATCTTAACACTTATTGTCCATTAATTAGTTTTTTTTTTTTTTTCACTGACTAAAAATTCAGTCACAGATGTATTATGAATAGGTAATTATTTTCCATGTGAATTAGGCAAGACGATAGTGTAAATTGTTTTGATTTCTTCATATTAAATGTTTGTTCATTATCTTAACACACACACACATATAAAAAGGAGAGAATGTCTTAAAGAAATTGAGAGTGTGTATATCCAAAAAGGCTTGTTTGTTCATTATCTTATTGTCTCTTAATTAGTTTATTTTGTTTTCATGACTAAATATTCAGTTATAGGATGCTTTCTCTTTTCTAAAAAAAAAATTACAAAATACTTTCTCTTCTTGTTATTAAACCTTTATAATTATCACCTTATAAAGCTAACCACGTGGCATACAAAGAGCCATTGTTGTCCGGAAAGAATGGTGATACTGATAAGCAACTTCAAATAATTTCTACTTAAAAATTGCCATTACCCAGAATTAAATCATTTGAGATACCAGGCCCAGATGGTATCCCCCTCTTTTCTATCAAAAATTTTGGTTTCTTTCTGGTACTTGTGTTACTAAGGCAGTTTTGGATTTTTTGAACCATGGGGTGGCACCCCCCTGATTTTAATGATACTCACATGGTTCTTATTCCAAAAATTAAAAACCCCCGTAAGGTTACTGATTATAGACCTATAAGCCTCTGTAATGTCATTTATAAACTAGCTTCTAAAACTGTGGCTAATAGATTGAAATCTGTCCTGTCTAGCATTGTTAATGAGAACCAAAGTACCTTTACTAAAGGTCGGTCTATTACTGACAATATCCTTGTGGCTTATGAAACTATGCACCGTATTTATCATAAAAGATTGGGAAAAATTGGGGAGATGGCTTTGAAACTTGATATGAGTAAAGCTTATGACAGGGTGGAGTGGAACTGTTTAAACGGTATAATGCAGAAGCTTGGTATTCATAGGAGAATGGTGGAGATAGTTATGAGATGTGTTTGCACTGTTACTTATTCTGTTCGGATTAATGGGAAACCTAGAGGGCGTATTATCCCAACCAGGGGTTTGCGTCAAGGGGACCCTCTTTCTCCTTACCTATTTTTACTTTATGCAGAGGGCTTATCTGGTTTACTTAGACAACAGGTAGAAAGGGGTAGTCTCAAGGGGGTGGCTGTTTGCCGTGGTGCTCCCCGTATCTCTTATCTATTTTTTGCAGATGATAGCTTGATTTTCTGCCATGCCACTTTGGAGGAATGTGAGGTGCTGCAACAGATATTTTCAGTCTATGAGTCAATGTCGAGGCAACAACTGAATCGGAACAAGACTGCCTTATTTTTTTAGCAAAAATACTCCAACAACCACTCTAGAGGAGATACAACGGCGTTTTGGGGCTCCAGTGATCCGGTAGCATGAAAAATATTTGGGTTTGCCATCTTTGGTTGGGAGGTCTAAACGCAATACGTTTAATGATTTGAAGGATAAGTTAGGGAGTAAATTATCAGGTTAGAAAGAGAAGCTTCTTTCCAATGCTGGTAAGGAAATTCTTATAAAATCTATGGCACAAGCTATCCCCTCCTATACTATGAGTTGTTTTAAGCTTCCTGATGTTTTATGTGATGAGCTCGCGGGTATGGTGCAGCGTTTTTGGTGGGGACAGCACGAAAATCATAATGGAGTGGCATGGCTAAGTTGGGATAAAATGTGTGCTCCAAAAGAAGAGGGAGGAATGGGTTTTCGTGATTTGAAGGCTTTTAATATTGCTTTGTTAGCGAAGCAGGGGTGGTGACTCTAGACTTGCCCGAACTCTTTGTTCCACCAAGTGTATAAGGCCAAATATTTTCCTCAGGGTGATTTCTTGAATGCCTCTTTGAGAAAACATCCATCTTACTCTTGGCGTAGTATTATGGCTGCTCAAAGGACAGCTCAACTTGGTTATCGCTGGCAGATTGGTAATGGAGAGTGTGCAAAACTATGGAGCAATAAATGGCTACCTACACTTTCGTTGTATAGAGTGGCTACTCCCCCTCATCTTTTCCCTGAGGATGCCTCAGTCTCTGTGCTGATTAATCCGGATGCTGCAACATGGAGATCAGATATTATCCATGAGTTATTTATGCCCTTTGATGCTAAGGCAATTTTATCCATTCCTCTTAGTGCTTCGTTACTAGTTGATAAGTTGATATGGGCTCCATCTTCATCGGGGCAGTTTACTGTGAGCAGTGCTTATAAGGTCACTCGCAAGTCCTTGTGTGAGCTACAACGGGGGGAGTGCTCTTCGTCATAGAACCTAACAGCTTTTTGGAGATGTATTTGGAAGCTGCCTATGCCGAATAAAGTCAAGGTTTTTGCTTGGCGAGCTTGCAGAAATATCTTGCCTACTAAAGCGAATCTGTTTGTTCGGAAAGTGACTCAGAATGAAGTATGTGAAGAATTTGGTGTGGCTGTGGAGTCTTCAGGTCATCTGTTTTGGCATTGTACAAGAGCTCAGGAGGTGTGGAAAGCTTCAAACCTTGGGTTAGAGGCCAACTTGATGGAGATACATGAATTCATAGACCTGGTTTGGTATGCTCGGAATGGGAAGCAGATGGATGCTTCGACGCTGGCACAGATATTTATGATTGCATGGAGAATTTGGTCTAACAGGAATGAAATTCGGACAGGGGGCTCACGAAAGTCAGCTTCATTGATTGCGAGGTGGACTTTAGACTATCTAGAGGAGTTTTGGGTTGCCAATCATTCAGTTCGGACTATCATACCAAAGTCTGAGATTCATTGGTCACTTCCTCATCCTCCGAGTTTCAAAGTAAATGTGGATGGTGCTATGTTTGAAAATTTGTCTGCAGTAGGAATCGGTGTTGTGGTTCGTGATCATTTAGGGTCGGTCCGAGCAGCTTTGAGTATGAAGATTCAAGGATTGTTGGGGCCTCTTGAAACTGAAGCTAAGGCGATGGAGGAAGGTCTGAGGTTTGCGTGGGGCAGAGGCTTTAGAACAGCAGGCTTTGAAGGTGATTCTTTGGTGGCTTACCAATCGTTGACTGGTTTGGCTACTCCATCTGCAAGTATTTCCAATATCATTTTAGGAGTACTGTTACAGGTGTCAAGGTTTAACGAGTGTCATTTTTCTTTTATCCGAAGGTCTGGTAACAGAGTTGCCCATGGGTTAGCCCAATATGCTAGGCACTTGTCAGACTCTCGTATTTGGTTGGAGGAAACTCCAAGTTTCATTGAGAATTTGGTTTCCTACAATGTATTGTTTTTATCCTCTTCTTAATAAAATCATTTGAGAGGTTAGTTTACAAAAAGCCAGAAATTTGGCATAACTGAAACAACTGTTCACATAATAGTGATCTCTTAGACAGTTTATGAGAAGTTGCCATGTTAGAAGAAAATAACCCCAAACAACCTTTAAAATAAATTTTTTTTTTTTTTTTTATTAAAAAGTCTCAAGCCCAAAACATGCAACCTGGGAAAGGCCCCCAAACAGCCTAAAACGACTTAGGAATATAAATAAATAAATAAAAGTCACAAAACAACATTAAAAAAAAAAAAAAAAAAAAGGCTCAAAGCCCAAAACATCCACACAAAAAAATTACGTATTTGGTTTCTAATATTTTCGCCATATGTTAATTTCATCTTACCTTTTGGTTGATTGACTTTTATTTTGTGATTCTTGTCGTAATTTGTTTGTTGTGGAACTGTTTTCGAATTGTGATTCTTCCTAACTATGAATTAATTTGTGTGGATCTATCTAATGAGGTTTCTAATTTCAGATGTTGTAGCTGCGTCCTGCTAGTTAATTGCTTTGGTAAAATTCAAGGAATCACACTCTTTATTTATACAAGAGATTTTGGCAATTGTTTGATAATGGTTCTGCTGATAAGAAATTCCAAATTGTGCGACTGTGTTAGGGATTTTGATCCAAACCCGTAAAGTTACTTACTTTTTTAATCATTTTTTTTTTAAAGGTTATTCTGACATGGCAGTCCATGTAACATGAAAATAATATTTAGGATAATTATACTTCTCTTTCTTGAAATTTATAAAAATGATACTTCATCTTAAATTTGAAAGGAAAAAAAAATAAAAAATATTTTATTTCCTCAAACCCTAAGGAAAGGAAGTGTAATTCTCTCACAATATTTTATTTTGACTGTTAGTCACATTATCATTTTCTATGCATTACTTAACAGCACGTACCATTTTGACACAAAAATTAACAACTAAATTGACATATTTGAAAAGTCAAAAACCAAATTGCAAAACAGTGTAAAAATAATGGTCCAAATTCGTAATTTAACACCCAATAAAAAATCCCAAAACAAGTTGGAAGTGAAAAAATAAATATAAACACAAGGACCTGATAACCAAATAAAGTAATAGACTTTACAGACAGGTCAACTCAAATTTTCAGTTAAAAATAAATAAATAAATATAAATATAAATAAAAATAAAAATACTCGAATTTTCAGGTAAGTTCGGACTCCTCATCAGCCAACCCGATTTTATCAGGTCCGGTGGGCTTTGAACCCAACCCGACCCGTACTCGGTCTAAATTACATAAAGTGACAACTGTGGAGTGTTCATGGATAAGGTTCATACTTCATATTGCTATATTGGGTTTTGGCTCTGTTGGGCTTTCTCTTTAATTTTCCTTTTAGGTGTGGGCTTTTATTATTGCTCACTTTATCCATATTTTTCAGCCATGCTCCAAGAGAGTTGCTCAGGGTCCTATTTCACTAAACTAGCCACCTAATTGTGTTTTAATTGAGTTGAATTGTTTTTCTTTCCCTATTGCTATTTACACTCAAAACCCAAAACCCATTTCAACCTTAACTACTTCCCCCAACCCAAATCAAGAAAGTTTCTCCAATCCAGAACCCAAAAATCAACAAAAAAATCTATCAATTTCCCTCCAAAATGGAAGGCCTGACTTTGACTCCATCACTGCCCTTGACCGATATCAACGACAATGGTACATGCAGGGGCGACTCAACCATTAGAACATTTAGGCAATGGCCTAAGACCCTCAAATTGAAGAAGGTGTTCTATAGAATATAGTTAATTTATTTGTCTTAGAGTATTGCACAAAAATAATAATAAAAGGAAGACCTCTCACTTCTTCTTCTTTTTAAATCCTCTCTTGGCTGATAGAATATCTTGCCTATCTATCTTATGATGTGAAGATTTTAATTAAGGCCAAAGAATTTAATAAATAAAAATTACTTTTAAAATATTATACTCTTTTCTAATGTTCAACATTTTGCCATTATGTTTTACTACGTTGGCAGTAGTTTAAGAGTGTAAAAATTTTTAATGCTCCAAAAAATTTATCATTCCCTTCTCTCAAAATTAAAATTAGCATTAATATTTTTCGAGACAAAATAATTACTGAAAACCTATTGTTCTATAACAAAATCCAACATTGCCAAGAGAGGCGATGATAATTTAAAATATGGTATTTATTATGATACTGATTATTTCAATATTTTTAGAATTAAAAATTTTAAAATATGCTTTATAAATATATGAAAATAACTCAATTAATGTATTAAATTATATAAATTTCTAATTCATGTTTCACTTATAAAATATTAAGTAACAATACATTTTATATTTGCACTTGGCACAAACATTTGTTGAGTCGATCCTAGACTGTGTAATATTTTTGTGAACCGTGAATTTGCATGGTACGAAAAGAATCTATTTGAAATTAAATTGAGTTCTTCAATGAAAACAACATCATTTAGAATTTACAAGTTTTTAAAACTTTTTATTTTATATTCAAAATACTCCACACATATGAAAAATTTTCATAAAAATGTGATCATATTTTCCATGAAAAAAATTTAACATGCCAATAACATGGTTAATATTGCATAGTTTTGGTATGATCATAGTGGTAGTAGTATAAAGAAACCAATTCAATCAAGACTAAAGTTGATATTGCATAGAGGTGTTCAAAGAGTACTCCAATTGAGATATTGGAAGAAACTAATACTTCTTCATAACAGGTCTCACTTAGCCCACAAAATGTGTTGAGCTGGCACTAGGTGTGAGATTGTGGAGCTTGGTTAACATTGGCAGAAAATTATAACAAAAAAGAGAGAGAAAGAGAGAAATATAGAAAGAGAGGAATTTCTGGAGGAAGAAGGAAAAATTGATTATACAAGCTCAAGTCTAATACATTACACAGAGCTCTTATATATAGAGCCTGAAAATACATAAATCAAGAATCCTCTAGAACCTCTATCCTAACCGTATTGTAACAACCCGATAACAAACTCCTGAATTCAAGGAAAGACAGTTATAATGGAAAACTGAATCTCTCTCTTTACATTTGAACCAGCCTTGAACCCTCGAAGAATAGAGTGAAGTTGGAGTTATGAGGAAGACATATCAAAACGACATCGTTTGTATTAACTAGCACGTCACCGTTTCACTAAACTTGTTTCATTCATTATGATACACAACACCATTTTGATCTTAGAAGTAACTTACCGTTGGAACTAGCCATTAGTCTAGTTCCATCTTCATCAATTCTGCACTTCCTCTAACACTAGGTACATGCACCATCTACAAGTGTTGTAATGAAGCGCTCGATCTTCTTCTTGATGACCAAAACATAAGAAGTTCTTGACTCTATAGAACTCCTTATGTCCACCATATCTTGGCAATTGTCAAACACTTCCTTTGCATACCTTACGTTCATTACTGTTCATATTAAGACAGCATCCACCATTATTAGTCCCAGTGAGCATAAACTCAAACACCTTGAGAGTTTCAGTGAGTTCTTTCGAAAAGCAGTGAAGCTTTCACCCAACTCACTTGGGCTTTCTCTTTTTCATGCAAACTTTCTTTTACAAGTAGCCCAATCCATCCTACTACATTGAGCTCCTTCAAGGTGGTGACAGAGGTCTGTGACTACGATTTATCGATTCCAAACCCGACGGATCCTTTCCAAGATCATTTGAGTCTTGACGAGAACACCCCACAAGATGGGACCTAAATTCAAGAATCGGAAAATTCCAAAGAACTCAAAATGCTAATAAGGAAATACGAGATTCGCAAGTTCAAATATGAAATTCAAGATTCCTTGCATAATATATATATATTGAGAAGAGAGGTAGTAATGCGAGAGAATTTTGAAAAAAAAAAGTGTAAAAGTCCCTTCCTAGAAATCAAGACAAAACAAATCTTGAAGGATTATTTGAAAGAAATCTTGAAGGATTATTTGAAAGATAAAAAAAAATGATAGAGAAGAACTTGTTGAATGTTATAATTGAAGAGCTGCAATCATATGTTCGTAACAACATGATGTCCAAAGAGGCATAAAGGGAAGTGTTAAAAATATAGAAAGAAAGCCACTCAGTGGAGCTTTTACGAATGTTGTTATTCCTACGACTGAAGTCTAATCAATATTTGATCATGTAAACAATACGCATTTACATAATGCTTTTTCCATAGATTTACAAGCTATAATTCTAGAAATTGCTAATGCCCAATTTCTAAAATCTGATAAGTACTAGACTATAGTTATCGATGACAATGAATCTAATCGCAAACTAATTATTAAATATTAGTGCTAATTTAGTTAGTTGATTGTGTATCGATCTTCTTACAGTTGAGGATTGTTTAAGTTTTCATCAAACTAATAGAAGTATAGTAAAGGAATTTTTCAATCTCTATTAATGTGACATTTGCATAAAGTATAGTATATGCAACACCAATTCTACTGTAATTCTAAAAATTGCTAATGCACAAGTTGTAAAATATGATAAGTACTATCCTATAGTTATCAAGGACAATGAATCTAATCTCAAATCAATTATCATCATGGGAAATGCTAATGTATAGCGAATGTCTCACCGCAAGTCTTGTCAAGATGGTGATGGAATTGAGCAAAGAAATAAGTGACTCGAAAACCAAGATAAATGAGTACCAAAACTTTTTTTTTAATTATGTCTTATGAATAATGAGAAACTTCAGACGATTTTAGAATTCATGAACAATCTCAGAAGTTCTTGTGGTTTACTATATCCATGATATTCTTGTGATTCATAAGGCAAAATATGAGTCACATATCGATTTTGGTATTGTTTGTATGGAAGAGAATTGAGTGGTTGTGTATCAATCTTCTTATGGTTGAGGATTGGTTAAATTTTCATCAAACAAATAGAAGAATAGCAAAGGAATTATTCAATATCTATCAATGTGAAATTTGCATAAAGTATAGTATGTGCAACACCAATTAATCGTAATTCTAGAATGCGTAAATGCACTTTTGGTCCCTACATTTTGGTTTTTTTTCATTTTGGTCCTTACATTTTCATTTTACCGCTTTTAGTCCTTAAACCAATTAACGTGTGACATTTAAGTCCTTACCGTCACCCAACTAATCGAAAAAGTTAACATGACTGACGACACATTAAAATAATAATTAAAAAAAATCTAGGGGTAATTACACTAAACCCACCTATGGTTTGGGCGAAAATCACTTTGCCTACCCATGGTTTGAAAAGTGTCACTTAACCCACCTGAAGTATGTTTCGCTTATTTTCCGTAACCCACCTCTGTTAAAATCAGGGGTAAATAGGTATTTTTGCTCAAATTTTATATCTCTCTCCTCCCAAAACAAAAAATAACACAAAAATGCAAGAGAAACAAGATCAAAACGGAGGGTTTTGTGAAAATTAATATCTTCTCTTCCTCATCCTCGTCCTCAACGCTATCTTTCTCATCCACACGCCCTTCCTCATTTTGGCCGTCTCCATCTTCTCATCTCTCAACCCGTCAGCCTTGCCATGATTACTGTCACCATCCAATGAAAAATAATCTTGTTGTAACCGCTCCCTCTTGGCACGAATAGCACTCATCGCTCCTCAAGGTCTTTTGCGTTTAATTCTAATTCTTCTTCCTCTTCTTCTTCTTCTTCTTTGAGGCCATTGAGGATGACAACTGGGCGAGAAGGCACGAGCATTTGAGTGTTTTTCTGGAGCACTAAAAGGACTTCTTTGGAGAAGGAGTGATAGGAAGTGGGTTCGTCTTCATCGTCTACGAAGCTTAGGAGTTTCCTTGGTTTTGGTATAAGTTTAGGTTTGGGGAACAGGCAGTCGTGGTGGGTTTGCCTAGAATGTTGATTTCACCATCTAGGTGTGTTTCAATTTGAGCAAAATCCTATTTTGGCTTCGTATTCTTTCGTATTTGAGTGTTTATGCTTTTGGGTTCTTCAATTTCTTACATGGGTATTGAGTATTTTCTCAAGTTAGTGTCTTGAATGTTGATTTCAGCATCTGGGTGTGTTTCATTTTGAGCAAAATCAGAGAAGTTGATTTATTTTTGTGGGTGTTAATGTTTCTGGAGGCTGCAAGTTCTAATGTTGGTATTGGATATTGCATTAGAATCTTGATTTTGAGTGTTAAATATTTTTGGGATTTCCAATTTGTTTTGAGGGTATTGGATTTTTTTTTAGAATATTGAATGAAGTCTAGACTTTAATGGATGTGTATCTTTCAATCTGAGGAGATTTCTAGAATATGGTCTCTCTGCGATATGTTCGCAGATTCTATCATGTTGTTGCTGCCATTTCATCAACTGAAAGCCCTGTAGCTATATCCAATTGCATTCGGAATCCAAAGCCATTAGAAGAACCTGCTCTTGTGAAACTTAAGAATGAGCGAGACCCTGAGAAGTTGTTCCATTTATTTAGTGTGAGAGATGAGAGAGATAGAGAGAACAGAGAGAGCTAAACATAGAGAGCAAGAGGGGAGAGAGAGATGCAATATTAATTAAATCAAAGAGAAGAAATAATGGATAGATTTTTTTTTTAATAGGTAAGAAAATTTTGGCCGTTATTTTCTTTTAGTGTGTTACAGAGATATTTTGTGCTTTATTGGAGTTCTTGAGCAAAGTTTCTAAAATTTTTACAAATAGCATCTTTTGATCTTATTTTATCTTGTTTTTGTATGTGTTATTTGTTTTAGGAGGAGAGAGACATAAAAAGCATGCAAAAATACCTATTTACCCCTAGATTTAACAAAGGTGGGTTACGGAAAACAAACGGAACATACCTCAGGTAGGTTAAGTGACACTTTTCAAACCACGGGTAGGCAAAGTGATCTTCACCCAAACCACAGGTGGGTTATGTGTAATTACCCCCAAAAATTTATTTTGGCATTAAAAAATGCCACATCCGCATTTAAATAAAAAAATTAATTTATTAATTTAACTAAATAAAAAAAATTTCAAACAAAATTAAAAAAATAAAAATAAAAATCACATGAATTGAGATTAAGAGTGCTTGAACAAGAACAATAATATATATTAGACCCAAATCTGCTTATTCATCTTCACTAATCAAATCGGGAATTTAAGTCTGGATTTTCGAAAATGCAGAGTTGGCGAGCTTGACTATGGAGGAGAGATTGAGAGAAGGGACTGAGAAATCTTCCTTGAGAGGGAGGCGAGTGTAGGTGGTGGCTTCGCCATTGGGGGAGAGAACTATTGGCTCCGGCGAGGACTTAAAGCGATTGGATTGGGTCTTGAACTTGTTAGGGTTTCGTAGCGGTTGCTTTCTCTTGGAATTGGAATTGGAGGGCTTATGAGGCTAAGGGTTGTGAGTTTTTGGGTGAGCAAGAGCGTAGGGAGAGAATAAGCTCGTTGAAGAAATGGAAGTAGCAACAATAGCCATTTTTAGTTTTGGCTCAAATGAAATGAAAGAAGCAGCAAAGAAAAGTATTGGGAGTTTTTTAACCCAAACCTAGATCTACTCCAAACCTAGAAACAGCGCCATTGGATCTGCTCCAAACCCAGATATGCTCCTAATAAGAACATAAAAAAGGGAAGGAAAAAAAAAACCATTCAGATCTGGGTTGGTGTTTGTGTACAATTGATTTTTGTGGAAGAATTTGTGTACAAATTTTGGAATATTTTGGATTTCTATTCTTTTGTTCTTGGGATTGAATATTCTGGGTTTGTTGTTCTCGTGTGTTCATGATCAAGATGAATTTGGAATAGGAATTTGACAATTTGAATGTGAAATTTATGAGTTTATGAGTTTATGGGTTTCTAATCTTATTGTTCTTGTTCAAGGATCTTAGATCTCCATTCATATGATTTTTTGTTTTTAATTCTGTTTGTAATTTTTTTTATTTAGTTAAAATTAATAAATTAATTTAATTTAGATGCTGATGTGGCATTAAAATAGATTTTTTTTTTAATTATTATTTTAATGTGCCATCAACTACGTCAGCTTTTTCTGTTAATTGGATGACGATAAGGACTTAAATGTCACGCGTTAATTGGTTTAGGAACTAAAAGTAGTAAAATGAAAATGTAAGAACTAAAATGGAAAAAAGTCAAAATGTAAGAACTAAAAGTATATTTACGCCTTCTAGAAATTGTTAATGCCTAAGTTTTGAAATTTGATAAGTATAGACTACACTCATCGATGACAATGAGTCTAATCGCAAACCAATTATCAACACAATCTATTTGTGGTAAAAAATGCTAATGTACAACAAATATCTCAGCACAAGTCTTATCAAGATGGTGATGAAATTAAGCAAGGAAATAAATGACTCGAAAACAAAGATAAATGAATACCAAAAATTTTTCTTATTATGTCTTTTAATTAAGTAGAAATTTCATACGATTTCAAAATTCATAAACAATGTCAAAACTTCTTTTGGCTTACTCTATGTCCACTATAGTCTTTTGATTCAGAAGACAAAATATGAGTCACATATTGATTTTGGTGTTGTTTGTATGGAAGAGAATTTGAGTTGATTAGTTGTTAAGATTAGTACCAATTTATGCTATGTTTGGAAGTTTGGAGGGAGAGGAGAGTAGAAAGGAGTAAAAGGGAATGGTTATCATCCACCTTGTTTGGATGTTTTTAAATTTAAGAGGGGGGGATATTAGTCTTTTTATAGTTTGTAATTTTGTTAATATGGTAAGGATAAATTTGGTAATTCATTTGGTCAAGCATTTCTATGCTCTACTCTTCCTCCAAATCTTTCGAATTTGGGGAAATTAAAAATAAGGTATTAGAAGTAGTCAGGACCCCTCCAAATCCCTCCCCCTCCTCCCTTAAAAAACATTCAAATAAGGTAATTGAACTTACTCTCCCTCCCTCTACTCTACTCTCCCTGTATCCAACAAGCTATTTGTTGGTTGGTTGTGTACCAATCTTCTTACAGTTAAGGATTGGTTAAGTTTTCAAATTAACTAAAGTATAGTAAAGGAATTATTCAATCTCTATCAATGTGAAATTTGCACACTATATAGTATGTCCAACACCAAGTGTAGGAACATAATATGCAACCAACAGGTGCATAATTTGATGAACTTATGTGGAAAGGAAGATCATAAAAGAAAAATGACCAAGTATGAGCTACAAAATTATGAGTCATTCTTCTTAAGAAGGCAAGAAAAAATTTCACAAATAGAAGGAGATGATTTTGAGTTGGGTGTCATATTGACTATTTTGAGAGGTTCACAAACAAACAGCAACATAAGAATTGCAATAAATAAGCATAAAGATCATTTATGTCGTGATGTATGACCCCAAATTTAGCCTTATAAAATAAACAATTCTTAAATAAAAAAGTGAATTACATTTTATTGATTTGGGTTGTTGCTTGCATATTTATAAACTTGACGCTATAATCTTCGCCACTAATGCTTGCATTAGGCAGACCATGTCAAAACTTGACATGATGATTGCTTATGATTGTCGTTCTATTATGATGCCCTTTCAAAAATCACTTATACAGATTTGTGGTGAATTTTTGGTGATTCTCTTTATTTGTTTTTTAGTTTCCTGCCTTACTGAACTATGATTGGAGGTTTTTGGACTAATTTTCTGTTTGTCATGAACGTTTGTCACACCTAACTAAAACAAAAGTGGTAGAGAGCTATAAAGGTGGTGTTGAGGAGAAATTTGATGTGGCAGGGAGGAACTTGAACAAACATACAAAAGTTAATTGAATCTAACTTGGATAGTGGTACAAAGAAAAGTCTATTGTCTCATTGGCAAATTAGAGTTTGTCTTCCTAATAATTAGTCACAGATGCCTCTCACATATGAGCAACTTTCTTGTAAATAATGGTATTTTTTGTATCATGTGCTAGAATAGTCATTTTTGGGTATCTAGTAAAGTTGAATATATCAAGACCCAAGTGGTTTCATTTCAAATTAGTTGTTGGATTTAGTTAAGTCCATATTTTTTTTTGGCTTGATTCCATGCCAAATTTGCTTGTAACTGTTTTTTCTCTTTTTAATGTGTTTTTACGGGGAAAATGTATTTTTGGTAGAATTTACTTATTAAGCCTAGTCAAAGTTTGGTCGAAACTGTATTTTGATACTTGCCAGCCTGCGATTAACACGTGGTAACTAGATAAAGAATGAAGATTGTCTGGTATGGCTATTGCGACCTCTTCGCAACTTGCCAAGTTGTGACCAAGTTGCAACCAAGTAAATCGGAACAACAGATTCCTACTAAGTTACCATTTAGATTAATATTTGCATCATAAACTGCATTTTCTTCATATTTGTATTGTTCGAATTCTTTAAACATGTGAATACCTTCTTAAACTACATTTTCTTCCTATTTGTATTGTTCATTCTCCCTAAACACATGAATTGATGTACACAAACAAATTCTTTCATTAATTTCTTCATCACTAACCCGCATTGTTTGTATATATCATTGTGAAGTCAGTAACATATGCCAAATGATAAGACAACAATGCATTATACATTATATCTTCAAATCTCTTTTTGTACCTTTTTATGTTAATTTCTTCTAATATTGTTACTTACATATGTCTATTACATTTTTTTTAAATGAGTATAAATTATATAAATATTCCCTTAAATAATGTTTTTTTACTTACATATATTACCATCTTACTGCCTCCACAATTTGTTTTGGGGTAGAGGTTCTATAGATGGCCATAGTATTTGATGAGTATTAATTTATCGAGATCGTTCATCTCTTGACGGATGAAATAAATGCTATTCAATGCAAGGCGTATCGGCCGGACATCAATGATGAACAAAGCCATAAAAGACATTAAATACACAAGACAACTAAGGAGTAACGTGTGGACACCAACATACAAATAGCCATTGACAAACAATATAAGCCAACGATTATTGCCAACAGCTCCATATCCCATAAATGCATATGTTCATCCAAACAATGAACACAAGGGCTATAAAACCCACACGAACCAGAGAGAGAGAGGTACACAATTTCATACTCACAACTCTTAGCCATATTTGCCCTCTGATTTAAGTAAGTGAATCATTTCACCTTGAACTAGCTTTATCATCGGAGGGCTCTTGGCCAACTAGTATTATTATCTCACAATTATATATTTCATCATCAAAACGATTTACATTGCCCAATAAATGCTAAATGAATATTGATGTCAAACCCTGCAAATGACACTAGAGTTTTCTCAAATTGAAGTTTCTCAAATTATTTAAAAAAAGGCAAACGTAAGAGTTTTAGAGAGAGAACGTCTCCTTCCCTCCCTAAGTCCGCTAGTCTAGATCGGCCATCACTTTGTTCGTCCCTCTCAGTATCTCATTTGCCAATAACTATTCGCAACTCTCTCTCTCTCTCCCTCTCTCTCTGTTTTGAACTTTTTTGAGTGTCTAACTTTATGGATTGTGATAGACTAGTGTGAATACATTATTTATGGTAGCAATAGTGTTATAAGTGTTTGACATTTTTATGACAGTGTTTAGTGTTATGAATTATGGGTTGTAAAATGCTGAAGGGTAAAGACAAATATAAGTGCATAGAGTATAGTACCATAGTTTGCATTTTAATAAATAATAACTAAAACTATGTGAGGGAGTGGGCCAAGTGGTAGTGGGGAATAGGGTGCGGAACAGTGAGTAGTGAAAGACAAAATATTTTATTGAATTGTTGAGTAAAATTATTAATAAATTAATGCTATAAACACAACAAGAATTCTTTTTAATATAATTACGTAGTCCACTAAGTTGAGCTAAATTGTTAAATAAAATAATTGTATTTTTTTTTATTGATTCGTTGCGTTGAATTCTTAATAGAGTATAGACAAAAAAAAAAAGTTCTTTTTAATACAATTACAATAACCAATAAGTTGGTTGAATTGTTAAATAATAATAAACTACAATCGAATTAGAGATTAGTGGATAAATAATTGTTTGGTTGTATACATTGAAAAAGATGCAGTTCGCAATATTGATAATGAGACTATTAAGCAACGATTTCAAATATGAAAACTCATAAAAAAATTATAAAATTTTATATGCATTTTTTCTTGTCAATATATGAGGTTTCCTTTTTCTTAGGTTTTGTATAATTTTTGGCACCTCTTGTCCGTTGTCTATCAGTAAGTAATTTCTCTAAATTTTTTATTGACCACCCAAAAAAGAATTTTTGGAATCGCCAGGCGCACACTATTATTTATGCATGGCAATGAGTGTGAGTCCCATTTGACCCCATTATTTGCTGCATGAACCCGACCTCCCCATCTTGCATTCTCTTGCTCTATCCAAGCAATCCCACACTAACTTTTTGTTTTTTAATCCCCCTAGTTTGCTTGCAAATCGATGATCTAAGTTCATAATCATAAACCTTACACAACACCTCATCTCTATTCTTTATAATACACTAAAAACATGGATCTCAATTGAATGGGGTCAATGTAAGGATCTTCCTACTCCAAGATCAAGCTTAAAATAATCGACAGAAAATGGGTGCAGGACAGATAGAGGCAAGATATGGTAGATTTATTTGCCATCTTTAATATGGTGGTATAGGTGTTCATTAGAGTATGAGAGATGAAAAAAAAAAAAAAAAAGAAGGTAGAGGAGAGAGAGAGAGAGAGAGAATGAGTGTTTTAGAACAGCCACATATGCGCACACACGCACACATACACATGCACACACAAAAAACAAGACTGAGCAGATATGCAAAAAAGAAAAAAACAGAACTTATTAATTTTCTATGTGCATTTTGCATTTTTTTATTTAATGAATGTGATCATTAGAAAATTACATAAATTAATATTATAAAATAAAAATGTTTAAGTGATAGTTTAGTCGTAATAACGTACTTTTTAACATGTTATATTGTGGTTCAAACCCTTCTTCACTACCTACTTATTTAAAATTTAAAAAAAAAAACAAATAAATAAAATATTATTGTATGTTTGAAAACTATTTTGTCTTGTGATTTTTGAATTTCTTTTTGCTCATGTATACTTTTTAAGGAAAAATGCTAAAAGTTTTGCATATTTTACTACCAAAAATAACCTTACCAATTGTTGTAGAAATGATATAATTGATACCACTTCTTACCTATTATTATTATTATATATATATTATATTTTCTTCAACTTCAATAAATAAAGCAATAAATTTTCAATAAAAAGCTACTTTTCTTTTTTTTTTAGAGATTAAATAAAAGCCACTTCCATAATTGCACCAACAAATCTATAATCTTTTTACCGGTGTGTCAGCCAATAAGTCCTAAAATTCAAGAGCCAACAAAGGAGAGAACTTATTACAATCACAGGTTACCATGTCTGAGTGGATGCTTTAGGAATAGACATCATAGTGTCGTGACTCGTGATTATGAAAATGTCTTACATGCGATTTGAGTCATCAATCCTTTTTAACATGCAAAATTTTGTTTTCTGTAAAATTAAATGAGTCAGAATGGCACAACAAGCTAGAATTTGAAGAAATTTCACTTTTTTCCCCAAGCAAATTGAGCATTTGGGAATAGAATTTTGTCTTCCTCTCCTGTTGCATAGCCACTATTGATGTCCATAAACACTCTCATCGAAAGCCAGATGAGACTATATATCTTTTGACATTTGTCTTGATCTAGAAAGCGGTTCTTTAGAAGTTCTATGGAGGAGCACTTGGGATTTCTATGCTCGGATCAGTTTAGGCTGTTTTCAAATCCAGTATAATAAGTAATGAGAATATATATTAGTTCCAGTCTCATAGCCAATTTCAAAACTTTGGAACTAGTTTGGTAACAGTGTGGGTGATTATTCCCTGAGTCTGATATATTTAATTATTTAGTACACATTTTATGGTGTATTCCTCATTTCCTCTCCAACGCAAAAAATTATATCTTGTTTCGGATGTATATATTATCTTCTCATAGTAGGTGGGGCCTACTTCCTATGAAAAAGATGGTGTATACACCTGAAACAGGGTATACAAGCTCACAACGAGGTATCAATGTGAATGCATTGACTTAATTATAATTAATTAAATACTGTAGAGAATAAAATTTGCAATAAGAATTAAGAATATGTTGGATGTTGAATACACGGAAAAAGGTCAAGAATAAGCACCTCTCATAGTATAAACATCACTTCACTTGTGTCATCATCAATTTTAAGCATGATACAAGGGAAGAATCAGAATCTCTTACCTTTTTCTGATTCCCTTAGTTAGACAAGCCATTACAGCATTTCAAATATAAAATAGCCGGTGCCTCCGGGAGAATCAATCCAAACTTAATATCAACTTTTTGTGAGAGGTAACAAATGTGTCAACTCATTTAATCAAACTAATAGAAGCAAATAATTGGTTATCTTAGGTTATTCTGCTCTCAAAGCAAATTGGTTTCACAAATATATATACATTTTTAGTTTACATTGTACCATCAATATAAGATTTATATTGTCTCTAAACAAATGTGTACAATGTTATATACATTTGTTTAGTTTACAATATAAACCTTATATTGATAGTAAAATGTAAAAATATAATTGTCCATCCACATATTTCTTAGGTTAATTTAGTTTATTGATTCCGCTCACAAGCAAACTGAATATTTAAAAAATGTAGGAAAAAAAATAGATATTATATGCGCCATGCCAAAACATTGAAAAATATTTTTAGAAACGCAACTAAATACTAAAAAATGAGATGTTTTCTCTTTAATTTCATTCTAAAAACATTTCAAGCTAAAACAAATCTAGCCTCGCTCAATCAAGGTTGTCTTGGTAAGTCATGGTCTACTTAGCGTGCGTTTGGTATTAGAGTCTTACTCAACTTATTTTAGTATTAAGCTCATTTTTGTTACTATTCATGTATTTCACTACGGTTTTTGGTATTATTCATGAGTCTCACTGTACAATTTCAGTTAAGTTGTACCTTTATCTATAATACTTTTAATAAAAAAATTTCAGTTTCAATTAAATAAGTTGTTCTAAAATGGACCCTTAGACAAATGTAAGGTATACCGATGAAATTGGTTTTGCTACAAAACCAACATTAGAAGATGAAGATAAATGGGATAGCACAACCGTTTTTCCCCCTCGAAAAAGAGTTCATATAAATGAGTGATTTCATATAAAAAGAGTATGTACAAGTTTTCCTCATCCGTAAAATAAAAAAAATTAAAAAAAAAAAAGGAGGTACAGTAATTGATATGTTTTACCAATTAGGAACAGTAAGAAAATTTGGTCCTGAAATCAAAATGAGTAAGAGAATAGTGATTTGCTCGAAGGGTCATGAATACCTATATTAGAAACAAAGAAGAATGATAAGTCAATATGATTATATGAACATTTGAGTGTGTGAAACTAAACACATTGATAAAAGGTAGCATGATGTTACCTTTTCTTTTCCCCTCTTGAATGAGTAAAGTGTCATAGAGAGATTAGTTATTACAGATTTTTATTTTTTATTTTATTAGAGTTTTATATATGTTCAAGAGTAACTATCTGAACGGTTCCATATCTGTTAAAAAACAAATCCCTGAATGATATAGGTGAGAAAGGAGTTGTTGGAGTTCCATGTATGAGCTAAAATTTTATCTCATTTTCACTCAAAACATCCGTAAATTCAAGAGGCATGACACTAGGATTTAAAGGGCAAGGGGTAAGTGCACTGGACTTGTTGAAATATGGACATGTGGCATTCTACGCTTATTACATGATCGTCTCCCTATCCTATATCAGGCAATAATTATCTAGTATATTGAATTTATGTATTGGATTTGAGAAAAAACTTTTTAAAAGATGAAAAACTTTTTAAAAAAAATTAACTTTTTAACTTTTGAAAAATCAAAGGAAAATTTTAACTTTTGCTCCCTATTATCTCGTACATGCAATAGTTACAATATCTGAATCCATGATTCCATATGTATATAATTGTATGTGACACACACACACAATAGTTACAAATATTGAATGCATGTGACAACAAAGATATTGCATAGTATTGTACTATTCTTTCGAGTACGTTTTGGACTCAAGCTCAAGCGCCTCCTTGATTGGATGTAATAAATTTCTGAAGAAACCATGCTGACACTCAAAACAAAGAAGCAAATTGGCAGTCAATAGGTTAGTGTCTCGTGTAGATGTTAGGGGCATCCTATTTGAGCCGTGTTACACGCCCAATAAGGACACAAACAAAAAAATTCCTGTTAGTACTGTACTCCCACAACTTCCACCATTACCTTGTGTTTAAGTCGCTACATTATTCATGCATGGCAGTGAGTGTGAGACCCACTTGACCCCCACCACTTGTCACATGAACCCCACCTCCCCATCATGCATTTTCTTGCTCTTTCCAAGCACTCCCACACTAATTACTTTCTCTTTTTAGCCCCCTGATTTCTGTGCATATCCATGATTTAGGTTGATATATACACACACACCCACGCAATACAAGACTATTTTGGATATGCAAGCAATTCTCTACCTCCACAACAATTTTAGGTGGATAGACAGTTATTAATGTGTAAAAAAATTACATAATATTAGACTTAGACTAGAACGGGTAATAACAATCTACATCGAATTTATTGTAAAATATTGTGAACACTATACAAAATCCATTTTTGCAACAAGTTCTACACTATATCTAATATAATAGATGTAATTAGTACCCTAAAAAAAATGTACCAAACGATAATTAATTGTGTACGTAAGTAGCAAGTACGTAACAAATATAATCCCGTGTTTGACAGTTTGTTATCAACGATACATAAACATATGTGTTTTTATGGTGTATTATGTTTGTAGTTTGAATCTACTTTCCTCCCTTCTCTATTATCTATCTATCTAAAAAAATTTAATTAAAAAATATTACTGCTTTGACAACCATTTTTTCTTGACTTCAGAAATTATTTGGTCATGTATACTTTTTTAACAGAAAAGGCTAAAGATGCTACATATTTTACTACAAACTACTTAGAAATTGACACGGTAAAAATCTAATTAATGTCACTTCAACAACACAAATAATAAATGTTTACATTACTTTTTTGTGATTAACAATACATCAATTTATTTTTGAAAGATAATTACAATATACTTCTAATTCCACAACTCAAACCATTTTCCCTAAGTATTTTGTGTTCCTTGTCCAATTTATAAGATAACTTGTAATATCACTATAGTCTCTTTTTTCTAAAACCTCTTTCTTTCTTTTTTTAACACAGTCCTATTTTAATCAACTTTCAATATATGAACAAATAAATTTTTAATAAAAAGCTACTTCAAACCATAAATCCTATAATCTTTTTACTGGTGTGTCAACCAACAAGTCCTGAAATTCGAGAGCCACAAAAGGGGGGTATTATTTTTTATGAACCCAAAAGGAGGGTGTAAGGCCACAATTCGCACCAAAACCTAATAGTGTGAAGGGAATAGGCCCAAAAAATTCAATACAATGAAATTTGTAAAGTGTGGGCTTGAAATCTAAGTTTTATGGATATTGAATAACAAAGATGATGGGTTATACCCGCGATTCATATGCAACGAACTGTTTATGTCAAAAAAAAATTTCTCGAACGTAAGCCGAGGATGATTTGTATTACCTTTTTTTGTTCAGACAAAGTACAATTGTAGGTGGTATGTATAGTATTTTTCTCTTTCTTTTCCGATCCCCCTCCTTAGAATGTCTTTCTTTTCCTTTTATATAATTTTCCTTCTTCCCTCCATCTTTCACATATTGATCAGATCAATTATCCAGATACTTGTCTCATCCACCGCCCTTTGGAAGTTTTCAAACAATAGCTGTAAGGCTGATCACCACTATTCATATGTCATTTCTCCATTAATGTGGCTAGAGAGGTAGGTGCAGAATCTTTAATGCGGTGATAACAGTTTTTTCTAAGATATTTCTAATTAGTTCTTTTTCTCTGTGCCCTTGTGGAACACATATTCATCCACTAGACCTTCTAAAATTTCCTTCTAAACATCATAGTGTATCATATGATCTTCTCTTGACTTAGCCGAGGAGATGCCCCTCCTCGGACTATTCCCATCAACCTCATTAGCAATTGTATACTTGTAGACTTTCAAAACACTGCAGACAAGTTAATACCCCGAATCAAGCTCAATCTTGACCCTTGTGTCCCCATAGAGGGTATTATAGATTAAAATAAAATGAGTAATAATATAATATATAGTTTATTAATAGCTGATAATTCCTCTCATCCAAATTAATAGCTGATAAGCCGAGGCATAATAATTTATTAAATGTAGAAAATAATAATAATATGAGAATGAATGGTATTGGTTTGCAAAAAGGTTGGATGTAAAATGTCGTGCAACACATAAAACAAAGTTAAGTGTAGCGGCCGCCTTGTAGTAAAATTGACATATCTCCGTGCAAAAGTACTTGAAAATTTAGAAAAAATTGTTCGAGCAGCATGGTTAGGTGTAATTAAAAATTTAAAAAAAAATTAAAAAAAAAAGGTAAAATGTAGCCGTCCACGTATCCTCTTATGCCAATCAAATCTATAGAACAGTATGGTGGACCAACCTAGTGCTTGAAATTTGCCCACGAGGACGGTGGCCATCTTGAATTTTGAACCATCTGTAAAATCCTGCTTATAGTGACGGATATGCTTTGACAATTTAAGAGAATTGTTAGACAACTGTGGGCCACGCTCAGTCTCTTGCTCTGGGTGCCCCACATACACGATCAAATCAAATAATCTTGAATATAGATTTTTTTAACATGGAGTAATGATAGAAATTCAACTAATTTTACGCCCTTTCTCTATGACTATTTATATCTATTTTATGCGAAAGATTATGAAAAGTGAAAAGAAAAGGAAAAGTGGTAGATTGAATGTGAACATAACAGGTAAAATTATTTTTATTTTGAACTTTAATACTTGATTTTATTTTCATATTAATTATGTCATTTATTTTTATCAATAATCTTAATATTAATAATATGTTTTTTATCTGCAACAATTAAATGTATATATATCACGTCATTTTTGAGCTAGTATTTAATAAAGGACTTAGCTTTAGTTTCGTGCTCTAATGCATTAAATTCATTGTGATAATGTTGTATATTTATTTTAAGTCAAGTGTCGTCACCAGGTTAAATGTTATCATCACAACGAATTCAGTGCATCAAAAATATTGGTCCCAAATTTGGATTTTTCATAAAATAATTAAACATTAAGAATACTTAACATCAAATTACTAATGAAAATCGATGAAATCGCCAAATATGAAATTGAATTAAACATAAAAAGTAAAAATAAAAATTTTAAAATGTAAATCACCATAAAAATGAAATGAGAACTAAATCATAAAGGATAAAAGTGTATTTAAATTTTTTTAAAAAAAATAACGGACACTTCATAGGTATTAATTTAAAAATTATTTTATAATATATTAAAAATAATTTATTACCAAATGTACTAATCACACCTGTTACAATTATATCAATAGTCTTCATTCTCATCTCATGATCTGACCCGTCCACTTCGACCTACAATTATGTGAGACCCTCTAATCGCAGTGGTTAGTCAAAAATTGCTAAATGCATATGAATGACACCAAAATCCAAGAAAGACATACAAATCTGCGGGACCCATGTCTCCTAAATGACACGTCACTTTCACTCTATCTAAAAAAATTAGGCTTACACTCTGGTACACACACAGTAGTGTTTAGAAAACTCTAATCCAGCAAACCACATCATGGGGGTTCTGCCACGTGTTGCGGGTGGCACAGGCAACTGTGATGACGGCAACTCAAAGCTACGATTCCTATTCTGATCACATCAGCTCAAGACTTTCGACGGTCCTGATTTTTCCACAGGAGAATTCAACGGTCATGATTTGCTGCTGAGAACGAAATGATGCTTTTGTCGGTGGTACTTGCTTTGTTTGCACGCAAGCTTTGTTTATTGGCTTAGCAGAGTAGGAATGTGGCTTGGCTTGGTAAGACATTCATGGCTTAATAAGGCAATATTAGATAGAAGCTTAATGCCTTAATCATCGGGAATTAAGCTTTGGCTCAGTCGGCGAGGGTTTTATTATATTTTTGCATGTCCAGAGTGAACTCACATACAGTAATAAATAATTCATATATACTATTGAGAATCTCGATAGAGTTCATTACAAGTGCAATACATTTATTAAGACTTTGCTTGGGAGGATAGGATGGAATGAAATGAAAAGAATAATTTTAAAATATTCTTTCCTTCTATTTCCTTGTTTGGGAGTTTAAGTGAGAGGAAATGAAATAGATAGGAAAGAACATTCATTCCTCTCTATTCCCTTAAAATCTCAAATTTTCATTCTCTCGAAATTGGGAGGAATGGGAAAAAATGAAATTAAATTTAATGAATTTTTTACTAAAACTCCCAAAATACTCTTATATATTCAACCATTTATTTTAAAATAGGAGTCTAATAGTAATATTGTTATAAAATGATTCAATTCTATTCCCTCCATGTTACTCCTAAACAAGATCACTTACATTCCATTAATTTCATTCATTTATTTTAAAATATCCAATCAAGGTTACTTAATTCCATTCTATTCCATTTTTTTCCATTCATTTCCCTTACTTAAATACATTTCATTCATTTCCATTCCTTATGATCATTCTATTCCCTTCCCTTATGAACTCCCAAGCGGAGCCTAAAATACCACTATTCAAAGAACTCAACTCCTACCAAGTATTATGAGAACCTATACAAGAACTCTTACAACCAAATCACGCCCAATAAACAAAAGGGATTACAATGGAGAGCCACAAGCCTCAACCTTGATTATAGACAATGGTGGCTTTAGGAATTTTTTTCAGGGTGTTCTTTAAAAAACATAAATTATACCGTCTAATAAAAAGATAAATTCATATATTGACAACAATAACAATAAAAAAAACACGCAAATACATAAAGTTTACAATTGCCTTCTCTATAAGTTTTTATATTTTGAAATCGTTACATAATAGTTTCATTATCAATATTACAAGCTACATTTCTTTCAATATACACAACTAAACAATCATTGATCCACTGAATATAGAACAAATTATAGAGCAAAATTTTATTTTATAAGCATAAAAAAACTGAAGGTATTCTCAAATTTTTTTTTGAAAGGTAAAACAAATAAAAAATATTAAATTATTATATATAATTTTTTTTTTCTAGGCCAAGTGGTTTTAGAACCACCCTCGCCTTAAAGTGGTGCCACCCCTACTTACAAAAACAAAACAGAGATGGCCACATCCTAAATTAAAATTACCAAATACATTATTAGTGACAAATATATTACTTTAATTCATCCGGGAGCATAAACGTGGTATAACTTAATATAGTATTGTTATTATTTGAGATATTAACAGACTAACTACAACTATTATAAATTTATAATTTAAGAACCAGGTCATGGTATATAATAATACATTTTAAATTTTTTTACTTTTGTACTTTAAGATTACTTGGACATAAAACCAACTCACTACTCGCTATTGAGTAGTGACAAAAAATATTTAAATAATTAATTAAATTTTAATTTAAAATGCATCACATACACTGCACCTTTTTTTTTTTTTTTTTGAGAAGGAACATACACTGCAACTGATTAAGCTTTCTAACCAACTCAAGTAACATTTTTTTTGAGAAGGAAACCAACTCAAGTAACTGATGGTAAAAGAATGATTGATTTGGAATTTTGTCAAAATTTAAAGACTTTTGTTCTTAAATTAACTGAATTATGGTTAATTTGTGCTTTGTTAAAAAAAATTATGATTAGTATTTCTGAACAACCCTCCAATCCCTTGTAATAGACAAGATAGATGTGCCTTTCAGGTTTGAATAATATCCCAACGAATAAAATCGTCCACATAAAAGTGACCGTGAACATATAATATACTTTGAGAATGTCAACTTTATACTTGCTTAATGTGCACTCTTGTAACTTCCCCATGAAGCTAGTCATGTCTTTTTGTTTTATAGTTACTCTAATTAATTCTTTATTACTTTACAATCAATAAAGAATTCCAAAAAGCAAATAGTAGATGCCTAATCATATTCATTTGTTAAATTAATCATATGTTTAAGGTTAATGACAACATCTCATAATGCTAGTTGACAATTGTTCTCTTTGTCACCCATTAAAATATTTAGTCATTCTCATTGACAACATAAAACAAAGCTGGGCTAATAAAGAGTTCTCTAGTGTTCCCTTGTTTAATTTAATTGAAAAAGAGAGGATTACTTTTTGGTTAAATAAAAGTTTTAGTGGAACTAGTGGGACTTCCTAGAAGAAGCTTGCTTTAGCCAATCCCAAAATCCACTTGGGTGTGAGAGAGAGAAGTGTGATCTCTTTTCTATTTGAAGCCTGGTCGTCACTCTCACGCGGACACACAGATAGATAGTTGATATCCATCAAGATCTTTCAGGCTCCAAAATGTCCTTTTCCTTCTTCTACATCTTTCAATCCTGAATTCCTCACCTCCCTCTCATACATACACCAAATCCCTCTAAGAATTTGAGTTCTCTTTTAGGTTCCTCTGCATAAATACACAGGCTCTCTCAAAGTCAAAAAAAAAAAAAAAAAACTCAATCTTGTACTTTGGCTCATGGTTTATTTACACCTTTCCTCCAAGAACTAACAACTTTACTCCTTTTGCAGCTAAAACGTTTGTGTCTGTTTTTGGCCATCCAGACTTGTGGTCGTGTTTTTTTTCTCTTCAGTGAAAACCCACATCTGAGTCTGAAAAATATCCCACCTTTTTGTCATCTTTCCTATGCTTTACTTAGCCCTTTTGCCACTTCACAGCTTCAAAAGCCAAATGCGTATCTGACCCTCTAAATAAAAAAAACCAAATTCAGTTCAAGTCTCACAACCACAATTCACCAATTCCTCATAAAGGTCCTAATTTGGGTCTCAATCAGTCTCTTGCTTTCATTCTATTGTACTTACAAAACTAGTCAAAAACCCATATTTCCACTCCCAACTTAACCAAATCCTCAAAAACCCGAAGTTGGTCTCTTTCTTATACATTAAAAAAAAGTAGTAAAGGTTGTGAAGAGAGTCAAAAAGTGAAAATGCAAGACCCAGCATCAACATTCCAATCTATGAAACCCCAGTTCCCAGAGCAAGAACAGCTCAAGTGCCCAAGGTGTGAGTCCACAAACACCAAGTTCTGCTACTACAACAACTACAACCTTTCACAGCCTCGCCATTTTTGCAAGAACTGTAGGAGGTATTGGACCAAAGGTGGTGCTCTCAGAAACATCCCAGTTGGTGGTGGAAGCCGCAAGAACACAAAGAGAGCATCATCAAACACAAAACGTTCTTCTTCTTCTACTTCTTCGGCCTCAGCATCGGCCTCAGCCTCAGCCTCATCTTCTTCTTCAGCATCAAATTCTGTGGTGCAGAATCAGGGTTCTGAACATGACCCGACCCGGATTTTTGGTGATCAGGACCGTCGGATGCTGGACATCACTGGCAGCTTTAGTTCGCTTCTGGCATCAAATGGGCAGTTTGGAAACCTTCTGGAGGGCATGAATCCAAATGGGTCGGGTTTGAAAATGGTTCAAATGGGTGAATTTGCAGAGAATTTGGATTCGGGTCATGTGTTGGATGCGGGTTCGGGTCGAAACCCGGAAATGGAGATGCAGAGTAACAATGGCAATTCAGAGAGTTTTTTGGGTTTGCAAAATGGTGATTCAAGCTGTTGGAATGGTGCCAATGGATGGCCTGATCTTGCTATTTACACACCAGGTTCAAATTTTCAGTAGAGAGAGAGAGAGAGAGTGAGTGAGAGAGAGTTTAGAGAGTGAGAGAGAGTTTAGAGAGTTTGTTTTGTTTAATCTATTTTTCTAATTGTGCTCATGATAAAAACACTGATAATTTCTATACTTTAGAAACTATGTTGGCGAAGACTGAAGAGAGCATGAATAACTCAAAAAGTTTTGCATGTTCTAAATGCTATAGAGGGTGACAAACCTCAAGGCCAAAACACTAGCCATTCTAAAGGTAAATGGTTCTTCTTCTTTTCTTTTTTTTCTTTTTTTTGTGTGTGTGGTTGGTTATTTGTTTGTATTTGTTATATATGGTAATTGGAAAGGAGGAAAAAAGATGACAACCCATATGGTATTATTATTTTTTTGGGTGGTCTGGACTCTCGAGAGATAAGGCATTGATAGTATTTGATATTTTATCATCAACATCATATTATGCTAATGCAAGAAGTGTTACCAGATCTATGCATATTGTATAGTTTTGTAAGTATTTGTGTATGTATAGCATTCTTGAATGTGATGGATTTGACATTTGACATTGGACATTTTCCCTTTCTAAAAATAAAATAATTTGAGGAGTGGAGGAAAGATATGGGGAAAATCCAAAAGTTCATAGTATTGTGTTGTTTGTACTATCCTTCAAGGGCCAGACAAAGTTCAATTTCTCTTCCACTTAGATACCATATTTTATTTTCAAGTTTCTTCTTTGGACTAATTCTACAGAACTTGCTTAGATTTTTTATTTTTTGTTGACCATTATTATTTTCCACTACCAGAAAAGAACGTGTATATTTGTGATTAAACAATGAACAACAAATCAATGTTCTATCATTTTTCTCAACAAAAGAAAAAAAAATCAAATCAAATCAAATCAAGGTTAAATCAGTTGTATCATGTATGAGCTACCTTCTAGAGACTAGTCTCCAAACTCCAAAGTGAGATATATTTTGTTATCTTTGTTTTTTACTGAGTTTAATTTTTATTTTTATGCTGGTGGAGTATAAATAATTTTTAAAAAAAGGCATTATACATATTGAACTGTTTTAATATCCTTCTAGTGGGTATTTTTTTAGTAGAATAATTAGGGATACGGAATTATGTTCATTCCAAGTATCACCACCTTTGGGTCCACAAACCAAGACTCTCCACTAGGTATTGGAATCATTGGCTGGGTGAAAATAACAAAAAATTCGAGTGTAGTTCAAGTTTTTGCCAAGTCATGCAATGAAATGTAATCTTTGCTCTGGAAATTCAAACCTAGTGATGCTTCTTAGACCTAACTAATACCCTACAAACAGTTGAAAATTTTAATTTGGTAAGGTTTGCTGATTTCAAATTTAGTTGGTAGAATGTGGGAATCAATTATTTTCTTTTTAATTGATGTGATCATTTTCTACCAAATAAGTTGAATCACCAATTGCTCTCGCTCTCTCTCTCATGGGCCACACGCACGCTCCATGATGTGCTAAAATGGACCACCCTGTGGTGCACCATTTAATCTAGAAACAACCAAATGCTAGAGGTGCTTAGTCAATTCGGCAAAATGGAGAGAAGCAAAGCCCATAAAGAAGTTGTTGTTGTTGTTGTTTTTCTCCACAAAAAAATGAAGTTGTAATATTGATTTGGACCCACCCTGGGAAATCAATGACTGAAAAAAACCCTCAAGAAATAATCGGTGGTTGATGAACTTGAACAAAATATAGAAGGATCAAAGCCATTTTGTGTAAAATTATATACTTGCTGGGCCTCAATGTTGGGCAGGAAATGGAAAAATCTTAAAAGAAGTTCGGCTGTGCATCATTCCAAGGATATAACTGCTGTCTATGCTATTTGTTTGCCAACTAAAACGGAAGAGTTGGAGTATGACTTTGCTTCCTTGTACGGTTGTACTCCATTGAATGTGGCCTATGTCAAGCAAGAGGAAGAGTGGTACTTAAGCTTTGTGCATTGACCATGGTGATCCTACGTTTGCTCTATGTTGTCCACGTGATTGCTTAGTCATAGATGTGAAAATTTATGACTTGGGAACATCAATAAGGGGATATTCAAAAACTTTTGCATTAACGAAGCTTTCTCAAATTTTGGTACAAGTAGAATGGCAAATTCTCCCTAACTCGTCCTCCACCCAAAGGAGGGATGGGCTAAGGACAAAGGGAAATCTTTACCTCGACCATTAGGGCGAGGCAGGACGGGGCGGGGCTGTTGCTCCCAACCTATGAGGCCGGGCAGGCACAGCGTAAGGACAAGGAATCTGAGATCCATGATTAAGTTGTACCCGTTCTGCTCTATCTATTATTATCGCTAAATTAAAAGTCATCTTTTAAAATAAAACTATAGCTAAATTATGAGAAATGTTATATTCACAATATTTTTATAACATTTTCACGATAAATTCTTTAAATCTATTTATATTGACGTTCTCTTTTTCTTTTCTTTTTTCGTTTTATTCAAACAGCTAGGGTTATTGTTAACTATTAGGTACCATTTGTGAAATCAAAGTAAACGATCCCGCTCTAGCCTCTAGCTAGTGAGTACACACATGTATGGCAGTGTCAACTGCAACTTTGTCTTCCCTTCAAAGTAAAAACTCTGGATCTCATTCGTGCATTATTTGTGTTCTTAAATAGTTAGGAGCAAAATTTGAAGTAACTTCTAAAATTGGAGGTGGGGATAAGCCTAGAGAATGGGTATAAATAATAATTTTTTGCAAAGCGTTTGGTTGGCTTTTATTAACAGTCAAGATTTAACGTCTCGCAACTTTTTCTTGCTATGATTGTTGTATAGCTTTACCTATATATTATCTCGTAGTGAATAGCTTGATTATTATTTCGAAATTCCAGATGAGAGCTATGCTCTCTATGAAAAGACGTGATTATCTGTGTTTTTAGTAGGTGAAGAAACATGGTTTTTAAAAAAATATTCATAGCATGGCAAGTTGTTGTAAGAACAAAGATCTGTAAAACGAATTAGAAATTGCACGAAATTGTTTAGATGGCATGATTGTAAAGTTATTGATTAGAACACAAAATTCTCTCCCAAAAAATAATAATAAATTACACAAAAAATGGTTCTCTCTATCTTGATCAAAGTTCAGGGGAATTCCAAGTTAGTAGGGCCAATCCGAGGCTATAGATGAGATGATGATAAATTTTGACTTGGAAAGACCAGAGCTAATGGAATCACACAAAAAAAGGCCTTAAAAGAAAAAAAAAAAATAAATATAAATAAAACGACAACAAAAACAATTAGAAAGGTGTGACAAAGCCCTGGCCACAAAGGCAGGCTTAATAAAAGCTTTTTTTTTTTTTTTTTTTTTTTAAGTTAAAAGAAAACTAGTGATCAAAAGAGAAGAACATTACATATCCTTATGATAATTCAATTCATTTAGTAGTTTCTAATCAAATTATAGTCAAATTATAATATATATATATATATATATATATATAAACTAGTTTCCTTTTTCCTTTCGTTCAATGAGGAAAAAACACACACACAGTCACACACACACAGATGTAGAGAGAAAAGAAGTGCTTACTGCTTCCAGCTAACCTTCCAACACTGTTTTTTTGCTTGGATTAAGTAGATACCCATTGGCATGAAGTACATGACTATTTACTAGACCGAAGAGTCCCAATCTCAACAATATTTCGGGCACATGATGTTGTCAATTGAATATTCATAGCCATGCTCTGTCTCACTCACTTTCATAATAATTACTAGCCACTGGGACAGTATTATGTTGAAGGTAGGGAAAAGAAATCATAGGTTTGAGTGTTGCCTCTGGTGCGGCTCTCAACTGCTATTATGAACACATGGACATGGACCATCATAATACTCTAGCCATTGAACCCTTGTCATTTTTCACACTCATACTCATCACTGCTTTTAGTCTCTCTTTTTTATTCCCCCTTGGCCTCCTAGTGATAGTACTCATTCATCATATCTGAGGTTAAGGGAGTGGGAGAATTTGAACCCTAGAAGTAAGAAACATCATGAAGTGCCTATTGAAAATACAAGGCTCTTGGCAATGATAATTTGATAGTACTCATTTGTTGAGGGTTAAAAAAAAAATCTATTTTCAAACACCAAAAAACTACTTTATCTATTTAAATACATCACTTTACAATTCACCCTACATCAGATCTATTATCTCGAGATTCATTACATTAAAATAACCTTTTAAAAAACCTCATATGGTATAATAATAATAATAATAATTTAAAATTTTAAGTTTAAAGCCCACCACCACTTGAATTGCAAACCTGCCACCATCACAACCACCAAAACATTAAAAAAAAAAAACACACACACACACACACACACCAAAATCAACCAGCCAACAACCTACCACCACCCAAAACCATCAGCCTCCACCATCACCCACAATATAAAAAAAAACTAACAAAAAAATAAAAAAATCTAAAACACATAATCACCCATAGTCCACCACCATCGGATCTAAACCCACCACCACCACAAGCCACCACTATCGCAAAATAACTAACCACCACTGACCACCTTAACCAAAACCCAAAATCACCACAACCACCACCAGCCGCCTTACCTATAACCACCAAATTTAGCCTACAACCACCGCCCAACCCATCAACATAAGCCCACAACCACCCAAAAAAAAAAAACCATAGCAACAACCCAAAAAACCCACCCCACAACCACACAAAAAAATGAGCACAACCTAGAACTATCACACCCAAACCACCACACCGATCGAGAGAGAGAGGTCCAAAGCTTAAAGATTCAAATGATGTGCAAGTCAGTAGCATGACATGGTGGACAAAGTGGGAAGGTCGGCGGCGTGAAAAGGCTAGAGGCATGGCTAAAAGTAAGAGTGAGAGGAAGAGAAGAGAACCAGACAAGGAGAGAGAGAGAGAGAAGTTTAAATAAAATAATATTAAAAATCTTAGCATTTGGTATTTGTACCGTTCCAAAAGTAAGATAGTACTGTAACAAATGCCAAAGTTATTTGGCATTTGAAATATCTGGTGCTAATGGATTTGTGGTGTGCCAAATGCTAAACATTTCACATTTGGCATGCCTCTTGTTAGTGCTCTAACAAATCTTTATTCAGCATTTTTGAACTTTGCATTAAAGGCAAGTCGCCAACTCCAAAGGAAGAGCAACTTTTTGTATCATGCTCCAGCTGCAAGTCGTTTATCCTCCTAATTCAGCAAGCTACAGGCATAATTAATAACCTTGAGTCGAAGCCAAATTGCTAATTTATTAAACGGCAGGATTGTTTTCTTTTTCTTTTTCTTTTGGGGTAAAACATCATAAAATATTAATATATTATCCAACTGAACAATAAAAAAGAGAAAATGAGGGAATTTCTCTGTAGATGTCCCTGCTAGAGCGTAGTTTACTCTATTACAATTTTGGTGCACAGTAAGATTTGAAGTTATGGTGTCAATTTTATGATAATTACTTCTTATTATCTATCAAATCAAATCAAAACACCAATGAATTTCTTTTGGTTAATAAAGTTTCACACTTATATCCCTTATTTACAACAAGAGATTTTACAAATTAAACTATTTTTTTGAAACCCACTAATACCCAAAATTCCTTTCGTCATGTTGAAATGATTCAAACCCAAAATCGCATATAGATAATATTCTGGCCCCATTTACTTGTTGCTAAAATATAAGAGCAAACGTTGCTTCTTTTTCCTTTCCCTGTTTTTTATCCTTCTTTTGTTTGTGGGGGGGGGGGGGGGGGGGGGTGGCGCGGCGCGGCGCGGCGCGGCGCGGGAAGGGGAGGGGAAGAAAAACAAATGTTGCTTCCCATATTGGGCTTCAAGTTTTGTGCTTCCCTATTATCAGCGAAGCCCCCAGATACCTTAAACACCCACCGTGGGCTTTTAACCCATCGAAGAAAAATTTTGTCTTCTTCTTTGCCCCCTTAGGTCACACTATATTTGAGTGAAACATGATAACTTGCAACTTTTTTTCTTTGGTCTAAAATTCAATTATAAAAAAAATAACAATTTAAATCACACCCTCACATTGAAGGTCGTAACACACATTTTTTAACCAACACCAACGATACAACACAGACAAATCTGTAATTCCTATTCATTTCACAATCCTTGATCTAATAAAATAATCCCTCTGCAATTTAAATTAAAAGGTACCTCATCAATGAGGCTAAGATTACTTAGGGAGGACGCGGGCCTTGTACATGCATATATAAGCCATATGCCAATCACCTGTAACAACAATAAAAAATAGAATTTCAGCATTGGTAAAGGACAATAATGATGGGGTGGCTGGTAAGTTTATGGCAACAGTAGCATGATTTTCATAGGGGCACTTGTATAGCAAAACCATTAAAATAAAAAATATATCTATATGGATATTAGACAATCAAAGGGTAAATAAAATAAAAGCTTCAGGGATAGGTCAGTTATATTGTCATTCTGCACTTGTCTTAAGGCAAGCAAAATTCAAGCAATCATACAAGTTCAAATTTGACTGCAACTTACCTCCTCCAGACAGTTTTGTGATGTCTTCCTCCCGCTGTGCGATTGGACTGTCATCATCAAACTCAATCCATTTCCCTGCGACCAACAACAGTTGCTCATCAGTTGAAAACTTGTATTTAAACATTGAAAAAGCCTATGACCAAGTGGATTGGGAATGTTTATTTAATAATTGTTTTTATAAGTAACGAAAATATATTGATCAAAAAGAAAATACCATGTACACCGGAGGTGTGAAATGTTTATTTAATAAGTAGAATGGATTTGGGGAAAAAATGAAGGTCTTGAATTCGAACATGCATGACCACAGTGAACTTTTTTGTGATGGTCAATGGTACTCCTTTGGGTTCCTATAGCACCACTGGAGGATTTAGACAAGGTGATCCCCTTTCACTATTGCTTTTAGTTTTGTTCTTGTTATAGAGATTTTAAGCAGAATGTAGGTGAGAGGTCTAGGGTAAGGCTACGTATCAAGCTTTTGAGTAGGAAATGAGTCAACTAAGAGCTCATTAATCTCTCATCTTCTGTTTGCTAATGATATGATATCTTTTTCTGAAGCAAATGTTTTAACATGTTCTTTATATATATATATATATAAAGAAAATGGCAAATGGCAATGGTAGTTTTGACGTTCACTCATATTATGTGGCTTTGAAAGGCCCAGGTGATGCGTGCTTCCCTTTAGAAAAGCATCTGGTGTTTGAAGCTTTAAAAAGGGCTGCATTCTCTGTATAGACAACAGCTTGGAGAAAGATTCTTACATGTGATAATCTCATGAAGAGAGGAATTATCTAGTACATTGGTATTGCAACTGTAGATGCAGTGGGGGGAGACAGGATTATTTGTTGTTGCCTTGCAACATTGCATGTTTCGTGCACCTATATTTTCTGTGTTTTCGGTTCAGTGGGCTTTGCTGAGCAGGGCCCTTGATCATTTGTCTACTTGGAGAATTGGTTTGACAAATAGTCTTATTGTATTTGGAATTGAGCCTGCTTATGCATATTGTAGACATTGTGAAGAGAGAAGAATCATCATAATTTTAAAGAAATGGAAGACTTGGTGGTTTGTATGTAGTAGTTTTCACTATATCATTGTTTTTTACTGGTTAGACATGCAACCAGTGGCGTTTTGAACCCACAACCTAACTTCCACCTTGATTTTACAAGAGGAAGTGCCATTTGAGGTAGGAGCTCAAAGGCATTTTCACTAGATCATTGTTTGAATGGTCTAGTGTTCTAGATCCTAATAATATAATTTCTATGTTCTAGACCCTAGTAATTCTTTTTCTATCGTAGATTTCAGTGAATCTCTTTCGTTTCAATTGATGTTCACATTTTTTGTAATTCTTTAGGCTGTCATATGTATACATCCTAACAGCCTATTGGTGCGGACACAAGATATAGGCCCCCAATTATACACACGTATGGGAGGAAGAGCAAAAAGAAGATGGCCCAACTTGTGGCCTTATGGATGGAGCCTATTAGTTATTGGGCTTGAGATTAAGCAAGCCCGAACATTTAATAATGAGGGTTTTGTGTTGTTAGCTATTTAAACACTTTTTCTGATTATTGTAACACAGCTTTTGAAAATTATAAAAAACGTTTGTTTTCTTTTACACTGGTGCCGACTCCAGTTTGCTTGGTGCTGACTCCAAGCAGCCTTAGGTGCTGACTCCTAGGGTTTATCCTACCATTTTTCTGTTCTATTATACTATTGTGGTTGTCCTACGTCACCTATGTTCACTTTTTCTATGTTCTATATCCTTAATACTCTTTTCTATTGTAGATTTCATCGATTGTAGTTCACATTTTTTGTAATTCTTTAGGTTATCTTGTGTAGACATCCTAACATTCTATGCACATGAGGTAGTAAGTACATGGAAGTACTAAATAGTCAAGTCTAGAAAACTGACCACTTCTTGCTTGACCCAAGCAACATAATGTCCTGAATCAGCACTCCTACCCTTGTGGGTCAGCACAGCAACCAAATCATAAATTCCAGTCATTTGTGTTCCGCTATCGGATGGAACACCTGCATTTTAGTATCAGTCAAACAGTGAAAAGGAGGGACCACATGCACTGGACTTCCAAAAACTCACATGAAATCTACAGTAGACTCCCTAATTTCAGCTAACATGGACATTTTAGGTTGATACCTTCTTCAGATGTAGCTATAGATGGTTCACCACTTCTATTTGATGATCCCTGTGTGCAAAGAAGAGACATGAGATAATTTTGTAATGAGAAAGAGATACATATTTGTGTGTTTGTATGGATAGGTTGTGTAGTCACCTCTGCATCAGACATCTTGACATCATTGTCTTTTGAACCAGAGCTCTTTTCGCTAGCTTTCAAACCAAGCTTTTTACCTTCCTCGTCCCTTAGGATCTAAATTATAAAAAATATACATGAAAATGTCCAACACAACCAAGCAATCAAATATTTTTGAAATGGAGATGTAACTTTAAAGTTCATCAAAGCCAAGGGCAAGCAAAAACCTTGCGAGGAGCTTCCAATTTTTTGCGGAGATCATCCGAACACAGATCATAAATATCCAACTCCAAAGGATAATCCACTTTCTGAAATAAGTGAACAAATTTTAAGAAACATGAACACTGTAAAACTTCTCACCAAGATAAAGAGTGGTGAATGCTAATGAAAGAAGGCAAGACACAGAATGCACTGTGTACTCTCATATTTGACCCCCACAAGGTGAGATCTCAAAGAATGTTTTGTTAAATTTCGACAATGCACTGTGTACTCTAATTTTTTTTTTCCCCACAATGATATGAAAGTGACAAATTCAACTTCTGTAGTGCAACATATAATGAAAGAAGGAAACTGCAATTACCCGCAAAATTTTGGCCTTCTGATTTGACTCCCTCTTCCAGAAAAAACGCACAAACTGAACAGTCAGGTACCTTGGGAAAAAATCAAAATTACATCAGCAGTATGAATTTAGATAAACCAACACAAAAAAAAAAAGTAGAGAAACACCCTACCAGCTTAAGTCATCCATTAAATAGGAAGATCCTTAAGGTTGGATCCTATGAGGCCACATGGTGGAACTTTTCATGCTATAAAGGGCAAAAAAAGAATAATTCATAAAAATCAGAAGAAGTTGTACCTTGGCAGGCCATTGATACGAGACTCTTTCAAGTAAATTGCACTACGCCCCAAGGAAGGGGAAGCCTTTTCCAATTCTGATTTTAAAGCCTACACAAACAAGTGAAATCATAAGCTTATGCAATGCTGTAGTTTTGAAAGGACATTTTTCATTGTTAGAATAACCAATTGAGAAACTCTTCTTTTCCCTTTGAAAATCTAGAAAAGAAATATGAAAATGTCAGATTTGAATAACATGGCGTAAGTTTAATGTTACAAACTTAACAGCTAGAAAATTATTCTTGTCATAGAAAAGCAGAAGCAAACAAAATACTAGAGGTTAATTGTCATAGGTACCATGACATGTTACAAATTCAGGGATTATAAACCATCACCTGAACCACCCATCACCTCAAACTTATGAGGGCTAAAAATGCCAATTGGTACAAAGTCCATTGTTATTAGGAAATGTTAGTCAAAATGCACAAACAATAACAACATTGATGTTGAAAGAAAAAATAAGAAGCATGTAATACTTAATCAGATATTTGTTCTGCCCTTACACCCTAAAAGAGAGAGAGAGAGAGAGAGAGAGAGAACAAAAGATCTTCACAACTGGATGATACTACTTACATGCTTTAGTCCTTCGTGCAAATGGTTCACTTCTTGTGATATGTGGCATTTAAGTGAATAAACCGATTCTGTCTCTGAGCTTTCTTCACCACTTTCTTGACAATGGACCCTGGCCCCCACCAGCACAAATCACATATTCATACAAAATAATTATCAAAATTTCAAGCTCAATAAAACTGAACAGAAGAAAAACATAAAGTCCATGGATCATAATGATGCCTCTACCATTAATTTATTTACTAGCTATGGTCATCAATAAGCCAATCATGCATCAAGCAAGCAAGAATCTTGACTTACATGCAAACAACAACAACATACAAAAATCTTTCCTTACATGCAAACAACATACAAAACCTTAGTCCCAAAATTTTGGGATTGGTTATGGATTCTCAATAGAATAGTTAGGGTCAACCATATGCATTCTTTTCCTCCATTCTATTCTATCTCAAAGTCATACTCTTTGTTAATCCCTTAATTGACATGTCTTTTTAATACTTCTACTAATGTGATTTTTGGTCTTTCTCTACCTTTTTCATTCCCTCAACTTGGACCAACTCACTCTTTCATACTAGCATTAGTCATCTCTCCCTCATCTTTTCTTCAATAGGGGCTTCCCCTATCTTGAAGTGAATTTCATCATTTTGAATCCTATTTTTCCAATGTATTTCCATGTAGCACAACACTCCTCTTGATGTGCTTCTCCACTTCATCCACCATGCTTTTATCATATGATTCACATCCTCTTCGATCTCTCGATATTTATGAATTATATATCCAAGATATCAAAAATTGTCACTCTTTGGCATCTCCTAACCATCAAGTCTTACCACCCTTCCAGTTGCTACAGATATGTGGTTTATGGTTTTGGGTTTATTTGGAGTAAGTTGGGTCATGCCAAAGTCTATTGTTGAGCTTAGCATGCTAGCAAGGTCGTCATCATCGAAATGGCCATATATGGATTATTGTTCTCCATTATTTGATGCGGCATCTTTGGAGGGAAAGAAATAGCAAGTGCTTTGAAGATAACGAGAGAACCATGTCAGATCTCAAGTTATTCGTTTTAAGAATCTTATTGGACTAGTTAGCATTGAGAAACCAATCTTTCTTTCCAATTCTTGATTTACTTGATTTATGTAACTTCTATATTTGATTGTATATCCATGTATACTCCTTGTGTATCTAAGTGTCTCTTTCTTTGATATTAATAAATCCTTATTACTTATCAAAAGTCTTACCGCCCCTTTGTTTTTGTTTCTATTTTTACTAAACTTACATTTCATGTACTCTATTTTAGTCCTACTTAATCAAAAGCCTTCAGAATCTAATGCTTCTCGCCAAATTTCTAACTTCGCATTAGCACACTTCTAATTTCATCCACTAAAACTATATTATCTACAAAAAAATACAGGACTTCCTCTTGGATAGATTTAGTGAACTCATCCATCATTAGTACAAAGAAATATGGACTTAATGTTGATCCTTGATGCAAACCTATAATGATAGGAAACTTGCTTGTGATTCCTCCACATGTTCTCACACTACTTACAACTATGTCTTACATATCCATAATCAACTTTATATAGGAGAACTCCTTTCTTTTCCAAAACCCATCAAATAACCTCTCTAGGGACCCTATCATATGTTTTCTCTAGATCATGAAGATCTTTACGAACCTCTCTATATTTATATTTCCATCAAACGTTTAAGTAAGAAAACAACTACCATGATACATTGGCCTAGCATGAACCAAAATGATTCTTTGATACTTAACCTATTTCAATCACTCTTTCCAAAGTGTCATAGTGCAGCTCATATGTGGACAACAGTAATCTCCACCCACTAGGAATTTTGTTAGCACTTAAGATCTTATTTAAAAAGTTTTTCAACCAGCATACACCCACCTCGCCAAAGCACTTCCAAACTTCATTGGGGATTTCATCTGGTCCTAGGGCTTTTCCCATTTTCATCCTCCTTAATGCATCCTTTACCTCCATCATCCTAATTCTTCGAACGAATCTACAGTCTCTATCCTCCATTGGGTTACCCAAATCGCTTCAATCTTCATATCATTTGCATTAAAAAGTTTTATCAAAATAATTTTTCCATCTCTCCTTAATTTGCTTTCTTTTACTAACACTCTTTGATCTTCATCTTTACTCCCATGCAAACAAAGTACGGAATTAAAACAATAGACAAAATGATCACAAGATGACGAATATTCTCTTTTACTGGCAGAAGCACTACATAAGACTCTGAATTGATCAGATCAAAGATCCAAATCAAATTTGAATTTGAGCTGGTTGAGATTCAGTCACCATCCTGAATACACCAGATAGATCAAACTCAAATCCAACTATTAAGATTTGACTATAGTCAGAAAATTGCTAAATACTCAAGCCTTCACCAATATGAAACATGTTTTCCAAGGGAAAAATTCACAAAATTGAAGCAGGTCTGTAATGGTATGTCAACAAGGAAGTGCCAATAAGGAATGAAAACAAGAAAATATGAGATGTATACAATGAAGCACATCTTGACTTTACACATCCAAACACTCAGTGTCTTCTCTAATTAATTAGCAAAACAATGGAAGGACAAACTATGTAATTCCACATACAAAATTAGTAATAATTAAAATAAGACTACTACTCCAAACCAGTGTTAATTGTGAAATAATGAAAAACATAACTACCTGCTAACAAGCTCGATGCCAAAGAGAGCCTTCATGGTGTCAGGATTTTCACTGCAAGTGAATGTCATATACGATGACGTTAAACTACTGAAAAATAAAACAGATATAAGCAAGGCAATAAGTGCTCATGAAACAGCAGAGGATCAGAGTGCTAAGGAAGAACTGCTCAGTGGTAGTTCTAACTGAAAATAACCATAATTTATTTTTATTTTTTTGAGAAAATTGGTGTGCACTGTAAGTTTGTATACATAATAATCTATAGTATACTTTTTTGTAGCTAAAAAGAAGAATACCTAGAACCAGTCGAACTAAGAGATTGAGAGAGTGTATATAAAAGCTGAGTCCAACATTCTTCAGCATCCTGTTACATGTTTAAAATTTAAAAGATCAACTTACTACCAGATCAAATCAGTAACATTGTTTTACAATTAGATGGAAGTAATTCAAGACCTGTTGCATAAAGACACCATTATGCAGCTGGCCAAATTGAGGATATTTTTTACGCAAAACCTGCAAACATAATAAACAAACGAACATGATATGTCTCCCTCCCATACCAGTATAAATTATGCTGTAGCAACCAATCATTGAGATTTAGTTTGCCAAAAGTAGTTTTTGTGAAGAAGCCCAGCTTTGCTGATTTTGGTGAACATCAAAAACCACCAAAGTAAACCTAAATGGTCATTTAAGTAATTCATGAACTCGTAAATCTCAGATGGAAGACAAATTCAATACAAATTTACTATTATTGTTAACTGAGCAATGGTTTAGACTATAGCAATAGAATAGTACAAAGCAAGCATGGACTGAGACAATTTTAGAACCTATAGAACAAGAATTTATATCATGTGAAAAATCAAGGAAATCATCCTCCATCTTGAATCCAAGCATTAACTAAATTTTTCAGTGGACAAAGTGCCCTCTTCTTGAGGATGAAGCCTTAAGCTCAGATATATAGCAGTGAATGTATGTGCTACCTTTATCTTTTTAATAAAAATATGCCATCCAAAATATTTCTGACTAATGCTAAAGATTTTTCTGCAAATTCCCATGACACAAGGATTATTGTATTCTAACAAGTAACCTCAATTTGTAAAGGAGATAAAACAGCTGCAACATTAAATGGAAGAGTTAAATCAGAGAACAAACCATCCAAAATTGCATTGGAGCCACAGGCTTGACACTTTTATCAAGCTCATTAAATAAATCACGTGTCGCTATGGTCAACATATGAGAAGTCTGATCCACTTCGTTGCTTCTTCCAGAATGTGAATACCTAATGAAAGTTTATAAACTGATACATCTTAGTAGCAAAAGAGGGCATGCACACTAACCATGAAAACAACAATCACAAAACAAATTCTGGAAAAATTAACATTGATTAACTGAAGAAGAGAACTCACTGGATCAAAGCTGACTTCAACTCTGGAACAGAATGCAGGCATTGTACTGTGGAGTTCATGTAACAGGTGTTTCCCAAATTAAATAGACCAGCACTGTGACCCTGGAAACAGAAACGACACAGGCTGAGGATCAAACCATAAGACACAGGAAAATAATATCTTGATTTTAAAACTAAAGACCAAAAAAAAATTCATAGGTAAATACATGACTCACAGAGTCGCACTCACACAGGATTGAACCCGAGACCTCACTGTAAAATGTGAGTGGGCCAGAGGATGTGCCATAATAGGCACCGTGTGTAATGATTTTTAAGCTGATTAGGACAAGCCCAGCCTAAATTAAGCATCACCATATCTTTTTATATTTTGTAGGGATTTTTTTTTTTTTTTTTTTGATAGGTAACAAAAAATTTTACTAAGAAAAAAAATAGCCAACCCAAGTACATTGAGGATGTACTGTGGGGGCACGAATCAAGAAACAAAATTACAATGATCATGTAAAACAGGAAGAGAAAAACAAGGAAAATCCAATGAGCCACATTCCATACAAGGACAGTATGTAAGAAAAATGACTTAATCTCCAACAAGGACCGCTCACCCAAAGCATCTAACATTTTTTTCACTCCAAATACACCACATCTAGCAATGCGGCATAAGTCTCCAAAAATCTATAGTAAGATGCCTCTCAAACAACTCAATTACCTTATGAGGCATAACCCAATGAAGTCCAAACAAACAAAACACCAAAGATCACAGCTCAAATGCTACGGGGCAATAAAGCAGAAGATGATCCACCGACTCCCCATACCTCTTACACATGTAACACCAATCAAGAACAATAATACGCTTTTGCGAAGGTTATCAGTTGTAAGAACCTTACCTAAAGAAGTTGACCATGAAAAGAAAGCCACCCTTGGAGGCACCTTCAATTGTCACACCAACCTCCAAGGTAAAGAAAGAGTAGTAGGGTAAAAAGAGAGCTAAAAAACTTTAACCTCAAAACCTCTACTTCTTGCTGGCTTCCAACAAACCTTGTCATGGCCAACCCTTTGCACTTTCGAAGAGTAAACAATGACCATAAACTGATCAAAGGAGTCTTCCTCCCAATCCTGTGGTGAACAGCGAAACTGGAAATTCCAAAAAAGTCCTACCACCAAACTAACACATAACCTCCTCCATTAAAGAGTCCCTTGCCCTACTCAGATAATAAAGTTCTAGAAAAGCCTCTTTGAGAGTACAATCTCCACACCACACATACTTCCAAAACTTCACTCTAATACCATCACCCACATCATACTGTAGTAGTTTAGAGAAGTTCAACCAGCCACTTCTAATAAACCTCCAAAGGCTAACACCATACGCACTAGTCACCTTTTTTGTGCACCAACCACCCCAAACATTCCCATATTTTGCCTCAATAAACCTCCTTCATAACTCATCTGTCTCTAAACCATACCTCCACAACCACTTGCCCAACAAGGAAGAGTTAAAACTCATCAATCATCTAATACCTAGCCCCCCAACCTGCATTGGTTTACAAACCTTAGCCCATTTCACCAGGTGTAATTTAAAATCACCACTAATACCACTCCAAAGAAAATCTCTCTGTAATTCTCCATGTAGGGACATATTATCAAGGGAAAAAACACCTCAATACTCTAATTTGTTTGATGTCATGACTTCGATTCATTTCTTGAGTCAGAACACTCTATGCTGGACTTGGATGTGTATTTTCTTATGTTCCTTGTACGTTTGGATGTTCGTGATGAGTGGTCTTTCCTTTTCTTTGATGGTATAGCTCTTAGATATGTGTTCCTTTGTTGAGGGCACTAGCCTCTTGTAGTGCACTGCCTGTGTACTTGGGTGTCAGCTTTTAATTTATATTTTCATATAAAGACTAAAGTTTTCATTACTTATCAAAATTTTGACGAGAAGATGGCCTAAAATAATTAACTAAAAATTAATATTAGATTTCAATTAACCATTTTTCCCTTTGGTCACAGATCCACAATATTCATGATTGAAAGCTATCATTAAAAATGCACATAAATTTTAAAGTTTAAAATCATGTTTAATTTGCTTTTCCTGACTGATGTACAAAAGGAATGCAATGGTATATTATTCTGAAGTCCTAACTAGCATGAGGCTGAAGCATATGGTGATTATAGAATGAGATCAAACAACTAAAAATTTATCCATTTACACAATGGCACTGCTGTAACAGCTCAAATATATTTAAATATTCAACTTCTTAATAATACATGTGCAGAATTTCTATTACTTATTAAGAAAAAAGCATGCCGATTTTAGAACCATAGAGTCATGAACTGTACCAAAGCAACCACTTGCTCTTCCTCTGGAAGATCTTCCATAAAAACAGGGCCCTTCTCTGGAGCTTTAATGATCTCATCTGCAGTTCCCATCATCATTAATTTTTGGCCCTAGAAAGAATAAATGCAGCGCACCACATAAGAACAAATTATAGATGTAGAATTAAAATCTGTAACAAAGTCACCATGAAAGTAAAAGCACCTGTTTTACTCCTAATGTCGACCAATCTGCATCATCCTGCATCATCCAAATAAAAAACTTAGATTGAGAATTTAAAAGCTGCTTTTATGATGTTGCTAATGAGCTCTAGCTTAATGTTGCCTCCTCCTTTTACAAGAACAAGGCTGGACAGGTCATGTGTTCAAGTCCCAGCAGGTGTGTGTCTGACTTACAAATAAATAAAATAAAAAACTATTTTACTGAAAATTTCAATCATGCGTGAAAAGCAATTTATTGCAGATTTACCATATGATGCACTATATTTGAATAAATCAAGATATGGATCAATTTTAAGCAACATCTACAAAGGCATCTACTTACCTTCAGTAAACCACCCTTAACCATAATCTTCTGCCTTTCAGGAGGAACCCCGGTTAGATCATACAACTGGCACTTGAAGACATAGGCAGGCTGGCTAGTATCAATTTCCACAGCTTGAAATAGCTCTTTTTGCCATTTTACACTCACTATAAAGAGAAACATTGCAATTGTCAAAAATGTTCAGGAAAAAAAAAAAAAAGAAGCAAAAATTAAATCAAACTTCAACCCTCAACTCCCTAATCCAAGTGATCAATACTTATTCACTATTTAGAAAACAAGGTATTAGGCTAACAACTATAGTTTTCCAAATATGAATCATATCATGAATCGATTTTTCATTTTGTTGTGTCGTGTCGTGTATTGTAATATAGACAAACGCATCATAAAATTTATTAAACAAAATTAGATGTACATATACAAAAGGTAAATTTATTATAAATTAGGAACACATTCATCTAATGACTAATTTAATTATCAGTTATGCAATAATATTTAACAAGGCTAACTAAATAAATCAAATTAAGATATATTTATTGATAATTCAATAGTTACAATGGGGGTGGGGGAATTTGAACCCTAGATGTCTTAGTTAAAAACACCATGAGGTACCAATTAGGCTACAAGGCTCTTGGCAAATTAAAATATATTTATAACATAATAACATCCACATTAAAATTGGTCAAACTCAAAAGTGATGATCCATAAAATATAAGCTAAATTTTTTTTTTCCTCATCATCTTGCCTAAACAATTTCATCTCCATGCTTAAAGGCAATGTTACATCATCTTGCAAAATCATTCATCATTGAAATCTTCTTCTTGTCCATCTTTGTCATCTCCGACATTTACTATCTTGGCTTGTTCTTTTATTTCAATAATTTTTTTTTATATCTCTTCTTGGCGTTTAAGATTCTTGGACTTATATCAACAATAACAAAAACAAAAAGAATTCATATTGTCATTTATCCAAAAGAAGTTTCACAAATGTGAATCGAAGTGTTAAGTGTGCTGGTCCAAGATTTGTATAAAAGAAAAAGAGGAAAAAAAAATTTAAGGATGTGTTATTTTATTGATTTCATTCAAGCAGCCCAGTAATTTTGTGGTCCAAAAACTTGTTGGACTCAAGTTGAAACACATTTAACAAAAAACCCAATTTAAACCCACATGTATGTGTATTGATGGATACATATAATTCATACGATACACATCTATGTATCATTTGATATATGAGCATGGTGAATACGTACCTACAATATAATACATATATTGTACAATACTAACTAACAACTACAAATATGGTAGTTCTAAAAGCATTTCAACACCAACTAGTTGCTTAGTGCACACAAACTAATGCAACCCCTATACATGAACTTTTGAATTCAACCACATAAACGAGTGAGTTGGGGCCTTTACAGTTAATACGGAAAGAATTTTCCATTGTAGTCTAGTTGATTTCAGTTGCCTTGCCTCCATAACAACCCAAGATTAAGTTCATTGTTAGTACTTCTGACTACCTTGGAATTCGAACCCAGCGCAAACAACGAGCTTATTAAAACTGGTTTCTTCTCACTACTAGACAACAGTTCAAATCTTCAACAAGTAAATATCATCTATATCTCAAAAACCCCACTGTCACAAACATTCAGCACAGCACCGAGATGCCACAAACACGTTTATTACCCGAATCCTAAACGACCCACATAACAAATCGACAAGTTGCTACAAACCCAAATCTTAAAATCCAAAAACATCCACAAATCAAGCTCTAACTATTTCCACACAGAAAATCAACATTAACAAACAAAATGCTCAAAACCCATGTCATAAATCTACAATTCAAAGAATACCCAAATCGCAAAACTCAATAAAAACCCATTAATCAAACTCTATTTGTACCATGAACATAACATTAGCGAGCAAAAAAAAGCTTCAAAAACTGTAGTGGTAAATTCAAATGAAAGCAGATTGAGAATCGAGCTCGAGAGAGAGTCACTGACCTGTAATCATGGTTGAGAATCTTCGAGACTTGAAAAGATCGAGAGATTGAGAGGGTTCGGAATTTCAGAAGTGCTTAGCTTGATGGAGGGACAAGTGAAAACGTGTTTCTGTAGTTTCTACTTTGTGGTTTTATAGAGGACAAGCCGACCCGACCCGTTTTTTATCTTCGTGCTATTACGTTTCGAAATCGGATTTATGAGCCGATTTCGGTGCCCCGAAAACTTATCCAATTTATTGCTATTTGTATTTTGATAAGTTTCAAATTACAGTCTTAGCGAGCAAACTACAGTTTTAAAATTTCAATTTCACTCTTAAAATTTGTGGGGTTTTTGGATATTATACCCTAATATTTTAGATTTTGAGTTTTACTTTCTAAAGTTTTGGATATTTCAATTCTTACAACTTGAAGTTTCAAAGTGTTTGACTTTTACACCTCAAATTCTGAAACTTCAAGATATAAAATCCAAAAACACCCCTAAAATATAGGGAGTAAAATCCAAATACCCTTAAAATTTAAGAGGTAAATCTAAATTATGAAACGTTAAGGTATAAAATTCAAACAACTCAAAACTTCAAAAGATAAAATCTAAAACCCTAAGGTGTAAATTTCAAACATCTCCAAACTTTAAAAGTATAATTTGCAATTTACTCTTTATATTTTATAAAACATTCTCTTCTATTCAAAATTTAGTTTTGGAATTTAAAATATGACAAATTATTTAAGCCTGTGTTAAATAAGATTTGATTTGAACTTTTAAAACTATAGACTCTACAAAAAAATCATCCTATCTCAGCGTTTTTTTCCCGGCGTTTTTAAAAACTACCGCAATAGAGAAGCCTATACCAGTGTTTTCAAACCCTATTACAACAGCTCAAAACTGACGCTTTATAAATCACTATAATAGGAGACCTATTTCAGCGCTTTTCAAAAGCGCTAGTATAGGTATTGAATGAATGTAATTTAAAAGTCCTATATCAGTGCTTTAAAAAGCGTTGGTATAGGGTATGCATTTTCCCAGTGCTTTTGAAAAGCGCTGATACAGGTCCGGCAACCCTATACCGGTTGTCACTATCTCAGCGTTTTTTTCCCGGCGTTTTTAAAAACTACCGCAATAGAGAAGCCTATACCAGTGTTTTCAAACCCTATTACAACAGCTCAAAACTGACGCTTTATAAATCACTATAATAGGAGACCTATTTTAGCACTTTTCAAAAGCGCTAGTATAGGTACTGAATGAATGTAATTTAAAAGTCCTATATCAGTGCTTTAAAAAGCGTTGGTATAGGGTATGCCCTTTCCCAGTGCTTTTGAAAAGCGCTGATACAGGTTCGGCAACCCTATACCGGCTGTCACTGCGTGGCACCGAGGAAAAAAAACACCGGGATAGGAATTTTAACCCTATCCCAGCGCTTTTTAGGGCTATCCCAGTGGTTTTGAAAATGCTGGGATAGCCCCATTTTCTTGTAGCAAGAGTTCTATAGTTGTTACTATTTTTTAAAACCCCATAGTTTAATGTGTTACTCTTTTTGTGACTAATGTGTTACTTTTTGAAATTAAAAGATTTAAATTGTTATACCCCTAAAATATAAGGTTTAGAATGTAATCCCTCATTTTTTTTTTTCTCTATTAATATAAAAATCAGAATTTTTAACTTACGAGTTATGCATTTAGGTTTATAGGTGTATTTAACGAGCTTGAAAACTTGTTTAAATGACTACTATTTGTATTTTGTAAAAGTTCTTCTATTTGAAATTTATTTTAAAATGACAAATTATTTCAATCTACGTTAAATCACAACTATAGTTTCATTCATTTTAAATCTTGTGGTTTAATTTATTTTATTTTTTGACTATAAGATTTAATTTGAACTTTTGAATTTATAGAATTTTTTTGGGTTTTTTTTTAACCACATAGTTTAAATTGTACTTTTTTAAAATTATAAGATTAGTTTGTTATACTCCTAAATTATAAGGTTTAAAACGTAATTCCCCTTTATAATTTTTTTGCATGTTCTCTATCAAAGAAAAAATCATAACTTTTAATTTATGAGGTATGAATATACTAATTTTACACCAAATTTTTTGTTTTAAATTTGCTACAAATTTTATTTTGACATAGTTTTGGGTTATATTTGATAATAAATTAAATGAGTTTATTCATTATTAAATAAGTACCAATACGTGTATTGAAATCAATATTTAAAAATGTCTGGTGTTTTTAAGTTTTCAGCCCAATAGGTTCTTCGGATTTTTTTTTAAAATAATTATAAAAGCCAAACAATTTTGTTAGTTAACAACATTTCCAAACTATTTAAGAAACTAACAATTCGAGTCTTTTAGACTCAATTTCACTGTAGCAAATCAAGTCCCAGTGACTCGATTTCCATGAGGTGTGTAGCTGAGGTGGATTGAAAAAATCCACGTGGAACTCGAGTCTTTCCCTCTATAAAAAACCCAGAACACCAGAAATCACAGCATGCAGCAACCAGAAACTAGAAAATAGAAATCACCAACATAGAAACCCATAACAATCGGAAACCATAAAATGCAGTAACCTAAAACAACACAGAATAACAACCCAGAAAACACAAACAAACCAACCAAAAAATGAGAAAAAAAAATCCAGAGGAGAACCAACCCTAAAAAAGCAGAAAATGAATCAAGAGACAAACCAAACCAGAAAACGGACCTTTGGTGTCGAGATCAACAAACTCAAGCCGCTCCGGTGCCGAGATCGTCAGACCCATGGCGCTTATGTGTTGAGATCGTGAATTTTAGGTTTGGGTTTTTGCTCCAATTTCAAGATCATGATTTTTGGGTTTGGGATTTTGAGAAAAGGGTTTGGATGTTTGAGGAAAGAGAAGAAGAAGGAGGAGGAAGAATTGTCTAGAGAAGAACTGTCTTGGGACGACAGATGGAGAAAGAATAAAAAAAAAAAAAAGGAGAAAAAGAACGAAGGAGGAAGATGATGTACAGGAACTCCAATCTTAGAGACTCAAGTTCCAGGTAGATCTTTTGGTCCACCTCAAGGTTGCCAACACACAGAAATTGAGTCTCTTAAACTCGATTTGCTACAGTGAAATCAAGTCTCAAGTTTAGAAACGTTGCTAACTAACAATATTATTTGGCTTTTATAGTTATTTAAAAAAAAAAAAAAAAAAAAAAAACCAGGTTCTTCCATTAGGAAGAATATAAAACTATTGAGATTTGGAAGAACATAAAGTGAGACTCTATAAAGAGTAGATTGGTAATTCACTTGGGGTTGGAAAATACTAGCATATCTAAGTTAATAATTTATCTATTATGTGAGCAAGAAAACGCCTTTGGCTATGTTTGGGGGTTTAGGGTTGTGAGTTTTTTATTTGTGAGTTTGTTATTTAGTAATGTGAGTTTGTTTTTTGTGTAATGGGATTTCATGTTTGTGTTTGTGATAGACTTAGGAGTGCTTGTGAGTAATAATTTGTAAAAACATGTTAGTTTGTTTGTGATGTTTGGTTTAGAATAAAAATAATGTCAATCAAGAAATTCTTAAATTGACAATGTTTAGAATAATTGTAATTCATATTGTTGATACTAAATTTTGGTTGGCATTATGCATAGACAATGAACTGAAATTAGTTTCACCACATTAAGTATTTATTATAATGTGTTAATTTTTTTTTATTCATTTGAAGTGCTTTTGTAAATTACATATTCAATATTAATAATCATGACTAAAAAATATGGAGAAAATAAATTTTTAAAAAAATCCATTTGAGAGAGAGAGAGATTTTCAAATATGATAATACAACTAATAGCAACATATTCAAGAATGACAGCGAGGTAAATTAAAGCCCCAATAATCCTTTTTAAAATGATCAAGCAATCCAACCCACATGAGATTGAAGCCCCGTCTCCACAAATTTCAAGATTATCTATCTCCCACTCTTCCACTATATGTATGAAAATAACATTAAAATTAATATATTCACATTTATGTAAAATTGTGATCATCCTTGATAAGTTTCATCACTCAACTTCTTCAATAAAAATTATATACCAAATTTAATATTTTTTTTACTGTTAGTTTTTGTTTGTCAATGGGATCAAAGTCAACTATCCATGCAACCAGAGAGGGTCTTTAAATCACACAAAACAACCATTTTTAACAAGGAAATGTTCTACATAGATTGTGTATCAAGCCTCTTTGTAATTTTTTTTTCCCTTTTTTGAAAAGAAACAATAGATTTTATTCCAAGAGCTCATAGGCAATAGTATGCATCAACATTAATTGTTTTTGGACAAATGAAGAATAATTACATAATAATAAAGAGAATTTATACGTGAGATTAATATTATAGCTTTGTCCTTACATGTGATTCTCACACCAAAATAAAAAGGTTTGTCCGTATGTTAAAAGAAAATAGCAATTGAATAATTTTTGTACGATCATCACTCTTATTAATATTAATTACAACATGTTATTTTAGCACTTGTATAGCAAGTGGCAACTATGGAAAATTGAAAATTTCTTTTATTTGTTGTGATGGACAAAAAGTGAGAACAAAAAAGGAGGGGGGAAAAGTTTTCCACAATCTCACAAAAAATAATTTTCCCAATTTGGGAGTAAACAAGTTTATTCAATTCACATTATTGTATAAATTAAGTTTATTCATTTTCTATCACATTATTGTATTAATTAACATTTTAATTGTTAGTTATTTGAAACCAATTAGAACGATTGTTTCCATTCCAACTAAAAAAAACAGTTGTTTTATTAGAATAAAGCAATCAAATACTATAAACGATGAGGTTTTTTTTTGTGGTAGTAGCAAAAAAAACTATGTTTTTTGTAAGTGCACAATTGTACCTAGTCCCAAGAACAGTTATGGGCTCAGGCCTAATGAGCCTTGAACAATATGAATTTGTAGAGTATGGGCTTGAAACCTAGGTTAGAAGAGTTTAAGGGTTATATGGCAAGTCAAAGATTGCCAGCACTTAAAAATAACAAGAAATATTGTAATTCAACCTCCTCGGACGTAAGCCGAGGACTGTTCTTATATTATCTTTATTTTCTTTCTTTTTCTTTTTTCTTACAAAGAGAGAGAGGTCCCCTTTTTCTGTTCTGGGTCTCCCCTTAAATACTCATCTTTTTGATACCTCATACACGTGTTGCCCCATCTCCCCCTTAGCCTAGATATTTCTTTTCTCAGTGCTTTTGAATAGTAACCAGAAGTTTCCCTTCCACTGTTTAGGTGTCACTTCCCCATTAATGCGGCTAGGGCGGTAGGTGAAGGGTCTTTAATGTGGAGGTGGCAGCCTTTAGTACTTTTCAAACACCGGTGCTTCTAGGACGTCCAGGAGTTCACCCCTCTTAACCGTTGGTCTCCGTCGTGTCGTTTATGAGCTTTTATGATAACGTTGCTAATTCTTCTTTGCCCATCCGAGAGTAAAATCAACCTCGAATTGGTCTTCAGTGTCCTCGGCGCACGAGCGGGCCCGAGAACTAAGAGGTTTCAAACCCAAGGGTAGGTCGGCCTTTCTTGGAATGGCCCAAAGGCCCACATACCTATCAGGACCTTTTTACTCCCCACATTTTTTATTTTATTTTATATGTATAATTTTTATTTTGAGAATCTAATTTATAAATGGATAAATAAATTTGAATATCAACAAAAGAGTAACCCTATTTTTAGGCAATGTTTTGGTGGAAGTTTGAGTTTTTTTTTTTTACTGGACTGTAATTTAATTTTGTCTCTACTTAATCATACGGATGTAGGGGTATTTTAGAACAAAAATAATCCGGTCCAAACAGGGGAAGTTCCTTTAATAGTAGTATAGAAGAAAAAAAAATGATATGTAAATCACCTACGATGGTTCCTTCTTAAAAAAAAAAAAAAATAGAGGATTGTAATATTCTTTGTGTATTGGGGTCTTTTACAAAACACTTCTCATGTTCGACTTCTAAGTTTTGTTGAATTAATACTTTATGATATGACTTCTCATGTCTGACTTCTTAGTTTTGTTGAATTAATACTTTATGCTATAAAATGTTATTTTTGTATTATTCTATTTGCCTTTTATTGGTTCTTTTTAATAAAAGTTTTAACATAGTGGAAACATTTCCACTATAAATAGTCTTCCTTTATTTGATCTTATAAAAAAAAAACACAATATGATTATTTATTTCCAAAATATGTATATCTTTGTTAGTGCATCACAGGTTACCTGAGTCTTTTGGGTAAATATTGGTAAAAATGAAGTTTTTTGGGTAAATAGTCACTGCTCAAAGTTATTTGGGGAAATGAGGAGAGAGAGTGAATTTCGGCAACAGTGTTGCCGAAATTGGAAGAAAAGTATGAGAGAGAAAATCAAATTTGAGGAGAGAGAAATTTTGAGAATTTCGGCAACAGTGTTGCCGAAATTCCTTCTGCCCAGCTTGCCCGCTTCACTGAGTGCCCATGCGTGAGTGCTCAAAAGGAAAAAAATAAAAAAGGTTTGCTGCAATCCCATTGCCGAAAATGGAGGGAAAAGAAAAAAAAAATTGAATTATGGCAATGGGATTGCCGAAATAGGGGGGAAAGAGAAAAAAAAAATTGTGGCAATGGAATTGCCGAAATAGGGGGAAGAAGGAAAAAAAAAATGTGGCAATGGTAGTGTCGAAATAGTGAGAGAAAAAAAAAAAAAAAAAGGGAATGTGGCAATGGTATTGCCGAAATAGGGGGAGAGAAAAAAAAAATGTGGCAATGGTAGTGCCGAAATAGTGGGAGAGAAAAAAAAAATGTGGCAATGGTATTGCCGAAATAGGGGGAGAGAAAAAAAAAGGGAAATGTGGCAATGGTATTACCGAAATAGGGGGGAGAAAAAAAAAAAAAAGGAAATGTGGCAATGGTAGTGTCGAAATAGTGGGAGAGAAAAAAAAAAAAAAGGAATTGCCGGAAGGGAAAACGACAAACTCAAGTACGCTGAACGTTTGATTCTTGTCTTGTCCGTCTGTTTGAAACAAATTCAAGTACCGTTTGATTATTATTCAAAGTACTTAAATTCTAAAACGTACATGAAAAAAAGTTATAGAAGAGAAAAAATGATTGATGTGTACCATAAATAAAAAATAAAATAAAAATTGAGATTTTTGTAGAGATTTTTTGTAGTGACATTGCCGAAATAAAAGAAAAAAAAAAACGTAAACAACATTTTTATTTTTACAATAAATTATAGGTGGTTAGTTGTTGTTGGTTCAAATTTGAACCTAACGCTAAGATACTTTTTTGCCCTAACAATAACAACTAGTAATAACCTGACACTTATAATTTGTTGTGAAAATATTCACCTCTTCCTCTCATTCTTATTTTCTGCCTGAAATGATTCCATTCATCCTTCCCAATAAAACCATATCACGCCTAAAATTTGGTTTCAGAGATTCTTTTTACTTTTTATCCCTCCTCCCTGTAACAAGTCTCCTCATCTTTTTGGCTTTTTGTTTTTTTATGAACTGTGTTGTAACAAGTCTCCTCATCTTTTTGGCTTTTTGTTTTTTTATGAACTGTGTTGTGACAAGCCTCCTCATCTTTTTGGCTTTTTGTTTTTTTATGAACTGTGTTGTGACAAGTCTCCTCATCTTTTTGGCTTTTTTGTTTTTTTATGAACTGTGTTGTATTTGGTAAATTTTGATTAGTACAATTTAAAGTACATAGATATTCTTATTCAAATTCTAATCCATGCATGGGAGAAATTTATGGAAGAAAAAATTATTGATGTGCACGGTGTAAACAACAAAAAAACAAAAAAAAACAGAGAATTTTGCAGAGATTCTTTGCAGTGGCATTGCTGAAATAAAAGGAAAAAAAATCGTACACAACATTTTTATTTTTACAATATTTTTACAATAAATCATAGGTAGTTAGTTGTTGTTGGTTCAAATTTGAATCCAACGCTAAAATACTTTTTTGCCCTAACAATAAAGACTAGTAACAACCTGACACTTATAATTTGTTGTGAAAATATTCACCTCTTCCTCTCATTCTTATTTTCTGCCTGAAATGATTCCATTCATCCTTCCCAATAAAACCATATCACGCCTAAAATTTGGTTTCAGAGATTCTTTTTACTTTTTATTCCTCCTCCCTGTAACAAGTCTCCTCATCTTTTTGGTTTTTTGTTTTTTTATGAACTGTGTTGTGACAAGTCTCCTCATCTTTTTGGCTTTTTGTTTTTTTATGAACTGTGTTGTATTTGGTAAATTTTTATTAGTACAATTTAAAGTACATAGATATTCTTATTCAGATTCTTATCCATGCATGGGAGAAATTTATGGAAGAAAAAATGATTGATGTGCACGGTGTAAACAACAAAAAAACAGAGACACTTTGAGATTTTTTGCAGAGATGGTCCTTGCTGTATTTGGTCAATTTCTATTAGTACAGTTTAAAATCTAAGAATTTAACTTATACGAAACTTGCATCTTATTTAAACAGCACCAATATTATTTTAGTTTTCACGTTTCTTATTTTCCACTCTTTTCCCCCTAAAAATTATATCAGCCTTCTTCTTCACTCTTATTCCCCTCATAATTCTATCAATCATTTTGAATTCATGCATGCCATACATTCTACAAACAATTATAAGGAACAACACTTGCAAATACCTATCCGTGGTTATCATTTTACAAGGTGAGTTACATCTCTTTAAGTAGTTACTTTTCTTTTTATAATATTCATGTTGATATGTTTTAGGGGCATAGCTAAGCATGAAAATTTTGTTTTTGTTAAATTATTTGTTCATGAAATCTTGTTTTTGTATTATGTGTTTTGCAACAAGAACTGATTTGTATGATATGTTTTAAATTATGGGTCTTGCCTAAAATTTCATATAGCAAAAATAAATTTTAAAATTGACATAAATTTTTCTTAAAAAAATTCTTACTTTGTTAGCCTAAAATATACATGTATGCTATAAGAAAACCCCAAAAAAAATAAGGTTAGTATATGCCCCTAAATCAAAAATCTAAGTTTTAGTTATAATAATAATAACAAAAATTATATGATATTATAAATATTTATCTATTATTGTAATGATGTATGAGAAATATAATCTGTCTTATTTTAGAAGAAGCAAAATGAAGAGTAACATAAAATAATTTACGTAACCATAACAGATCATTCTAATACTTTAATATATTTTGTTTAATTGATTAGTGATTTCCACGATGGGGTACATGAAGTTTTTGTTGTGTTCCACAACGTGGAGGATGCCTATTTACTCGTTGAGGGTACCTTCGTGCTTGCATAGGACTATTCCCCATACGCCTTGGCTGTGTTCTAATATCAAAATCTGTTTGATAATTACCACCTTCATCACTTTCATTATTTGATGACACCTCTATCTCTTCTGCATGTTCTGCATCTTCCCCACTATCCTCATTTGAGGCATCTTCCTCAGAGTCTGTTACAGAAGCCTCTTCCTTAGAGTTCGGAGCACATGCCCATGTATTTGGTGGTGTGCAGAAGTCACCAACATGAGGGGATGGTTGGGAAGGTTGTTCATAACTAAACTGAGCATCTTGGCCATAATTGTATTGCCTAGAATAGTATGGAGGTGGTGATGGATGATAAGAGGGAGGGGTTGAAGTAGGCTGGGGATAGTGGTCATAACTAAACAAACCCTCTAATCCTTGTCCTATGGAAGTGGATAATCCAATCTGTTGATATAAAGACATACAATACTCGTTGACATTAATTGGATTATACTCGTTGAGGGTGGTAGGCTCATTATGGGCAGATGTGGATGGCCCAGCTTGGGTAGACGTGGATGGTCCAGCTTCATCATTTCTACGTTGTCTACCATGTCTTCCTTGCTGCCTTTGTTGTCGCCCAAAGTGTGTCACCCTCTCAGTAGGGACGGAGGAAATATCTGCTTCCATTGATAACTTCACTCGAGTAAGGCCCTCTACTATTGCCGGAAGGACTTGTTGTGCAATCAAGTCAGCCCTCCCTTGGTTTGCAACAGCTGAAATTAACATCTTATTAATTTCCGTTTGCTGCCACAAAAAAAGAAAAAAATTATTAGTGCAGTATTATTGAAAATGCTAAAATAATAATTTGTTATCAATATTAGTGTAGTATTGAAAATGCTAAAACAATAACCTAGTACATATGGGCAGCAGCCTCTGGTGTCGTAAATGAGTGGCCATGTTGGTGGTACCATGTTGTGTAGTCCATATCTAGATGAAAATTTTCATCTCCAACTATATTTTGAGCTCGCTGGTTCCAAATTTGGTAGTAATGTGCATGATGCTTACACCAATCAACACTAGCCTTTCTTGTCAACTTTACACAATGTACAGATTTATCCAAATTGTCAGTAGGCCACTTTGGACATCTTTGTAACAATCCAAATTGTCGCATGACTCTCTCTGGATGGTAAAACTCAACTCTTTGTAACAATCCAATGGTGCTGTTGTAAGCCATATATGTTGTCCTACAAGACACCATGGATGCAGATAATTATCGTATGATGTCCAAATAACCTGCGATTTCAATTACAATAACTATGTTATAATCGATCAAGACAATAATATAACTAGTAAATTAACCATTGATGCATTGTAACAACATATATTACCTAATCTTTATTATGTGTATCGTGATTAGAACGGTACGCAGGTAGAACATGCGTTGGTGTGTGAGTATAAGTTCTCCTAGTATCCCACCTATACACAATTAATGATTGCCACTGATTTTAGGGTTTGGAAGTATCAAGGATAAACGCTACAGTATACAATTTTATATAGAAATAAAAAGTAAATATTATACCTACAACCGTATGGGTTGTCACCATTTAAATTTATTGGAATTATTGGAATTGGGGTCAGATATGGAAGATGCTCCCATGCCCATAATTGTAATATGAAAATAGGACCTGCAACCTCCGTGGTTTTTTTAATAGAAGCAATACACAACTCTTTATAAAGGAAAGCAAGCGTGGCACTACCCCAGCTATATTGCCCAGCTACACCAAAGTCCACTAACAGCCTGAGAAAGCAGCAATGCAATTTATTTTGGCTCTTATTTCCAAATAGTAAAGACAAGACCTAGAACACGTATGCCCTAGCATACTGTTGGGTTGTTATAGCATTGGCACCTTCTGGTAGGTTCAAGAATGTATTCCTAACCCATGTTACTTTAAGGCTACCATATGTCAATGCAGTTTCAGGTGGTGTCACTCCAAGTAAATTTTGACAAACTGGTCCCCATTCCATATTAGTGGGCCCGCACACCGCATTGCCATCAATAGGCAATCCTGTAATGATTGCTATATATTGTAGAGTGATCGACATTTCACAATTTGGTAGGTGAAATGTATGAGTTTCAGATTGCCACTGCTCCACCAAAGAAGTGATAGGACTCCAGTCAATATCTATATGTGGTAGGCAGGTAATACGATATAGTCTACATTGATGCAAATATGGGGTGATACGCTCGCCTAACTGCCGGGGGGGTGCAAACCGTTAGGGTCGCACTCGTAACGTGGAAACCTGAATTTTTTTTCAAAATGTACAATGTTATATTGCTAATGTTGAAATTATTTTCATGTAAATTGAATAATTGTAGATATTATTAGAATATTAATAAATTTGGTTCTTGCAACGTACATTGCCTTCCATTGCATTATTAGAGATGTGATATTGTTGTTGGGTTGGCAGACAATGATTGAATGACCCAGGCTCCATTTCAAATATATCCTACATTAAATGCTACAATGAGTTAAATCATATCTGAAGATGTGTTTTTACAGTATCTTTAATATATTGTACTACTGAGATTAAAAAATTACAATATCTGAAAGTACATTTTTTACAAATCATCTATATAAAAAATTACAAACTAAGCAAATAATTTCCAATTAAATTAGGGGCTGAGAAGCTTACTACAATTGTGATACGAAGTGAAGGAATGTAAGAATTATAGAGTGATGCTTGCAAGAAAAGAAAGAAAGAAAGAAAAAAACATAATCAGATAATCATAAATATCTTCTAAGAACAAAAGAACAACAATAAAATATAATAACATTAATATAACTATACATAAAGCATATAATTTTTCCACGAAACACAAATGTAGGATTTCTTGTACTAAATAAAAAAAATAAAATACACATACATATCTTTATTATAAATCAACAAACATATTATGCAATATAGTTTTTTCCAAGTAATGATGTAATAACTGATAATAACAAAGTAAAATTGACTATAAAAAGATCACAATAATACAATTTATTACAATTTTTGTGGTCATATACTACTAATAATAATAACAATAAATAATATTAAATAATTTCAAAATTAACAAAACATATACATAAATTTAATTAGATAGAGAGTTGAGATACTTACGATAATTGTGATACCAACTGAAAGAGTGAGAATTATAGAGTGATACTTGCAAAAAAGAAAAAGAAAAACACAATTAGATAATAATAAATAAACACAAAATAACAACAATACTAAAAATATTTGTAGTACTAACCATAAAAAATTTATTAATCTAAAATTTGAATAAAAACAACAACGACAGCAACAACAACAACAATCATAATCGCTGAAGCAAAAAGTAAAAAAACTTACATTAACCCAAAACTTACAATTGTGTATGCTGAAGTAAAACTGAAGAAAAACTGAACAATCGGATAGAAGTGTTTTGTGAGAAAACTTCAAGCAGAGATGTAGAAGTGTTTTGTGAGAAGGAAGGCTTGCCTTTTATTACAAAGATGTGAAATAAAAGACAAAAAAAATTCATTTGTCACGGAGACTAACTAAGTTCCAGTCTTTTTGTTACATCAATCATATTTCTCTTGCAGAAATTATTCTTCAAGTCTTGTTTGATTCTTAGCAAAGAATCTCAGCAATGTTTTATTCAAGTACGAGTTACATCAAAATATTTTTTTATATAACTTTCACGTGTTAGAATCTATGTACTTGAAACTGAAGTTGTAGATAAGAATCCTTCTATTTCGGCAATGTCATTGCCACAATTGATTTTCCTCTTTTTTTTTTAATAATTTTTTTCACATTTTCGGCAATAGCATTGCTACAATACCCACAATTTTTTCCCCCTTTCCCCCTATTTCGGCAATATCATTGTCACAAATTTTTTTTTTCTTCCCCCTATTTCGGCAATCCCATTGCCATAATTCTTTTTTTTTTCCTCTTTCCCCCTATTTTGGCAATACCATTGCCACAATTCTTTTTTTTTTTTTTCTCTCCCACTATTTCGGCACTACCATTGCCACATTTCCTGTTTTTTTTTTTTTTTTCTCCCACTATTTCGGCACTACCATTGCCACATTTCTTTCTTCTTCTTTTTTCCCACTATTTCGGCACTATCATTGCCACATTTTTTTTTCTCCCCCTATTTCGGTAATACCATTGCCACATTTCCTTTTTTTTTTTTTTTTTTCTCTCCCACTATTTCGGCACTACCATTGTCACATTTTTTTTTCTCTCCCCCTATTTCGGCAATACCATTGCCACATTTCTTTTTTTTTTTTTTCTTTTTTTTTTCCTTCTTCCCCCTATTTCGGCAATTCCATTGCCACAATTCTTTTTTTTTTTTTTCTCTTTCCCCCCTATTTCGGCAATCCCATTGCCATAATTCAATTTTTTTTTTCTTTTCCCTCCATTTTCGGCAATGGGATTGCCGCAAACCTTTTTTATTTTTTTTTTCCTTTTGAGCACTCACGCATGGGCACTCAGTGAAGCGGGCAGGCTGGGCAGAAGGAATTTCGGCAACACTGTTGCCGAAATTCTCAAAATTTCTCTCTCCTCAAATTGGATTTTCTCTCTCATACTTTTCTTCGAATTTCTGCAACACTGTTGCCGAAATTCACTCTCTCTCTTCATTTCCCCAAATAACTTTAAATAGTGACTATAACCCCAAAAAACTTCATTTTTACCAATATTTACCCAAAAGACTCCAGGTTACCTACTAGTTTGTCTAATTTGAATAAAAACTTAATAGTTTTATCTTAATGCTCAAATATCACAATTGATCAACTAAATTTTGATGAAAGCCCAATCACTAAATTATAATTTAGTTATATATATAAAAAAATTCTATTTATTTAATGAATCTCAAATAACAATTTACAAAAGAGAAATTAAAAAAAAAAAAATTGTATACCAACATTGCTTTTGAAACAAGCAAAAAAAAAAAAAAAACACAAATATTCCATTTTTATTTTCTCCCTCTCTTTTCTCTAGAAAAAACTAAAAAAACCGGTCCGACTAACTTAGTTCAACCCACAGTTTCTTTTTCTCGCTCTCCCCCCTACTATCTCTCACGTTCTCTCTCCATTTTTCAAATGTTCGGAGGCCAATCAAAGCTCGGCCGTGGCGCCGGCGCCGGCGGCGTGGGCCGAGGAGGCGGAGCCAAGAGGTCCTCTTACCCTCTACCGCCGACTCACAGACCCACCGGCGGCCCACCCAGCTCCAGCCGCCTCTCCCTCGGCGGCGGCGGCGGCCGGGGCTCTGGCTCCGCCTCCAATCACCCCCGCAGCCGCAGCGGAGCCGGGTCCTCCGCCGCCGCGCCGATGACTGAGGAGAAGTTCAGCCTCGTCTCCGGAAACAACCCTCTGGCCTTCGGCATGATCATTCGGCTCGTGCCCGACTTGGTCGAGGAGATCAGGCGCGTGGAGGCACAGGGCGGCACGGCGCGCGTCAAATTCGATGCCAATGCTAATAACGCTGCTGGGAATGTGAGTTTTTCTTGTTCAATTTTCAATTGGGTTCTGCTTTTTTTTTTTTTTTTTCTTGCAAAATTTGATTACTTATAGTTTTTACTTTTGAATATTTTTATTGGGTGCTAGTCAAGTTCTTCAATTTGTGATCAAATGCAAACAATTCTGCTGGGAATGTAAAATTTCTTGATGAATATTCAACTGGGTTCTACTTCTTTTGTTGAGTTCATTTGCCAAATTTGGTTATAGCTATAACTGGCTTGTGCTTTTCTAATGAAAATTTTCTATTGGGCTTGTAATTAGATTGCTTTAACTTCCTTTGGAGTGTGAAATTTCCTAGTGGCAATCTTAGTTTCATTGGGAATATCAACTGCGTCTAGCTTTTATTTATTGGATAATTTAGTTTGTGGATTTCTTGGTAAATTTTCAATTGGGTACTAGTCAAGTTCTTCAATTTGTGATCAAATGCAAATAATTCTGCTGGGAATGTAAGTTTCTTGATGAAATTTCCAACTGGGTTCTACTTCTTTTTTGTTGAGTTCAATTGCCAAATTTGGTTATGGTTATACCTGGCTTGTGTTTTTCTCTGTTAGTTTTCTATTGGGCTTTTAATTTGATTACTTAAAGTTCCTTTGGAATGTGAAAATTTCTAGTGTCAATCTTAGTTTCATTCAGAATATCAACTGAGTTTAGCTTTTATTTATTTATTGGATAATTTAGTTTGTGGATTTCTCGGTAAATTTTCAATCAGGTGTTAGTCAAGTTCTATGATTAATTAAATGCATGTAATCAAATTCGACTTGTTGGTATTACCTAAATAACAAAATTTTTAATCTAATCTAAGTGTTTTTATATTGAAGAGAGTATTGGAACTTGTAATATTTACTTAAGTTTGTTTGAGGTAGAAGTTGAATGGCAATAATAGGTTCAATGTGCGTTCATATTAGAAATTGAATGGTGCACTATTTTTTTACTTAATTATTTGCATTTTTAACTATATTTTCGTGCTGATGGTTTGAATGTTTTCTATTTACAATGTCTTCCCTAAAAAAATAGATTTTGGCATTCACTGTTGCATTGAAACTCCCTTTGATGCTCTGCGCCTCTGCTTGCAGCTACTCTTTTAAGATGGGTTTGATATTTAACAATATTAGTTTTAAATTGTCTATCCGTGGATTAGGTTATTGATGTGGGTGGGAAGCAGTTTAGATTTACATGGTCACGGGACGGAGACCTCTGTGACATATATGAGGAGCGCCGAAGTGGTGAAGATGGAAATGGTTTGCTTGTTGAATCTGGGTGTGCCTGGCGAAAGCTGAATGTGCAACGTGTCTTGGATGAATCAACTAAGAACCATGTTAAGAAGATGTCAGAGGAAGCAGAACGCAAGCTTAAATCACGCAAGTATGTTTTCTGATTATATTAAAGAATGTTTCTTTAATTCTGGGTTCATTATTTGCCTTAGGCTTGTTCTTCAACTTTAAATTGCAATTTTCCTTTGTGTATGTTTTGTTAATTTTTTCCTGTCTCTGTAGTCTTTACTGCATAAACTTTTCTTTGTAACTATCCACATTCCGCCAATGAGATCTATCTCAACTAGCACCTTCTTCCCTTATAAGTGCAAGAAAGAGGGTGAGTTCGTTGGTTCAAGACCCATTGAGTGCATGTGTAACTTAAAAGGCGGTGTCTAGTGCACAAAACTCCCACTTTTGCGGGTGTAACTTACCAATCAAAAAAAAAAAAAAAAAAACTATACACATACCTTATATGGATTAGATATAGTGAGTGTGTGCATGCGGTGTAGCTGCTATGGATTTACTCCACTTGACTGTTATTATAGATGATGATTAATTTGATTTATAGTTTTTTTCCCCAAGTTGAAAGTATCTAGTCACATTAGACTGCACTGAGGTGCAGGACATGTGCCAGTAATTTTCCTGCATGCACTTTTAATTTAACCTGATTTTTCTTCAACATCTTTCTTATATTTTTAGATGTTCTCAATTATAAATCTTGAGTTTCTTTTTTTTTTTCCCCTTTTTTTCTTCTGGGATGATCTCATTGTAGACTACTTGTGTAGTGGGTTAGGCTAAGGTTTTGCTTCTTTTAATAGATCTCAAATTATCACTTATATATATTATTCCCAAGAAACCTGTTTATACAATTTTGTTTTTCAGTATTAGTTTTTGTATTTAAAACAGTTTGACATCAGAGACCGCAACAATTTATAGTTAACTAATTGAGATGTTTTATTTTTTGATAAATAACGTAAGAATATTATTAATAATAATAAAGAAAGAGCCAAGACGAGTACATTGGGGATGTACTATGGGTACAAAAATCAAGAAACAAAAGAACAACGGTCAAGAAAAATAGAAAAGGAAGAACAAGAAAAATGAGAAAAAACCACACTCCATTCAAAGAGAGTGTGTAAGAAAAAAGACTTAATCTCCAGCAAAGATCGTTCACAGCCCTCAAAACTTCTAGCATTCCTTTCTCGCCAAATGCACCAAATCAAGTAGTGAGGTACTAATCTCCAAACATCAATGTGACGATGTCGCGCAAACTTTCCTTGCCAAGCCTCAAACACCTCAATAACAGTACGAGGCATAACCCACTGAATACCAAACAAACAGAAAACCAAAGACCACAACTCCCAAGCTATGGTGCAATGAAGTAGAAGATGATCCACCGACTCCCCACACCTCTTACACATAAAGCACCAGTCAAGAACTATCACTCGTCTTTTACGAAGATTGTCTGTTGTTATGATCTTACCTAAGGAAGCAGACCAAGAAAAGAAGGCTACTCTTGGAGGCGCCTTCGATTGCCATATCATTTTCTATGGAAAGGAAACAAGATTATGAGGGTAGAAGGAACTGTAATAACTTCTAACCTCAAATCTTGTATTCCTTGCAGACTTCCAACATACCTTATCTGGACCAAACCCTCTCACTGACGAGGAATAGACTAGCCCCATAAACCGGTCAAAGGCTTCCTCTTCCCAATCTTGTGGTGGACGACGAAATTGCACATTCCAGTGAAACCTCCCAGCAGACCAACCCATAACTTCAGCCACTGAGGGGTCCTTGGACCTACTAAGACAATAAAGCTCCGGAAAGGCCTCTTGGAGAGTACAATCCCCACGCCACACATGCTTCCAAAATTTCACTCTAGTACCATCCCCCACATCATAAACAAGAATTTTAGAGAAGTTCAACCAACCACTTCTAATATACCTCCACAAGCTGACCCCATAAGGACTTGTCACCTTCTTCGTACACCAACCACCCCACATGTTCCCTATTTTGCCTCTATAACCCTCCTCCATAAAGCATCAGTCTCGGTACCATACCTCCACAACCCTTTACCTATAAGGCAGAATTAAAATTACTCAACTGTCTTATACCTAACCCCCTATCCTGCAAAGGCCTACAAACCTTGGCCCAATTAACTAAATGAAATTTAGGTTCACCACCAATCCCATCCCACAAAAAATCTCTCTGTAACTTCTCCATACGCTTAGCCACCTTACCCGATAGAGGAAGAAGGGAAAGGAAGTATGTAGGTAAGGACGATAGTGAGCTTTTAATGAGTGTCACCTTACCCCCTTTAGATAAATACATTCTCTTCCAACTTGCTAATCTCCTTTCCATTCTCTCAAGAATAGGGTTCCAAACAGATAAGTTCTTAAATTTTGCACCTAAAGGAAGGCCCAAATATTTCAAGGGCAGAGAAGACTGACCACACCCCAACAAACCCACCAAAGCCTCCAAATTGGGTACCCCTCCAATAGGTACCAACTCAGATTTCCCTAAATTAATACGAAGCCTCGACACCTCCTCAAATCTAGCAAGAATCGCCCTCAAATTAGCAATCTGAGAAGGTTCAGCATCACAAAAAATCAACGTGTCATCTGCAAATTAAAGGTGAGATACCATTACTGAAGGACCAGTTATACTGCCCACAAGAAAGCCTGAGAATTGCCTAGTGGATACAGCCACATCCAACATACGACTCAATGCCTCCATCACAATATCAAACAACAATGGAGATAAAGGATCCCCTTGCCGAAGCCCTCTAGAACTTCCAAAAAAATCAGATGGGCTACCATTGATCAGAATGGAAAACTTCACAGTTGAAATGCAATACCTTATCCATTTTCTCCATTTTTTTGAGAAATCACAACGCCGCAGCATATACATTAAAAAATCCCAACTCACATGATCATACGCCTTCTCCACATCCAACTTACATAGCACACCCGGAACTCCTAACTTCAATCTACTATCAATACATTCAGAAGCAATCAAGACGGAATCCAAAATCTGCCTGCCCTTCACAAAAGCATTTTGAGAATCCGAAATAAGTCCATGCGCCACCCTACGAAGCCGATTAGCCAACACCTTAGAAATAATCTTATACATCCCACCAACTAAGCTAATAGGCCAATAATCCTTTACCTCCACAGCATCCACTTTCTTAGGAATAAGGGCTAGGAATGAAGCATTAAGACTCTTCTCAAACACCGCCTGAGTATGGAAGTTGTGGAATACAGCCATAATTTCATTTTTCAAAACACCCCAACAAGACTGGAAGAATGCCATGGAAAAGCCATCTGTGCCAGGTGCCTTATCACCATTAAAGTCATGGATCACCTGAAACACCTCTTCTTCCTCAAAAGGCCTATCTAACCAACTTGCATCTTCCACCGAGATGCTAGAAAAATCCACATCATCTAAGACACGTTTGTGAGCCACCTCCTCAAAATAAAGCTGCCTATAAAATTGAGAGATACAGTTCGCTATCGCAGCCGGGTCCGAAGACAACACCCCATCCACCATAAGCCTATCAATAGAATTAACCCTCCTGTGAGAATTAGCTATACGATGGAAAAACTTAGTATTTCTGTCTCTTTCCCTAACACAAAGAACTCTGGATTTCTGCCTCCAACAAATCTCTTCCAACAGGATAGTTTTCTCTAACTCATCACGAATTCTTCCCATTTCCACCCTTTCCTCTGCTGATAATCCCTGACTCTCCTCCCTATTCTCTAGAACACTAAGGTCCTTCCACAATTTTCTAATCCGGACATCAACATGACCAAACACCTCCACATTCCATCTTTTCAGATCATTTTTAAGGAGCTTTAATTTATTGGCCAGAATAAAACTCGGTGCACCATGAACCTGGTAGGAATCCCACCATGACTGAACCCTATCCACAAAACCTTCATCCTTTAGCCACATATTCTCAAATCTAAATGGCATACTCCCTCTCTGAAAAAATCCACCCTCAAGGACAATTGGAAAATGATCTGAGCACAATTTAGATAGCCGTCTTTGAGAAATTGTTGGGAACTTATCCTCCCAATCTGCAGAAAACAAAAATCTGTCCAACCTAGCCTTCGAAACAACTTCTCTAGAATTAGACCAAGTGAAAGTACCTCCTTGCAATGGCAGATCAATGAGACCCTGTTCTGATATAAAATTGGAGAACTCCCTCATAGCAATAGTGAAAGAAGTAGACCCCAATCGTTCAGAAGGGAACCTAACCACATTAAAGTCACCACCCACACACCATGGGACACTCCACCAGCTATTCAAGCCACAAAGTTCCTCCCATAATAATCTCCTATCTCGGTGTAAATTAGGACCATAAACACCCGTAAACGCCCATACAAACTGATCGACACCCTTGTAAACTTACAGGAAACCGAAAATCTCCCCACTACCTCCTCCAATTTATTCACTACCCGAGTGTCCCACATCACTAACACCCCATCAGAAGCACCACAAGAGCCTAAGTAAGACCAATCAACATGTTGGCCACCCCACAAGTTACGAATCACTGCTCTATTAATCAGCCCCATTTTAGTTTCTTGAAGACAAACCACATCTGGCCCCCATTTCCTAATCAAGTTTCTAACCTTGAACCTTTTATCCTGTTCATTCAACCCTCTAATGTTCCAAGAAATAATCTTCACATTCATTGATAAGACACAACCGCCCGCTCAAAACTTGCACTCCTTGCTTTATTTGTATCATACTCAACATTCAAAGATGACAGCAAATTTTTCAGCTCCCACTGACCTTTCTGTCCAGACTTAACCAACTTAGTCTGATCACCCACCACAAGTTTCTGTCTATCTTTCTTTCTGGCCTCTATGGCTAATAGCAGTCCTGTAATTTGCTCCTCAAAACCTTCCAGTGAAGTGCCCACAGATTTCTTGAAAGCCCTTATCCTATTGGTTACCCATTGTGAAAGTTGACAATTATCTGCATTCTCCTCACACCCAATCTCCTTCATAGGACTAGACTCCAACTCCAACGGACCTTCAGTAGCCAAAGGTACCACAACTAATGGCTTATCACCTCCCTCAGAAGACCTCAACCTTTCATCAGACTCCCAAGGCTCACTTACTAACCCGGGAACCACACACAAGGAGTTTACTAGCCCCTCACTCTCATCTGCCAAAGTAACCCTCTGCCCTTCATTAGTACAAGAAATATTGCCTGGTACACACTCACCCTCTATACTTGAGCAGACTGACAAACAATCCGGAGAACGATACAGTGACAATGGGAGCACTAATTGCCGGCCATCACGCATTTGTAAAATCCAGTCTTTGGAGTTACCCCAAGTCTTATCCAAATCTCCGACCAATTCCTTTATATTTGGGCCAAGTAGATGAACTCCCTCAGAGTCAGAATTAACCAATCCTTCCAAACCCACAAAGTCCTCAACCCCATCTTCCGATGCCACTGAAGAAGACGAAGGCACCAACTACGACACTATCGGGTCACCAAGAGTCATTACCTGGTCCGATATTGTGTCCGATGACACCACCGGCCCCAACCTCGACCCAAACGGAGCACTGATCAGCGAAACCTGTTCTTGGGAGACTTGGGCCACCACCGCCGGTCCTGTCGGCTCAGTGGGTGGCTGGACTAGACGAACCGAGCTGAGCTGACCACCCTCAAGTTCAACCTCCGTCACTGCGAAGTCCATCGGAGCTGTCGGCGATGTCGAAGGTTGCTCCGAGGTGATGGGTGTGACCATCGATCTCCTCGGTGATGTCACAGGGTGCTCTGATGTGATGGGTGAGATCACCGGTACCTTCGACGGCATCGCTGGTTGCTCCGATGTGGTGGGTCTGACCATTGAGCGCAGAAACTCCTTCGTGGCAATAAGTTTATTTCCACTTGAACTTGAACACGTGACCCCATTCTGGAAAGAAGACTCCAGAGTCATAGGTCCACTAAGTGAGCTTTCTCCAGCCTCAAAATTAGTTGGGCTTAGCAATCCCAGGCCCAACATGGGTTCTTCATTACCCAACGAGGCTTGGGCCTTCAGCTTGGATGGACCCAGACCCACTGCCTTAGTAGAATTAATATTTCGTGGAACCCATTTGCCAGCTTGTTGACCTCCCTTAACAGCATCCCATAATACCCGCCTCTTTCCAAATTCATTCACACTCACAGTCAGCCCTCTCCCCAGCCAACGTCCCTTCCTATTATCACGCAACTTTCCAAACTCAACCATTTTTGAATTCAAATTGAGTTTCAAAGGAATATTACCATTATTTCCTTCCAAGATTTTCTCATCAATTTTATTCTTGCCATTAATATCACCTGCTCCACCCTCCCCACCACCCACGGCTGCCTGATGAGAACTACCAGTCTGCGTTTCAAAAGCTACAACCTGTGTATGAGACTTTTCACTTGGAAACTCCACAATATTCTTTACAATATCAGCCTTAACCTTATCTTTGTTGAGGGGCTGCTGAACATGCTTCAACATTGCCTGCACTGGAGCTTTGACAGCTTCCACATAGGACCTGGGCGGATGATGTTTGGGGATCTGCTTAGGCCTATACGGTACAAACTGCAATCCAGCCAGCGCATATTGAGCAGGTTCCAACATCCTTCGTAATTCAACCCCAAAAATTCTCCATCCATGTTGTAACTTACCGGCAGGAATAATGATAGTTCGCCGCCGCCCACCAACCTTAAGCTCTGTCACTGATGCGTATTGCCCAAAAGAATTGGACCCCCGTTGCAAGGTGTACGCCGTAGCACCTTCCCTGAGTGTGAAAAATTGCTTAGGACTAACCCCAATCACAAAGTGTTCCAGATTCCGCACTAACCAAAGAGCTACACTCTTGCCCATAAACACCGATTGCATGTAGAATTTTCCCCGTTCAAAGATCTTAAGGGAAAAAAAATTCCCTCCTTCCTCCACCACCAACTGAAATAACTTAGATTCAATAAAGAAACTTCGGAATCCCCCCATATTGATCCTAGTACCTAAAAAACTAAAACAAGATTTCTGGCTAATTCGAGATAGCCGGGCCTCCTCTCACCATTCTGCTCCTTCAACCTAAACTATACTAATTGAGATGTTACTGATGAGTTGATTAATTCTTACAAATAGTGAAGACCTATGTAGGTTTTGTTCACTTCTGTCTAGAGGCCTGTATTAATGTCCACTAAAGTGGCGAATGGGTGGGGGTGAAACATGGTATGTCCTAGTCTAGGTTTAAAAACAAAATTTAAATTTAAATAATTTAAACCTTTAAAGCTGGATATTATTTTGATCACAGTGTTGTTAAATGCACGCATTAAGCGCGCTTAAGCTCAAAGCTTGAAGCCCCTAGGATCCAGCTTTTTGCCTCAAAAGCTAGGCTCATTCAAAGAAGGGTGCTTTAGGCGTGCTTTTTGGAGCTTTTTTATATTTCTCAAAAAAAAATAAACCAAAACTGAAATTTTTTTTTTTTTTTTGATAAGTAAAAACCAAAACTGAATTAAAACTAAATGATCTTGACATTATTGATATAAACCACTCATTTTCCATGTATTTAGTGTAACTTACTTATCAAAAAGTAATATAATTTGAGTATAACTTGTCCTAAAACCCAACCCACAACCTCCCAGTTCTTCTCTATTTTTATTTTTTCTCCTTGAAACCTTTTTAACCCACCTAGCTCCTTGGTATCAATTACTATGTTGCAATGTCCTCATATTCTTAGCTCATTCATGAAAAAAAAAAGAAAACATATGATATAATATATGTGGTAGATTATAACTACCTTGTGGAAGATTATTTATTTTCACTGGGTGGTTTAGATATTTTATTATAAAAAATTGACAGCAAATTCCCTTGGTTCAGCTACTTTGATAGATTCTCCGTAGTAAATGCTTGGGCATCTTTTCTTTTTTTTTGGGGGGGGGGGGGGGGGGGGGATAAGTAAAAGTAAGTGCTTGGACTTCTTTTACAATTTTGCTCAACAGTTAAAGCTAGCTTTAGTCTTGTCCAGGTAGTTACCTGTTAGTTGCAAATATTTGGTGGTAATTGAATCCTTTTATATCTACAAATACATTTCAGATTTTAGTATCATGACTTCTGTTGGAAGGTTGCATGGCAGTTCTACCATTAAATGATGTTTTGAGCTGATTGGTTTGTATATTGCTTCTATGTGGTTTAATACTGTTCCTTTTCCTCTTAACAACAGAGCCATTGTCTTAGAACATGGGAACCCATCTATGAAGAGTCAATTAAAGGCATTAGCTGCTGTTGAGGGTAAGTTCTTTGTTCAGATTTTCATTTAGACATCACTACAGCAGCATTGCCTTAGACTACATTATCTCTCTCTCTCTCTCTCTCTCCTCCTGACAGCATATTATTCATCTATGCTTTCTTTCTCTGTGCACTGTTTATTTTATCTTTCAGCATTTATTATGGTATAATTCTGTATATATCACTATTTAACTTAATTGCTTCTGATTCATATTCTGCCAAGTATTTCTTGTGTAACCAATTTAGGCTTAATGCTACTTGGATTCTGATCTATCTGAGGTGTCAAATATTCTGTGTTACCAGCTAATCCATGGAAGCATTTCAAACAAAAGAAAGAACCTCCATTTAAAAAGCGCAAAGTTGAACCACCTCAAGGTAATCAAAGCCATCTAGAGATGGTATTTTTGTAATATCTCAGTGTTCTACATAATTTATCTACCTGTTTTATATGCAAAAGTTTAAATATACAAGGCATTCATTTTCTACTTTATTTATTTATTTTCTCTTCAGTACCTTTTTTTTTTTTTACAACTATAATGTTTTGCACCATTTGCAGCTAGTGTTCCCCCTAAATCTGTCCATAAATCTGGATTATCCTCAACAGCCACTGCAAAGGGCAGACACTCATCTTCTCCTCGTCCATCTCCACCGGAGCAATCTGTTCTTCCTGTGTCTCCCTTGGGGAATGTGAATATGCCTAAGCATCAAGCTGTAGAAGACCTTTTGCCCAATAAGGTGATGAATAAAGAGAATGCTGCTGATAGCTCTGAGAAAGAAATCCCGACCAGGACTACTAGTGCCGTACAGGAAACATCAGGACGCAAAAGAAATGTTGGAGCTAAACCAGTGGATTTACAAAGCATGTTGATTACTTTGCTCATGGAGAATCCCAAGGGGATGAGCTTCAAGGTAGGCATATGGATATGAGTTTGTATAAGTTTCTTGGTTTTGAACAAATGTTTTTAACCAATTACTTTCACCAACTTATGATTTGATTCACTATTTCTCTCTCTCTCTCTCTCTCTCTCTCTCTCTCTCTTGTTTGTAGGCCTTGGAGAAAGCTATTGGAGATACAATTCCCAACTCTGTTAAGAAGATTGAACCCATTATAAAAAAAGTAAGTGATGGAAATCCATGATGGTTTTTGAATTGAGAACATTAAGTGATCTTATGTTTTCTAATTTTTTGTTGAACATCAGATTGCCACTTTTCAAGCTCCAGGAAGATATTTCTTGAAACCCGGAGTGGATCTGGAAAACATCAAAAAACCATTGTCTGAAAGTGGAAGGTACTTGTTGTTTCCTGATGATGATACTGGATTTACTGGTCACTTTAGTGGCGAAGTTGTTTCGCAGTTTTTCTTAAGTCTGTACATCAGAAAATAAATGATATTAAACAGGATGTACAACAAAAGTACCTAGTAGCACTGAGCATATCATGCATTACTAATGGCTGAGAACTTGCATTGGCTGGAGGAGGCATGGATTGTATTTACAAGACACAAATGAACTAAAGTAAAGTGAATGATCCTTGGATTGTAAATGTTTCCTTTAAAGCAGCATAATTTTATCAGATTTGCTTTATCTCTTCTAGCATTGCATTTTTAGGTCATATACGGTGAACCATGCTTCTTTTATGTCACTTTTATGACAGACTCATTTATTCAAATGTTGATTATTAAAGTTTTATGAGTCTTATGCAAATTCTTTGATATGAAATAGTACTTCAGTTTTTATTACAAATTCAACTCAGCAAGGTCTTAATTAGATTGCATCAAGAATATATGCTCTTCAATTGATTTTTGATACTTATGCCTTCTAGTAATAGGAGCCATTAATATAATTTTGTTTTATGCTCTACTTTCGGGGACTTCATGTTTCTAAAAGTTTATTATAAATGATGATTGCTCTCTGACAGAAAGCTTGATAAGAGGTCAAATAGAGAACATTTTGTCCACTCCCTTTTAAATACATGACTTTCTTGTGTTCCTGCATGTGGTTTAATGCACTAGAATTTTTCCAGTTCTCCAGAGGACAACCGTCAGCTGACACCTGCTGCTGATGACAAACATGGTCAGATACCTGCTGCAGAACATGGTTTTGAAGAGAAAGTCCCTACTGATGAATTGGAGGAACCAACTAACTTGAACTCTAAACTTGGAGAAGAATCAAATGCATTAGAAAAAATTGATATCCAACAGCATTCACCTGATCTGTTTCGTGAAAAAAAGAGCTCTGATAATAGTGAAGGGCAGGCAGGCAGCTCCAGTGATAGTGGAAGTGACAGTGATAGTGAAAGCGACAGCAGTGATAGTGCAAGTGACAGTGGAAGTCATAGTAGAAGCAGAAGTAGAAGCCCAGTGGGAAGTGGGAGTGGAAGTAGCAGTGACAGTGAAAGTGATGCATCTTCCAACAGCAAGGAAGCTTCTGATGTGGATGTGGATATAATGACAAGTGATGATGACAAAGAACCCCAGCGTAAAGTGCAACCCTCTGAACCTGGGCTCTCTTCGCCCAATCCGTGGATAGCTCCTGATGGCAAGCCTATGCAGAGTGGGATTGGTGAGAAGCAAGATGGTGGAGGATCTGATGCAGTTGAGATTGAAAAAGACTCTCCTGATGATGAACGGGAAACTGAAATAGCTGTAGTTACTAGCTTGGTTCCTGACAAAGAGAGCAAAAACCGTGTAGAAGAAACCAAACCTTTTTCACCTGTTCAAGATGATCTCCTAGAGCGGCAACATTATATAGGAAGTTTGTTTGATGAAAGGGAAAATACAGTTAACGACAGCCTCAGACATGAACAGTCTGACAGCTCTGAGAGGATATTTAAAGGAAAATCCAGAAAGAGTTCTGATGTGAAGAAAGATGAGAAATTCGACCGCTCAAAACGGATAAAAACAGATGCTCAACCTCCTATGTCTGGGGTTTGGAATAATCAATTCGCAGAGGGCTCTCACAATTTGTCCCCTGATAGACTTGGTGGAAACCCTTCAAAGGGCCCTACCATTCAAACAAATAGAACTGATAGGGATGGTAATATTGATATTGGCTTACAAAAGGGATACAACCAGGCATTTCCTGGAAAATCCAGTTCAGAAATCCAGCAATCTGGTCGAAGGTCCTTTGATCAAAGCACAAGGGCAAAGGCTCCTGATGCAGTAGATAGACATGACAAACGTGCTGAGAGCTTGGGACGTGGCCGTAAATACTCTGAAAAGAACTCTCATGCACATGAAAGTTTTTCCTTGCAAAAGGATAAATTTAACAGAGATACTCAGAATGAAGATGGTTATGCCAATGAGAAAAAGGGTTCAAAAAATTTGAAGGAAGTTGGTGCTGGTGGCAAACAATCAGTGCTATTTGACTCACGTCACAGGAAGCACGGCGAAGTTGGTAAGTCCAAGGAAGGCGGACAGGTTTTAAGTCACCTCATTGGATCTTCACCAAAGGATAACGTCAGGGCTGGAGTGGAAGTATCCCCTGTGGTTAATGGGAAAGGCAGTGTGCTTCAAAGAGAGCTTTCAGACTTGGAGTTGGGTGAACTCCGTGAGCCCTTGCCTGAGGAAACACCAGTTAAAAAGCAATTTGAAAAAAGTTTATTCAAACAGTCTGAGAACAAACTATGCTCTTCAGATAACTGGAATTCAGATTCAATTAAAGGAAAACCTGTTGGAAAGACAACTTTAGAACCAGGAAGGCCATCCCCGCCAAACCTAAATGCTGGGCTCCATAGCAATCTAGAGGGTTCAAATAAAAAGAGGAATGTAGAAGATCATGCTGAAGATCTAACAAGGTCTCACCACAGGGTTGTGCAATCTCATCCACAATACCTTTCAAAAGTTGATCATGCCGAAGATGGGCCCCAGTATAACAAATTGGCAGATGGGAGTAATAAATCTAGACAGAATGAGGGTAACATTAGCCAAGGGATTGGTCTGGAAGGCTATAGTGAAAGCAATAAGAAAGCACCTGTAAGTGCTCTCCAACAGCATGACACTAAACAAGGACTAGTTTCTCATTCCATAAAAGAAACAAAAAAACAAACATCAAATACATTAGTAGAGTTGAATGATGGAAGAAAGGATTCAATTTGGGCTGAGGGAAATAATAGTGATCGGAAGAGGAGGGATTCTTCTTCAGATGAAAATAGTTGTTCTTATTCCAAGTATGAAAAGGATGAGCCAGAGCTGAAGGGACCAATAAAAGATCTCTCTCAGTAAGCGAACATTAGACTTTTTTGTTGATAAATGCCACCTATCTATTTAGGATTGTTTGTTGTAGTCTTCTTACCTGATTTTCTGGAAACTGATCCAAATTATATGCTTTTTTGTTCTATATTAGGCATAAAGAATATGTGCAGGAGTATCGTGATAAGTATGATAGTTATTGTTCCTTGAACAAGATTCTTGAGAGTTACAGGTAGAGAGTCCTTTTACTTTTGTTTAAAGGTGTTACTGCTCCTTATTTATTCTTATTTGTTTGACAAATTGCTTATATGTGCTTGTCATTTTGAAAAACTGTGTCACTTAAAAACAACATAATACCTATTATATGTAGGAATGAGTTCCAAAAACTGGGAAAGGACCTTGAATTTGCTAAAGGAAGGGGGGATAAGGAGAGATATTACGACATCTTGGGGCAGTTGAAGGAATCCTATCAGCTATGTGGAACGGTATGCTTTGTTTTAGTTTCTTTGTGGTGTATATTACTTTACAATATGTATTTAATGCTTGAAGGATTAGCCAAACCCATTGAAAATATTGATCCAACTGTCCGATCACACTTTCTGAAGCTAGAATCTGTATTTTTGCGGTTATTGTATGAGTGGTCTACTAGTTTGGCAGTGTTCATTTCCCTTCCTGCATAGACTTTCATTATTTCAATTTTAGATTGTAATTCTTTTGAGGAATTCTATGTATACAATGATGAATAGATTTCCCCTTCTTCTAATATTTCCATTACTTATAAAAATAATTTATCTTTTCCAGAATGCCCTTTGCCTAAGCCAGTTTATAAACCTTTTTACTTTGGCTTCATTGCTGTGAAAAGTTCAAGTACTACATAATACAACAATAACTCAAGGCATCCAACTAATGTTGCATGCAATCTTTGTTTTTAACAGCTTAGAAATTTAGGCATCCTGCATATGAGATTATTCTAGTACATTGCTTTACCAGATCCAAGTTTCTTTTACTCCATTGGTTCATCTACGTCTTAGTACTTGAAACTGTATGTAAAGCATCTGCCTGTCCTGAACTTAAGCAAGAAAATTATCTTTTTTTAAATGGCCACTTATTAAATAATATTCCATGTCCTACAATAAATGAAAATTTGCAAAATTTCATGTGTTAGTGAAACAAGATAGACATAGCAATCCTCGGAAAATGCTTTTAGTGTTGAACGTCTTAACCATGTCATCAGACAATCTCTGTTGAGATGTTTTGTATGTTTGGCTGATAACTTTGGGTTGTATTCCCTCTTGCAATTTTGTAGAGTTCATAGAGCCAATAAGCTCTAGCTCTAGAGTGGTACCTCCACTGCTTATAAGTTCCAGGTGGAGAGTGAGGTCATGGGTCCAAGACCCATTGGATACATGTAACTTACCAATCACCATAAAAAATATAGAGTTCATAGATTGTTTGAACTTGAGATTGTAATTCTGAAGGTGCAGTTGGTACATGTGCTGTATTCAAATTGTTGCCTCTTTTTTTTCTTTATAAGTGAAGTGTTGCCTCTTTTCTTTAATAAAAATTATTTTGCTTACATAAAAAGATTCAACTATACATACTGTGAGTCACATGGAAGTTTCAACTGAGCACTATATGTTACTCCCTTTGTCTTATATTCAATGAAAATCTGTAATATGGTATGCATTTTAATGAAGCAAAATAAATTTAATATGTTTTGTAAATTACTCACAATCAAGTGATAGATGCAAGCATAGTTGAGTGGTTTACACTATTAACTGAATGATTGTTCCTCTCCCCCATATTGCCCACAGTAAGCATAAAGAAGCTATATTCCAAACAAAGGAGCTCTAATGTTTACCAAATCAGAGGCTTCACCCGCTGTACCCCAAACATAGTAAGAACAAATACCAGAACTCCCAGGCCACTTCAAAATGGTTGAACAAATGGTCCTTAATTTTGCCATTGTACTTCTACGTGCAACTCAAATCTACAAAAACTACTCCACTTTTAATAAGATTATTACCCATTAAAAATTTCCCCATCCACACAAAGAAAGCAATGATTTTTGAAAATTTTGTGCACAAGATACTCTTCCAAGGAAAGCTCATACAATAGAGGCTGGCAGAAAGAGTAAACATTGCTTTTGCAATAAATGTTCAAACTCCACCTTAACCAGTTAGAGCCAGCATTTTGGACTATAACATGTCAAAATGCGAGAGGTAAGACTTCAATTCCTAATCATCTCTCACAAATATTCCATAATTGATTCACCCCTTCATTTAGAGGTCCCAAGCAAGACTGCATTTATGGCTCCTTATCCATTGCAATTGAATATAAGTTTGGATACTTTTTTTTTTGGTAAGAAAGGAAATGCATTAAACTAAGAAAAGGAAACAGTTACATCAGTTGCAGGACAAAGCCTGAAGTGATAATGGCCATACAAATCCGAGAGTAAAACATCCAAAAGATTAGGGGGAGGGAACTAAAATAAACAAAATTAGAAGAGAGGCTGGTTCCAAGCCTAGCAAGAGCATTTGCACAACGGTTAGCTTCCCTATAGCAGTGCATCACCTTGACTTGAGGAACTTGGGAAAGAAGGTGCCTGCAATCAGCCACAAGAGAGGAGTTAACCGCATTAGAACTTCCAGCGTAGTTCATTAAATCAGTCACCACTCTAGCATCAATCTCAACTTCTAAGGCATTAATATTCAAGTTAATACACGTAGTTAGACCATCCCTAAGGGCCCAAAGCTCTGCTAGAAAACTAGTTGTTGTACCTATGTTTCTAGAAAAAAGTTGAATCCAAGCTCCTGCTGCATTTTGAATGATACCTCCACCCACGGCTGCACCTGGATTACCAATGCAAGACCCATCAGTATTGAGTTTAAACCAGCCTCTAAGTGGTTTTTCCCAGTGAATACACTTCTCCACCCGCGGCCTACAAACCACACATATTTGAGCACAGAAAACATATTAGTCTAACCTCAACTTGAGTATAAGTTTGCAATTCAATGGATACTGCTCGCACCGTATGTCATTTACCTTAATCCAACTCTTCTACAGTCCCCAATAACATAGGTCATGTAGCCTGCAAATCTAAGGGGCCTCAGTTATTAAAATCATAAACAAGAATGTGAGTGCTGTGGAGCAAAATATTGGAACCTTAGATGAGAATTGTACAGGTTGCTTGGATGGCAACATGGCCACACAACCTGACCTAATTAAACACAGCACACAGGCAAAACCCTGAAAATTAGTCTAACCTCGACTTTAAAAAAATTAGCATGGGCTGTGCTTGCGTTTAAGCAGCTCAGGCTGAAGGTTTGGCTTTAATTGAGAAGCAAGCCAATGGTGTTATTGCTTGAGTTAATCCTGAGTTGACCTCGAATCCAACCTAAATTGTTTGAGTTGCTGCTTGAAGGTTCTCCCCTATTTTGTAAGGATTATGGTGAGATGACTAGTGATAAAAGTAGGAAAGAAGAGATAATAAATTAGCACACAAGCTGGAGATTAATCTGGTGATTTGATGAGCCTTGATATGGTAATGTTAGTGATGGTGGGGAGCAGATCTCTGAATCATGTTATTTATCATCATAAAGTTACTATTTTTCTTGAATACTTACAGTATGCCATTGCCAAGTCTTCTCTTTGTCTAAAATATTTTGATTTTTCTTAATTTTAAAAAAACACAAAAAATGTCAATTATCATTGACATACTTGGAATAGTGAGGTTAATTGTCTAGGAGTTTGTACTTACATAAAAATAAAAATAAAAAGTCTAGGAGTGTGTAGTTTGTGTGACATGTTTGAGGATTTGTAAACATCTCATCCAGTTGTTAAGTGCTTGATATCAGAATATCTAGGAGTTTCTATTTACTAAAATTTTCTTGCTGAACCTGTTTTGAACTTGCAGAGACATAAGAGGCTGAAAAAAATATTTGTGGTCCTTCATGAAGAGTTGAAGGTGATTCTTGCAAAATGCTTTCAAATTTCATTTATTTCTGTCCTCTCTCTCTCTCTCATTAATTTTGTTTTTTAAATCTCTTGTTAAAAAAAAAAAAAAACCCCTCTTGTATGACTATTTATGCATATTGCAGCACCTTAAACAAAGGATTAAAGACTTTGCACTCTCATATGCCAAAGAAGATTGAGAACAAAAATCCAATGCACCCTTTTATACAAAAAGGTGGAGCCTCTTCCTTCAGGACTTGAAAGTTACATTCGAGATGGTTAAGGAAGAACACCAGAAAGCAAGTTCTGCTTTTAACTTTCTTTCATGACCTTGAATTTCAAGGAAGATCATCAGATGCAAAATTGCTACAAAAGTGGAGCTTCGGTAGGCCGGATATCCATGGCCTTGGTTGACCCTTAACCCATGTAACTATACACTACTGCCCTTTGTATAATGTATATTCATTCCTCTTGTACTCAGGTCTGGCATTTTGTTTTTCTTTAGCCTGACCTCGTCTGGTCATTTGAGTTATTAAGTCAGCTTATAGATTTTGGAATTCTTTACCCACCTTTGTGGGTGTTTGTATATTTTGATTATCATCATCTAATAAAGTTCTTCAATTATTTTCAGCGGAAAGAAAGGAAAATGCTACCCTAACATTTCCTTCTCACATAATAACGTGACAAAGGGTGAGGCTGTGGATTCAATACCTACGAAGTGCTTGTGTAATCTACTAAAAAAGTTAAATGTTTGTTTGCTCAATGAAATGTGAATATCACCTCTTGCATCTAATATGATTAGATTAATGTAATTTTATTAATTTACTATCCAATTTAAAAAAATAATAATTAGGAAACTAAATGACACAATGTGGGATTTTAATACAAGTAAAAAACTTAGGTATAGTTATTTAAGTAATATATCTTAGGTTTTTCGTGTAATTTAAATAGGGTTTGGTTTACCTATAGTATTTTTTTAATTGAATATGTTATTTTGTTTTAAATATACAATGGGAAGTGGTAGTGAGTTTTAATTTTCACATTTTATTTAGTTAGTGAATGATGTGGCAGTCTCTTATTAAAACAAAAGGAAATTTCAATTAAAAAAATGCTAAAGATAAGTTAAACTCGTATAAATATATGATTGTATTGACCAATGAAATACATATACTATAAAAATAAAATCATGTGTTGGAATTGAAAATTAATTAGGAAACACAAGGTACCACAATTAAGGAAGTCTCTCATTTTATACTCTTTTTTCTGTCTCCATCCGAAGTCCAAACAACCAGAAGAAATGTGGTTATGGCGCAGGGGTAAATATTGGGTACTCTCGGATTATCATAAATGCATACTGCTTCCTCTTACATAACTGTAAGTCCCACTAATTAAATTTATGGTGAGATCCACAATTCATGTAAGAGATGAAAGTACACACATATGATATTCCCAGAGTATATAATAATTTTCCATGACGCAGGGTTCAATATTGAACAATTGACAATCAATCTCGGTTAAATCAATATGGATTATGGGGCATCTAGTTACTCATATAGATCCTAAAGAGAATATCCTCTATTATGGTTGTGTAAACTGTAAAATAAGCTACTGGGGTCAACTTGAATTTGTTCTTTTCTGTGCACTAGGAGGTGGTGTAACTATTAAGTGGTTATAATTAAATAAACCTAATTATTATCCAATCCATAATCACCAAATAAACTAATTAGTAATTGTTGTACCCGAAAGTTTTGAAAAATTTATTATATATAATATATATATCTATATATATATATATATTTATATGTTTATGAATAAAAATCAATAGCATCTTTATCATCATTAGATAAAAAAATTATGTTGGAATTCTCTAAATGATAAAATAATATCCTATAAATTAATAGATGTATAAAAATAGTACTTGATGAGACTTATAATAGAGGTTACTTTGAGCTTGCCGTTTCCGTACTTGGTGAACCTTTGGGTATTGTGGTCAACCAAAAACTTTACTAGGGAGAAATGATTTTGAGTGTGTGTTCATGTATATTTTATGATAATTGCTTTTTTATTATTATTAGATTAAGCTATCATTTGGTGTTTGGTATACGCATGATTTGAACTTAAATTCTTTACTTGATGAAAGAATATTTTATTAGTTGAGCTAATTAAAGCTCATGAGTCATGACATGATATATCTAATACGACAAATAAAAAGTCAAATAAAATCATTTATATCAAAAGACTATATATAATTTAATTATAATTTATTCAGTATTAAGTTTCTTTAATTTAATAAAATTTCATCAAGGTAATATCTACTTGGTTTCAACTAAAATGCAAATTTTAGTTTTTTTCCTAGTTTTTTGAAAATTAAAATATTGACGTGAAGAAACCTAATCTAACAAATGAGAAAGAAAACTAATAACTCTATTTATTATTAGGACAAAACTTGCCTCCAAACATGTTTGAAGTCTTAGGATAGCTCCAACTACCAATAAGAAAATGATATTTGTCATTATTTTGTGCAATACACCTGACTTGCCTAAAACAATCAACTAAGTGAGTCACTTGCATTGCATATGACAAAACACATGTCATTTTTCTATGAGTAGTTGGAGTCTAAGACTTTAAACATGTTTGGAGTTAAAATTTTTCCTAATTATTATTACTAGTCCCAGACCCACGCAATACGTGGGAATATACAATTATTTTGTAATGTGGTATAATGTATGATTTATTCTATAACACATATTGGAGATATTATTTTTAAAATTATTTTTCATCTCGCCATCTCTATAAATATATCATTCTATTATTTTGAGTTTTTTTGTTTAAAAAAAAGCTTAGTTGCATTTGATTGATATTATTCCATTATTTTTTTGAGATAAAAGATAGAAATAATATTCTTTTTTCAAGTGATCTATATTATTCAAACTTTTATACAGTGTGTTATGGTTTTTTTTTTCTACAACTAAAATTTTTAAGTTCCAAAATTAATTATTTGAATTTCTCATTCTCTTAAGAAGATTATCATGATAACCAAATCTCATCACAAATTTACAATTGATATTACTCAAATAATTTATAGAGGCATTCAAATACATAATCATCTCACTTTTAAAATATCTAAAAATTAACTTAAACCAAAACTATAAGAGGGATAGAGAGTATATGTGATAAATAACTCAAAAAACACACCACCAAAGTGTATCATCTAAAAGTAGAGACACAAAAAAAAATTCATCAATCTAAAATAGCGTTACAAGAAAGAATTAATGAGAGAGAGAGAGAGAGAGAGAGAGATCACCATTTTTGGAAGAGAATGCGAGACAAATAACAAAATTATATAAAAGAAGATGAGTAGAAAAATATTCAAAAGAAAATGTATAGTTGTAAACACTAAATAAACCAAGTCATGCTATGTAATAGAATAACATTAAATCATTTTGTAATTTCATTGGATAACATATAACAAACAAAGAAAATAAAATTAAAAAGATAAAAAATTAAAATATAACCAAATCATATCAACCTAAAGTAGAGTTAAACATAAAAATTCATCAATTTAAAGCATTAAACATCCACCAAAAGAAAGAATATATATATATATATATATATATATATAGAGAGAGAGAGAGAGAGAGAGAGAGAGAGAGAGAGAGAGTATTCACATTTTTGTGTAAGCAAAACATGAATTGAATGAAATAGAAAATAACAAATTTTTACAGTAAAAGGAAGATAAATGGATGGAGAAATTGTAAGATTAAGATATAGTGTAGTGGGAAGATAAAAAGGTAAAAATAAGTAAATGTTGGATAAGATGTAATTGTAAAGGGACAAATTAATAAAGAGAAAAATAATTAAAAAAGATAGAGAAAATATTGAAAATAGGTTGATTATGTGGAGCTGATATGGCTCAATAGAAGTGCAGCAACATTAAACTCTATACTTCAACTTTTAGATATATATAGATATTAGATTATTAATATTATATACTAGTCTCTGAGCATATGCTTTTTCTTGTTATAAAAGTTTATAGTTTTTATTCATCATAAAATCTCTCACATTTTTTGTTTCTCTCACACCTTTTTCTTTGCACGAGTTCAACTCTATCAAAAATAAACCCAAGTTGATATAATCTCAAAAAAAAAGAGTTAGAAGTGAAGGAGAGATGGTGCCTAATATTATGGGATATGGAGAAATGTAGTGGAAAAAAAAACTGTTTTTGTTTTATAAAAAAATTTACCTAAAATTTAGGAGTTTTATTTAGAATCCTTAGCTTAAAGTTCACGGTTTAAACAGTTTGGAAGCCCCTTAAATAGTAGTATATATATTATTAAAATATTGGATTAACTTAAGGTTAGCCCATGTGCACGTGGAATCTCAGGATCAAATATCAATAGATAAAGAGCGTTTAGGAAGCGCGTTTTGCGCTTCCCACGTCTAGTGTTTGCATTTTTTTTTTTTTGAGCCATGATTGTTGACTTTTCTGTGTGAACAGTGCACATTGGTGGGTCCCGTGAACTGTTCACGGGACCCATAAACCTCACTTTTCAACAACTTTTTCATTAAAAATAGGTCTCACGGTACTATTCATACATTTAAAAATTATTTTGCTACAGTGTTTTCAATTTTTAGCTTAATCCAAATGGACCCATAATGTCTTTGCCTTAAAAGAATATTGTTATGACCTTGACTAGCTATGACAATGAGAGGTTAATGTGATGGAGAAGATCAAAGATTCTTGGAAAAAATAAGAGAAAAGTTAAGAGGTTTCTACATTGCACAGGTGTTTTGGTACGGGGTGCATGAGAATGCATTGATAGAATTGATGTGGTTGTGGGTTTGCATCAAATTATTAGGGGTTGTTATTGGGTAATCTGGGAATACCCAATAGTTTTCCAATTATTAGATGTGTGTAGTTTGTGACGTTATATGGAGAAGAAAATTGAAGTTTGCAGTAGTAAGTGCCTATTACTGGTGGATTGGCAAGTTGGAAGTAATATAAGAGACCTGTAATATCAAAGTTGGAGTTGACGTTGGACTCCATTAGGTTGTTGATTTTAAGAAATGTCTACTTAAAATAGTAAGAGGTTAACTTGATGGAGAAGATCAAAGATTATTGAAGAATGAAAGAGAAAAGTTGAGAGGTTTCTCTTTCTCTAGGCATGGTTGTATTCACAGTTGGTTTGATCTCTCTCTCTCTCTCTCTCTCTCTCTCTCTCTCTCAATTCTTTGGTAATTTTCTTTGTTTGTGTGCATGCCACGCGAGTGGGTGTTAAAGTATTCGTATTAGTTTGTCTGTTTATTTTAACGTAAGAATTTATTTTTTTCTATTTTCCACAAACACTTTTCAAAAACACATATATCAAATTATCTATTATATACTCTATTTTCTTTAAATAATCATTTTTATTATTTCAACCTATTCCATATCACGCGTACATGCACATTCTCTCTCTCTCACTCTCTACCCAAGCCTTCATGTACAAGCATTCTCCCTCATCTTCGCTCATCATCGCTTTTTCTCTCTTTGACCACTCAGACCTTCTCTATATCTTTCTTGCTTGATCGCACCCATGATCTATCTTTCATTCAAAATCCACAAAAACAAAGGCGAGCCATATTCAATGATTGCGACTCTAACAATTTTTACAAGGTGGTTGATTTGGGTTTTCAATTGGGTTTTTAGTTAAGTTTTGTTTTGGGTTGATTTTAAGTTAGGTTTAGGATGAGTCTTATGATGGGTTTGAGTTGATTTTGGTTTGATTTTGTGTTTAGATTATGATGATATTGTAAATGGGTTGTGGTGGTGGTTGGGTGTGCTCAGTTGCGAGGTGGGGATGTTGATTTTGGGTGGTCATTCTTCTTCTTTTATTGAGAGAGAGAGAGAGAGAGAGAGAGATTAAAATAATAAAAAAGAACACTATAGTAGTTGTGCATATTTACACGATTACTATAGCAATAATATAAATATGCAGTGTTATAAAAGGACTAATATAAGTATTTTTTTGAGTAAAATATGTAAATTTAACACATTTTTATATTATACTCCCATTGATATGAGTAGTTTTTGAGTAAAAATGTGTAAAGTTGACACTTTTTTTTTAAAATTTTATTTTATATTATGTATCCACTGATGTAAGTTCTCTTACTTATCTAAAAACAGACTAAAAAGAGTATCAATTTGACATGTGTGAAGTTCAAGTATTAAATTAGCTAAACCAAATGTTTAGGAGTGTAAGTGTCATTAGTTGAAACTTGAAAGTTCAAAAGGAATCAGGGGATTTTTCCCATTTAAACCCTATGTAATGTTATAGATGCAATTCCAAAATTTAAAACTTTAATGGGTAAAACCAACATTATCCCAAACTTAAAAGGGTGTACATTTCAATTAACTCTTATTAAAAATAAAAAGTCCACTCATATATTTTACTTTCATTTAAAATAGACCAACAAAAAAAAATCACAAATGGGACAGAAATGCTATGCAGACCTCACCATCATATCGTAGGGAAGTGCAAGACACGCGCCAAAAAAAGGCCAAGAAAATTCCTCAATAAGAAAATGCCACTTTTGCCCGCACCACACCACACAGATAGTTCTCTCAGCCCAAATTTTGCAACCCAAAAAAAAAGGAAAAAAAAAATTGCGGTTATATTAAAAAATTTTAACATAAAAAGTTTTTCTCTATTTTTATCTTCCACTGCTAAAATCTGTGTGTTTAAGCAGTGAATATAGGAGGAGCGAAATCTGATCAGAAAAGAGCACGATCTCACTCTTTTCTTCAACTTGTAAGTCCAAGGCGTTTACCAGACACTGTGTGAAACAAACGAAGTTTTTTATTCTTATTTTTAATAGAAGAAGAAACTGAACTCAAAGTCTGACACTTCAACTTTGGGGAGTGTCAAAGTTCACATCTTTTTCTGGTTGTGTTAAATTGAGGTACTTTTGATGATATCTCTTCATTTTAGCTTCTGGGTGTTCCTTAATTTTGGTAAACAAGTTGTGGGTATCTTTGAAAATCAGCAGTTGTTTCATGGTTCAGTTGTGGGTCTCTGTGTCCTAGAGTTTCATGGGTTTTGAATGATTTTTGGAGTTTTTGTGTGTTTTGGGTGTAACTGACTGGTGAATTGTAAAAAAGGGTCTTAATTTAATTTGAGTTATGGAGTACTTTTTTTTTTTAAGGAGACTAGTTTGGAAATACTGAGAAAATTGGATATGGAATTTTAGCTGTTACTTCTTTTTCATTTTCTTCTTTGTCTTGTTCCTTGTTGGCTCTTGTCTTGTAGAATTCCTGTGTGCTACGGTTACGCCCACCTTTTTGTGCTTTCTTGAATGAATTTTGTTTATTTATCAATTATGAATGAGATTATAATTGTGTTTACTTTTGGTTTGGTTTTAAAGAATTTGCCCGAAACATGTCTAATTTTCGTGCTAGGCTCACTTGTGAGTGTTTTTCTTGCCAAATAATTATACTATTTATATAGTTTACTTATAAAGAAGAAGAATTTAGGATTTATAAGGTTCTTTTCTTAGCTAATTTTTGAAATCAAGGGGGTTGTGTGTTAGTTTGAACTAAAAAATTGTTTGGAAATCTGAGTAGTGGAACTACAAATAACCGAGAAGTTTCAAGGTTCTTGCTGTTTCATGTGAAAGCATGTACATTGAGTTTACATACAGCGGCCAGTTGACTTTGTATCTTGTATTGCACTTAAATATTGTGTGCTTATATTGGTTTTGGAAAAATGTAAAACTCATCCAACTAAAGACTACTGATGTTATTAGGCATGGTTCAGTATTGATCCTCCAGTTACTGAAAATTTCATATTCAAAACTTCATTTTCTTTTTCTTTTCCATCTTCTTCTCAGATTTGTACATTAGTCAGTTTATTGGAACAGTTTTATCCAGAGTGATGTGGTGTTTTTTGGTTATCAGACAGGAGGATTTTTAGGCGTGGATGAAATTGTCATGCTGAATGTTGCTTCCGGTAAGTGGAGTAGGGATGAATTCCACAATGGATGATATGAACCTGATTCAGCAGAGGCATCACCTGGTGGTTAGGGAGCTAGGGGAAGAGATAGATTTGGAAATTGGCCCCAGTGATGATGATCCTTCATTTGCTAACACCCCACTCATTGGTGGCCCTCCTAGAGAACCTTCTGCAGAAGAGCATGATGAGACCAAGATGGTAATGGTTTCTCAGCTTCCCAGTGATGATCAAGATATGTCAAAGTCGCAAGCAGTGAAAAGAAAGAAGAAGGTTGTGAAGAGATGGAGAGAGGAATGGGCTGATACTTACAAATGGGCTTATGTTGATGTGAAGGAAGGGACAGCGAGAATCTTTTGCTCTGTATGTAGAGAGTATGGTAGGAAGCATAGAAGAAATCCGTATGGGAATGAAGGCAGTCGGAATATGCAGATGAGTGCATTGGAAGAGCACAACAATAGCTTGCTTCACAAAGAGGCTCTTCGTCTCCAGATGGCCTCTAAGGATAAGATTATTGTTGACAAGCCAATCTATGTTAAAGGTTAGTCATCTCACTTTGCTGATTTCTTTTGGAATTGCATTGAGACCATTAAGTGTTCAACACAGGCCAGTCTTTGTTTTTGTTGTGGGATTGTTGCTGGGCATTATTTTTCACCTTGAGTTCAGGTCTTCTTAGTTTTGTTGAATAAGGATACATACAATAATATAGCTTTGAAGTTGTTAGATCTCAATACTGCAGAATGGCCAAGACAACTCTCTCTCTCTCTCTCTCTTTCTCTCTCTGTCCTCTCTCTCTCTCTCTCTCTCTCACACACACACACACACACACACTCAGAGGGAAAAGGATTGGTGAGGGTCCATCTTTTATTTTGATAAGTAGGGAGAGTCCGTTTTATTTTAAGGATTTGGTAGTTATCAAATGTAAAGGTAAATATGGTGCTACAGTATTTAAAATTAGTTATCATCCCTTAATTGATGGAATGAAATTTTAAATGATGCAGTACCATGTACATAATTGGATGATGAAAACTAATTTTAAACCATGAAATGCACTCCCTCCATTTCAAGCCAAATGGACAGGATCCTGATCCCAGTCACAAGGACATGTGTTTCTCTACTACTTGATACTTCAGTTATCTTCTTCAGGAAGCTGTAATTGCTGAATGCCAAGAGCCTTGTAGCTCAGTGGCATAGCCTGCTCACCTTTATTAGGAGAACTAGGGTTCAAATCATCCCTCCCCCATTGTTGTAACTATCGAATTATTAAAAAAAATTAAAAGAGTATTTTCTAAACACTGAGTTTGTCTTTTCAGTTGCTACATACCAACTCCTTCCACTACATGCATAATTGACTCTGATTTCTGTTTCTCCTTGAAACTCTTAAGATGAGCATCTTAAAAGTGCTCTCTAATGATTGGGTTGGGCCAATTAAATGAATGTATTGGATCTTTTTAATTGATCCATTCTGTTTCTCTGCAGCTGAAACATAGATTGCAATATTTTATTCAAACTGTGCAAATTTGATGTTTGCGGAAATACATTGTACCTTCCACATTATGTTATGGCATGGCATGGTTATAACTTTTCCCTTTGCCCTGTTTTGGAAATTCTTTGAAATTTAGCTCTTATGTCAAAAACTGCTGGATCAATAGTTGAAGCTGCACTGAAAAGGGATCCACACGAGGTTGAATTCATACAATCAGTGCAAGAGGTGGTGCATGCTTTAGAAAGAGTGATTGCAAAGAATTCTCAGTATGTTGCTTTAAAACGAAGTTTATTTACTGTTATGCTTCACCATCCAAAGCAAAAGTCTGCAGTCAAGTTCATAACAATCTTATAAGGTGGTTCTAATGTGTTTCAGTTATGTCAACATTATGGAGCGGTTGTTAGAACCTGAGCGTATGATTATTTTCCGAGTTCCATGGGTTGATGATAGAGGTGAGACGAATGTCAACCGAGGTTTTCGGGTTCAATTTAGCCAAGCATTGGGTCCATGCAGGGGTGGTATCCGTTTTCATCCATTGATGAACTTAAGTATTGCCAAGTTCCTTGGTTTTGAACAGGTAATGGAGTATTCTGGCGTTGTTTTATTTGACTTCTCCTGTAATTCACTGTGCAAAAGTTTCGTCAAAATTTCTTCAAGTTTCTCCATCCTTTGTTTTTCTCTTCATTCCACATGGATGGTCCTTTTGCGCAATTATTTTGCACTCTTAAGATGCTTTATCTCAAATAACAGAAGAGTCCTTAGTGCACTATAAGTACATAAAAATGATTTAACTAATTCTTATTGACGTGAAACTCTATTACCAAATATCCTAGAAATTTAAATTAATGTTCCTATTAAAATTTTCCAAGATCCTTGTAGCTCAGCTGGTTGGCACTTGCTAGTGTTTTCAATGGAGAAATCCATGGTTCAAATCCCCCCACTCTAAACTATCGAAGGATAAAAAAAAAAATGTTCTTATTAAAATTCTATACTAAATTTTGGAAAAAAAAAAGACAGAAGAGATTGTATTATTTTCTTAAAATTTATTCATCTACCATAATTCTTAGTTTTGATAACCCTAAAAGATATCATTCTTATAATATAGGGTAAAATGTTGTTTTATTTCACACAGTTTAGTCTTATGAAACATCCTATCTTGAACAAGGAATGAGGCTTTTATATTGGTAGCAACTTAGGTCTTGTGACTGCTTTATAATGTCTTAGTTTCTCCATGTCCACAGACTTTAAAGAATGCCTTGTCTCCATACAAATTAGGAGGTGCAGCAGGTGGAAGTGATTTTGACCCTAAAGGAAAAAGTGATAATGAGGTAAAAGCTTCTTTCTATTTATTGATGGTATGCTACTGTGAAACTTCTGACCTTTCTCAGAATGTCCAAATTTTTCTTGCAAGCTGGCAGATCATGCGTTTTTGTCAGAGTTTCATGAATGAGATATATCGTTATTTGGGTCCTGACAAGGTAACTAGAAACGAGATTCCATTGCTTTATCTGCATCTTTGTATGATTTATCAAAGCTTTAGTATACATGTCTGATTTAAGTTCTATACATTCAGGACCTTCCATCAGAGGAAATGGGTGTTGGCACCCGGGAAATGGGGTATCTGTTTGGACAATATAGACGTCTAGCTGGTCATTTTCAGGTACTTAAAAACACCTGTAACAAGCTATTTTGTAGAGTCTACTATATCTTCTTCTTTCTTGTTGTATTCCTTGTCTCTTGAAACAATGTGCATCATCTAACTGAATGTCTATTATGAGCATTCCTTGTATATGACACTGTTTCATGGCAAGTATTTTCTTCTTAATATAAATACATATCAGCACATGCATACATTTGTACATGTGTGTGAATGCATGTATTTAGGTTTGTAAATTTGATTATGTCACGTCTAATTTATCATAGCCATTGAAAGTTTGGGTTACTGTTTATGTGTTTTTCATCATGGAAAGAAGATTAGTTGTGTTTACGTTTTCATATGTATGCCTTACTTATGCAGGGAAGTTTTACAGGGCCAAGGATATTTTGGTCTGGCTCTAGCCTTCGAACTGAAGCTACTGGTTATGGGCTGGTACTGTATATTACAACCCTCTGATGCTCTGTGTTTGGGTGGATGGTGGTGGGTAAATGTGACTATGTGTGCATGTTTGCCTGACTATGCACCTCCATCCATGTGAAATTTCTCCCACTCTCTAGTGGGTGAAATGAGTTCCCCATCCATGTCTTGTTTTCTAAATTTTTATTAGTTAACAAAGTTCTCTTGCTTCTGCAGGTTTTCTTTGCCCAGCTCATGCTTGCAGATATGAATAAAGATCTCAAAGGATTAAGGTCTTTTACTAAACTTTGTGAGCTTTTTAGAGATGGTCACATGGTTATAGAAGTTGATAGCATGGTTTAGGAATATTTTATAACATTGACTGTAGGGTACCACATTTTTAAGCCAAAGGGAGGTTTAGCCTTGTTTTTGAGATATAGATCTTGAGTTTTTGATGTTTATGCGAATATGGAATGTTATGTGCCCTCTCTCCCTCTAAAGTTTTTATTTATTTTTTTTCAATTTAAGAACTGTGATTTACTGAAAAGAAGCTTCTTCATCTGCTGTTAGCTTAGTTACTGTTTCAAGGTTGTTATGCAAGTTTGTTAATTTGAAAATACTTGTCTATGAATTTTCTCCAGATGTGTTGTAAGTGGTTCTGGAAAGATTGCAATGCATGTTTTGGAGAAGCTTATTGCATATGGTGCTCTTCCCATCACAGTATCTGGTAACTTTTTGTTTTGCATTTTTTCTCTATATTTTTTTACCAACTGAATTACATTATGGCATTTACACTTACTAGGGTGTCTCCAATTATCTTCCCCCCTCCCTCCCCTGTTGAGTCAAAAAAAGGAATGGCTTGAAATATTTGATCTGCACCAATAAACATCTCTAGTAAAGAAAATACATTTTACATGTAGCAGTGATTTTTCCTGCTTCTGTACTCTGTAGAAGACATGCATATAAATATCTCTGTACTCTGTAGAAGGTTATATGACTAACCTTGCACTCGTGGTTGGATGATTAGTCGTAATAAGGTAATTAAAGGTATTCTAATTTTATGCTTGGACGAGTAACTCGAGTAATAGTTATTTCTTCTTACACATGTTTGTGATATTTATTTTATTATCTGCATGTTGGTTTGTCATGTTAGTCCTGGTAATAAAAAATGCATGTCAGTTTTATGTTAGTGGTTTGGTACAAATTAGTGATGCAGTACAATCATATTGAACTTTGTATTGCATTTATAAATATTATCTCTTCATGCCTTGTGTTCTTAACCTTTCACTTTTACTTTTTATTTTTGATAAAAATAATTTTATTAAGAAAAAAGGTGGTAGTTTGAAACATTGAATACATGACATGTGTTCTGAACTATACACAAAACCTTTCACTTGAATGGTGGTAGGTGTAGATGGTATGAGGAATATGTTTTGCCATTTGCATCTGTGGAAAGACTGAAACAAATAATTGGTGTCTGGCTCATTGTGTGTGACTAGAATTAGAAGTGAGAGTATGGTGGCCTATAAAGTTTTGTAGATCTTCTTTGTGATGTGTCTTCAATCAGTATAAAATTTGAAGAACCTGATATACATTTTCTTCAATTTTATGTCATTTCTATATTTCTATCTGTTTCAGAAATTAGGACTGTGGCCAAGGCATTAAGCTTTTACAATGATCATTAATTACTGACAAGCAGTTTTATAAATCATAACTTTTCTGATAATGTACAGATTCAAAGGGGTATTTGGTGGATGAGGATGGATTCGACTACATGAAAATAGCATTTTTGAGAGATATCAAAGCTCAACAGAGAAGTTTGAGGTGTGTGTTTATAACTGTCTTTTTATTTCTGTTCACCAAATTGCTATCTTTTTACATATGGCTGACCCCGGCTAGTCTGTTGAGGGTCCATAACTGGCCCCTAGCTTTATCCTGACTATAAAATTAAGAGCCTTAAAGGACGACCTAAAGAATTAGAATAAGGAGGAGCTTGGGTGGTGTGACACTTAGGAAGAAGGATTTTGATAACTGAGATTCATAACATGGACTTGAAGAGAGTGGGACTTATTCAACAGTGGACAGCTCAATATGAAATATTGCCAAAGCTGAATTGGAGAATACTTTGCTAATGGAGGAAATCTACTGGCAACAAAGTCTAGGGCTTTATGGTTTGGAGGGAAGCTGAAACACAAGTTCTTTCATCCCTTGGCAAACTCCCATAGAAATAATTTAATTGGAAGTCTCTCTAGTGAGGAAGAGATTTGGGAAAACCAATAGCAGAGATCTTGGAGGGCATTGTTTTGTTTTTCAAGAACTTGTACTTGGGACCTGAATAGTGGTGTCCTCTGTTAGGTGGCTTACAGTTTAACACTTTTGATATCGATGTGAAGCTTAGGCTAGAGCAAACATTCAAAGATGCAGTTTTCGATACAGTAAAAAATATGAATGTTGATAAAGCCCAAGGTCCATATGGGTTTTCAATTGCCTTTCTCAGCATTGTTGGGAAGTTGTTAAAAAGGATTTCATTCTTGTGCTTCACTCATTTCATGACAATGGCATGTTTGAAAGAAGTTTAAATGCTACTTTTATTGCTCTTATGCAAAAGAAAGACGAGGCATGGTGTAAAGGACTATAGGCCTATTAGTCTCATCGGCGGTGTTTATAAAATTTTGGCGGTGCTGACTAATAGGTTGAAGTTAGTCCTAGGGAAGCTCCTTTCTCATTCTCAAAATGATTTTGTTGAGGAGAGGCAGATACTTGACCTAGTCCTCATTGCAAATGAATGTCTCAATCGTCGATTAAAATTGGGTATCCCAGGAGTCCTTTATAATTTGGATTGGAGAAGGCCTATTATCTTTTTAATTGGACTTTCTTGATCTATTTATTGGAATGTTGTGGTTTTTGGTAAAAATGGATGGCTGGGATTCATTGTTTTATTTCTGTAGTGCAATTCTTGATTCTTATTAATGGCAGTCCTAGCACTCTTATCAATAGCTATAGGGGTTTATGCCAAGGTGACCCTTTATCACAGTTACTAGTTGTGATAGTAATGGAAGAGCTTAACAGATGGGCAGAGCAGTATAGGGTCAGTATCTTGTTGGTTTTATGGAAGGAAACACCCTCATAATCATTTGATGTTTTCCCATCTCTTGTTTGTGGATGATACGTTGATTTTTTGTGGATATGATCCGTAAAAACTTCAGAATATAAAATGTGTACTGCTATGTTTGAAGTTTTTTCTGGGTCAGAAATCAATCTGGGGAAACCTGAATTGGTTCCGGTTGTTACTGTTCCAGAGGTGGAAGAATTGGCTCAGATCCTAGGATGCAAGGTATGTAGTCTGCCTATGAAATACTTGGGACTTCAGTTGGCTGCTAGATTAAAATACAAAGTAATCTGGGATACAATTCTTGAGAAGGTGGAATGACATTCAACGGGTTGTATAATGATTTATCTTTTCAAGGGTGGTAGGTTTACTCTGGTAAAAAGTACGTTTTTTAGTTTGACTTTGTCTCTTTTTCCTATTCTTGTTAACATTGCTATGTGCATTAAGAAACTTCAAAGAGACTTTTTATGGGGTGGGCTAGAAGATGATCATAATTTTTGTCTTGTAAATTAGTAGGCAGTTTGTAAACCCATTCAATTTGGAGGTTTGGGTGTAAGAAGCTTGCTCTCTTTCAATAAAGCTTTGTTGGGCAAGTGGCTCTGGAATTTTGCCAAGGAGAAAGGTGTGCTCTAGAGGAGAAAAGTGGATGAGAAATATGGTAGTGAATGGAGTGGATGGTGTTCAAGGGACAGACATGGCCCCATGGAGTATGTCTTTGGAAGTGCATCAGAAGTGGTTGTGGGAGTTTTTCTAGATTCATTAGGTACGAGTTTGGTGGCGGTGTTAATATTTGCTTTTGGCATGATTGGTGGTACAGGGAAGGGGTTCTTAAGGAGGAATTTACAGAGTTGTACAGACTTGCACAATTTAAGGAGGCTTCAGTTCAGCCGTAGCAGATTATATACATTGGAATGACTGAAGGATTCATTAGGATATTAAATTTATTAGAGATCCAGGATTGGGAGATGGGCTTGCTAAGAGATTTTTTAAATCTTATCGATTCTATGAAGATATGAAGGGAAGAAGAAAATCAGATCTCCCAGACTCCAACAAAAATTAAAATTTTGAGTTGAAGTCTTTTTATAGTGTTACATATGGGAGTGCCCATATCTTTCCTCGCAAGAGTATTTGGAGGGTCAAAGCACCTTTTTTCACATAGGTTGCTGCTTTGGGGAAACTTCTTGGGATGGATAAATTTAAGATGTAGGAATATAGTAGTAGTGGATTGGTGCTGCATGTGTAAGATGGATGGGGAATCGGTTGATCACCTACTTTTACACTGTTTTTGCTAGAGATTGTTGGTCTCTTGTGTTTTGTCTCTTTGTAGTACAGTGGGTTATGTCTCAAAAGGTGATTGAATTGTTGGCATGTTGGAAGGGGCATTTAGCAGACATCAAAATGGATATATTTGGAATGCTATCCCTTTATATGTGTTGTGGACACTCTGGAGAGAATGCAAATATTTGAAGGAGTTGAACGAACTACAATAGAACTTAAGATGATTTTTGTACGATCTTTCTATGGCTGGATGACTGCATTCACTGGCCAATGTTTTTCCTAATATTTTAAAAGTTCTAGGCTGCCGTAATTTTACATGATTATTTTGTTGCAATAATTTTTACACGCTGTATACTTGGGTACATTCTTTCCATTCTCAAAATCAATAAAAATCTTGCTTACTTATTAAAGAAAAAAAAAAGAAAAAAAAAAAAAGAAAGAAGAGGAACAATAGCTGACCTCAAAATTTTGGGGACCAAGACTTGGTTGTTGTTTCTACCAAATTGCTATCTTAATAACTTTATGCTACCTGTGTTGACACTTGACATCTGCAGAGACTATTCAAAGACTTACGCTCGATCTAAGTATTATGATGAATCAAAACCTTGGAACGAAAGGTGTGATGTTGCATTTCCTTGTGCTTGCCAAAATGAAATTGATCAAACTGATGCTATTATCTGGTCAATTCAGGTTGTCGGGTACTAGTAGAAGGTAGTAATAAGATGCATTATGGCCTTTTGATTTCTTCTAATTTTAACATTATAAGAATTACTGATAATAACTATGTGATAATTTTTTTTGTATCCTAGGTTCAAACATGCCCTGTACTCCTGAGGCTGTTGATGTTTTGAGAAAAGCTAATATCCTTATTGCTCCTGCAATGGCTGCTGGTGCTGGGGGGGTGCGATGCTCACTTTTTCCAATCTATGCATAGTAGATAGGCCTTTTTAGCATGTGCTGGAACAATGCTATGATGAAATCTGTTTGCATACTTAGAAATGTGCTTTGATTATCATGCTTTCAGTTCATTGAATTTTTAACTAAATAAAAAAGGCAAAGTTGTTTGTATGGAGTTCAGGGATTCATACTTTAAAATAAAGGGATGCAAAGGCTGAAACTTCAGTGTCTATGAAAGTGGATTTATGTTGGGGAAGTTTCGGGGGAATTTAAAATTGCTCACTGTTGTGCAGGCATTTGATGATATGGAAGAGTAACTGACTTGTCAGTTGAGTTTCTTGTCATATCAACGTAGTGCCTTCCAAAGTTGATACTTTTAAATATGTAAATGTATTTTTAACTTGGAGCTGTTTTATTCTTCTCTTTCCTTTTTGTATTTAACGTTAGTGCATATTTTCTTTCTTTTTCCTACCTTTGATTTGGACATGGCACTGGGAATTCCACTTTATATAGTAGAGAACTAGAGATGCAGTAGGAATGGAATTTCAAGAAAATAGATTACTGAGTTCCTTATGAGAGTACTTTCTGGACAATAAATGAGTCGATTTTCTAGGACATAAGCAGCAACTATTTGTGTCAATCTTGAAATATGGTTGCACAAGGTGGGATGAGTAGTTGTATTCAGATTGAGACTCAGTAGAATACTGGAGTGGTGCTGGATAACTCTTTTAAGGACGGCCAATTCCTCTAGGAGGTGCAGGAGATTAATGGCAACCATGTTGCTCTCGTGATTCTAAGATTGTGACAATGCATTAGAATAGGTGGTCATGAGTTTGAACATTGTCTCCACTCTACTTTCCATTTAAAAAGTTAAAAAGTCCCATGTGTAGGGCCCCATTTATGAAAGGGGAGTCTGGGCCAACACGTAAGGAGTGTTAAAATTATGGTTAAATGATTTAACTCACTACCTTCTAATAACTTCAGTTTTTGAGAGAATTGGTAATTTGTCAGTATTCAACTATCAGACTTTGGTTTGCTTAGTAAGAGTTGTATGGCCAAAGATATTCCTTTTGAGTTTGATCATCTGTTGGTAGTATTGGTCCTATTGGATTCATGGTATCAAACAGGATCATTGAAATTAATTTTTGATACTGTCTATCTTTTGAACTGATGTGTAACCAAATGATTTGAGTGCTCAATTGTAGAACTTTCTATGATTCAGCTCGTCAATTTTTTTCTTTGAAAATCATTAGGTTGATGCTCAAAATAGAAAAATAAGTTTTTTGAAATATTTGGTGTACCTTATACGAATCTAAGCTCAATTCAACCTCAAACTGCTGGAGATGTGCATGATTGGGTATATGATTAAGATAATATTAGGGCTAAAGCAGTAATATATGTGCATCCTTTGACCATTTTGATTTAATTTTGCTTTTAGAGTAATTCTCCTTTAAACTTAGTTGCATTGAATGTTTGCAAGTTGATAATGGATGATTGAGCTGATTATTCAGTTGCAATTCCATGTCAATGGGGTCTTGTTTTCATTTATTATATTCAGTTTTTTATCTGCTAATTTTTTTAATGTACTTGGTTTCAGGTTGTTGCTGGAGAACTCGAATTAAATCATGAGTGTAATCTGATCCATTGGTCACCAGAGGACTTTGAGTCAAAATTGCAGGTGAGGCGCTACATATTTTTATCCTTGGTGGTATGATTTATTTCATAGTTTGGAATAGATGCAAGAATTCATAACTATTAAACAGCAATGCCCATTTCTCATGGGTTGGAGCAATTTGGCCGAACTAAAAACTCTATTTAGTTAACTTGTTCATGTGACAATTATTTACATTGGTTACAGAATACATTTTGCCAGAACCGTCAAACAAAAAGTCAATCAATATCAGGTCCTGTTGTTGATGTTGCAGCTCATTTAGACTTTTAGCTTGAAAGTATTCTCTAAATCAGCTCCTTGAAGTGGCTCTGTTGAATCACATTGTTTCAGGCTGGCAGCCTTCTATTCGGCTGTAGGTGGGCCAACCATTGAATGCCAACTTGGGTTCAGTAGATTCGCTTTGTCACATTTCCTGGATTGGTGCTTTTAGTCTGTCATTGTGAATTTCCTTTTTTGGTCAGAATTTCGTTGTGAACCTATATTTCTAGTTAATGTGAAGTATATGACCATGTTTAAGGAAGTATTAATTTATATCTTGTTGAAGAAAGTTATATTTAAGGTCATTCTAGTTGTACAGAGTAAAATATCTAAGCCTTAAGACCCCTTGTTATGACTTGTTCTGTAAAATGAATGTAAGGTTGTCAGCTCATCTTTGCATGCACCAACAGATGCATGTAAACGAAACAGATTGTTATTAAGAAAATGTAACTGAATGGGATCAAGTACCCTTTGGTAATCAACTATGTCAGTGGAGATTGTTTTAAAAAATGTCCACGTTATTGCAGCCATTAAAAGCAGCACAAGATTTTCTTGAGTATCATTGCTGATTCTATACTAGTTACTCTGAGAGTTAATCTGTTTCTTTTTCCCTGGGGTGGGGTGGTGGGACCAGCGGTGAGTGGGGGAGAAAGAGAGAGAGGTATGTTATTCATTTAGTTCCACGGGGATAAAATTAGTTGCTTTGTTCTTTTCAATTTAGTAAAAACTTTTTGTTAGCTCTATTTGTGAAGATTGTCACCTTTTGTTTAACTTGAGCTGATGTAGCCATTTTCTTCCCCCGCCCGCCCCCCCACCACCCCCCCCCCCCCCCCCCCCCCCCCCCTCTCAACCCCAACCAACAAAAGAAGAAGAAGAATTCTGATCTCCTTTTTGCATTCTACTGGCAGGAAGCAATAAAGCAGACTTACCAGAGAGCCCTCAAAGCAGCTACTGATTTTGGTTATCAAAAGGAGAGTCCTGAGTAAGTATTTTCTTTTTCTTTTTCTATGCCCAATTTCTTAAATTTGATTCATTCACCATAGTATGATGTTTTAGACCAACCTAATCTATGTAGCGCATAGCACTTCTTCTGTTAATCAGCTCAAATGTTTGCAAGGTTTCAACAATAATGGCTGACTAGTGATCATTGTATTGTGTAATTGCCCAAAAAGAAATATGGTTAGATCCATTTTCTTATTCTCTTCTTTTACTTGTCCAACAGAACTCTGGTACATGGAGCAGTCATCTCTGCCTTTTTGACTATTGCTCAAGCTATGACTGATCAAGGATGTGTATAGAACCAAAGATTTAGGCACAATTACTATTGTGCTTTTCCCCAATCTGAATTCTGTCGTCTGCACATGTGAATGTTATGAAGATATGCATCTCATGATAGTTGGCAAGCTGAAAAAAATCATACCAATGATGTCAAATGGATTTTGATATCCATACTTCTTGTTGATGACAGAACATTGAAATTATAGAAGATTTCTTTGTAACATAGTTGTAATGTAATGGTTGAGACTTTGCAAAAGGGTAATTGTGGAGAACAATTGGGATACACCTGATGGAAGAAAAATGTGTAGTAGATCTAGTGGTAGAATAGGAAGGGCTTCCAATTATATGGCAAAGTAATTATTCTTGGCTCACTTGAGATGCCTAAATAATTGTTACGATCTTGTGAAATATTTTAGTTAGATTTGAAATAAAATTTAATTATAAATTGTAATTGATATCTAGGCCTAAACCTGTTTTTTCCCCTGGTGCCCTTTCATAAGAGCTATTCATGCAAAAACTGTGGATTGGTTTTAGAGTGAGGAAATTTGCAAGCAAACATAACTTGTAGCCTATAACTTTGATGTAGTAATGAAAAGATCAATGCATGATAGCGGTTCTAGCCCTGGAAAATAAAATCAGGATACCAAAGGATTAATAACTAATGATCTTTTTATTTTTTTTAAATCCTAGATTCCAACATGGTTCTTAAGCCTAGTCATTAATGGGTTGCAGGTGGTTGAGAAACTAACCTGACCCGACAAAAGCTCAGCCCTAACCAGGAACATCAGTGGTTTTTGACACTTAGGCCTTGTTTGGGATGAGGGAATGGAATGGAAAAGAATGAAAAGAATAATTTTAGAATATTGTTCTCTTCCTTTGTTTGATAGTTTTAATGGAGGGAATGGAAAGTTCATTCCCTTGTTTGGAAGTTTAAGTGGGAGGGAATGGAATGAGTAGGAAGAAACACTCATTCATCTCTATTCCCTTAAAATCTCAATTTTTCATTCCTCTCGAAATTGGGAGGAATGGGAGGGAATGAAATTAAATTTAATGAATTTTTTACTAAAACTCCCAAAATACCCCTATATATTCATCCCTTTATTTTAAAATAGGGGTTTAATAGTAATATTGTCATAAAATGATTCTATTCCATTCCTTCCATGTTACTCCCAAACAAGATTACTTACATTCTATTCATTTTCATTCCTTTCCATTCCTTTATTTTAAAACATCTAATCAATTCCTTTATTTTAAAACATCTAATCAAGGTTACTTAATTTCATTCTATTTCATTCATTTCCCTTACTTAAATATATTCCATTAATTTCTATTCCCTTATGATCATTCCATTCTATTCTATTCCCTTCTCTTATGAACTCCCAAACGGAGCCATAAGAAACGTCTACAAATACATCCTAATTTTTACTCCATAAACTAATATTTAACTAACGCAGGACATTTTATCCCATATTTTAGCTTTAAAATTTGGCTTGACATCCAAGCAACCTCTTTCAATTGAATTACAAAATCTTCTTAGGCAATCATTGATTGAACCCCAATGCAATACAAACGTAGAACCACAACTCCCTTGCAATAGAGCAAAGACTGATCAACAAATTCACCGCTACGTTTACATATACAACACCAATGCATTAATCCTAATATTACTATGTGTAAAAACAGCTGAGCTGGGGACATTTACTGTATCAGATACTCTTCCAAGGAAAATGGTCCCTCTTAGATCCTCCCAACCAATGCCTCATAGATAGAGAGATTGTATCAGGCGAGGCATAGACAACATACTTTAGACCTTGTCAACTTATTTCCAACTAGAACAAAGACACAATTTTTCTTTCCAGGATGTAACTTCCTACTGGCGTGGATTCACTAGAATTCTTAATTTCTTTACAATTATCCTGCTCCATCACATCATAGATGCATTTTTCATATCCAGGCATAAAGCAATATTAGGAAATCAAGAGGCAAGTTGCAACTCCATGCAAATCAACTCGACAAGTTCTTATCAAATTGATTAGGGACAGTTTCATTAGCTTTTTTTCACCAACACTATTACTTCTTCATTAGATTTATGCTTAAGTTGCGATGCTAAATAGTAATACAGTATGAGATAATAGGCGCAAGCATAAAGCAATATAAAGAAATCAACAGGCAAGATGCTACTCAATGCAAATCAACTTATGTATTTTTGACCTGGTTTGTGTGTATGTCATGTTCTTTCATTTCATATTGTAAAAATATCTATGAGGAGTCAATCAACCGATCAATTTACCTCTTTCTCCTGTTCTTATTTTCAACTAATGGATGTCCCGTGCGATGTGCGTGTTCGTTATTAGTTATTTTATAATACTCATGTGTGTTATAATGTTTGAAAAATTAATTTCGATTATGTATTATACATCACTAAAATAATGAATGAAAAAAAATTGTAACACAATATATCCATAAGTAACAATAATTAATTAGACTCTAAAAATGTCACTACATGCCCTTTTTTGTTTAATCACGTGTACATGTACATAGTTCTTACATTTGACTGTTTCCAATATAAATTTTTTTTATTATTTCATTTTCTTTTTTTAGAAGTATTTATTTATTTTTTTAAAGAAAACACATAAACTTTTGAATTCTAAACATCTAAGATTTAAGGTTTCTAATTCTTAAAACTAAATATACATGTGAAGAGATTAAAAAAAAAAACAATAATTGAACAGGGAAATATAAACTTATACTATTTCGTATCTTAAGTTTAATTTTACTTACATCTGAGTACCTTAATCACTTACAAAGATTAAACACTTTCCAAAAATATAAATAATCATATGTTGTGAAAGCGTTGTGAAAGCATTGTATCAAGCTTTGATAATGTTGTTAAGGAGTTTAGAGCATATGCACCTGAAACCAAAAACAATTTCATACTCTTTTGATACTAATTTCTCACTCTTTGTCTCTCTATCTCTCCAGTCCTATTTTTTATTTGGCCTTTTGATATTTTGTGAAACTGGAATATATAAAAGAACATAAAAACTAACATTGAATGGAGAAAACTTTCATTTATTAAATTAATGAAATTAAAAGTGGAAGAGTTCAAGAAGTTGAAAAATGGAGTAGAACCAAATCTTTTAATTTTCTACATTTATGGCTTAAACTAATCATTGATAAGAAGATGAGAGGTGAAAAGCTAAATGAAAAAGTACTCATACAAAGCGCCACGTGGCAGAACCTCATGCACTTCTGCATGAGGTCTCTGCTTTTATATATATATTGATTGATTTGAATAGATTTCATTGATCCTTCTCAATAAAACCATATCACGCCTAAAATCTATCTTCAGAGATTCTTTTTGACTTTTTATTCCTCCTCCCCGTAACAAGAGATTCTTTTTTGTCTTTTTATTTCACCTCTTCCTAATAAAAAGCAAGTGTCCTTCTGAAGTCTTCTCACAAAGTTACTCTTTTACTTTGCATCTCCTCTGATTGTTCTGCTTTGCTTTAGCGTGCACAATTAAGGATTGTAAGTTTTGGGTTAATGTAAGTTTTTTTGCTTTGCTTATTAAAAAACTTACGGCTCTAGAAATTAACAGATTTATTATTATTGTATAAATATATGCTTTGTGAATATTAGAAGCTAATACATTGTAAAATATTATGTATTATTGTAGTTAATATTGTTTGTATGCGATTATGATTATGATTATTGTTGTTGTTTCTTTTATTCAATTTTAGATTAATGAATTTTTTATGGTTAGGACTACAAACATTTTTAGTATTGTTGTTATTTTGTGTTTATATATTATTATCTAATTGTGTTTTTCTTTTTTTTTTGCAAGTATCACTCTATAATTCTCACTCTTTCAATTGGTATCACAATTGTGGTAAGCATCTCAACTCTCTAATTAAATTTATGTATGTGTTATGTTAATTTTGAAATTATTTAATATTATTTATTGTTATTATCAGTATATGACCACAAAAATTGTAATAAATTGTATTATTGTGATCTTTTCATAATCAATTTTATTTTGTTATTATCAATTATTACATCTATTACTTGGAAAAAATATATTGCATAATATGTTTGCTGGTTTATAATAAAGATATGTATGTGTATTATTTTTATTTTTATTTAGTACAATAAATCGTACATTTGTTATTATTTTTCTTTAAAGTTTAGTTGGTATAAAAATTAATTATATGCTTTATAAATATTATACGCTAATATATTGTAAATATTATATATGGTTATATTAATGTTATTATTTTTTATTATTGTTCTTTTGTTTTTAGAAGATATTTATGATTATCTGATTATGTTTTTTTTTTCTTTCTTTTAGAAGTTTTTTTTTTTTACACTGTGCACATCAATCATTTTTTCTTCCATAAATTTATCTCATGGATAAGAATCTGAATAAGAATATCTATGTACTTTAAACTGTACTAATAGAAATTTACCAGATACAAGACAGTCTGCAAAAAATCTCAGTGTCTTTGTTTTTTTGTTTACAGTGCACATTAATCATTTATAAATCTCTGCAAATCTTGCAAAGAATCTATGCAAAATTATCTGTTTTTTTGTTTTTTTTTTTGTTTACACCATGCACATCAATCATTTTTTCTTCCATAAATTTCTCTTATGCATGAATAAAAAACTGAATAAGAATATCTATGTACTTTTCTTAGAACAAAAATCAATGTACTTTTGTTTAAGAGTAGAAAATGAGAATCAATGCTTAGTGATATGCCCGTCTTTTATAACCAAAGAGAGAAATGAAAAGACAAAAAAGAATCAGAATCCATTATAGAGATTCATCATATTAGTAGACTAGGTTTTATTGGGAATGATCAAGGAATATATTCCAAAGTACATGGAGAAGAGAATAAGAGTCAAAGGAAGAGCGGAAGAAGTGAGGTGATTGACTTCCTCCATAATTTTTTTATCCTCCATTTTCGGCAACTTGGTGGCCACAATTCTCTCTTCTTCTTTTTTTTTTTTTTTTTTCTTTTTCCTCCCATTTCTGGCAACTTGGTCGCCACAATTCTCTTCTTTTTTTATTTTCTTTTTTCCCATTTTTGGCAATGGCATTGCCACAAATCCATTCCCGCAATTGTTTTTTCCCTTCTATTTCGGCAATGCCATTATCACAAATCCATTCCCACTTTTTTTTTCCCCTTTTATTTTAGCAATGAGCCACAGCTGGGTTTTCTCTTCCCCCCCCCCCCCCCCCCCCCCATTTTCGGCAATGACATTGCCACAAATCAGTTGCACAATTTTTTTTTTTTCTATTTCGGCAATGCCATTACTACAATTGGTTTTCTTTTTCTTTTTTTCTCCCATTTTCGGCAATGGCAATCAATTGCACAATTTTTTTCCCTCCATTTTCAGCAATGGCATTGCCACAATTGGTTTATTCGCTTCGGGCACTCACCTGGCGCTTCGGGCACTCACTCACTCGGGCAGTGGTTTGGGTAGCAAGAATTTCAGTAATGACATTACCGAAATTCAAAATTTTCTCTCTCCCACTTGTTCTTTTTCTCTCTCATACTTTTTTTAGAATTTCGACAATGGTGTTGCCAAAATTCACTATATTTCCTCAATTCCCTAAATAACTTGGAACAATACCTATAACGCAAATAAACTTTAGATTCCGCAATATTCAGCCAAAAAGACTCCACACTATTGTGCTAGTACCTATGCATATTGCAGTGAAGGCTTTGCTACCCACCCTATTATTCCCTCTTTTTAATGAATTTGTCTTTGCAATATTAGCTCTACCTACAGGATTTTTCGCTCCTAGTTTTGCCCTGATTTATATTATGATAAAACCTCATCTTCAGCATAAGCCATTTCCTTCCCCACTTTTAAACATATCTTTCCAATCCTATCACTAGAATTCTTAGCTTGGGCTTCATTGCTCACCTTTTTTGCATCTTCCAGCACCTCTCTTGCTTCAAAATCACTTGACATGCGTGCCACTTGAAAGTTTAAACTTGAAGGCATAATGTGGTTTAGAACAATGAAATGTTCAAGAAGTATCATCTTCAACCAGCTCTGATTATGTACAGACAAAATTCCTTTTTTCTTTTTTTAATGGTTATAACAAATAGAGGTTGCACCTTAGTGTAATGGTAATTGTCCTTTTTAAATTGTTATAAAAATGACAGGTAGCGGGATTGAGAATCAACCTGTCCAAAAATTTTAGGGGTAAATTAAATTGCCAACCAAACACCTCTCCTAAACCCACAAAAGTGAGAGTTATGTGAATTACAAATACAAATCAACATTTTTTCAGTCAGTGGATTTGCCACCACTTTGAGATCTCTAAAGATGCCACCTTCTCAAGTTCTCGACCTGGACACTTATTAAGCAATTCCACCAACATGGAACTGGAAGTCCTCCAAGATTATTGCATTCTCAAAAAAATACTTGCATAGAATCTCTCTATCTGCATAATGTCCTTTAAGGCTGTCAATCTTTACAGTCTTCAAGCAATGCCTCCAATATGGAAATGGTAGGAATTTGCAACTAGTATCATCCCCTTTACAAATAGATTTTTTATACGAGAACTGAAATACAAGCAACTAGTTAGCAACATGGAACTTTCACTAAACACACCATCTTAGTCTCTGAATTATCCAATAAAAAAAAAAAAATAAGACAAAAGATAAGGGTTCTCAACAACATTGAATCAGCCTACTTCAGGCCCAAAAGAGAGAAATGTATGGAATCAAAATCAAATAATGATGCAGTGCCAATCATTGTGTTCTTGTGGTTTTTTCCCATTAATGCACTAGTATTTTTTGGCTAAAATGCAAATTACATCCTTTAAGTTTGACTGAAATTCATTTTAGTTCTCTAACTTTAATTTAATTGAGTTTCTAAGTTTCAAATTTATCCATCTCAAGCCTTTCATCCAATTTCATTAAAAATTGTCATTAAGAATGCAATTAACTAATGAAAAAAAAATGAACATTAAAAAAACCTATAAAATATTTTTATTAATTTTATAGATTTTTTTTTTCATTTGAGAAAAATGCTTTTTAATGGAAATTTTTTAATGAAATTGGACGGAATGTCTAAATTAAATAAATTTTAATCAAATTTAGAAAGTGCAATTTGCATTTTAACCTTTTTCTTAGTAGGGCTAGTATTGTAATACTATGATCGTAACTTGATCATCTCTGTGTGTGCAAGTTACACATTACTTTAATACATGTTGAATCAAGAATCTCATGTCACCCTATGCACACAAGGAAATGAGGTATCGTTTTGATCTAGAGGTCATTGGCATGAACTCACAAATGATCAAATAACACAAGGTATAAATTAGATATAATTGAAATACTAGAATTCGCATTATAGGAGATAAAATGCAAAATGTAAAGCCACCCAAGAAAGTAAAGAAACCAATTGAATTCACATTCCTCTAATCGTATTTTACTTTAGATATAAGCTAGTAGATTATTCACGAGCATATTAATTTTAGTTGTTTAAGATAATGAAATGGTGAATGCTGATTACTTGGTTAAACAAAGAAATGGGCACACAAAATTTATTAGATTACTCACGTTGATAAATTTCTCTAGGAGAATAACAAGTATTTGACAAAAAATAAAACTTTCCTTTTCTTTTAATATGATTATGAACATTAAACTTTTATGATTTTCGTCTAGTAGTGCAATTATGTTTCTAGTGTTTTTTTTTGTTTTTTTATTATCAAGATCCATCATTTTTGCTCTCTGTACAATCCAGCAATGGGAGATTTAGCAAGGGCACAACTCTCTTGGAAACATTACCCAATGGCTGAACAGTGGATTTTACTCCTATGTTGCTACAGGAAGATTATGAGGACTCCATTGGTGGAGATGGAGTTTTACTCAATTGACTCCATTGAGAACTCAATTGAGTTTTACTCTCCCCTCTTCACAACAAAGGTGGGGATGGAGAAGTTTCCTAACATTAAAGTTTGATTTGAGATTATAGAAATCTATTGGAATATTACCAATTATTCGCTTCTGTACAAACTGTTAACAGTGAATCCATCTATTAGAAAAACTCAATTGAGGATGTCATTCAGCTACTAAGGGAGTGTATGAAAAAAGATGACTCGAGCTCACTGATTCTAAGCCTATCAATTTCGAAGGTGGTTTTGAGTTTTCAATGGAAAAAACAATGAGGCCTTTTTAATGCATTATAGGGAGGCAATTACTTTCACAAAGTCAGCCCGGTTGGCTTAAGGATCATGAAAAATTCATGCTCAAGGCAGGTAGCCAGTTAGTTGATGTTAAATGGACAAACCTTTTCCTTAACACTATTGTCCATGCCATGGCAGCAATAGCATCTGATTCTATCATAGAATGGACATCACGATGATATACAGGATAGGAAATGGTAGATGATATAACAATTAGCCTAGAAAGTGGAAAGATTGGGTAAGCTTATATACAACTTTTTGAAAATTTTCAACTTCAATTAGAATGCAATCAGAAAGGTACAAGTTAAAATCTTCAATTTTGAACCACCGATTTACTGGAGACATTATGATCCACATAAGATTTTGTTAGTATTGTCTTCTTTTCTTTTGAAAAGGGTAAATGAAGAAAGAAGAAGAAAGTCCAAGATTAAAAATAATAGAGTATTGGAAATTTGGAATGGAAGTGTGCATTGTATTTGAGTGGAGAAGGGGATCCTTGTCATGGTTCACCAAGGTAATAGTGAATTATGGTAACTCCCACTCATAGCACAAGGTTACTTGATTTAAATTCAAAAGCCCATAAAGTCAATACGGACCAAAATATTCAAGTAAAGTAATTTTCTTGGGGGGGAAAAAGGGACATGGAGTGAACACAGATTTCGTTATAATGCTCGTTTTTCAAGAGAGAGGGTTAAAAAGATGAAATTTACCAAAAATCATGAGCATTTAGGCAATGAGGACTTCCAAACTGATGATTACACCAAAAATATTAACTATTACATTACTAACTAGTAACAAGAAGAATAACAAGAATTTCCACCACATCAAAAGTAGCTCGCCTAGCATGAGAAGCGAAAGCATATAACAAGAATGGTGTTGTTTTACAATTATAACTTTGTTTGAAGAACTAAAGCATCATTTAGCACCATCAACAGTCACCAATGAAAACATAACTAGCAAGTTTTTAGATTGCAGGAAATAAATAAATGTATACCATGAGAGATATTTTGTCAATATGAGGTTCTGACAAGAGATAATAGTCGAAACATAAGGAGCAAGTTTCTACGTTAAAGGAAATAGATGTGATACCTTGAGGGATATTTGGTCAAAATCGGGTTTTGAATTGTTGCTGCATTCCATTGATAAAATGTCTGGAAGAGGAGAAATCCAAAGCAAGCTATCTACAAGCTCACCTATTTCATCTCTTGTAAATGGCTTAGATATTGATACCATTAAATGCCTAACATTATATATGGTGATGGTAGGGTTTCTCTAAATTCTTTTGGAATACTTGCTTTCTTCACAAGGAAATTAAACAAAATAACAGATTAGAATTGATATACAAAAATAACAAAAACAATGAACAAAATGGAACGAAAGAAAACAGTAAGCAAATAAAAATCAATTGATTTAGAAATACCTCTGCCTGTTCAACACTAAGTTCCAATAATTTCGAATTGCTCAGCTTTGAGAGGAATTCAATCTTCTCAGCATCCGTAGGATCAGGAACATTAAGACATCTCAGATTGTAGATAGCTTGTGATAGAGCCAAAGCATTCGACGAAATGGATGCTTGATAAGTTCCATAATATATGAATGTAGATAATTTAGGAGCATCAATCTCGACCTCAGTCAGCTTGGAGCATCTAACTAAATCCAATGATTTAAGATGATGATTTGAAATCTTTATTGTTTTCAGCTCAAAGCAAAATTTTAGCTCTAACTTCTCGAGGAGTGCAAGCCCAGGAAGATTGTTATTGAGCCACTCGGCTGAAATGTCAACAACACATAAACTTAATAGTCTTAAATTTTTACAATGAAGTAGATTGAACCGTGATCGTATCCACCCTTCACGCATAGATAGATAATAAAGATTAAATGCTTCCAACTCAAGACTCTCAAGGCCATTGCATGTTAATGTAATCGCCATGACTTTGGGAACATTGGACGCCTTTATACTTTTAAGCCTTCTACATTCTATAAACATCATGGATTCTATCGCAGGACACCCAGCAATTAAGTTCTGAAAAATTTGATGATCTGCATCAACATGAGATAAAGCGAGGTTTTCCAAAGAGGGTTGGTATATATCACCACAAGTTGACTCCAACTTACACTTCGAATAGTTTCAACACAGTTAACGATTTTGCAACCAAAACTCTCTTGAGGCAATGACAGGATGTATCCAAACCCAAGATTCAGCTCTTCGACATCACCATCAACTACAAAGTCAATCCAACGGTGAACAGTCTCAACAAAAGATATCGATTTTTTCCGAACTGTACAATGAAGTACAAACTTGTTTATTTGTAGCCTCTGCCTATGGTGGCTTTGTAAAGTTTTTTCCACAAAATTAAATAAGGCCTCTATTTTCTTCTGGACCTCCAGATTTTTCTTGTATTCTGAAAACCACAATGTTTCATCAAAGTAAGTTTCATCAAATACAAGATTTGGGAATGTAGTCCATATGTGTTTCCATCTGGTGGACAAGACAGTAGATTGAACAACTTGTTTGATGGGGAGGAATGACAGGATGTATTGCAGAACGACTTCCAGCAACTCAGAGGTACGGTCCCTCACATGAAAAATTGTTTTATTACGCTTACCTACGTATAAATATTAAAAGATTTACAATGGAAGAAACAAAATTGAAAAAGAAAAAGAAACAAATTGATCGCTCACAAAAATTAATGCATAATAGCCACAAGCACTACATACACATGCATAATAGAAAAATGTGTCAAATTACCTATTTAAGTCCAAAAACTACCCGGATCAGCCCATCTCTATAAACATGTATATTTACATTTTTCCTTTAGTAATGGTTACTATTCACATGCAAACCTAGTTTTTTGATATATATATTTTTTTTTGGCTACCCTTCTTTCAACTAGAGACTAATCACTGTTCGCGACGGATGAGCTCATAACAGGATAAATTGTTGGCCCATAGAGTTTTTTCAAAGTACTGGTGTCCGGACTTGAACTCTTAGTTAAACGCAAGACAGCCACTTTGAGACCGAGTGCCCAACCACTTGGCCAACCCCACTGGGTTGTATTCATATACACAAAAAGAGAGATAATTTGAGAGAGTAATATAAAATTGATAAAATATATATATATATATATATATATATTAATTAATGATATATTGTGTAGATTAGATAATGTTATGGACGTTTTTGAAAATGATTATCTAAAATAAAATAAAAAAGTAAATTCTTATGCTAAAAATAAAATAGAAACATTGTCAATGCAACTGCTTGGCACATTGCCAAAAATCATATGTAAAATTGTGTAGACAAAATAGACAGGAAAAAAAGTATTGTACATATTAAAAAAAAAGTAGGTTCTTATGCTAAAAAAGACAAAAAAATTATAATTTAAGATTTAAGATTCAATCTCCGCTTGCACCAAAAATTGATTGGTGTTTTTTTATGATGATAAAGAGCTATTATCAGGAGAAAAATATAATGTAAATAATGTAGCGGATGTTTTGAAAAGTATTGTATAAATTAAAAAACGCAAGTTAGCGACAACAAAAAGTATTGTGTAAATTTTTTTAAAAAAAGTTCTTATTGTTAAAATAAATAGAATTTTTTGCGGCTACTAGATTTGACATCAAAAGAAGAAAAATACTACAAGAACTAAAAAATAATAAGAAAAGAAAAGTAGTTCATACTTCGACAGTCCATCGGTTTTCTACAATCAAAGCTTCATCACCACCGAGTTCTCAAAGGTTCTGCAACTCTCGAGTATAAAGGGAGTGATGGACTGATGGGTTTTAATCAATATCTTTTTTAAGGAGAAAATCTCAAATTGTGATCACTGAAATTATTTTTTCTTGACTATAAAAAAGGCAAATTAATTGGAGTACTTTTGTAGCCTTAAAGACAGAAGAATCGTGAACTCTTTTGGTAAGAAAATCATAGATTTTTAATTATATCAATTTACCTACACGTTAATTAATCCAGTGAAAATCAAAAGTATCAAACCCTAGTCACTTTTTTTTTTCTTTTTTCTTTTTCCTCATAAAATTCACTCCATAAAGTTTAGAAAAATTACATTTTCAATTTTGTAGTTTTGGTGATTAAAAAAATTATATTCTGAAATTAATAAAGTAACAATTTTTTTTAGCTGGCAAAAGTAATAAATTAAATCTTAAAATTTAAGAAAACTAATAAACTAAAACCTGTGGGGAGTAAAAGGATCCTGATAGGTATATGGGCCTTTGGGCCATACTAAGTAAGGCCGACCCACCCTTTAGTTTGAAACCTTGTAGTACCTCGGGCCTAGTCCGAGGTTGAGTTTACTCTCGGATGGGCATAGAAGAGTCAGCAACGTTATCACAAAAGCTCATAAACGACACAACGGAGACCAACGGTTAAGAGGGGTGAACCCCTGGATGTCCTAGAAGCTCCGGTGTTTGAAAAGTGCTAAAGGCTGCTGCCTCCACATTAAAGATCCTTCACCTACTACCTTAGCCGCATTAATGGGGAAGTGACACCTGAACAGTGGAAGGGAAACTTCTGGTTACTATTCAAAGGCACTGAGAGAAAAAATATCTAGGCTAAAGGGGAGATAGGGCAACACATGTATTAGGGATTGAAAAAGATGAGTATTTAAGGGGAGACCCAGAACAGAAATGGGGACTCTCTCTCTTTTTGTAATAAAAAGAAAAAGAAAGATAATATAAGAACAGTCCTCGGCTTACGTCCGAGGAGGTTGAGTTACAATATTCCTTGTCATTTTCGAGTGCAGACAATCTTTGACTTGCCATATAACCCTTAAACTCTTCTAACCTGGGTTTAAGACCCGCACTCTACAAATTCATATTGTTTAAGGCTCATTGGGCCTGAGCCCATAACTATTCTTGGGGCCAGGTGCAATTGTGCACTTACAAAACCTTATACTGTCAAAAATAATAGAAACCCTCAAGTTTCAAAAAAAAAATCAATTATCATTTATTAATTTCCTTAGTTTCTCTGTTTCATTCTCAAGAAAATGATATCTTCTGTAGAAGAAGTTTTTATTTTAAGTTATAAGTAAAATTTATGATTTTTATAAGCAAAAATAAATAAATAACAAAACAAAACCCTAACGTTGAGAGAGAAGAGGGACAAATGGGTAATTTCTCATTTATGCTCCCAATCTTCTCCTAAATATGTGGAGACAAGGAAATGATGGGCTTGGGTGTCTAATCTCTCCCAACCAAACAACTTTTTCACCCAAAATTCTTTCTATTTTCCCCTCAATTTTTTCATTCCCCTCAAATCACCTCAACCAAAATAAACACAGGGTGTTGCGGTTGGCACAACCAGTGGCGGAGCCAGGAATTTAGGTCAGGGGGGGCAAGATTAAAAGACAAGATTGGAAGTAAAAAATTAATCTAAAAAAATTAATCAATATTAATAACAAAATAAGTAAACAACTATATGATAATGTAATTGTCATACAGAATCTAACATAAAATGTAAACTTTAATTTATTTTTTCACACCTAGCTTATTTTACTCAATTGCCCTCGACGATTTTTCATATTTTGAAACTGCTGCATGATTTCTTCACACTCAATAGTCTTGAATATATCTTTCTCAATATATGTGACAAGGTTTATTTTGTAGATAATGCCTTCTAATTTGATCTCTTTCATTAGGATGATAGTTACAAATTTTTATTCTTAAACCAGGATCCGTGGGAAGATTTGCAACATCCACTTCGATATGAGTTCGTTTAGGATTTGATCCAGACTCATTATTATGATCAAGATTCTCCATAATCTCAATTAACTACAAATATATATGTCATATCATTAAAATAAAGAAAAAAAATTACAATCTATGATTAAGAATAATCAAATGAGGAGATCATTATAAATACAAATAGTTTAAACATATAATTTGATTCTTTAAAAAATTAAATAAATAAATAAATCAAAGCAAAAGTATTAAGAGTATGCATACCTATAAATATTTGAATGTAACTTAAAAACCCAACTTGAATATTTTTAAAAACTTCACAGCAACTCTGAGATCCAAAGAAAGAGACTAGATTGAAAAGAAATTTTTTTCTTTGTGATGGGAGGCGTGCCTTGTTTGCATTATATATACTTTTTTTTTCAGAGTTCTACTGACTTCTAATCCAAGTAGGTGTAGCAAAGTTGTTATAGAGAACATTAGAATTGTACTACTTATAGAGGTAGAAGTCTACTACTACTAGGAAAGCTAGAAAGGTTTTATCACTTCTATAAAAAAAAAAACAAAAAAAAAAAAAACAAAAAAAAAAAAGCTGGAAAGGGAAGTAAGGTGAATGAACTTAATTGAGTTTTTTTTTTTTTTTTTTGTAGGGGGGGCAAATATGGTATTTCAGTAGTGAAAAAAATTGAAATTTCAGGGGGCACCTGCCCCCCTCGCCCCCCCCCCGCCCCTGGGCACAACCCTTTTTTTTTTCTTTTAAAGAAACAAAACATCATGGCTTTTTATTTAATAACATGTAAATCAAAACCAAAACAAATATGAAGATCCAAACCAATAAAAGGAAAGAAAGTCTTGCTCTGTTGGCTGAAGCATGAGCTAAAGTGTTGCTTTGTCTAAGTGTATGAGAGAGAATTTCTGTAACAAGCTAATAGAAGACAAAGTGTCTCTAACAAGATGAATGAAATAAGACCATAACAAATTTTTATGGCAAAGAGCATTGATAAAACGCTCTGAATCACCCTCTAAGATAGGCCTGTGATGACCAATCTCTTGAATAAAATGGACAACTCTTCTTGCAGCAAGAGTCTCTAGGATTATCATCAAAGATGGCATAGGGACTCTCTCTGACAAAGCCGCTGTAATTTCTCTTTGAGAATTTTGAACCACCACTCCAATGCCTGCTTCATTCAAATCTTTAGATATAGCCCCATCAAAATTTGTTTTTAACTCACCAAATCGAGTAGCCTAACCTAGTAAAGGTGTTTTCCATTTGAGAGAAATCATTTTTGTGGGTCTTAAGTCAATAGTTCTACTTAAGAGAGAATGAAACTCCAAGGCTTTATTAACACAAGAAACAACTTGAAAGGCCACCCTAATCCTGTTCCCTAATTAGCCATATAGACCCCAAAAGGCCAAAGTGCCAGCTTGACAAGTCAGTCTCTGAAAATGTGGGAAAGAGGCTCAACTCTTACAAAGCCAAGGAGATACATGGATTCCTAGTAGCTTATCTTTGTAGCTGACCAAATTCCTTGGAATCCACTCTGCTCTTTACCAACTGAACTAATTAAAATTCACTTTTGTTCATAGTTAGGACTTAAGAGATCAAACTTAAAACTTTTTAAGTAAATTGGGGTTTCCAACTTCCAATACCTTGGAATCTAAAGCTTAGGAACTCCTAAAGTTAATTCATAATACATCTCATACCTCTTTGGGTCTTCTAATTTAAAGAGTTACTTTTTCAAAATGGCAAAGATCAATATACAAGTATTAAAGTGAAGTATTATGAACATGTTTTGGGGGTCTTAGAAAACATTTCAAAGGCTTCGATAGTTGGATTAACCGATTGAGGTTTGCGAAATTGAGCATAAATATATATAGACACACACACTGATGTCGATGAATGATGGTTCAAAGGAAGAGACGGATGGGACTAAGTATGTTCAACAATTTAAATAAAAAATAAAAGGTTCCTGAAACATCTTGAAGCAACTTCATTCAGACTTATCCATGCATGTCAGATGCACTTGTCACCATAAACTAGGCCCCCACTATCTCATGCATAAGCGGACATAACTCATTGTAAATTGTAGTCAAGTTAGTTTGAAGTTCATGGCCTATAAATAGCCACTTTGTAACTATATATATATATATAACAATTATGTTTACTAGTCTACTACTATTATTTTAAAGAAAAAGGATGCCTACAATTTCGTGTACTAAGCCATTAGTATGGGATGCCTCAAAGTCTTCAAATGCAACTCGCATTCATCTTGATCCTTAAACAAGCATTTTAAGCATATGAACCCAGGATACATGACGAAAAAGGGAGGAAAATCAAATAGTCCTAACCATAAAGTAACACATTGTTTACAGGTTTGAGTTCATATTCTTTAGCAATCAAACTTGAAGCTAACTATGCAAATGCTATAGTAATAGCTTACTTGTAATTGATTAAAAACATATATGTAGGATATAGAGAGAAGCTATGAGATGTTTAATTGATAATCCTAGAATTACTCTAGTTTGGAGAAATGGGGTCTAATTATCTTGAAAAGGAGCTTGAAGGCTTTATTGTGCAAACTTGTCTGGGTAGCAACAATCTATCATCTTTACCAGAGAAATGTTAAAATTCATGGTGGCCAAATTCAAAGTGAAGACAGGATGATTCAAATGATCAAATGGGAAGTTAAAACCCAAATCTGTGATAGAGACAGCAACAATAAATCAGAGGTGAATATAGCTTTGTGGAAAATGGGAGATCCCTGGAAGTGTACTTAGGCACTTAGCAAGAAAGGCTTCTTTGTTTGGTGTCTATAGTGGTTTGAACTTTGTATAGAGTAGCAGATTGGGATTCCAGTGCAGTAATGTTATATGGGGTTGTGTTTCTTCTTTGTTTTCAATCATTAAAATAGTTTCATCACCAAAAAGAAAAATTAAGCATGTATGAATATAAACCGTTCATTGAAGCTATTAATCAGGACAAAAACTTTCAAGCTAATACTAATAATAACAACAACTTGACTAAATTATATTCTTGGCTTTTTGAGTTCAGGATTATTTTCATTTTGACCTTTCACATTTCAAATTTTTGCTCTTCATGTCTGATTCCATTTTCAGATTAACCCCTTACATTTCAAATTTTTGTTTTAACCATTCATATTTGATTCAATTTTTTGTTTGGCCTTTTACGTTTCATAATTTTCCTTTTACGTCTCATAATTTTCATTCTGACAATTTATTTGTCTTTCTTGAGAATGAAAATTTTCATACATCAAAGGCCAAACAGAAAATTCAATCAAAACATTAAGAGTCAAAATAAAATTTTCAAAACATAAAGGGCTAATATAAAAATGAATCAAACATAAAAGGCTGAATGAAATTTTAAAACCTAAAGGGGCTAAATGAGAATAACTTCAAATTTTAAAGGTCAAAAGTATACTTTAATCTAATAACTTTTATTAATAGGAAAGACATTATGTACCATGTGAACACAGTTCTCTTAGAAGAAATACATTAAATACAAATTACAATCAAAGAGAGCCAATAAAATCTACAAACTAATTTGGATAATTCCCAAGTGCAAGACCAATAAGACCATGATCGTAGGTTCCAGTTAGCTCAACTGGTAAAATTTCTGTTAATTGAATAAGAGATCTGGAGTTCAATCCCCACCTACACAAAAACTAATTGGTGTCTTAGTTTGATGACAAAGAGCGCTCATAGGAGTGGACGTCATAGGTTGAAACTCTTTCAAATAAACAAGACCATGATCACAAAAATAAGAAATTTCATCTCAACAATTGAAATTTCCATTCCATTAAAAGTACGATTATTCCTCTCTCTCCACATGACACCTTAAGCTTAAGGGGGATAATGAAAGAATGATCTCATTTTTAGATACTCAAGGATTGTTGATTACCAATAACCTAACTCACTTTTCTCTCCTAAAAGCATAGTATAGTTCAAATAAACATGGTGCATGATAGCATGCATATGTCCAAAATCATCATGGCCATCTGGGGCTTCATTAAGGGAGTACAATGTTTTAAAATTACAATAATACCTCATCCTCACTACTTTACTAAATGGCATCACAATTACTAGAACTAAATTTCCTGGCAAGACAAACAAGCCAAAAATACGTACGACAAAAAATGATACAAATTGATCCATGCCGAAGAGCTCTCCGTATACATTGTTTAGATAGCTCTCATCTATGAATGAGAGGGTGACTCAGATTTCTCTGCCAGATAGTGCTCAAGCATATCTTCTTCATCATCTGCCGAACAAAAGAGAGAAAATGGATTCTTTGTCAGACTTAGCGTACAAGGCTTATCAAATACATATTGCAAAAGAAATATCTGGCCATGGTCATCAAATCATCAACACATGAATATGGAGAGGGAGAATCACCTTCGAAATCATCATCATCAAAGTCAATATCTTCCTCATCTTCCACATCAGATCCTTCAGCAACCGCAACTGGACCTCTCTGTGAAAGAGAAAAAGGCCAATTTAATTATTCATCATTTATAAATTAAGCCAAGTTTTTAGAGGGAGTCTCCATGAGCTTTTCTTCTGCAATGCTATTGACTCCTGAGCATGGAGAATATTACGTTAAGGTATCCATAGATAAGAGGGGTTTATAGTCAGGTTAGGTAACATACCGCAGAACCTCTTCCACTTTCAAACCACTGTCTTCCTGAGAGCCTCTTTTCCTTAGGTGCAGTAAGTGCAGACTCGGGCATTAACCTGAAAATTCGTGCACATTTGTTGTCATAAAATTAAATATAATAACTATGGCACCGATGTTTTTGAACTTGATAGGCAATGAAACAAGAATTGGACATCAAATGAGAGGTTGAACACATGCTATACATAATAACTAGGGTAATACTAGGAAAGGATATCAAAAGCAAGGTTGAAATTTACAAGAACACAGATTCTTGAGTTCATACGTTTATCCTTCCCACATCCATAAATGTCATTTATCTATTACGCACAGCCACAAAGGACATTTGTCTAGGGAACGCATAAAATAAAGTATGCCTCTCATAAATGAAAACACCTGAGGTAGGAAAACGAATCCATGGTCCAAAAAAGAAAATGAAAATCTACCAAGAGGACTTACTTGGCTCGTTCTAGTGCCAACTCTGCCTCAAACCTTTCTCTCCATGCCAGAAAAGTTTCAACGGTAACTGGTTCTCCATGTGGAATAATAACCTGAAAAGGGGAGGGAAAGGGAGTGCAGGGAAAATTGGGAGCAGGGGGGAAGACAACAAAAGTTAGAAGCAGCTCCAAGAACAAAATTTAAGGCAAGCATACCCAACACAAACAACCAATGCAAAGGTCTGAATAAATGCCTGGTTGGTAATGAAGTATTGACAGACCATTGACAGGTATGATAAACTTAATGCAAAAAGAAAAAATGTAACATACAGAAAGGAAAAATATGACTTCCTTTCTTGATTATGCGTTAGTATACAAGCTTCATCTTAATGAATGGTGCAAGTATCACTCAGCTGGAATAAGGAGCAATATCGAGAAGGATAATTCTTTTACTAGAAAGAGAAGAAACTCAAGTACACAGGGAGTATAAAAGAGGACCCCCTAAAGAATTAGTCTGAGATTAAAAGATCTACAAAAGAAAGAATAGAAGCCCTGCCAATATCAATAGCAGATAACCCAAAACCACTACAAGTTCATTATGGCAAAAAGAGCTTCATTCCAAATTAAGCTTTTATCATGCTTTCCACAACTCCCTTGCAATAGAGCAATGGACAGATGATCAACAGATTTAACACTACATTTAAATGTTCAACACCAACTCACTAGGATAACATTGCTATTCATCATTTTTTTGGGAAAGAGGAGAGGGGGTGGGGGGGGGGGGGGGGGTTTGTGCGGTGTGCCTCATACAAAGAGATTGTGTCAGGTGATGTACAGGCAACATACCTGAGGTCATGTCAACTTATTGCCAGCCAGAAAGAAGGCCTTAATTTCTTTCCAGGGCTAGATCAAGTGATAACTCCAGCTCTGTTTGTGCTTCCTGTCATATAAATTGTTTACCACCAGTTCCAAGCCCAGAAATAGGAGGATTACAATAGGTTGATGGCCAGCGTAAAATTTAATCACTCAATATGGCTAAAGATGTACTTAAAGAATATAAAGGATGTGGGTAACCAACTAAGGAAACTTGGTGATAGAATAAGGAGGTTTAAGTAGCAATTAGATTAAAGAGAGAGAACTATAGAAGCCTACTTAGATGTAGAGGGCATGCTGCTTATGAAAATAAGTGTGAGGAGGGAAGCAAAAAAGGAGTCGCCAAATGTAAAGCTTATGATGAATTATATAGCTAGTTAACTAAGGACAGTCTGGAACTCCATGCTAATCAACTCGACAAAATCTTATCAAATTAATTAGGGACAACTCCATTAAATTTTTTTACCAACATAATAACCTTCTTAATAAGAATTCTGCTTAAGTTGTCATACTAAATACGAGAAAATAGGTGCAAACACAAAGCAATATAAGGAAATCAACAGGCATGATGCCACTCCATGCAAATCAATTCAACAGAGTCTTATCAAATTGATTGGGCAGCTTTATAACTCTTTTTCACCAAAACGATAATTTTCTTCATTAGAGTTTTGTTTAAGACCTTGAATTTGTTGGTGTTATCATTCAAGAAATAATTTTTGCTTAAGTTTCTCGACCTACAATAAATTATTTTTATATATATATATATCATAAGGGTCAAAAGGAGATTGCCCTAATGAAAAATTTGGAGAGGCCGCGAAAGATTAAGGTAAGAAAGATCACAATTAAATGAAAATAGGCAAAGCCCATGTACATAGGATGTGTACAATAGGTACAGCAACATCAAGCAGTGAAGTACAACTATGAAGCATCTCAAAAAAAAAAACAAATGACAACAAACCCAAAGCATTGATCCATTCAAACAAAATATTGAGGAATAAAAGCTTCAGATCAGAGACAGAATTTTCATATCCCTCAATCGTCCAGGACTCTTAGCTGTCTGCTCTCACCAATGCTCCAAATGATACAATGGTGGATTATTCTCCAAATTTCCACACTATGCCTCCTACCAAACTTGCTTGCCGGCTTGCTAAAAGCTCCGCAACACCCTTAGGCATAACTTACACTGAAAAGAGATAATACCATGTTCCAAAGCCCCCAAGAAACCTTTATGTTGTATTGGACGTTGGAGAACTACATTCTTTGTTTTAATAATATTGTAACTCATCAAAAAAAAAAAGTCCCCAAGAAACTAAGCAATGGAGGAGAAGGTGATCAGTAATCTCCCCATCCCCCTTACACATACAAAACCAGTCTAATGATTATTTGATGCTTCCCGAGGTTATCAACAGTAACAATTCTCCCCAAAGCTGCTATCCCAAATGAAGAAACAGACCTTAGAAGAAACTTTAGGCTTCCACATGCAACACCAAAAAAAAAAAGACAAATGGGGTGTAGAATGTAACATCTTATAATAGGATTTAACCTCAAAGACATACAGTGGAGAAGGATTCGTATCCAACTCAACCTGCCTTATCAACCCTAAATAAAGAAAATCCATGAAAGAGGCAACAAACTCAGTTCCCAGACATGAACCAGTCTAACAAAGTTTTATTTTTATTTTTATAAGTAACGAAAAATTTTATTAGAACCAGTCTAACAAAGCCTATATCCTAGTGGTAGTTGTCACCAACATTAGTCAAATGATCTGTCAGCACAGCATCCTGTTCTCTCGTGATATTGAATAGTTCCAGGAATCTATCTCGTAAAGGTGGTCTGTAACACCAAGAGTCATGTTAAAACTTAATAGAAGAGCCATTGCCTACCTTGAAACAGGTGAACTGGTGGAAACCCTCCCACCCATTTAATAAATTCCAAAGGCTAACCCCATACAGACCTTTGTGTTGCACCACCCTCCTCTAGAGAGCCCCTTTGTCAGTTGCATACCTCCAGATCCACTTCCCCAACAACGCCTGATTGAACAAGACTAAATTTCTAATACCCAAACTGTCATTTTGATGGGGCTAGCACACGCAGCTCCAACTAAACTTGAACTCATCAGTAATTCCACTCCATAAAAAATCCCACAGTAGCTTCCCTATATGACAATCAACCCCCATGGGAATGGGAAATAGGGATAAATATGCTGGGAGGTTAGATAAAGTGCTCTTTATTAGTGTCACTCGACCTCCAATGGAGAGAGAGATTCTTTTCCAGCCGTTGTTCCATTTTCTCAAGCAGTGAATTCCACACAGCCTTCTCTTTGAAAGTGGATCCTGCAGGTAGACCCAAATATGTCATCGGAAGTTTAGAAACTTATAACCCAAAATTCTTTTTGGCCTCCACCAAATTCTTTTTGGGCTTCCAATCAACTTTATGGTGTCTTCGACTTGAATTATAGAAATTCATTTAGTTGCCTTATCATTGGTTCTTGCTGACTTGCTGCAAAAGACCAAGCCCTCTAGCCTAGATGTCTCCTCTTGTTTCTAAGAAAGTAAAATGAGACTCCAAGGCTTTAACTTCTTAGTTTTCACTGATGCACAATTTATTTGTGTTGCCAATTGACATCTCAACATCCTCATTAAATTTATGGCAGTCTTATTGTCATGTTTCTTATGTAGTCCTTTGATTCTGTCAAGCAACCAAACCATTTTGCCCAATTTTCTAAAATATTCATTTTCAATACACACACACACACACATGCATGCATGCATATTACATATAGACACACTGTTGTACTAAAACCTATGCATATTGCCATAACGGCTTTGCCACCCACCCTATTATTCTCTCTTTTTAATGTATTTGATGGAGTAGTTTCTTCTTAATACAAATTTTTCTTACCTATCACAAAAAAAGTATTTGTTCTGCCTACAGGATTCTTTGATCCTATTATAGCCCTAATTTATTCATTATAACACCTCATCTTCAGCATAAGCCATTTCATTTCCCACTTTTAAACATATTTTTCTAATCCTGTCACTAGATAACTTGGAATGGGCTTCACCACACCGTTTTTTGCATCTGCCAGCACCTACCTTATTAAAAAATCAGGACATGTGTGCCACCTGAATATCTAAACTTAAAAGTCATAATATGTCTTCTTCTTTTTTAAGTAATGAGAATCATATTAATCATGAAGAAAAGCAAAAACTGCAAATACAAGGTGTTCATGATGGTGAACACAAGAAACAGCAACAAAAAACAACAAAGATATGAAAAGCAACTTAAGGAGCAATTCTAAGGGAAGTAAGAAACTCCAGAGTAGAAAAAAAGTCATAATATGCCTTAGAAGAATGAAAAATTCAACAAGTAACATCAGCAACCATCTTGATTACAAACAGATAATGCTTCTTCTTTTTTAATAGTTATAACAAATATATGAATTCACAATTTTTTTTTTAAATAGAAGAAAAATATTATTTAAAAAAAGGCTACTTCATGTCTAAATGACACGAAGAAGCCTAAATAATTACAATAGAAAGAATTATATAATATAATAATGACTATGAATAACTTGATGGGTTCATTATTTGTAAAGCCCCACGCTTGAGACCACTTGTATAAGGAGCTAATAAAGGTTGCTAACAACTAACTCCTCGTACTTTCCACATCTTCAAAAGTGTGCCAATTGCATTCTCTCCATATTGTCCACATCAAATTTATGATTTACAAATACAATATAACATTTCACAGTCAATGGGTTTGCAAGTTCTAGAGATCTGACAGGCATGTTGATAGAGATCAGTTGCGACAAATTTTTTATAATTTTATTGTTTCCTTTTCCTGGATGAACTATGATTTTTTGTTGATAATTAACAATACTTATTGATGTAAAAAGAATCCAAGTACATAGAAAGCATACAATGGGTACAAGAAAATCAACCTCTCAAAGTAAAAATATTAATCATGTTAGGTAATGAACTCAAGTAGTGAAGATAGGATTTTATGTTGTTGCATCAAATATTTTGCATCACATATTAATCATGCATCAGATTCTGCTTCTATATGCCTATGTTGCATCACATATTTTGCAAAGAAATGTTCTGAAACAGAGACTACACTTACATATCAGTATAGCAAACATATATCAAGTAAACAATAGATATTTACCTATCCAAAAAAAAAACAATAGATATAAGAAATAATTGAAACTATAGAACATCCATACATCATCTTTTGTCGCCTCTTCTGCTTCCGCATCCTCAGCATTTGTGTCTTCACCATATCGTTCAGAAAGCCACTCTTTAGCTGATGAAACTAGTGTGTAAACCATAGCCATACCAAGATTTTCAGATGCCTGTGGAATGCAATAACAAATCAAGATATGCTATATATTTTTTGTACAACTTTACATCACTTTTTGAGTATTTTAACCATCTTAGAGATTAAACATCATTAGTAGCTTGTTATATTCAGTAATTAAAAAGCCCTGTCAGTCTGTGTGAGAAAAGGGCACCACATCATTTCTTATTTTGCAGCTCTCAGGAGATATTTGACATGAAATCTAAGTTTGTTTAGGTTAATAGAGCGACTGACCGCCCATCAGACCATTTTCATTTTATGACATTTCTTAAACAAAACTGATATTTTCCACCTCAGGTGGCTGTTTTATGTTTTTTTTTCCATGTTTGGAGGTGGAGGGGAGGGGAGAGGGTGAATGGAATATTCAACTGCACTCCATTACTAGGAAATCGTATAACATAAAGAATGTAAACGAACTCAGTTGCACCAAAATTACCTCTTGTTCAAGATTTTCTTTCAAAATTCTAAGATCTTCTGTATGTATTCCTCGCAAACTGGAAAATGAAAACTACCATCACTAAAGAACATAACACATGGGTTCAGTTTGAAAAACCACATTCATACAGTAACCATTATTAGTAATCTAGCTGAAAAAGGCAATATTGATAACAGAGTGCTATTCATATAACAAATTTGTCTCATCTCAAATTTGTAACAGGGGGATAAGTTCTAAAAGAGACTCCTATCATTTAGATGAGCTCCCAAAAGCCCCAGTTAAAATTTGCACCATTTAGCAGATTGAATAATCAGCAAGTACATAAACAAGAAACATTTGGATCCATAACAAGTAAAGCCAGCATTCAAAAACAACAATCAAAAAGAATGATTGGTCATATTCAGTAGTTAAAATATTTTTTAGTGGCACATTACACACAAATCCCATGGGTCTTGAACCCACAAATGGAATTGTTAAAATACAACACCACACACGAACATTTTAACTGACCCCAATGCCCCAAACTACTTTTTAAGGCTATGAACCAGGGCTATATTGGTCAAGAACTTTGCTGAAGGCTCATTCCTTATTCAGCACATATGATGTTGAAAAGACCCAAAAACTCATTTTCGTTCTTACATTTTTCTATTAACAATTTCATAGTATAGGATACGCAGTTTTGATATTTCATCTATGCAATGGTGAATTCATATCATCTTTTCATTTATGCACTAGACAGGGGGAAAGACTATCAGATATATTGGCGAAGGAAAGCAAGCAGGGGAATGTAGTAGACAAGATGATATAATTGTAGATTCTGGTTGCATGGAAATGGGCAATCTGGTTAAATCAGCATTCAGATACATGGCTACTGGTACATAGTTAATTCTTTTTTACTAGTGGGGTAATTATAAAAAATGAAATGAAAACAGAGAAGCAACACAGTAGCATAAGCATTGTGAAAATTTATACATTACAGATTATAGATGCCAAGGTCAATATGAAGGATGGTTTACAACTTATTTACAGAACACAGACATGGCAGTAGGGACAGGCATATAACAGAGTAGAGGTGCAACCATATGATGCCACGTTTTTTTTTTTTTGAGAATATATATGATGCCACTTTAATTGTGCATTCACCAAATGAAGGTAGTTCTAAGAATGTTGATTTTTTGTGTTGTATGCTTGTATGCAGTAGAGGTGCATTCAATGAGTTCAGAGCAAAGCTAAGCCAATCAAAATTAAGGTCGAAGTTGAAAAGAGAAATTAACAAAACAAAAAAACAAAGGTGAAAAATTGAGTTATAGTTATTATAGAATAACTACTAAAGTTTATAAAAGTGGAGAATGGTAGACTGCTCATTAGTGCAGTGATATCTGCATGAAGAATATACCAACCTCTTTACATTTAAAAGCGGAGGTTCATCTGGATACTTCTCTGTGTGCGAGAAAATCAAAGCTAGCTCAACTGCAACAGAAGTTTCGGAAAAAGTTCCCAAAAGTGTATTTTTGTGGGTGTATTAGGACAAAGAAGCAATATATGCTTATCAATTATGAAAAAAGAAAAAAAGAAAAATAACAAGAATAACCTGGAGTGGACAAGTCATCTCCCTCATCATCCTGTTGAACATAAGCAACATAATACATGTAAGGAAATTTGTTTGCAATAGAAAAAATATTAAATTGAAGAAAGTTGGAAGTATCATTAGATTGTAATCTCACAAACACAACTCAAAAGAAAAGGGGTCTAAAGGGCAATTATCCTCCTCCCCCAGATTGTAACGATTCTGAAAACTATACCCAAGAATGTACATTTCAATTCCAAAAACTATATCCAATTGTAATTCATACAGTTTTAGACAAAAAAGTGGCACCCCCCCCCCCCCCAGAGAGAGAGAGAGAGAGAGAGGGTTATGGAAAGGAAAAAATTAGGCATACATCACATAAAATGAATTGATTGGTCTGTGGGGTTGAACACACGCATTTACATCCTACATAGAAATTGATTCTTAGGAAAGTTGACACAAAAGCCTCACCCTGCTTTGCATAATGTCACAAAATGCATCAGTGGTGGCTACAAACACGCATGCACGCACCTCATGGAAGTGACAAAATATTCGCATTTCAATTTCATGCATTTCTTGTTACTTCCCAAGTCTAAGAATTGTGGTTCAATGACAAACTTCTCGAATTTAATACACCCACTTGCTATTAATGTGGCATGAACACAAACTCAAGTCCAGCTTCACAAGTTAAACAACTTGGACAAAACTTTTCCTACCATAACCTAACTAACAAGTCCCCCCATCAAACAAACCCAAGCCTAAAACCTATGAAGCACAGACACGGACATGGGTACCACATGGCAATACAAGCAATTTCTAAAAAATTATAATATAACATGGCGGTAATAACACGGGTACAACACCCCAAATGAAATGTTTGTGCTTCCTAGCCTTAAACAATCTGTAACTTTAAAATTTAAAAAAAAAAATTAAAAAAAAAAGGGATGAGTATGTACCTGGGGGATTACTTTTATTTGGAAGCATCTGTTGGAAGTGTTTAAGCCACTCTCACTAGAGTGAATTTCTGCAACACAAAGCCATATTGCATGTCAAAATAGCAATACTTACAAATAAAAATTATGATTCAAATTCATTGGCATAAAAAAGGGGCATCACACAAATTACAAACCTTTGAAATCATCCATAAGTATGGCTTCCAAAGCCTCAATTTCCATCTCCTGCTCCTGAGCATAGTCTGTTCACATATTTTACACAAAACGAAAATTGTAAATTTAATGTGAACGCAATTGGGTTATCTACGAACTAAAAAAATTTATGGAATTTAGCAGATTTAAGATGTAACATGAAAACCCAGATCGGAAAAATAATATTTTGATTGATATTTGAGGAAAAAATAGAGTTATCTGACCCAAAAAAAAAAAGTGAAAGTGAGTAAGATTTATGCATACCCGTCATGGCTGTGATAGGCTTTTTGAGATTTTGAAAGCGGTTCTACAGCTTCTGTTCTGTGATTCTCCGGATGTAAAAATAAAAAATAAAATAAAATCAGAGTGACCTTACAAGTTAAAGAAGACGGCCATCCCAAACTCACTTCGGTTTTAAAAGGTGGGCTTTTTTGCTGTCTCGCTTGTTGTTCTTCCTCACTTCTTTGGGTCTTTTTTTTTTTTTTTTTTTTTTTTTGGAAATTCCGAAATTGTGTTTTTTTCTAAAAAAGACTAAAACTTTTTCTTTTTCCGTTTTAAATAGTTACAAATCTCTTCTCTTTATCCAAATCTCTCCTTTGCCCAAGTAATGCTAGAATTGTAACTTTTGTCACAATTTTCCCAAAGTTTATCCATATGATAAGTTATGAGTGATAGTCGTGAATTCATATGAACCTATCACATTTATTCCACCATTTACAACTTATCACACGAGTAAGATGTGATAAAATTTTTGTCAAAAGGTATAGTCCTAACATTTTCTCTTCATCCCTAGCTAGGACCTAGGGAGGTGCCATTAGACCAATTAAGTGATCAGTCCTTGTTTAGTTTAAGTTAAAGTGCAAATTACACCTTTTAAATTTGACTGAAATTTCCCCTTGTCTCTCAACCCCTAACTATTACTTAAGGAGGTACCATCAGACCAATTGAGTCATTAGCATTTATTTAGTTTAGGCTAAAGTGCAATTTACATATTTTAAATTTGACTGAAATTCATTTTAGACCTCTAATTTTACTTTTATTTAATTGAATCATTTAAGTTTCAGATTTATTCAATTCAAGTTTTCAGTCCATATCCATTAAAAATTTATGTTGATCAAATAAAAAAAAAGTTATGGTTTTTTTTCAACTCTTATTTTTATTAATTTTATAGATTTATTTCATGTGATCAATTTATTTTATTTTTTTCAAAAAATGTTTTTTTATTATTTAATTACATACTTAATGTCAATTTTAGCAAATATGACAATTACATACATTTAATTACATACTTAGATTACACACATTTAATTACATACTTAGTGACAATTTAAGTACATACTTAATCTTTGTTTCTCCAAGTTTTCAAAAAAAAAAAAATCTTTGTTTCTCAACAAAAAAAAAAATTATGACTTTTAAGACTCGATATTTGTTATATAATATATGATATATAATATTTTGGTTACAATAACTTTTTTTAGTAAAAAAAAATGTTAGAAACTCATGCGTAGAACTTACCTTTAAAAATCAGCTTTTTAATGACAATAACTAAATGATTAACTTTACAACTCTAGTAATAACTAAATGCATTTGATATAATCAAAGATTTTAATGTTTAATTTTTAATTTTTTTTGAATTGCAAATCTTATTTAGAAACAAAGAGTATATTAGGAAGCCACATGCTTTATCCTTAATTAATGGAAACAAAACAAGGAGGGCTAAATTTCCCGTAAACTTTTATTATATGTTATTTGATGTTTTATAATAATAATGAAATAATAATAAATATTATATAATTCGCAACATTAATTTAATGTATGAGATGTCGTGTGCTTTCACGTGGATTTTTGTTTGTGTATTTACTGTTTATATATGATAACTTACATGTTTTTTGTGATTTTTTTAAATATATCATTTTTTTTTTTTACACATGTGGTTATTATCTACTTCTTTTATCACTTTAAGTAGTATCTCTCGTTCACTTAAATCAAGACCCCTTTGTTTACTTCCATTAAAAAAAATTTAAAAAAAAGATCCCTTTGTTTACAAAACTTGCGGTCACAATCAAATTATAAAAGTTAGTCAAGATAATAAAGAATTAATTAATTAAAATTATTAGAGTGAAAAGTGAATATCAAAATGATTAGAGACGTCTATTAAAGCTCCTTTTCTTTTTGCCCATAATATGTATTTTTTTTAATTTTGGTAAACTCGTAATAACATGTACTGTTTTAGTGTTTTACATCAATAATGTTAGAACCGTAGAAAATGATGGTGGGACCCATATAATGCATGTGGGACAGGTGTAGAAATTTAAAAATATTTTATATACCAGTACGTTGCGTTCAAAATCATCTTCAAAAAAATCTTCACTTTTTTTTTTTTGGGTGAAGTACATGTCCCATGTTTTTTTTTTTTTTTTTTTTTTGGGTAAACAGGAGCTTTCATTAACAAACTAAAGAGCCTCTATAAAAGAGGATACGTACCGGTCTTACAAAGTGGCGTCAGCATCTAGCATAATAAGAAGATCCACCTCAGGAGGGGGCGGATAAAAATACCAAAATTCTGATCCAACAGAGCACCACGCCTAGCTAAATTGTCCTCACCCTTTTTTCATGGATTTTAGTTCACATGCGGCTTGGTTCCAAACTCATGCCACCTTACCTTAGTACAAGCGAACTCACCGTGTTGCTCTTCTCCAACAACCAACAACAATTATTGATCAATGGCCTTCAACCAACAAAAAAAAAAAAAAAAAAAAAAAACACAACAACATGTATTCAAATTTATATATATAGTTCATTTCACATAGTACAAATAATGCTGCATACAGTTGCAGCTTTATAAATTTTTTCTAAGGTGGTCACTAAAAAATTTAAATTATACGAAATCTAATAAAATGATAACATTAATATTTGCTACAACTGTGAGTCAAGTCGCTAAGGAGGGCAAAATTATTGCAACTACAAAGTCAAAAAATATATGATTGTTGTTATTATCAAAGAGAATTGACAACTACAATATTTTTCTTGATAGCATTTTTTACGGAAAAATTAAATTAGAAATTATTTTTATTGAATAGGTTGAACAAGCTACAAATTTGAATATTTAGCGATTTTTATCTTTTTGTTTTATAATAAGCTCTTTGTTGAATAATTTGATCACTTGATGTTGTTTGGTTTTGTCTTGTTTTTGTCTAGTTTATGTTTGTTGTTATTTGGGCTAATATTTATTATTGTTATATAAGTTTTTTCTTTTTAATTTTATAAAAGGGATTAAGGACTATTTTTGAGAGGTATAATTAATTTTAGAGTAATGCTACGTCTACAACATTACAATAATTCTTATGCAAAAAACTATTATTAGTGAGTAAAAAAATAATATCATTATTGGGCCCAAATCAGAATTAGTAATAGCTTACCACATTGGATTTGTTGTAAAAGGATTGTGAAAATGTTGTGAATGTAACATTATTTTTATTTTTATTGAACCCAACTTTTTGTAATTCTTAAGTCAGGGTGTTCAACATTTTTATTAGGGTGATCACAATAAGTTAGTTTAACATATAATAATTTTTTGGCAAGTATATATGCATTTTTTTTTTGCAAGTCAGGGTGATCACAAGACCACCCTGACTTGCGTGTGGAGCTATCAGTTGCTGTAGAATTATGGACAGTTAGACAAGGTTTATTAATTGCCTGGAACTTGGTTACAAATTTATAGACCTATAAATTGATTATGAAATTGTGATATGTTGGTTAACATCAAATGGGACTACAACTCTGGCTATGGCTCCATTCATTTGTGATTGCAGTGCCCTACGAAAGAGAGTATGAAACGCCCTACTATGTCACATTTTCCGTGAAGCTAATAGCATTGTAGATGGTTTGACCAAGAGAGGAGTAATGCAAAAAAAACAGCTTAGTGGAATATGTACAATGTCCTACTTTTGTAATTAATCATTATATATGAGATCTTTTGAGAAAAAAAACACTCCTAAAGGGTGTTCTTTAATATCCTTGAACGTTAGACTTTATTCAAGGATGACTAATGGACCAACTTTTGTAACTACTACTTAATTAAATAAAACATCTCTTCTTTCTACCAAAAAAAATTATACAAGATAGAAATTGTACTCTAATCTAATCTAAGTGTATATGTGTGTGAAGTTTTCTCCTGGAGACTTGAACTACAGTCTTTGCCCCTACACCCTACAAGCATTTATACTTGTGAGTAACCATCGCACAAAAGGTGTGCGATGGTTATACCACCCTTCTCAATAACTATGTTGGCCCAGATATGAATAGCAAAAGTATTTCATCTCGTTTACTCATCTTATTTCATTTTGCTTCAATAACTATGTTGGCCCAAATATGAATAGCAAAAGTATTTCATCTCGTTTACTCATCTTATTTCATTTTGCTTCATGTGGGTTGCATTCGTCTCGAATAGAGGACAAGTTTTACTTGAATCCACCTCAAGTGCATTGATCAATGACAATAGACTATAATAGTTAAATTTACTAACTTTAGTTTATATTTTTTGAATTTCAATTTGAATTGAGTAATAAAAGTCATATAAGAAAATAATAAAAATGAACGTCAAAGAGTCCAATAGCTAAAGAGAAGGAAGTCTCATACATTGTTATTGTTAATGTGCAAAAAAAAAAAAAAAAAAAAAAAACTTGTATCTCATGATAATAAGATTGTAATAATAGGAGAATTTTTGTATGTTGTATGTTACAAATATTTTTTTCCACTTTTATTGTACAATATGAACTATGAACCCTAGTTACTGTCACACAATACAAAATATGCAGTTATGCACACATAAAGATATATAACAGAAATAGTGGAGATAAAAATAAATAAATAAATAAATGTGTGAGTATATTACAATTTTGAAAAAAAAAAATCAAGATTAAAATAATGATTATATATGTTAAGGTTACGTTTGGATTGTGCGTCTCTCACATCCATGTTTTGCGGGTTTTTTTTTTAGCTTAGCACCTATTGTAATGTTCATAATACATGAATAGTGCAAATAGACAAATGAACAGTGACCCAGGCATGAACAGTAACTTTTTTATTATTATTATTTTTTATTGTTTTCAGTTTTCAGCAAAATAAATGGTATTCAAACGCATTTTAAGTAATTTATTTTATTATATTTCAATTAAGCAATATACTTGTTTTGTTTCAATATGTATAAGATTTGTTTTTCACTTTGTAGTTGTGTTTTCGAGTAAAATATTTAACAAGTTTGTAGGGGGATGAACTCAATTCCGGGCCGAGGCTCAGAGGGCGTGGAGGATCATACTTGAAAAATGGGCTAGGTCCATCTCAATGAGTAATAAAGGGAAACATACCCAGTCGATTCCTGTAGAATTCTAGATATGCCACCTGTGGGGAGTAAAAGGACCCAAGCAAGCATTTGGGTTTTTGGGCTCTAATAAGGAAGGCCGATCTGTTCTTGAACTAAGGATTTGTTGGTACTGCGAATCGGCCCATATGCCGAGGGTTCAAGAGTAAGTTTCTCCTCGGACGAACCCAAGAGAACTCAGAGCTTCACTATGAAGGTTAAGGCACAACTTTGGAAAGACTATTGGTTAAAAGGGGGAACCCCTGAATGTTGTAGAGATACTAGTTGTTAGGAAAATATCATGAGCAAAGGCTGCCTCCTTCACATTAAAGACTCTACCTGGCCGCATTAATGGGGAAGTGACTCCTGAACAGTAGAACTGAAACTTCTGGTTACTATTCAAAGGCACTAAGGGAAGAAATATCTAGGGGAGAGAGAATTTGAGCAACACGTGGATAAAGCATTAGGGAAAGAAGTATTTAAGGGGGCGTGAAGGCCAAAAGAAGGGGATCGATGGGTAACTGAGAAAAAAGATTAAGAGTTGTAATCTTTAAGAAAGAAAGAGAAATAATATTGAGGTAGTCCTCGGCTTGTGTCCAAGGAGGCCTATTTGCGATTATCATTTGTTATTTACAAGTGTTTGCACACCTTAACTTGTTATCCAGTTCTCAGCACCTCTAACCTAGGTTTCAAGCCCACACTCTACAAATTTCATTGTTTAAGGTTTATTGGGCCTGAGCCCATAATTGTCGTTGGGTCCAGCTACAATTGTGCACTTACACCACCAATATTGAAACTCTTATCCGAGGTCATAAACACAGGTGATCCTATAGGGGACAAGTGAAGGATCCCAGGGAACCAATCCCCTTCTTTAGCCAATATGCCACTCTTACCAGATTTGCCTCGAGAAACCCCTTAAAGGGATAAGGATTACAAAGATCATCACCTTTGCATTAATGAGAGGTTTTCTACCTAATTTCTTCAACATTAATTACATATAGGACAACTTGAACAGTACATACACCCCACCCCCCCTAAAGTCATGTTTCACGATGAAAAGGAGGAGGGTGGGGGGGAACCAATGGAAGATGAGACAAGTATCCCAAAAAAATCCAACTGGGAGCAGGTTAACTAGAGAGATAAGGGGTGAAAAAAAGGTCTATAAAAGAAGAGGAGGTTGCAACAGAAAGGGGATCAAGAAAAACAAAGAAGAAACTCTTGAATAGAGGGAAGTAGAGAGTCATGTTGTATTTTCCTTTTCTTGTTCACTCCCTACTCCTTGGGAAAACGATTTGTATATAATAAAACATCTCATCTTTATTCCTTCTGGCTTAATCAATTGTTTAAGCTTCCCATTGTGAAATTTCTACCTCATTTTAATGATAAATTAGTTGTGCAAGTCATTTGCTTAGACCATAAATTAGTTGTGAAATTTCTACCTTGTTTTAATGATAAATTAGTTGCGCAAGTCATTTGCTTAGACCATATATTAAATATCTGTTTGTGTTTGAGATTTTGACCCCCACAAAGTTAATGAAATATATTATTTTTCATATATTCCTTCATTCACCTAATTAACCAAAAAAAAAAAAAGATTAAAGATATATACTCACATATTAATTTTATTATAGTTTTTTTTAAAAAATCTAATATACATATATATATATATATATATATATATTATATGGCAACAAGATAAAATCATCCAAATTATAGAAAAATATTCATAGATAACAAAAATTCAAGATTATAATATCGAAATATGAACAAATTGATGTTTAACATAAATAGCAAAACATATAACTAAAAATATTGATTTTGATAATTTTGCCGTGTACAATGACATACGATAACATATAAACAATTAGACTATCAATAAAAGGATTTGAGCCAAGTAAAGTGGAATTTTTTTTTTTTGATAGTGTTTTAGAGGTTTAATCATATAAAAATGTATTTTTTTAATAGTATTTTTATTTTATAGGATAACATAATTTTGTTTTAATGTACATATATACAAATGCTATATAACACACTCGCGTGGGCGTGTGCGTGCGCGCACACACACACATATATTTTAAAGAAGATATACAATACACATATTTGATTGACCATGATGTAAACTAAAAATTGTATTTTTTTAAAATGTCATCAATCTAAAATCTAAATACATAGTGACCTTAACTTGCATGCGTTTTTACCCTATCCCCCCTCTCTCCCTCCCTCTTCCCTCTTTAAAATTCTACCTTTTTTTTAGAGAAACAATGTAAAGTTTTTACTTTTTACCTTAGTTTTTACTTAAGGTGTCATTAATTATACCACACACGATTGCTTTATTTTTATTAATAAGAAAAACAAGATAATGACACTAAATTCAATTATATTATACTAGTCACTTCTAATATATATATATATATATATTTTTTTTTTATGTGCGTGAAAAAGTTTAATATTTTATTTATTTTTAGTTTATATTTAAATATAAAATTTAATAATTATGATAATTATTAATAAAAATTTATTATAATTGTGTCTATGTATGAAATTATATATTCTACTATATGATTTTTTTTTTCTAAGCTATACCCAATAAACACTATTCTATGTGTGTACGTGCGCGCGCACACACACAAGCTTATCATTCTTTTATTAACTCAACAAGTATATATATAAACCAGTATTTCAAACTTATGACATATGTTTCATGATAATTGCTTTTTAGACTTTACCAGGTTAATTAATTAAAACCCACCACATAATAAGTTATAACTTATTTAATGAGTCATGTAATTGGTGTTTTTTTTTAGAAGAAAATTATGTAATTTATTTAAACACGGATAATATATATGAATATGAATAATTTTATCCATTGCAATGATAACACGTGACTAAAAATAGATTTGTCATCATGATGTGTTTAGTACAACTTTGAAATTGACCCAAGCTGTTATCTTTTATAAATCGCTAGGGTTGTGAATTGCTTAGTACTATAGATTAGAGATTCCTTCACACTCAGTTTGGCACAAACTTATTTATTTATTTATTATCCCTTATTTTCGCTTACATCACATTAAGATCTTTTCTTTTTGATAATCTCATCACATTAGTACTTAACAAACCGTATTCATAAAACTGTATATATCTAACACCCATTTTCCTTTTTCTATTGTAACTCACTCTCTCTCTCTCTCTCTCTCTGGGGGCAAAAAGATACCAGAAGGTACGTTGATCCAAACACCCAAAACTCACTCACTCTCTCTCTCTGTCCGCACAGTAAACAGCAGATGAGTGCTTCAAAAATCTCAGAAACAAATATCCAACTTAGTCTAAAAACAAAAGATCAGACACAAACCAAACACAAAAAATAACCTTAAAAACATGAAATCCACTTTTGTAAAATAACTGAAAAAAAAAAACAAGATCCTCTCATTTTGAAGCTATTTCCGTTCGCGTTTTTAGTTCTTCCTCTACTTCCAGTCAGATCCATTTTTCTCCTTAAACCCTTCAATCTAAGCCCCTCTACTTCTCTCTATTTCTCAGTGAGTTTTTCTATTTTTATATGTTGGATACTTTTTTTTTTTTTCGAGTTTATTTTGTGTTTGGCTTTCTGGGTTTTGTGTTGCATGCAATATTACATGTTTTCTGATATTTATTTTATCTGGGTTTTGCTTATTTTTGGTTTTTTAGGTATAAGGAGCACTGGTTTTTCATGAAACCGAGGATTTGGACTATAGCTATTTTCTTGGACTTGAAGATGGACTGCCAAGATTGAGTTTTGAGATCAAAGTTTCTTCCTTTTTTGTTGGTTCTGTTTTTTTGTTTTGGTTTTTGTTGTTGTTGTTGCTGTTTTGTTTCTGAGATGGGAAGTACTTCTGGTGAGGCTAAATCCAACGTCATCGATGCGTCGGTGGGCGGTTTGGTTTGGGTCCGACGCCGAAACGGGTCGTGGTGGCCGGGTCGGATAATGGGAATCGACGAGTTGTCAGAAGGCTCTTTGGTTTCACCAAGATCGGGGACTCCTGTCAAGCTGTTGGGCCGCGAGGACGCAAGCGTGTGAGTGTGTTTTACTTGCTTTCTATACTTGTTAGCCTTGGTTCTCAATTGGGTTTTTGATAAATTTGCATTTGCCTTGGTGTTTCTCTTTGTTTGTGTGGTTTTTAGATTTGAGCTTGTGGTAATGGTTTTGTTGGTACTCTGAGATAGGAAGTAAGAGGTCCTGGCTTGTTTGTTGTTTTTCTTTTTGAGTGTTTCAATGACCATTTGAGCTTAATTTTTCCACCTGGGGTTGGTTTGTTTGTTGTATGATTGAGAGTTTGAGAGTTTTGTTTGTTAAGAAGTGTTTTGTTTGAGCACTGTTGTTAATTGGGTTGTACTTGTGGTTGATGTAAATGTTGGGGGTATTGTTAGTAGTGTTTTTTGTGTTTTGTGATTTTGGTGCTTGATATAAAGGCAATGTGATTGGGGAGGCATTTTTATGAAAATTTTGTTTGTCTTATAGGGTTGAGGATGCAATCTTCTTAGATTTTTATATTGTTCCTAGTTTTCAGAAGCATGAGGTTTCTCTTGCCATTTCGGGTTAATAGGAAAGACTTTGAAACTCATACTACATAAGTAAAACCCCCCCTCCCTCCTCCCATGAGCTTAAGAAAGAAGAAAGGAAAAAAGAAGTCTTGATTGCTTGGTGTACGCCAAGGTTATAATACTGGTCACCAAACCTGAAGGATAACCCCCTTGAAATATACATTTTTGGATATCTTGGAAGCTGAATAAGTTTTGTACCATTCCAGATTTAAATAGTGTTTTTTTTTTTTTTTTGAAATTTTAAAAACTTACTCTCAATTAGGACCTCAACTTGTAGATTGGTGGCTAGGGATGGTGTGTTTGGGGTTGTTTTGTTTTGATTGGGTGAAGATGGTTTCAGCTAGATGTTACTAAGTGAGATAGTTTGGTTGCTAGCAGTTCCTTTGGATGAGTGTTGTGTGATGGTTGTGGTCTGTGGGTGGGGTGATTTGGGTTGGGTAAAGACTAACAAGCCATGGTGGCCATGTGGTTGTGCTATTGCTTTTTCTCTGTTTTTGGTTAGGTTGAGAAGATAAAAGTGAGGGATTTGGGAGTACTGAGTAGTGGTTGTTAGGTACTCAGGTTGTTTTCTACTTTTTCTAATACCAATAGATAGAAGCTGAGTGAGTTATTACTATCAATATTTTGAGACCCTAAAAATCCACCTTTGTATAGACGTTGTTATGGTTGCATCCTTGATCTTTTGAATAGATAGAAGCTATATTGTTTTATTGGATTTTTCTTTTGAATTGTATTTGCATGTCATGAACACATTTTCCAAAGCTGTTATATGTGCTAAGATTTTGTTTATAATGCTTATTTATTTGTACACTATGTATTCTTTGAGTTTGTCGAATCTTGGCATGGATAAAAGTGGGTGGTAGGAAGCACATTTTTTCCCATTTCACCCCATATATGGTTTATAGGAAGCCTTTGTACCTCGTCCACTTTATTGAAGAATTGATCTCTTCTTCCCCACCCCATCTTCTTATGTAATGATATTTATTGAGTTTCATCTTGAGGGCTTGTTCTGTTCGACCATGGGTGGGAGAATGGAGAAATCTATAAATTTTAAGATGAAAGACCTGATGTTTTAAGTGTCCCTTTGAACTTCTCATGAAAAAGAAAAGCTTTCAACCTGGTTCTTGAAATTCAGTCAGTATGAAGTTACTTTAATTGTATAGAAGATTGTGTGTTTCCTTTAACATTAGCAGTACACTAATAGTGGAGGAGAGCAATATTTTCAGTTGAAGTAATTTTTAATACTTTTGAATAGATATTTTTGGTCTTGAAGCTCTGACTTTTTCACTGATCATCATCATAGCCTTTTGTCAAGTGATTGTCTCTTCTGAAATTTTGTTGCAAAGAATTTAAACTCAGGCTGAACGCTTTACTTGCTTTGTCAAAGTTTTAGGGATCTAATTTGGTGGAGTAGGGGAACCTTTCTTACTGTTTATTTTGAGTTTTAGGTTCATAGCAGCAAAAAAGTAAAAAAAGAAAAGAAAAGAAGGTAATATACTTATATTGTTCTTAATTTGTAATGAGGACGTTCTATTTTATTGACATTGTTTCTTTGTATAAATCTTTTATGCCAATGCTCTACAATTGAGTAGCGCATTGATGACTCATTGTTTGCTTTCTTGGTATGAGTTAGTTTAGGCAATGTGAGGGGGTTCAGCCTATGAGGCAAATATTGGATTGATGTATTTATGAGGCTTAAGCTTGAGGCCTGAGGCTTGCTATATGTATGACTTGTGCTTTTGTATGTATGCAATTAGTTAGGCTGCAAAGAATGTTTAGATCCACTTTACCTAGGAGAAATATAGACCTTTATAGGTGTTTGTGGCCATTGGTTTGGGATGTAGTTACTTGTAGATTCTTTTGCAATGAAAAAAAAAGGTTTTCGTGAGAACCTAACTTCAGATCTTTCTTGGTTCCCTTACGAGGATTTCAATCAGGGTGCTGATATATTCTAGGTTTTGCTTATATTATTTTAATAAGTTAACATGTAATTTTCTCACAAGTATTTTGTACTTAATTCGTTTTTCAGTCTTTGAATCATCCACATGTATCGTGTGTGGTGTTTAGCTTTCTATTCCTTTATCTATATGGTGTAACTTTTTGACAAAATTCCGATTTGTTTATTGGTACAGGGATTGGTATAATCTTGAAAAATCAAAGAGGGTGAAGGCATTTCGTTGTGGGGAGTATGAAGAATGTATTGAAAAAGCAAAGGCTTCTGCAGCTAATTCCAATAAAAAAGCCGTTAAATATGCTCGAAGGGAAGATGCCATTCTCCATGCTCTTGAGATTGAGAGTGCCCGCCTTGGCAAGGATCGTTTGGACTTCTTTAGAAGAGAGAATTCGGGTGGTGACCATGGTAGCTCGGCTAAAGAGTCACCTAATATGTCCCACTCTGTTGAAGAAAATGGGGATGTGGGTGACAATGTGAGTGGTTCTGAAGACAATTCAAATTCAGCACCAGAATTATCTCAATCTGGTATATCTTTTGAAGAGCCAAATCATAATAGTTCTGCTAAGGTGCAATCTGTCCAGGGAAGAAGAAGAAAAACCCCAAATGACTCGGAGGATGACGGAACAGAAGGAGTTAAGCGTATGAGAGGACTTGAGGACCTAGGCATGGGTGTAGTGTCGAAAAGGAAGGCTGGGGGGGTGCTTGATACAGTTCAACAAGATAATGCTCCACTCTGTGATTCTAGCACTGGGAATTGCATATCTAATGGAAGTCCTGTCAATGGTAGCAAAGGTTATACGTCATCACTCAAAAGAAAGAGATCTCAAGTGGCGAATGTTCATGAATTCTTGAAAAAGAAAAACCGTCGCCGACCATTGACAAAGGTTTTGGAGAGTACAGCCATGGTGTCTGTTCCAGTTATTTGCGATCAACTTCCCAGTTCAAGTGGTTCACCTCGTCAGGGTATATCTGATGGCAGGGTTTCAGGATTAGAATCTAATGAGTCAAAGAAATCTATGATTATTAACAATAATTCGGACAGCACTGTAGTTTCATGTGAGAATGGAGCCCCTTTAAAGGCTTCTGAACAGGCTTGTGATGCTTCACATATCAATTACAAGGTAAAGGAGAATGAAATTTCTAGCATGAATGGGTTAGCTGAGAACGATTCTTCTGACAGGTTATTTGATGTGCCATTTGTTGGGGTCCTTGAGGAGGAAAAGCACGCTGCAGGTATGCTTGAGATAAAATGTGAGAATTTATTAACATTGAGTGTGCACAGCCTTTTCTTTGGCCATTTTCTTTCTTATGCAAATTTCATTTGAAATGGTGATAAATTTACTCATTTCTAGCACAATAGAACTTATTCTGTTAGGAAGGTATGCTGCATATATACATCCAAATTCTTTAGGACTACATAAGTTTTGTGTCTGTATTCATATTTGTTATTGTTTTAAGATTATACTGCTTATGCTAGGGACACTGAGTGAAAGAAATGGCATGCGTATAGCTCCTTAGCTCCTGTTTGGGTCACATTTCTTTCTTTCTTTCTTCTCTCTCTCTCTGTCTTAAAAAAAAAACTTAGGTGTATGCGAGGCAAACTCCAAAGCAAGGAAAAAAGAGGAAAACGTAAGCACATTTGAATTTTAAGCTATTCAACAAATCCACTAGCAATACATTTGGGGGTTCATAAAGGACTCTAATGGAATAGATAAATTATAAAGGAATGAAAATGAAAAGAAAGAGTAATCATTAGGTAATCCCACAGTATGGTGACATGGTGCTCCCTCTCACTTTTATGGTGGATCCCACTAATTAAATTCGTAGTGGGGCCTACCATGAATGTAAGAGGAAGAAACTCCGTGTCACCGTACTTTGGGAGTACCCTATAATTTTCCTAAAGGAATAGAGTTTTTGTTTTCTTTTTCCCATTCGCTCTCTAATGGAGTTCGGAGTTTATAAAAGAATGAGGGGAAAGAAAATAAAAGTAGACCTTTACTATTATTTCTATTATTTTTCATTTGTGTTTTAAGGAAATGGGAATAAAAATGCAATTTGTCCTCAATTAATGAGTGGAATGGGTTGTTTTGTTCACTTTTTGGAGGAAATGCATATGGGAGAATGAAATGATCTGGGCATTCCCTCCTGGCACTCCAGTCCTTGTCACAAAACTTTTAAAGAGGGCAATGTATGGAACATACCTTAAAAAATGCATTCCACCCATTCCTTTCCCCACTCCCAAACAAGTTGTAAAGAAAAAGATAGGAATAATTCATCTAGATGGTTGTGCACATTTGTTCACCAACCAAATGATCTGGACTTATGCCTGGATTTGGGGTTTTTTAGCCAAAAATGAGACAAACCAAGCTCGTTACTTTAGGTTCACAAAGGACAACGCATTTATACATATGGTATGGTTGTCTACATCCCTTTTTTGTTTTACTTTTAGGCTGATAAGCAAACACAATTTCTGTGATGAGCTTATAATTGTCATTGCGCGCACATGCCTTTTTCTTAAGTTTTGAGTTTACTTGCTGGTGTAACCCAAGCGTGAACTGGGAACTGCATAGGCACCTGTGTTTGAGAAATGACATGTTTTAGTTCTTGTGCACATCTAAATATGCATGAGTTTACTTGTAAAAGTAAAAAAAATATGCATGCATGTTTTCTTTTTTTGGGGGGATGTTGGTCTTGTGGAGGAAGAATTGGGTGACAATGTAATGCAAAATTTTTCTTCTGTGAGTCTCCTCTCTCCAAAGTTCTAGAGGGTTGGGAGCTGTAGATGTCTTGTTCATTAGTCCCCTCTGTCTGTTTTTAAATTTATGGAGTTGAGATGAAGAATGAGACTTTTGTTAGAAAGAAGGGCCTACTAACAAGGTTGATTTTGACTCTTGCCCCCATAAAGTCCTCTATAGATTTTGAGTTGAGAATTAATTGAAGGGATACTTCCTGGTTTGAAAAAAAGGTGGGCCAAACAAGATTGTTCCCTTCTAATTACCACCTTCTCACTCTGTGAGGGGGAAGCATCTATTGAGAGTGGGTTTATGGTGTTGAGAGATTTCCAGCTGACAGGAAGGAAGGCCAGAAGAACTACAGAATCACACCTGCTGGACTAAGGGAAGACCGAAGGGATTTGCCGGATAAAACCGAAAGATTAATGATGAAGAGAAGAATTTGGGGGAAAGCTTAGATGATGTTTTTATTGGAAATTTTTTTATTAGCCCTACTGTTCACAAAATTGAGAGGTTAGTGATGTTGCTCCTAAAAGAGAAGTTATGGTTTTTGACAGAGCGGGACTTCTGTTTCTAGCCACAAAGCTCCTGATACATCTGATTGGGCTATGTGGATGGCTGGATGCTTTTTATAAGTGCCATACCTGCATCTGTGCAAGTGAATTTGAATTGGACTCTTTAACATATAGCCCCTCAATTTCTTTTTTGAGCGTAACAGTTTATTTGCACCTTAATTTTCTTTATGCATGTATGTTATCCAGTAATGAGTTTTATGTGATTGGAGCTATAATATAAATATGAGTTTATTTACACTTTAATTTTCAAGTTTTACTTTCACTGGAAAAAAGTTACCTCAGAATTTCTTACAAGTCACTTTCCTGCAGACTGCTGTTTATATAATCTTGTATTTTATTTGTTCATTCAGCTGATGTGAATTAATGAAAAGTATGGAAAATTTTCCTTGTGCTGATAATGTATTCTATTCTGCCAGGTTTTTCTCCTATACCTGTGTCTTGTTCCTCTGGAAGGTCTCATGTTGGCGCATTGGGAAGGCAATCTAGTCAAAGTAGTCGAGCTGAAGCTGCATCTTTGAGAAATGAGGGACTTAATGAATCTGGTTCTACCAGTTTAGCCAATGTTGATGTTACTATAGAGAAAGACACTTCAAAGTGGCAGTTAAAAGGAAAGAGGAATTCAAGACATTTAGGTAAAAATAGAAAACAGGACTCCAGAAAATATGTGGACATGGATGATGGTATAGAGCACTCTGAGGGTTCAGATCAGAAAGTTGATTGCAATGGCATTGGTGGGTCCCCTGCTTCGTATAATTGTACCTTACGAGCAAAGTGCAAACCAGTTGCTGAAGGCCAGGTTGATGGGTTCCGGGACTGGAACAAGCATACTTCTCCGAGGGATTCTCATATGAGAGGGACAGTCACTGAGGGGAAGCTATCGCCTGATGGCTCCGTGACACCTCAAAGGTCACTTCCATTTCGTCAGTCCCGCTTTACAGTTCACTCCAGATATCAGATACCAGATTATCCTGTCAGAAATATTTGCACAGATGCTTCATTATATGATGTCAAACTTGAGGTGAAAGCCAACGGCTATCGTCCACAGCATGTCCCATTGGTTTCCCTCATGAGTAAGTTGAATGGTAAAGCCATTGTCGGTCACCCTCTCACAGTTGAGGTTTTGGATGATGGCCATTGTGTGGGTCTGTTGAGCAGCATGCAGTGCAATCTGGAAGTTGGTGAAATGCGTGCTACTGTTAAGCCAAATTTGGTAACTGGAAGAGTTCATACCAAGCATGTTGCATTGCAACAACGTTTTTCACCAACCAAATCATCAAAAGCAAAGAAATCTGGGTTATTGTCCAAAAAGATTCGGAAATTGTCATCATTGACTGGTCACAAGCAGTCCGAAGATGAGCGGAAACCAGTGGTAGATAAGCCCAAAGGTACTGTTGTATCCTGTATCCCACTAAAAGTAGTCTTCAGTAGAATAAATGAAGCAGTGAATGGATTGGCCCGGCCAACACACCGTGTATTAACATCTAGCAACCTGTGAATTTGGTTGGGGAGAAGCAGTTGCTGGATTCTGCCCCTAAATTTGGTTCTTTGCTATATTAGGTATTTTGATTCAGTTCAGCAGTCTAGTTCCTGCTTTATTTTAACTGTGCTCGGTTTTGCAGCACCATATATTCTGCCCCAAAGGTAGAATTCTTCTGTACAATTTCGTGCATTTCCTTGTTGTAGAACTGGTAGGAGTACGATAAATGGAGGCTTCTCTTGGCTTTTGTATATAATGTAACATTAGCTGAGGTGTAAAGATGGTGATCTGGTATTAGGTATTGGTGACCTGATATTAGTTATTTTAATTTATGAATTCAGGTTGATTCAAAGGCAATAACTTCATTCCCCAGTGTGTACTTGGGTGTTGGACATGATAAGGAACTTACTCTAATCCACTTTAAAATTTGTTTATAGCCTTTTTTTTTTCCCTTAAAGAATGGAGTTGGCATTGAAACCGTTCTAGCTGGTTTATTTGTTTATGATCTGAAGTGTGAATTATTTCTTGTAAAGGAAGTATCTTTTGTAGTTGCTGCTTTGTGTGTGTGCCTCTACTTGTGCAATTGGTGGTCATCATTTCGCAATTCTGCAATTGGTCTATATATAATGTTACTGTTTATGTCGTTTTAGTTGGGCAAGACTTGGAACATGGGTGGTACGTGTTGTAGTACACGTCTTTATGTCATCCCCACCAATATCTTTTTAAGCAAAGGCCAAAAATTATGACATGCAGATCTATAGATTGCTACCAATTCTGATGCTATTTTAACTTATACTTGGAGCACTAAAATGCATTGAAAAATACTGACCATACTTGCTATCCTTAGTCTGGTAAGACAATCATGTCGATTTGTTGCATCTTGGCACTTGGCCATGTGCAAGTCATGGTAACTATTATCATCCATTGATTATATTCATGTTTCACATGTAGACCCCATTTGTGCATGTCCTCTCTCAGCTGTAAATCATGAAGTTAGTGGGATCCATGGCTGTACGATATTAAATTAAATCAACTGACAAATATAGCTAAGGCCATAGTTGTTCGTTGGCAGTCCTCTTCAGTCTGTCAGTGTAAACAAGAAGTTATATAAGTAAGAACATCCAAACTTGACCATTGCCGACAGTCCTTCACACATGGATCCTGTTGGTGATTGTTGCTTACTGCCCTATTCTTGTCCTTCACACATGGATCCTGTTGGTGATTGTTGCTTACTGCCCTATTCTTGTCTTTACGATCGTAGGTTAAAGGTCTCATGTTACGTTTATGACATTTTTGCATTACTTTCATAATAAATCAAATCTTACACGACTAGTTATTATTGGTTCTAATTTAAACCAATTATAATTATTTTTTGACTTATCAGTAACAATTTGTAATAACTTGCCATTAAGAATTTTTTGTAAAAATATTATAAAGATAGCATTTTTCCTTTCAATTAAGTACAAGGCCTACAAAGTCCCACCTGTCGTCAAGATCAGGCTCAAGAGGGCCCACTTAAGATTAGGCCACTGCACCTGCCTAAATCAACACCAGCCTGGACCCACAAGCCCAGTACCAATCAGCTAAAGAAGCTTCAGCTGGGCCAACATCCAAGTCACTCTTCACGTTTCCGATTACTGTATGGATCAAGCCCATACATGAAAGGAAGTACACATCAAAAGAGGTAATTGAGAGATGTGGATTATAGGGTAAGAGAGTCGTTCTTTCGTAAGTCTTGGGCTTGTCCAATGTCTCTCTGATGGGCTTAGGGCACAAGAGGAACCATTGAGCACATCCAAAGTCACGCATTCTACATTAGACTTAAGGTAAATCAGCAACATTTACCATCTTTCTCCAACAAATGCTATATATGCATTTTCCTCTCATTCAACATGTTTTTTAGTGATACCAATAAATCTATAAAGGGGAGGAGGGCGCAAACATAAAGACCAACAGACTCGAAGTAACTTAGAGAGATTTATAAATTTGCATTTGCATTTAGAAATCACCATTCATTAAAAAATAAACCTGTAAGCACTTCTATAAGTTTATGAGTACGCCAAACAGAAAATAACCCTTTTCCCCTTCACTACGCTAACTATAAATGTCCCTTGTCCTAGAGCTAACATCATGATTTGTTTCAATCTTGCAAGCTTGCCATATTCCCTTGTTTTGTAGACTTTTGTGAAGTGTTGTGATTCACAAAGATGCATAAATAACCTTTTTCACCAACCATGTACACGAGAGTGGTGAATTCAACTCCCTGAACTAAATCAGGATCAATAAGGAAGGCCAACCAAGTGATGACGAGGGACGATTCGAAAAACAACCCTTGATACATACTTAGCTCGATCTATTTTGATGGATTTTAAGACTTGTAAACTAAATCATAAAATTTTGTTAGTTTCAAATTAAACTTTGAACTTTTTAAAACATATCAATTTGAATCATTAAACATAAATTAAAACTTCAAATCAAACCCAAAAGTCCAAGGTTAAAATCTGATTCGATTTTCAAAGTTAAGTCATTACTTAATCTTTCACAACCCTCAAATATTTAAGCGTTTTGTTCTTACCAAATACCCCAAATTATATAATGAAGGATCACGCTCCAAACTATAGGCTGTAGCATTACCACAACACCTTTCGGCATACCTAGTAAACCCTAAACAAAGAGAATATCACGTTCTCTAAGTGCAATGAATAAATAGATGATCAATGATTTCATCCATTTGTTTTACATACAAAACACTATTTATCGCAACCAATCTATGTTCCAAAAGTTATCAATAATTAAGATTTTCTCCTAAGTTGATGTCTAGAGGATGATTCCAAATTAAATTCTAAATTCTAATTAATTTAAATTTAAACTTTAAAATTTAAGCTTTTATAAATCAAACATGAGAGGTATATTAGTGTAGATCAAATCCTATATTTTAACTCATATCAATTTAAACATTTCAATTAAAACTCAAATAGTAAAACCTTTTGTTCAAAAAAAAGAAAAAAGAAAGTAAAACCTAAAAATTCTAAGATTTGATCTAAAATAATCAAATTATAAGATTTAATTTGAAATAATTTTGAATTTCACACATTTGGAATTATATTGCAAACATGATATTTTTGCTTGTTTTTACCAAAAAAAAAAAAAAAAAGTTTCTTATTACGACGAAACGGAACATGTGGTCGTTGCAAATTTCAATTCGCGCCGTAGAAAGTAAAGGACACAGGCGTAATATAAGAAAAACAAGCGTACCCCTCCGGTCCAAACAAAAAGAAAAACGAAAATTAGGGTTTCAATATAAATAGCAACATAAACCCAACCTCTCCCAAAACTCCCACCATCTTCTTCGCGAAGCAGATCAAAAACCCTAGCAGGTTCCTCCCTCTCTCTCTCTGTGTATTTTGTGTTTTGGTTTATTTGGGTTTTGGAAATTGAGTTTGGATCTGGTGCGGGTGAGGTGCAGGACAAGGATGGCAGCAGTACCAGGGCAGTTGATATGGGAGATAGTGAAGAAGAACAACTCGTTTCTGGTGAAGGAGTTTGGGAATGGAACCGCCAGCGTTCAGTTCAGCAAGGAGCCTAACAATCTCTTCAACCTCAACTCCTACAAGCACTCTGGTCTCTCTCTCTCTCTCTCTCTATTGTTCTGTTTGGTTCCTGAGAAAGTTGTGTGTTTGTTTGGGTTTTTGGAGGAAATGGATTGGGAACTGTGGGAAAATGTAGGGAAAGGGGTGTTTTTGATTTGGGAATTATGTTTGGTTTGTAGATTATTTGATTGTGAGGTTATGACAGGTTGATTTTTTTTTGTTGCATGGTTTCTGAGAGAGTTTAATTTTTGGACTAAAACTTGCAAACATGCCATAAGGCTTGATTGAGAGGGTTTTGAGGAAATGGGAGTAGAACAATGGGATATTTTATAGAGTTTTTGTTTTGTGGTAAAATGAAGGGGAAAAAGGTGTGTTTTTGATTTGTAGATTGTTTGATTGCGAGGGTTATGACACTATGATTTAATGTTGTTTTGTTTCTTTGAAAGTTGATGTTGTTCCGATGAAGCTTGGTAAATGAATGGAAGATTGGGTTCTAGATAATGTTGGAATTTTATTTTTTATTTTAGGTGTTCTTGCTGCTGTTATATAGTTTTGTTTGTGTTTTGAGGAAATGGGAAGAGAGCAGAGCGTTAAAGATTTGTTTTTAGAGGTTTTGTGGGAAAATGAAGGTGAAGTAGTGTTTTTGATTTGGGGTTTTGTTTGGTTTGGAGATTATTTGATTGTGAGGTAATGACTGTTTGATTTCTTGTTGTTTGGCTTTGAGGGGTTACATTGTCTGGTTTCTTGAGGAAATGGGAGGAGAACAGTGCATGTTTTAGGGTGGTCTGTGTGGAAATGAACAGAAATAAATGTTCTGATTTTGGAAATTTGTTTGGTTTGTCTTCGAGATAATTTGACACTGAAGGTTTAATTTTCTGTTGTTAGCTTTCTAATTTAGGTGCAGATAAAAGGAATAGAACAGTTTATTTTTTTGGTTATTGTGTTGTTTTGGTTATTTGGTCTCTGAGGGAATGGGAGTAAATTGTGCGTATTATAGTTGTTTTGTACGGTTTTCAAGGATTTGACCTAGGGAGATGCACAAAATCTTGGAATGAACCATTTATTTAAAGAAGTATTTAAGAATATGATTGTCTGAATAGAAGTTATTATGTTGGAGAAGATGACTAATATTGAATTTCATTTTCATGGTGGAGAATATAGAGGGAAAGAAAAGGAAACACATGGTTTGAGGAAGTGGGTTTGTTAGATCAAATTATAATGGATTTATTGTGACATAGAATAGAGGTGAAAAGTATTGGTAAATGATGTTTTAATCTACATCTTTCGAGTTTACATTTCTGCTGGCTATATTCTGGATAACAAACCCTTCTTTAACATTTTGATGTTTACTTTGATTTTTTTATTAGAAAATGTGCGAGCGCTTATAATTCTATTAGTTAGAAAACCTCAATGATACTGCAATCGGCTGGGGACTATACCACATGAAGTGGCAGTCATTGGTTTGACTCTTCTCTTCCCCCTTTCTTTGTGGCTGAAACTCACTCATCAATATATACATATATTTCATTTTATTAAATATGTTGTTGCAATGTGTTTTGGGAAACTGTGGACTTGTTTGGTGTCTGTTATCTGAGAATAATTGTCTTCCTGGAGTTCAAAAAAGAACAAAATCTTTTTCCTTTCTGGTGTGGAACCAAAGAACCCTATGTTTTGCCTATAGACGCCTAAAGTGTTATTTTTAAGTTATGTTATTGAAAAATGCTATTAGATATCTGAGCCTTTTCTCTTTATTTTAGTTTTGCTGTTTTGTTTTGCAATTCTTTAGGGAATTCATGAAATTGTCTTCTCTTGTGTTTCTTAGCAGGACTTAAGCCATCCATATTTTTGGGTTTGGAGTAATTTTGGGTTATTATTTGTAGTATGAAATTTATTTTTTGATTTTTATGTGCAGGTTTGGCAAACAAGAAAACAGTGACCATCCAACCTGTGGGCAAAGATCAATCTGTGTTGCTTGCTACAACCAAGACCAAGAAACAGAACAAGCCAGCAGCTTTGCTTCACAAGTCTGTCATGAAAAAGGAGTTCCGCAGGATGGCAAATGCAGTGGCAAACCAGGTAATTTTACAAGTTAGGGCCTGTCATTTATGGGAATGTTCACATTTTATCACTTAAGAAATATGTTTGGCCATAATATGTAATTTGCATCATTCCTGTTAGATTATTCAATGTCCCCAAAGGTTTCAAAATATTATTTTTTCTGCAGTGATGAGCCTCTAACATGTAAGAAGACCGTACTTTATGGCTTTTTCAATGAAATACTCTTGTTACGCTTGGCTTCTGAGCTTCAACTGTACATACCATATTTTATTGAGCTGTATATTTTTTTGTTGGATGAACAAATTGAACGGTATCTTGTCTATAGTATAATATTAGTTGATGTAGGTAGGCTGCTATTGGTTGTCGAGTTCCTTATGGTATTATTAAGAAATTTGGTGAGCTTTAATTTATACTATACTCTGATTGTCCTTTTTTGAAACACCTAAGAGCTTTGTAATGTGTTGGTGCCTCCTGGTGTTTTCAATGGAGACATCTAGGATTCAAACACACCCCCCCCCCCCCCCCCCCCAAATTTATAACTTTGAATTATCAAGAGCGTTGTCTTTTTTAGCATTTATCTATGCTGTAAAGTTTCATGCTAGATTATGCTCTTAAAATCACTGTTTAACCCATTGCAGGTGGGAGATAATTACTACAGGCCAGATCTTAAGAAGGCTGCCCTTGCTAGGTTGAGTGCTGTGCACAGAAGCCTCAAAGTTACAAAATCTGGTGCCAAGAAGAGGAATAGGCAGGCTGTGAGGACTCCTGGTAGGAAGTGAGTCAGAGGGTTTGATAAATTGTATTGTGCTGCCCATCTTGTAGTTTTCATTATCGGTAGCATTTGGGTACCTGGATTTTTGTTTCGATTGCCATTTTGCGTTGACTTCTGTTTCTTGGGATGCCATTTTTTTTCTTAATTTCCAAAGAGATGTAGTTTGGCTTTTTACTTAATTATTTTGAATTACTATATGGTTATTGGGTAGTTGAGTTTTGAACTCAATCTTGTCCAAGTTATCACAAAACTGCCCCTAGAAATGTGTTTTTACTCATTTTGCGGAATGGTGAAATGAAAAAAAAGAAACAAATTATTCCTTCTTTTTGTTTTTACTTTTTAGGCTTGGGCACGGGCACTTGATGAATTCAAAAGCGTATGATAATTCTTGGAAATTTTAGTCTCTACTATGGATGATTGCATAAATAGATATAAAAATTAAAAATCTGAGAAAAAGGTGAAAGTTGAATGCAGTGGTTATTGTATATTTTCTCTGGTTTGACATGGCCTCTCAAGCCCATGGGTTTATGCCAAATTAAGCCGTGTTCAATGGTAGCCCAATTATGTTGATTTTAGATGGCGTACGAGTCTTCTAACTCTTTGAGATAATCTAAGAGGAGGTTGTGGAGAACTTTACTACCCCAATAACCATCAAATCGTTATTAGAGTTACAAAAGTTATGTTAAATAATCTCTCAAATGACACATGTTAAATAAAATGATAAAACAGAGAATGGTTAGTGAAAAAAAAAACAATAAAGTTATATGGTAGAAGAAGATTTGGTATGAATTAAGATATAATTTAAAGCAAATCATAGAACTTTTTCCTTGCATTTTAATCGGAACAATTTTTTTTCCTGGGAAAATCTTTTTGTTTAAATGATGTGAATATAAACTTCAATTCACACCTCCCTCACTATTTTCCTACAAAAAAAAGTACAATAATGTATATAAAATAAGAAACTATGTTAATAATCCATAATTTGTTAAAATGTCAAGTTGTATTTCGTATATATCATTTTTACATAATCTTATTACTAATATTATTTTTATTGGGTACCAATCTACGTTATTATCTTAACGATTATAAAGATAGTTGTGCAGCATTTTCAGTTAGATTAATTATTTAGGAAATTAGACATCTTTTCAGCATGTTGTTATCGCTAAAAATACTATCAAACTTCGTCATACTATTTGGGCCCTATTGGGTTACCCTTACCCCTATCTTAATCTGTTAAATCCTACCTAACTTTATCATACCAACGGGACCCAAATGAGCTACGAATTATAATCTGCTTTAAAGTTTGACATACATGCTTCCATCTTAACAAGAAAATGTATAGAAAGTGAAAGAGAATATATGAACGACAGTTAATTTCTCAATCAAATTATTATAAAGTATAGTTCTTTATATACCTTCTCTTTTATTGGTTAGACTACTTCAAAAAAATTCTAGACTTTTTCTTTTGATGAACAAAAAAATTCTAGACTTAACGAGCAAGTATGGAACCTAAAAAAACATTGGGTGAAGATTATTCTGCTGTCTTATAAAAGGGACAAAGTTTATGACCAAGAAAAAAAAGTCTTTGTTGAATACTTCATTAATTCCCCTTTACACCAGAATATTTTTTACTGCACTAGTCTTAAAAACTAATATTGGCTTTAGCAAAATACAAATATATTTTTTTCCCCATTGACTATCATTGTAATTGAAATAAAATGACGGATTGTTAAAATTTATGAACCTGCATATGCGTATATAAAAAGAATCTTGCTACGGAATATTGAAAAGTCAAGTCAACGTGTTTGTAGCGCACACGCCTTAGAATACTCATGTTTCTTCCTTGTTTTAATCATCTGCTATATATTTGTGCAATGTCTTCCTAAAACTACATTCATAGTTTTTGGGCTGCAAATTGAGCAGCAGTCAAAGAAGCTCCAAAAGCATGTCGGTAAAGAAGAGTTTGTCTCTAAACAGCGTTGAAGGCGCAAAGGGCGATGCTGCAAAGCGTGGACGCTATGATCGCTGCTTCTCTTTCATGGAGGTTTCAGTAGAACCAGGAAAGACACTTACGGAGATGGACTCCTTCAAGTTGAAGGCTGAGATCAAGAGGTGGGCTAAGGCTGTCGTGGCGTATGCCCGGCAGGTTAGTGATAAATTTGGAAGCTCACGTAGCAGCAGTTGAAGGATATATGTCATGGCTTATATGTTTCCATCATCATGAAGATCAAGGATTACTTCTGGATTCTTGGTTGAAGGCTTTATGTTGTGCTTAAGACAGGTTAAATTAATATTTGGTGCCCAATATTTACTCTATTTCAAATGGTCCTTATAATACATACAAAAATGTTTTGAAAGGATATGAATTGTCATATAATGGATGGAAAATCATCGAGGTGATCTCGGTTTCATGAAAAAAAATATTTGCTAGATCAGTATTTTCCATCCATCAAATGATGATAAAATCTTTGAAAAAAAAAAAAAAAGATTCTAAGGATGATTTTGAAACAAAAGTTAAAGGTGAGTATCAAGTATGTAATTTAACCTTGAAGAAATGATGGGTTGGTTGATTGTTTACAATGGGGGGTGGAAGTGACAATGATTTGCAACAAAAACTTGGAGGATCTTTTGGGCTATTTCAGGTCAAGCAAGACAAGTTAAATAATGTGGTAGCAATTCAAAGCTTTGCTTGCAACAGCTTGCGTCTGTGGTGAAGACTCCAAAGGAGATGAAGCCTGAAGGAGCTCTAATCTTAAGAAATGAATATGATAATTATTCAATAAAAATTTGATTTTTTTTGCCTTGCTTCTGTCTTTTTGTGTTTGAATTATGTAATTGCAAAATCATGGATTATTAATGGTCATAGAGCTTTAGTTGAATGCTTCAACAAAGCCTATAATTCAAAAAGTTATTTAATCAGCTTTTGGTTATTCTACTTTCAGAACTGTTTGAAATGCAATGGTTGTTTGATGATGAAGAGTTGAATCTTGCAGTGTAATAAATATATAACATATCTTGTCACTGGTTTGTGAGAAATTATACAGTCCTCTCGTGGACTACGTCACTTGCCCGAATGACTCCCATTTGTTTAAAATTGTTGAGTCAGTAATCAGTTTCTGTTTAAATTTTTTTTCTATCTCAGCAATTTTAAACAGTTGAGAGTCTTATAGTAGAATGGTAGACCACGTTACTTGTCCATCACGAGGACCTTATAATTTTTCATTGTTTGGATGGAACGTGACTTGCATGTGATGGCTTTTTGCATCCAATTTCTTTGATAGAAGAAGAATTATTTGGAAAAAAAAAAGAAAGCAAAGATTTTTTTTTCTTGAAAATAGCAGTAGTTTTCAATTCACAGGTAAGCTTAACAAATTGACAAACCTAGGGAGTGATAAAATCTTTTGAATTGAACCCTTAAAAAAAAGTATTTTAATTGACATTTCATATATCAATACGTCATAAGAACAGAAATAAATAGACATGTCAACAGTAGTGGAATTCAAGCTTTTCTAACAGAAATGTTCAATATTCAAATCTCTATTTTATTGTAATTATTAAATTATAAGAAATACTATTTTTTTATATAAGTAAAACCTATATAAATGTTTTTATGTTATTGAAAACCACATTTTATTTTTCAAGTTTCAAATTTTAGTTGCTCCTTCTTTTTTATTAATAGCGAAGTTGAACCCTATCTTTTTGTCTTAATATATGAAGGGTGCTAGTATACGTTTGGAAGTTTCTCTTATTGTTAAATGTTTAATTTCAAGTTAAAAAAAATTAAAAGATAATTTCAATTTTTTTAGAAACCAAAATATTAAATTTAGTATAATTATATAGAAAGACAAACAGATACATTATTTTAGTATACAATATTATTACTTATTTATTTATTTTTGAGAAGGTATTGTGTATTACTTTTGTGGGGAGTAAAAGGACTCCAATGGGTATATGGGCCTATGGGCTATGGCAACGAAGACTGACCTGCTCTTGAGTTAAAAATTTGTTAGTACTGCGGATCGGCCCATACGCCGAGGGTCCGAGGACTCATCCGAGGGTGATTTTCTCCTCGGACAGATATAGGAGAACTTGAGACTTCGTTATAAAGGTCAAGACACAACTCTGTGAAGACTAGTGGTTAAAAGGGGTGAATCCTTGAATGTCCTAGAGGTACCGATATTTGAGAAACACCAAGGGCAAAGGCTGTCACCTCCACAATAAAGACTCTGCACCTTCCTCCCTGGACGCATTAATGGGGAAGTGACCCCTGAACAGTGGAGCGGAAACTTCTGGTCACTATTCAAAGGTACTAAGAAAAGAAATATCTAGGGGGAGGGAGTTGGAGCAACACGTGACAAAGGATTAGAAAGAGAAGTATTTAAGGGGGGTACCTAGAGCAGAGGAGAGGAGGATCTTTTGTAATAAAAAAAAAAAAGGAGAAATAATAGAAAAAGAGCTCTCGGCTTACGTCCGAGGAGGTTTATTTGCAATAGTTGTTTGTTGTTTACAAGTGCTTGTAGTTCTTATCTTGCTATCAAATCCTCAATACTTCTAACCTGGGTTTCAAGCCCACGCTCTACAAATATCTATTGTTTAAGGCTCATTGGGCCTGAGCCCGTAGCTGTTCTTGGGTCCAAATATCTATTGTTTAAGGCTCATTGGGCCTGAGCCCGTAGCTGTTCTTGGGTCCAGGTACAATTGTGCACTTACAACTTTGTCTTTCATATATTAACAAATTAAGCAGGGAAAAAAATTAGGCACTTTAAAGAACAAACAATTCATGCATTTGGTTTGTGTTATAAACAAATTATATACTTGATTTTGTATTGTGTATTACTTTGTCTTTCATATATTAGCAAATTAAGCAGGAAAACCAAAATTAGGCACTTTAAAGAACAAACGATTCATGCATTTCCTTTGTGTTATAAACAAACTATATATTTGATTTTGTACCACAAGTACAAGTGTGCAACCCCAATCTAGTTTTATATAGCAGTAAATGTCAACGACTCAGCCGAATTGCATATAAATAATTCGAGCCTATTGAAGTTACAAAAGAGCTACCTATAGTACTTGGTTTATGCTTTGACAATTTGGCATCCTTGTGTACTTTGCTTGACTAATTAAAAAATAACTCTCTCATATATATATATATATATATATATATTATATATATATATATAGGCCAAAATGGGCAAATGTCCTTTTCGTGCAAAAAAAAAAAAAAAAAAAAACAGCATTATGCTTTATTTTCCAATTGATTAGGAAAGTGCCCCTCTTTTGAAATTCGATTTTCTCAAAATCGAGTTAAACTCTATAGCGACGTTTTAAGGAGCTTATTGCAACGTTTTAAAGAGCTTATAGCGACGTTTTGTAACTCGAGCTTCATGAAATTGAGTTATAGGTAAAAAAAAAAAAAAAAAACTTGCATGGAACTCGAGTTACAAGCACTTGATTTAGGTTGAACTTATTTATATATTCTTTTATTGATCATGACTAAAATGTGGGATATATATATACACCCAATCATACCAAATTTGTTCTTTTTATTGTGTTTGGTATAACAAACCCTACCTTAACAACTTTGTCAAGGTTTAGGCAACCAAGGTGTGCTATGGCGAATGAGGCAATTACTTAAGGCTCCTAAATTTTAACTAATATGGTTTTTTTTTTTTCATTATAATAGTATTAGTTAAACTCAAATATTAGCCAATGAATAAAATAATATTTTTTTATCAAATGAAAAACTAGAAAAAAGAAAGAAAAATGCTACATCCACAACATTTTTCAATACAAATTTTAAATGTCAAGTTGTTACTAGCTGTTATTAGTGAGCAAAAAAAGAAATTTTAATGGTGGATTCAAATTAGAATTCATAACAATTTAACACCTAAGATTTGTTGTGAAAATATTGTGAATAAAACACTTATATATATATATATATAAGCAATATACATAAAATTTCACAACATTTTTCACAACAATTGAGTCGACAAATTTTTACTAGTTCTCATCTAGGTCAACCACTAATATAACATTGTTACTTAATACTATCAATCTACCACATTAACATGTGTGAAAAGTTTTGTCAATTTTTTTGTGTTTATAGACTTTCTCAACATTTTTTTTTCTATGCGGTTAAATAGTAATTTTGCATATAAAACAAGAAAATATAATCTTTATAGTAGCATTGGAATATATAAAAAAATCATTTAAATATATAAAATGTCTCAATTTAGTTTTCGTTTAAGGCCTCTAAATGCACCAAACTGCCCTGGTCTCTATAACCTTGATTAGAAAATGTTTAAAATTAGGATTTCAATACACTTAATTAGTAAAATCTTTATATCACTTAATATAAAAAATGTAGAACCAAATCTTGTCTACATAGAAAAGAAATTTACCAGTGTCTTGAAATAATGATAATATATATATTGTAAGGACCCAAATTGACCCACTGTCCCAAGATGTTAGGATGATGGCCCAACAAGGCCAAAATAATAAATTTGTTAGAGAGTGGGCCAGAAATTGAACGTTCAAGGAGTCAAATATGAATCATAGCGGGCTAGTTGGTGTGAGAACGAGTAAGATAAATAGTTTAAGAAGAAAAAATACTCTTCGGTCAGGTCCGAGGATGACATGTTTTTATATATTTCTTTTGGACTTATACAAATATTCAAGTTCTTAGTTACACATTGTTTTTTCTCTCTTAATCTCAAATGCCACTTCCTGTAATGGAATTCTCCCTTTTTATACTCCCTTCTCCCATTTCATCTCAGCCCTCCACGTGTAGATCAGATTGCTAATAACCCTGATACTTGTCCCATTAGCACCTTCTTGAAGTCTCTGTAGGTAATTGTAAGGCTGAAAGTTACTGTTTAGGTATCATTTCCACATTAATAACACCAAGGGATTAGATGCAGAGCATTCAATGCGGTGGTAGCAGCTTTCTTCCTAGATATTTCTCAACTCTCTGGTGACTCACCTTTCATTGAAGTTTATCCTCCTAAGCACGGTTGCCCACTGCCCAGTGTCTGATGGGTGATTGGACTTTCGGCTTCTGCTTTGATTGACCAAGGAGGGATTGCTCCTCAGATAACGTCACATGTTCATTATGATCAGTTCTCTTCCTCGGTCAAGTAATCTGCTTGCCCGCCCTACTGCGTGTTTGTCTTCGAGCTTTATGACATCCTCGGGCGTGGCCCATGGCCCAATACCCTTATTTGGGCCCTTTATCCCTACATACATATATATATATATATATATATATATAAAGAAACCATTATATATTTTAAATATTTATGGTTTTAAAAAAAGTGTAAATTAATACGTGTATAATTTAAACATCTTCTAAAAATTTTAATTGTACTCATACATATACACATGGTTACACACTAGTGAGTAATAATTATGAAGCAATACTCCATAAATTCAAATCCTCTTTGTCTAAAAAAAAAAAAGGAGAGTTGTGTGTATGGGTTGAACTTATTTATATATTTAGTTTTAGGGGTAATTATACTAAACCCATTTGTGATTTGGCCCGAAATCACTTTGCCTACCTGTGGTTTAAAAAGTGTCACTTTACCCACTTGAGGTATGTTCCGTTTGTTTTTTGTAACCCAACTTTGTTAAAATTAAGGGTAAATAGGTATTTTTGCTCAAATTTTATGTCTCTCTCATCCCAAAACAAAAAATAACACAAAAATGCAAGAGGTAGAAGATCAAAAAGTGGTATTTGTCTCTCTCCATTCACACAAATCTTGAACATGAAGAACATACCAAAAAAAAAAAAAACCCAGATCAACCTACACAAGATCATTGACTTAATGACTCAGATTGTCCAGTTTCTAAGCAAGAATAATGCACCTTTCACTGTTAACACTTACCCTTTCCTATGGTAATGACAATTTCCCAATTGACTATGCCTTCTTTGATGGAGTAAGCCAACCCGTCGTTGATATTAATGGGATCCAATACACCAATGTGTTTGATGCTAACTTTGAAACCTTGGTTTCTGCTTTGAAAGTTGTTGGAATTTCCAACATGACCATTATTGTAGGGGAGGTTGGGTGGCCTACAGATGGGGACAAGAATGCTATTATGCTAATGTAGGTAACAGTTATAGATTTTACAAGGGGCTTATAGAAAAACTTGCAGGCAATATAGGTGCTCCACTACACCCTGGGTATATAGAAGTTACTTGTTTGGTGTTATAGATGAGGATGCAAAGAGCGTTGCTCCAGGAAATTTTGAACGTCATTGGGGAATTTGTAGGCATGATGGGTAGCCAAAATATGTGATAGGTGTTTTTAGTTAGAGTCAAAATAAATTTCTTGTGCTTGCACAGGATATGAAATATCTTCCCAACAAATGGTGTGTGTTCAATCGAAATGCCAAAGATCTGAGCAAACTAGCAAACAACATAAATTTGCTTGCACCTTCGCAGATTGCACCACACTTGGATATGGTTCCTCTTGTAATAATTTGGATGCCAATGGGAATGCCTCATATGCATTTAATATGTATTTCCAGATACAAAATCAGGATACAATGGCTTGTAATTTTCAAGGGTTGGCCAAAGTGACAATTTTTTTGGGTATGTTCTTTATGATTTGAGTTTTATTTTTTTGGGTACGTTCTTCTTGTTCTTCATGTTAAAAATTTGTGTGAATGGAGAGAGAGATAAATACCACTTTTTGATATTGTTTCTCTTGCATTTTTGTGCTATTTTTTGTTTTGGGAGGAGAGAGACATAAATTTTGAACAAAAATACATATTTACCCCTGATTTCAACAGAGGTAAGTTATGGAAAACAAATGGAACATACTTCAGGTGGATAAAGTGATACTTTTTAAATCACGAATAGACAAAGTGATTTTGGGCCAAATCACAGGTGAATTTAGTGTAATTACTCTTATAAAATGAAGAACAAAGTGTGATAATTCTTTTATATTGTTAGGTAAAACACAACCTCACGAAACGTGTCAAATGTCATAATCTAGGGGGGGATCAGTTCCAATGATATGCTATCTTGATTTGTCTAATATTTTAGTATTTATTTGATAGTTAGTTAGACTTAATAAACTCATCAATCAATGGCTTGGTAAGCAAGGTGGCTTTTTGCTTTGCCAAAGAAACTTCTAAAAATCCAACCGTGCATGCACGTTAATAATAACCTCTTTCTTTTTTTCTCAAAAAATTCCTATGTATACTATGATCTTACTCATTTTTGTCCACAACATTTTTCATAATAAATCTTAAGTGTTAGGTTGTTACTAGCTGTTATTAGTGGGCAACAAAGTAATTTAAATAATGAGTTCAAATTAGAATTAGTAACAACTTAACATCTAAGATTTGTTGTAAAAATGTTGTGAATAAAAAACTTTTATAAAATATATATATATATATATATATATATATATATAAAATTTCATAATAATTTCACAACAATTAAGTTAATAAACTTTTACTAGTTCTTGTCTAGGTCAACCACTAATTTCACATTTTTGCTTACTACAATCAATCTGCCATATTAACAGGTGTGGAAAGTTTTGTCAATTTTTTTGTGTTTATACACTTTCTCAAAAAAAAAAAAAAAATCTATGTGATTAATAAATAATTTTGCATCTAAAACAAGATAACAGAGTTTAAATAATATTAAATTTTTTTATTTAAAAAATTCTTTTAAATATATAAAACGTCTTAATTCAGTTTTTATCTAAGACACCAAATGCACCAGGCGGCTTTGATTTCAATAACCTTGATTAGAAAATGTTTTAAATTATGGATTTCAATAAACTGAATTAGTAAAATCTTTATATTACCGAATATAAAAAATATAGAACCTAATCTTATCTACATAAAAAAATTAATATTGGCTTTAGCAAAATACAAATACATTTTTTACCCATTGACTATCATTGTAATTGAAAAAAATTGATGGATTGTTAAAATTTATGGACCTGCATATGCACATATATATAAAAAGAATCTTGCTAAGGAATATTGAAAAGTCAAGTCAATGTGTTTGTAGCACACACGCATTAGAATACTCATGTTTCTTCCTTGTTTTAATCATCTACTATATATTTGTGCAACGTCTTCCTAAAATTACATTCATAGTTTTTAGGCTGCAAATTGAGCAGCAGTCAAAGAAGCTCCAAAACCATGTCGGTAAAGAAGAGTTTGTCTCTAAACAACGTTAAAGGCGCAGAGGGCGATGCTGCAAAGCGTGGACGCTATGATCGCTGCTTCTCTTTCATGGAGGTTTCAGTAGAACCAGGAAAGACACTTACGGAAATGGACTCCTTTGAGTTGAAGGCTGAGATCAAGAGGTGGGCTAAGGCTGTCGTGGCGTATGCCCGGCAGGTTAGTGATAAATTTGGAAGCTCACGTAGCAGCAGTTGAAGGATATATGTCATGGCTTCTATGTTTCCATCATCATGAAGATCAAGGATTTCTTCTGGATTCTTGGTTGAAGGCTTTATGTTGTGCATTTGTATTGAAGACAGGTTAGATTAATATTTGGTCCTCAATTACTCTATTTCAAATGGTCCTTATACATACAAAAAAGTTTTGAAAGGATATGAATTGTCATATAATGGATGGAAAATCATCGAAGTGATCTCGGTTTCATGAAAAATATTTGTTAGATCAGTATTTTCCATCCATCAAATGATGATAAAATCTTTAAAAAAATAAAGAAGATTCTAAGAATGATTTTGAAACAAAAGTCAAAGGTTGAGTATCAAGTATGTAATTTAACCTTGAAGAAATGATGGGTTGGTTGATTGTTTGAAATGGGGGGTGGAAGTGACAATAATTTGCAACAAAAACTTGAAAGATCTTTTGGGCTATTTCAGGTCAAGCAAGACAAGTTAAATAATGTGGTAGCAACTCCCAACTTCGCTTGCAACAGCTTGCGTCTGTGGTAAAGACTCCAAAGGAGATGAAGCCTGAAGGGGCTCTAATCTTAACAAATGTATATGATAATTATTCCATAAAAATTTGATTTTTTTTCCTTGCTTCTGTCTTTTTGTGTTTGGATTATGCAATTACAAAACCGTGGATTATTGATGGTTATAGAGGTTTAGTTGAATGCTTCAACAAAGCCCATAATTCAGAATGTTATTTAATAATCATTTTACTTTCAGAACGGTTTGAAATGTAATGGTTGTTTGATGATGAAGAGTTGGATCTTGCAGTGTAAATATATAACATATCTTGTCACTGGTTTGGAAGCCACATGCCTTGCATGTGAATGATGTGATGGTCTTTTTGCATCCAATTTCTTCAATGGAATGAGATTAATTAAAAAGAAAAGAAAAGGAAATAATTTTTTTTTCTTGAAAATATAAGTAGTTTTCAATTGACTGGTATATAACTATATATGCCTAACAAATTGACGAAATAGAACTTATTGCTGAAAACTAAAAACACTGTAGCAAAATATTTTTTAAATATGTAAATGGTATGGTGAGACCCATTTTTAACAAAAAAGTTGCTGAATATTGAAAATTGTGGGTCCCGTAAACAGTGCACAGATGCACTGTTCACAGTAAAAAGTCAACAAGTGCGGCTTGAAAAAAAAAAAAAAAAAAAACTGCAAAACGCGCTGCTTGAAAATGCAGACGCAAAAACGCTGTATCCAAACTCTCTAGAAGTGATGAAATCTTTTGAATCGAAACTTAAAAAAAAAAAAAAAAATTTTAATTGACATTTTATATATTAACACATCATAAGTATAAAGATAAATAGTCATGTTAAAAAGTAGTGTAACTCAAACTTTTCGAACAGAATTGTTCAATATTTGAATCTCTATTTCATTGTAATTATCAAATTATTAAGGAAAAACACTATTATTTTTATGTAAGTAAAATCTATATAAATGTTGTTACGTTTTTGAAAACCACTTTTTATTTTTCAAGTTTCAAATCGTAGTTGCCCCATCTTTTTTATTAATAGCGAAGTTGAACCCTATCTTTTTGTCTTAATATATGAAGGTGCTAGTATCTGTTTGGAAGTTGCTCTTATTCTTAAATGTTTAATTTCAAGTTTTTCTTAAAAAAAAATTAAAGGATAATTTCAATTTTTTTAGAAACCAAAATATTAAATTTAGTATAATTATAAAGAAAGACAAACAGATACATTATTTTAGTATACAATATAATTACTTATTTATATATTTTTGAGAAGGTATTGTGTATTACTTTGTCTTTCATATATTAGCAAATTAAGCAGGAAAAATAAAATTAGGCACTTTAAAGAACAAACGATTCATGCATTTGGTTTGTGTTATAAAAAAATTATATACTTGATTTTGTACCACAAGTGCAAGTGTGCAACCCCAATCTAGTTTTATGTAGCAATAAATATCAACCACTCAGCCGAACGTTTGGTTCACTAGTACTTTGTATTCTCATCACAAATTCACAATTCATATATTTTGTACCACAAGTGCAAGTGTGCAACCCCAATCTAGTTTTATGTAGCAATAAATATCAACCACTCAGCCGAACGTTTGGTTCACTAGTACTTTGTATTCTCATCACAAATTCACAATTCATATATTTTGTACCACAAGTGCAAGTGTGCAACCCCAATCTAGTTTTATGTAGCAGTACATGTCAACGACTCAGCCGAACGTTTGGTTCACTTTGTATTCTCATCACAATTCATATATACGGCACTGGCAGTTTTCTCAGCCAGAATTGCATATAAATAATTCGAGCCTATTGAAGTGCTTTGACAATTTGGCATTCTTGTGTACTTTACTTGACTAATTAAAAAATAACTCTCTCATTTTTTTTTTTTCTACTTTTCTTATCTTTAGGCTTAAGTAATTACAGAAATGAGAAGAATGGTTAATACTTGCACAGAGTTGAAGCGAAAAAAGAAAAAGCCCCAAGCCCTCGATATAGGTTGAACTTATTTATATATTCTTTTATTGATCATGACTAAAATGGGGGATATATATATATATACACACACACACCCAATCTTACCAAATTTTTTCTTTTTGTTGTGTTTGGTATAACCAACCCTACCTTAACAACTCTATCAAGGTTTAGGGGCTCTACTTGGGATTAATATTAATCAAGGTGTGCTATGTGGTGTTGCGAATGAGGCAACTTATTAAGCCCCTAAATTTTAACTAATATGGTTATTTTTTCCATTGTAATAGTATTAGTTAAACTCAAATATTAACCAATGATAAAATAATATCTTTTTATCAAATGAAAAACTAGAAAAAAAGAAAGAAAAATGCTTTGTCCACAATATTTTTCATAATAAATCTTAAGTGTCAGTTTGTTATTAGCTGTTATTAGTGGGTAACAAAGTAATTTTAATGGTGGGTTCACATTAGAACTAGTAATAACTTAACATCTAAGATTTGTTGTAAAAATGTTGTGAATAAAGAACTTCTATAAAAAAAAAAGCAATATACAAAAATTTTCATAACATTTTTCATAACAGTTAAGTTGACAAACTTTTACTAGTTCTCATCTAGGTCAACCACTAAAATCACATTTTTACTTACTACTATCAATTTGCCACATTAACAAGTGTGAAATGTTTTGTCAATTTTTTGTGTGTTTATAGACTTTCTCAAAAAAAAAAAAATCTATGTGGTTTGATGATGCACAAAAAATCAGTAGGCTGAATACTTTGGGATTTAATGAGCTTGAGGTTGTCTAGAAGGCCTGAAAAGAAAGAAACACACAATCAAAGGTGACCGGGTGAACCGGCCAAGAATTCTCCGATTCTTAAGTTAGACTTTTCTCTAGAACTGAAGAATTCCAACTTTAGGAGTGGTAGAAACTTATCTTGCAATGATATGACTGAATCCTTTTATAGCGAGTTGGAGTGGTTACTTGTTTGGTAACTTCCCCAATGTGAGTGGAAGTTAGAAGGTTTAGACTTAACTTCTATAACTGCTATGAGAAGTTAAGAACTTAGTGGGAAGTTAGGGCGAAGAATAATGAATTCACCCCTGCTTTAGAATAGTAGAATGTGGTTCGAATTATAAGCTTTGGGTAGAAATTCACTTTGAAAATCTATAAGTATTAGGTGGTCTTCCAGGTCACTTCGTGAGCTGGACGACCTTTCTGGTCTTGGACGAATTCTTCAAAGGCACTTATAAACTAAACCATCGTCATGGCCCTAGATGTACAATATTATGGGTGGAAGATCCTTCCTTGGGCGACTTGATGGATGAATTAGAGATAGGCTAGTTTTTTGTTCACTATCAGTTGCCTCCTTATCCAAGAGTCGTCTTGGTCATTGTAGCAAAATTCTTGTTCACTGTTCATTTTTGACACGTGTCAATGTTTCGTTGGTCAATTGGCCATGTGGTGTCACTGTTGTGGTTGGTTTTCGACGCCTCAAATGTGTCATGTGTCGTGATCTCATTGGCCAACCTATTATGTCAATTCGTTTACCAAGGAGATTACCACATGTCAGCTTTTGGTTGGTCCACGTTAACCCGTTGACCCACCTTAGAGCCTATAAATAGGTACAATCTCTCTCTTGCCCTCTCATTTTTCTGATATTTTCCTCTCTGCCATCTCATTTAGGAGCCTTGTCTAGTCATCCTCGTCCTTAGGCTTCCGTCAGGTACTTCTTCTTTCTCTTCGTGCTTAGGTTTGCCTTAGAAAATTCTGTATATTTTCTATCATGTCTTCGTTTAGTGGTAGTACTGAGAGAGAGATAGACAAGTATCAGGACGAGTCCAATGGTAGTAGTGGTAGCACCGAAAGTAGTAGTAGCAACTTTAGTTCCCAAGATGAGCATTATTCGTCTGGGGTTCTCGAAGTTCCTTTAGAGGTCTTCCAGGAAGAGATGAGGCAAATGGCTACTTCCAGTTTTAGAGCTAGCTCGTCTAAGAGGGCTAAATCGTCCAAGGCTCCTTCTCAGGACGAGGAGGAGAATGCCATCTATAGTTATGCTCCAGAAGTCGCGTCTACTATTAGAGAGGATTGGCTAAGAATTCTTGTAGACAGATACCAGATTCCTACTAAGTTCAATCCTCATTTTCCTGAGAAGGGAGAGTGGTGTTGTTCTCCTCTTTTTGGCTTTGGTGTATACGTGTCTTACTTATTAGTTGGTCTTAGGTTTCCCTTAAACACTTTTTGTAGAGAACTCATTCATAGGTTGGGTATTGGACCAAACCAGCTCAACTCCAATGGTTGGAGGACGATAGTAGCCATGCAAGTGTTATAGCGCGAGGTATTCAAAGGGAATCGTCCAATCACTGTGGACGAGTTCCTCTACTGTTATAAACCCTTAGAAATTACTAAGTCTGTAGGTTTTTACTAGTTTTCTTCTAGAGGTCCCCAATTTAATTTGATAAGGAGTCGTAGTTTTTCTGATAGGTTATGGAAGATGGAATTTTTCTTCGTCTCTAGAAATTGGGCTGGGGACCCAATTGATGTAAATAGAACCCCCTTCCCTCTTTTTACCAATGCTCTAGGTCGTCTTCGTCCTGAGGGTATGTTTTCTTTGAACTTTACTTTGTCTTTTCTGCTCTTTCCCTCGTCTAACAATTCTTCTCGTCCATACAGCTGTTACTTGTCCATAATTAGACGACTGTATAAAGAGCTCACAGTTATCCTGATAGGTCCTTCCATAATTTGGTAACGCCGTGTTGTCTTGCTGCTTGGGGACTTGGCCCTAAGCCCACTGAAAAGACTTTCATTCACAAGGAGACTACTTATTGAAGTAAGAGTCGTCTTTCAAAAAATTTTTTTAGTCATTTAACTCTTCATGCTTTCTCCATTATTGGGATAGCCACCATGAAGAAGAACAAGGGTAAGAATGTTGCCAGTGGGATTGAGAAGGAGGAGGAAGTCCAAGTCCTCTAGGATGAACTAGTTCCTTTGGTCATTCAGAGCCCCATCGTCCAACCTCATGCTGGGAAGAGGAAGGGTATCTCCAGAGATGTGGACCTTAGAGCCTTCCTAGTCGTCAACATCTGAAGAAGGTCAGAATTGACAAGGCCCTTTCTTCTAAGACCCCCTTGTCCAAGGCCCCCAAATCTAGAGATGCGACGGTTTACCTAGATGACCCGGTTGTGAACTTGGTCCATCTAAAGTTCCTCCTTTAGCCATCCAGACTGAAGCTCTTCCTCTTTTTGTTGGTAGACCTTCTCGCAAGACTCATCCTTCAACTCCTGTTGAGGCTCCTCCTACCTTGGTGTTGGACGAAGGTCATGCCTAAAAAACATCTAAAGGGATCATCACTGAGGACGACATGAAGGGCTGCCATTACATGTCCGTGAAGGGCTTTGAGCATTCAGCCATCCATAATTTCTTTAAAGTATGTAATTACATTTTCTTTGTTGATTTTTTTTTAAAGAGAAAATTTCTAACTCTTCCTCATCCATCCCCATATCAGACAATGGCAAAACTTTATGCTGCGTCCTAACAGGCCAGGGGGTTGAGTGACGATGTTAAGGTCTAGCAGAAAAGAACAAGGAGTTAGAGGACGAGCTTCTTCTGAAAAAGGAAGAGAGGATCAGGCTTGGGGAGAAGCTTACTCGTCTTCAGGCAGTAGAGAAGGAGCTGGGGAATCAAGTCGAGGAGCTTAAGGCTGACTTTATTAAAAAGGAGACTTGTGTTGGTCACCTTGAAGGAAAATGACAAGAGTTATCCTCGTCCTTAGAGAAAGCAAAGAACGAAGCAATCAAAGCCTTCAAAACGTCTGACAAGTTCACTAGGCGTCTGGATGAGTAATATGCTGCTGGCTACGAGGACTTTCGCTTCGATGCTAAGGAAGCCTATCCTGAGATGGACTTTGATAACTTCAAGTTTCCAACTTCTGCTGAGAGCTCTTTGCTTCAGACAAGCTTTGAGGATGTAAATCTCATGGACGATGCCTCTATAGAGCCTTCTAAGGATGATCCAAAGTCTGAGGATGCCCCTAGTGGTTTATCAAAGTAATCATCAATTTAACTTTGTTTTTATATATTGTTTGTGGTGCCCTTTTTTTTTGGGCTTATTAAGTTTTATTCAAGTACAATCTTCTTGTCCAAATGTATGGAAGTATGATAACAGATACAATTGCCTTTATTGTTATGCACAATTTAAGGTTTTTGGACGATGGTCGTCCACCCTTTTTATACTTTTATGAATTTGCACTTTCATTTTATATCCGTTGTTGAACATATTTCTTTTTATGCTTGAACGAATTTTCTAAAGTTCACATCGTCCAAATTATATTCAATGGTTTTTTAAGAGTGGTCCGTCCAATTGTGAAGGGCATTTGGTTCGTCCATGTTGGTATTACCCTTTTATGTTCAACGTTTTACCATTCATAATATAAATGTTAGATTTTTCGAGTATAATTCGTCTATGAATGGAACTTCTATCACCAGCTTTCCTCGTCCATGGGTTTGACTGTTATAACTAGTGTTAATTTTTGTCCATAGGTTGGACGTCTTATTATCATCTTTGAGCAAGATTGTTCTAGCATTTCCTCGTCTAGAAATTGGATTGTTTGGCTAGTTGTACTATCCATGGATTTAAATATTTTTGCATGTATACTTTGCCTCGTCCATTAGTTAGACAAAGATACCTTAGGTCTATTTTACTTTTACCTTATTTAAGGAAAGCTTATTGACGTTTTGCCATTCATAATATAACTAGTAGATTTTACAAGTATAATTCATCTACGAATGGAACTTCTATCACCAGCTTTCCTCGTCCATGGGTTTGACTATTATAGCTAGTGTTAATTTTCGTCCATAGGCTGGATGGTTCTTTATTCATCTTTGGGCAAGACGTTTTCAGCATTTACTCGACCAAAGATTGGATTGTTTAGCTGGTCACATTCATCCATGAATTTTGAACATTCTTGCGTGCACACTTTATCTCGTCCATTAGTTAGACGAATTTACCTTAGGTTTATTTTACTTTGCTTTTACCTTACTTAAGGAAAGCTTATAGATGTTGCATTCCTGCGTCCAGAGATTTTACACATCTTGGGCCTTTAGCCTTCTTGTGGATTAGTTTTAATGAGAATTTCAACATCATGAAAATTCACACAACATTAAATACATTGGACTCCAAACTATATATACACAACATAAATATCGTCCATAAGCATGACACATGTTTAGAAGCTGGTGCCTTAAGAGAATTGAAAATACTTATGTACAAACAAACTAAGTTCATGACCTTGTCCTTCATAAATATATCCATAGACAGTGCACAAGTTGGAGGCTAATCACTTTTAGGGAATTAAAATACTAAAACATGTAATACTAGCAACTAACACAAATAAAAATAAGGAAAGTAATATATAACTTCAAATTCATCTAGGATGATGCTCGTCCAGGATGATTCCTCATTGATAATACCTTCTTAGATGTTCAACATTCCAGGGGTGCTTTAATTTTCATCCATCTACGGCTTCCAAGTAGTATGATCCCTGCTTTTTGAAATCGATAACCCTGTAGGGTCCTTCCTAATTAGGTCCCAGTTTTCCATGGGCTGGATTTCTAGTTGTTAAGGAGACCCTTTTTAGGACGAGGTCTCCAATGTCAAATCGCCTAGGTTTCACCATTGCATCATATTACTTAGTTATGAGGTTTTTGTACCTCGCCATCCTTCGCTCTGCATACATTCTTACCTCGTCTATCAAGTCAAGGATGAGATAGAGTTGTTCCTCATTGTTTTCATTTTTGTATTGTGCCACCCTGTGATTGGCCAAATGAACTCTTGCTAGTATGATTTTGTCATTTTCATAGGCTAGCTTGAAGGGAGTCTCCCTAGTAAGGATCCATACAGTCGTAGTTCGTTTGGCCATATTTCCTTTGCCCCCTCAAGTCGAGTCTTGATGATTTTCAATAAGGATCAGTTTGTAACTTCAGCTTGTCCATTGGCTTGTGGGTGGGAGGGTGAGGTATAGTGATTCTTTATTCCAAATTGCTCACATAAAACTCTAAAGGGTGTATTATCAATTTGCCTTCCATTGTCTGACACTAATACCCTAGGAACCTTAAATCGATAGACGATATTCTTCCCGATGAAGTTCTTGATGTTTTTCTGCGTAATCTTTGCTAATGGTTCGAATTCCACCCATTTAGTGAAGTAATCAATCCCCATTACTAAAAATTTCATTTGCCTAGTCCCTATTGGAAAGGAATTTAAGATATCTAATCCTCATTGTGCAAAAGGCCATGGGGCCATCATTGGGGTAATGCACTCCAAAGGTCGTCTAGGGATATTACTAAAGCGTTGGCACTGATCACATACCTTGACGTAGGCCTTGGCGTCTGCTTGGATGGTCAGCTAATAATAACCTACATGGACGATCTTGTGGACAAGGGCTCTTGCTCTTGAGTGGTTTCCACATACTCTTTCATGAACCTCCCTCAATATATAGTTTGATTCGTTTGGAGCCGGGCATCTTAAATAAGGCTAAGAGAAGCCCCTTTTATACAGTATCTCATCCATAAGGACATACCTAGCTGCTTTGACCTTTAGCTTTTTGGCCTCGTCTTTATCTGTTGGAAGCCTTCCATCCCTAAGGTAAGCCACTATTGGGGTCATCCAGTTTTCTTCTCCTTCTATTTGTTGTACCTCTAGAAAATCTATGCTTGGCATGTACTGGACTTCATCAAACTTGTCCACTGACTTGTTTGCCGATGCTGCCTTTGCTAAGGCATTTGCTTCCTTGCTTGTTCCAATCCTGGTAAACTTCTCAGGGTTACTTTTGTCTAGAGGAACGTCTTCTAGTACTTTAGTGGGCTCTGCAGCAACTCTTTTTTTTATTTATTTTTATATTCATCATCTGCACATGCTCGTCCATAGCTACCATGACTAAATAGCATTCTCTAGCTGCTAATTGATTTCCTTGCACTTGTCCATAACAATTATTCAAAGTTCTTCATCCAATGATGGCATTGTAAGAAGACGAACAATCTACGATGAGAAAATTTACTTCTTTAGCTATTTGTTGCGGATATGCCCCTACCACAATGGGTAGAGTAATAGTGCCCACTGTTTTACCTTCATTCCTCTGAATCCAACTAAAGGTGAGTACACTGGACGAATTTGATCTCTTCCAAGCCTCATTTGTTGGAAGGCGGGATAATATAGGATATTTTTTGAACTCCCATTGTTTATCAACACCCTTTTAGTCATATAATTTGCTATAAGCAAAGTTATGACGATTGCATCATCATGTGGATGATGGACCCTTCTAGCATCTTCGTTAGTGAAAGTGATAGCCTTCTTGTCTGCCCCCCTAGTCCGAGGTGGTCGTCCAAGAGTTGGGCGTTCTATACCACCTTCAAGTAGGTCTTCCTTGATTTGGAAGATTGTCTTGTTGAAATTCCTCCTATTATAACTCTTATTTCTCCAAGTGGGGGCCGTGATGGCTCTTCTATCTTTCCCTTTAACTTCTCGTCCTTGTGATCTCGTCCAAAAAATTTCTCAACTTTTCCTGCCTGTTGAGATTCTCAATTTGCTGCTTCAAGTCATAGCATTCGTCTGTGTCATGCCCGTGATCTCTATGGAAGTGGTAATACTTGTTCTTATTGCACTTGTTAGGATCTCCCTTCATCTTCTCTGGTCACTTCAAAGATGGGTCATCCTTGATCTACATAAGCACTTGATCAATTGGAATATTTAAGGGCATATAATGTTGACTTCGTTCTGAAGACAAACTTGCCTTCCTATTGTCTCTGTCCTTTTCCTCTCTTGTCCGAGCCTTCTTCTGATGAGGGCCTTGTTCAGAATAACGTGGGAGCTCCGCTTCCATTCGCTCTGCTCTCTTCCTCTTCTTGGCAATGATTGCATCTTCTACATTCATGAAGCTTTGGGCTGAATGGACGAGTTCAGCCATGGTTTGTGGTTCTTGATCATATAGCTTGTGGATGAACAAATCCCAACTAACTCCATTGTGGAAGGTTGCTAACGACAACTTATCATCTATCTTGTCTACTGTCAAGGCTTCCCTTTTGAAGCGGGTGATGAAGGACTGCAAACTTTTATTATCTCCTTGCTCTATAGCAAGCAAGCTGGATGAGGAGCGCTTATGCCTTTAACCTCCAATGAAGTTATTGATGAACAACTTACTCAACTCTTCAAAAGAACTAATAGTGTTTGGAGGTATCTTACTAAACCACACTCGTGCTGGTCCCTCAAGGGTGGTTAAGCTTGCTCTATAGCCAGCAGGTTGGATGAGGAGCGCTTATGCCTTTGACCTTCAATGAAGTTATTAATGAATAACTTACTCAACTCCTTGAAAGAACTAATGGTGTTTGGAGGTATCTTACTAAACCGCACTTGTGCTAGTCCTTTAAGGGTGGTTGGGAAGGCCCTACACATTATCTCATCTGGAACCCCTTGAAGGTGCATTGTGGTCTTGAAGGTAGCAATGTTATCACATGGGTCACGTGTTCCATTATACGAGTCCAACATAGGCATCTTGAACTTGGAAGGTTGGGATGATTGTTGATGGACGTTATGAAAGGGGAATTAGTTCGATGAACTAAATCATCTACATGATTCGTCCTTTTCATATTTCCCCCCATCTTGTCCACGACTCTTCTCATTTGATCCATCTCCTTTTCCAAGTGTGGTACCCTACATGAGGTGGTTCCCCCTTGAGTGATTCCCGCACTCAACGCTTTCTCATTCTCTAACTTCTTGACTCTGAGCTTGCCCTTCCACACACCGTTCATGACGTTGCCTTCTTTGATTGATCTCCCGATTTAACTCCTGGTTTTGGCAGATTAACTCTACCATAGACTGCATTTGTTGGACGGAAGGTGGTTGTACAACATGTGTGGATTGGTGAGCGCAATTGGGGTGGCTGGAAACGTTTTTACTCTCCTAGTGGCCTGGACTAGTGGCCATTGACCTTGTCTGGTCCATACAGCCTTTTGTCAAAGAAAGATAAATTGCAAAACACAAATTTAACTTTGCTACAGATGGCGTTAACTAATGATGCACAGAAAATCAGTAGGCTAAATGCTTCGTGCTTTAATGGGCTTGAGGTTGTTTGGACTGCCTGAAAAGAAAGAAACACAAGATCAAAGTTGACCAGGGTGAACTGGCCAAGAACCCTTCGATGTTTAAGTTAGTTTTCTTTCTTGAACTCAAGAATTTCAACTTTAGGAGTGGTGGAAACTTACCTTGCATTGATATGACTGAGTCCTTTTATAGTGAGTTTTTTTTTTTTTTTGACTGAAAAGTTAGAATTTTATAGTGAGTTTTGGAGTGGTTACTGGTTTGGTAACTTCTATAACTGCTATGAGAATTCAACCCTACTTCAGAATAGTAGAATGTGGTTCAAATTATAAACTTTGGGTAGAAATTCACTCTAAAAATCTATAAGTGTTGGGTGGTCGTCCAGGTCACATCTTGATTTGGACGACCCTTTTGGTCTTGGACGACCTCTTCGAAGGAACTTATAAATTAAACCTTCGTTATGACCCTGGACGTACAATATTATGGGTGGATGGTCCTTCCTTGGACAACTTGATGGATGAAAAGAAGATAGACTAGTTTTTCGTTCACTATCATGGTTAATTAGTAATTTTGCATCTAAAACAAGATAATAAAGTTTAAGTAATATTAAAATTCTTTTATTGAAAAAATTCTTTTAAATATATAAAACTTCTCAATTCAGTTTTCGTCTAAGACCCCCAAATGCACCAATCTGCCCTTGGTTTCGATAACCTTGATTAGAAAATGTTTTAAATTATGAATTTCAATAAACTCAATTAGTAAAATTTTTATATCATTTGAATATAAAGAATATAGAACCTAATCTTGTCTACATAAAAAAGAATTTTACTAGTGTCTTGAAATAATGATAATATATATATATATACACGTAAAACTGAGAAAAAGTTCAATTTGAATTTGAAATTAGAATCCAATTTTGTGCCATGTGTCTAAATTTATGTGGGGACCATATCATAATTATCCATTTAAGTTTTTTTCATATATCCACTTATCTACGTGCCGAGTGAGTCTTTTGTTTTGTTTTGAGAAACACACACACACACATAGGGGAAGGGGATGAGATAATGGAATACACTTACACGCCAACACCAAAACTGTATATGGCAGTTAGTGTCGTGGAGCAAGTGATAAACCCCTTCTTAATATTACAGCTTACCGATGTGGGATGACTTAACAACACTAAGTATCTTTTTTTTGAGAAGCACACACACACACACACACATATAGGGGAAGGGGGATGAGATGTGCCGAGTGAGTTAATGAGTGAAAAATACTAAGAATTTAATATTAATGAACTATAATTTAAAAAAAAAAAAAACCAATCACATATATACAATTAAAATCACCACACAACAAAGATCACTACATGTTTTATCTTATTAAAAATTAGAAAGAAAATGATCATAAGTAGAATTAAATTTGGGTAAAAATTTTAACATGTGACTAATTACATTTACTTTTTCAAAAAAAATAATTTGACTAATTATTTATATTTGTATGATAAAAATTGTGTTTAATTTTAAATGTATCATTACGTATGCATGTGTTATATGCTATTTTTTTAAAAAAAATAATTTGAGTAATTATTTATATTTTTATATTAAAAATTGTGTTCAATTTTAAATACATTCATGTGTTTGCATGAGTTACATGCTAGTATATATTAATAGACAAATTTGAGAGAAAATCTAATTAGATTTTAATTGGATTCTTAATTTTGCACTACGTGTCCTATTTAATTTTTTTTTTTAATTTTGTGCAGAGTGAATTATTGAGTGTAAAAATTGAAGAGTCTAAATCTAATTAGATTCTATATTAGATTTTAATTGAAATCTAATTTTTTGCTACTTGTCCATCTAAATTTTTTATTTTTGTGGTAAGTGAATTATTGGGTACAAAAACTAAAAAAATCTAAAAACAATTAAATTCTAAATTATATATATAAAAGAAACCATTACATATTTTAGAAATATATGGTTTAAAAAAAGTGTAAATTAATACCATGTATAATTTGAACATCTTCTAAAAATTTTAATTGTACCTGTACATATACAGACAGCTACACACTAGTGAGTAATAATTATGAAGCAATACTCCATAAATTCAAATCCTCTTTCTCTAAAAAAAGAAAAGAAAAAAGAGAGAGTTGTGTGTGTGGGTTGAACTTATTTATATATTTAGTTTTATAAGATGAAGAACGAAGTGTGATAATTCTTTTAAATTGTTAGGTTAAACACAACCTCACGAAACGAAAACGTGTCAAATGTCATAGTTTAGGGGGGTTGGTTCCAATGATATGCTATCTTGATTTGTCTAATATTTTAGTATTTATTTGATAGTTAGTCAGACTTAATAAACTCATCAATCAATGGCTTGGGAAGCAAGGTGGTTTTTTGCTTTGCCAAAGAAACTTCTAAAAATCCAACCGTGCACGCACGTTAATAATAACCTCTCTCTTTTTTTCTCAGAAAATTCCTACGCATACGACTATGATCTTACTCATGTCTTAGTCATCAGTCATCACGTTGTTGATTAACGAGGTGCCTCACCAAGAAAATAGGCATTGCTTTTAAAATGGTAAATGTAACATCTTCTTTCATTTTGTCTTAGTGTGTGTTTGGGATGAACTGAATTTTTCAGTTTATTTCCACTTTTAACTTATTTTTGCTATTATTTATGGGTCTTATTATACTTTTTGATACTGTGCACTTTTTGGTACTATTTATGAGTATTACTGTATTATTTAGCTTATTTTTTTACACTTTTAATAAGAAAATTTTATTTCAACTAAACAACTCCTAAAAACCGACACTTAAAATAGTGACATAACAATCTTTTGTCTGCTAATGAGAACAAACTAGGCGTATGTTTGGATGGGGCTAGAACGCCCACATCTGCGTTTCAGCCCCAATTTTTTTTTTTTTGCTGGACGCGCTACTCTCACTATTCATTGACCATGAACAGTAATTTTAGGCCAATAAACAATGATTTTTCAAGTGAACAATGTTTTTTACACATTAAAAAATTATTTTGCTACAGTGTTTTTCAGTTTTTAATTTTCAGCTGTATCCAAACAGACCCTAAGTTGGAGACCCACTTTCAAAAAGCTTGCTTTGATAAGTGGTTTTGGCGGGTGAGGTCAGCCAACGTAAGTTTTATACAAATCTTAATAGTTTTTTTCTAGAAAGGTTATTTATGTTATAAAATAAAATAAAAAATGCTATCCATTGATGATGGGAGACCCTAAAATTGAAAGCCATAATTCCTTTTTTTCCCTACTGTTTTTGTAAATGTGGTTAATTAAATTATTTGTGTGTCGTGAGTTCCAGTTAATTTAACTGGTAAAATCTTTAATGGTTAAATAAGAAATCTGGAGTTCAATTCTTGTCTATACTAAAAATCGATTGGTATCTTGATTCAATGATAAATAATTATTATTAGAAGCGGACGTCATAGGTTAAAACTTTCTAAAAAAGAATTATTAACTCTTTAGTATTTGTAGCAATGTGCTTTGCTTGAGTTAGATGCCAAAACTACTTAATAAAAAGAAGTTGCAAAGCAATTAAAAATTTGTATGGTGTGACTCCAATCTAGTTTGTTCTCATGAACAAAAAAAAAAAAAAAAAAAATACTCATCATATCACCATTTTAGAAAAGATGAAAGAAAACATTATACGAGAGATTTTTTTAGAAGAAAAAAAATTAATTGATAAAATATCATATGATTTAAGGAAGAACTAAGGTTAGAATACAAAGTTTACTAAAAAAAAAGAAAAATCTATTGGTGCCTTTACATCCAAAAAAATCAATTTAAAGAAAAAAATAAATCAAATTCTCTAGGCTTAGGTTTTAGAAGAATGAAGGCCCAGTAGCCCATTAAAATTTGGGCCAGATTTCTAATTTTATAGTTTCGTCTCATCTTACTTTTGGGCCCAACAATTATGCAAATAAAAAATCCCTCAAAAGTCGGTGCTAGAGAAACTCTAAGAGCATCTTTGAGAGACAGAGAGCTTCACTGACTAATTGAAAAATGGATTTTTTTAATGTGTTTTGTAAGGACACATAATAATTAATTATTTTTATAAATATTTTTTTGAGAATTGAAAAGGTATTGATAGTTTTTTTAATTCTCAAGAAAATATTTCTAGAAATAAATAGCTTAACGTGTGTTTTTAAGACACACATTAACCAGACCCTTAAAAAATAAGTCTCTCATAATAATAATAATAATAGATTATTATTATTATTATTCTATTGCATAGAGTTGACGGGAAAAAAAGGAAAAGCCCCAAGCCCTCGATTTACGTTGAACTTGTTTATATATTCTTTTAATGATCATGACTAAAATGTGGGATATATATATATATATATATATATATGTGTATATATATATATATATATATATATATATATATATACACACCCAGTCTTACCAGATTTGTTCTTTTTATTGTGTTTGGTATAACAAACCCTACCTTAACAACTCTGTCAAGGTTTAGGGGTTCTACTTGGGATTAATTTCAATCAAGGTGCGCTATGTGGTTTAGCGAATGAGACAGTTGTTTAAGGCGCCCTAAATTTTAATCAATGTGGTTATTTTTTTCATTGTAATAGTATTAGTTAAACTCAAATAAAAACTAATGAATAAAATAATATCTTTTTATCAAATGAAAAACTAGAAAAAAAAAGAAAAATACTATGTCCACAACATTTTTCATAACAAATCCTAAGTGTCAGGTTGTTACTAGTTGTTATTGGTGGGCAACAAAGTAATTTCAATGGTGGGTTCAAATTAGAACTAGTAATAACTTAACACCTAAGATTTGTTATAAAAATGTTATGAATAAAGAACTTCTATAAAAAAAAAAGCAATATACAAAAATTTTCACAACAATTGAGTTGGCAGATTTTTACTAGTTCTCATCTAGGTCAACCACTAATATCACATTTTTACTTACTACTATCAATCTGCCACATTAATAGGTGTGAAAAGTTTTATCATTTTTTTTTTTTTTGTATTTATAGACTTTCTCCAAAAAAAAAAAAAATCTATGTGGTTAATTAGTAATTTTACATCTAAAATAAGATAATAGAGTTTAAGTAATATTAATTTTTTATTTAAAAAAGACATTTAAATATATATGATGTCTCAATTTAGTTTTTGTCTAAAGCCCTCAAATGCACCAAGCCGCCCTTGGTTTCAAAAACCTTGATTACAAAATTTTTTAAATTATGGATTTTAATAAACTCAACTAGTAAAATCTTTATATCACTTAATATAAAAAATATAGAACTAATTTTTGCCTACATAAAAAAGAAATTTACCGGTGTCTTGAAATAATGATTATATATATATATATATAAATAGACAAATCTGAGAGAAAATCCAATTAGATTTTAATTAGATTATGAATTTCGCGTCATGTGTCCATCTAAGTTATTTTATTTATTTTGGTGGCAAGTAAATTATTGGGTGTAAAAACCAAAAAGTCTAAAACCAATTAAATTCTAAATTATATACATATATACATAAAAATATATAAAATAAGAAACTATTACATATTTTAGAAATGTATGCTTTTAAAAAAGTGTAAAGTGTAAACTAATACTAATATACCATGTATAATTTGAACATTTTCTAAAATCTTTAGTTGTAGTTGAATGTATACACATGACTACACAGTATACACATAACTACACAGTACACACTAGTAAGTAATAATTATAAAGCAATACTCCATAAATTCAAATCCTATTTGTCTAAAAGAAAATAGAGAGCTGTGTGTGTGGGTTGAACTTATTTATATATATAGTTTTATAAAACGAAGAAGAACGTGTGATAATTCTTTTATTTTGTTAGGTAAAACACAACCTCACGAAACGTGTCAAATGTCATAGTCTAGGGGGGGATCAGTTCCAATAATATGCTATCTTGATTTGTCTAATATTTTATTATCTATTTGATAGTTGGTTAGACTTAATAAACTCATCAATCAATGGCTTGGTAAGCAAGGTGGCTTTTTGTTTTGCCAAAGAAACTTCTAAAAATCCAACCGTGCACGCACGTTAATAAAAACCTCTCTCTTTCTTTCTCAGAAAATTCCTACGCATACTACTATGATCTTACTCATGTCTTAGTCATCAGTCATTACGTTGTTGATTAACGAGGTGCCTCACCAAGAAAATAGGCATTGCTTTTAATCTGATCTTAATAGTAGAATTGGAATGAAGAAAAATGATAAATTACGAGTATGATTTACCTTCGATACTTTTTTAACTCGACGTATCATTTTGTTTTAAATATACAATGATATGTAGAAGTGAGTTTTAAACTTTACATTTTATTTAGTTGATAGGTAATGTGACAGTCTTTCATTAAAACAAAACGAATTTTTTTTAGAAAAAAAAGCTGGATAAACCAAACCCATAAATTATTACCTAACTTTAATATTAAATTCACAAACTAACAATAAAATGGTAAAATAAATGTAACATCTTCTTTCATCTTGTCTTAAGATGGTGACATAATAAGCTTTTCTTTGCTAATGAGAACAAACTTGGGTGGAGACCCACTTTCAAAAGGCTTGCTTTGATAAGTGGGTTCTGGCGGTAGGTTTTACACTAGCCCTAATAGTTTTCTCTAGAAAGGTTCCTTTCTAGAAGGGAGACTCTAAACTTGAAAGCCATAATTCCTTCCTTTTTTTTTTTTTTTTTTTTTTTTTCCTAGTTGTTTTTGTAAATGTGATTAATTAAATTATTTGTGTATCATGAGTTTCAGTTAACTCAACTGGTAAATTCGTTAATAGTTGAATAAGAGATTTGAAATTCAATCCTAGCGTATATAAAAAACCAATTGATGTCTTGGTCTGATAATAAAGAGCTATCATTAAGAACAACAAAATTTATGTATTTCTTCTGTTCTTTAGTATTTGTAACTATGTGTTGAGTTAATTACCAAAACTACTTAATAAAAAGAAGTTGCAAAGCAATTAAAAATTTGTCCACTGCCTATGACTCCAATTTAGTTTGTTCTCGTGAACCAAAAAAAAAAACTCATTATATCACCATTCCAAACAAGATAAAAGAAAACATTATAGGAGAGATTTTTTTAGATTGGAAAAATATCATATGATTGAAGGAAGAACTAAGGTTAGAATACAAAGTTTACTAAAAAAAAATCAATTGGTGCCGTTACATCAAAAAAAAAAAAAAAAAATCAAATTCTCTAGGCTTAGGTTTTAGAAGAATGTAGGTCCAGTAGCCCTTTAAAATTTGGGCCATATTTCTAACTTTATAGTTTCATCTCATCTTATTTTTGGGCCCAACAATTAGACAAATAAAAAATAAAAAAAAAATCCCTCAAAAGTCGGTGCTAAAGAAACCCTAAGAGCATCTTTGAGAGACAGAGAGCTTCACTGTTTGTCTTCCAAGTCTGCTTGCCGATTTGTCCTAACCACTAAGGTAATAATAACGTTTTTTTTCTTGTTCTATTTCCTTAAATAAATTTTCGTTGTAGTTTAGATTCTGTTATTTTGAGATTTATATTAACTGATTTTTGTTTTATTTATTTATTTTTGGATGGAAAATATTGATGCGGTTATGATCTTACGGTTATGCCAATTTCGCAACTAATTTTGGATCCTATTAAAAAAAATTTTAGTAACTTTTTTTGGGGGGCAAAATTAGAACAGATCTTTCAAAAAAATTTAGTCAATATTTTCAATTTTGGTAAAATAGAACGTATTTATTATAGTTAGTTAAGTTAGTTATAGGTGTACCCATGTGAATCTTATTACATGGTTGAATGTCATGGGTCCAGTAGGTGCTACTAATAGTATTACTTGTTGTTATGTTTTTGTAATTCATTGGTGATTATGAGTTGGGTTTGCTTTGATTATTCGTTTAGATGGAATTTTGAAGCTGATTATAATTGTTGGGGCAAATGAAATGGTGGGTGATTCTCAGTTCATTGTGTTATACTTACTAAATACTAGTGTTGACAACTTGGGTAGTGTTTTTTTTTTTTTGTTTAATGACATTTATAGTAGTAATGAAAAAAGGACATGTGAATTAAGGAAGTTATAGAGAGTCAAACTTTTGATAGTAGTTGGTAGAAAAGAATACACGCGACCGACCCTGAGGGTCTATAACCGACCCCAAAATTTTGTGGCTAAGGCTTGGTGGTTGTTGTACATGACGATACCCTTGGCCTCACTTGGAAAGCATATTAGAGTGCATCGTCATAAAAATTAGCACCAATTTATTTACTAGGATCTGTAAGCATGGATATGAAGTAATTTATTAAAGGGTATGTGAATCTTACATGGGTGGCTCATGATATGCTTTTTTGCTGTTTGTTGCAAGTGGAAATGAGGATGTTGAGATTTGTATGTGTGTTAATTTTGTGGGTGCTGGAAATGGCATAGAGCTCTTGGCTTATTTCTTAGTTAGGGTCTCATTGTAGGACTAGTTGCAGTAAAATTTGTAGCTCATGGGTTCTGCTGAATCTGACCTATGATTATATAAAACTTGTCTCTACAAAAGTACTTGTATTATACATTCATTTATGTAGAATTACTAACTGAGCTTTATAGTGATAAATATTCTTGACAACTTAATGGCTAATTTTAAACTAGCTTTTGCCCATCTATATAAATATTCACATGGTCCCTGCTTTTGTCTGTGTATGCATTCATGTTTTGATAATATGCAGAACACATATCATTTGTTGTTGTAAAGTTGTATTAGTATCACTTAATCGTTATAATACTTGTGAATTTATGATAGTGGTGAACCAATTTATGATACTTCTGTGGTCCTATTGGTGGGTTTTTGGATTGTAAAGTCCTTTTTAAAAACTAAAAGGTTGATAATACTAATGCATTTTTTTTAACTTTTAATTAATATTTTTCTAACTTTTACCTTTATTGCTGGGCTGCTATTTTTGTTCTAGTTGTGTCTATCAAAGCATAAAATGGCGGATGCTCAAGAAACGGATAAGAACATTGAGATATGGAAAATCAAGAAGTTGATCAAAGCATTGGAAGCTGCAAGAGGCAATGGTACCAGCATGATTTCTCTTATTATGCCTCCCCGTGATCAAATATCTCGGGTCACTAAGATGTTAGGTGATGAATTTGGAACTGCTTCAAACATCAAAAGTAGGGTGAACCGTCAGTCAGTGTTGGGGGCCATTACTTCTGCTCAACAGAGGCTAAAGCTTTATAACAAGGTTCCTCCCAATGGGCTGGTGCTTTATACCGGAACATTGTTACTGAAGATGGCAAGGAAAAGAAGGTTACTATTGACTTTGAGCCTTTTAAGCCTATAAATGCCTCACTCTACCTCTGTGACAATAAGTTTCACACAGAAGCTCTAAATGAACTTTTAGAATCTGATGACAAGTTTGGTTTTATAGTCATGGATGGAAATGGCACCCTTTTTGGGACATTGAGTGGAAACACAAGAGAAGTGCTTCATAAGTTCACAGTCGATCTACCTAAGAAGCATGGAAGAGGAGGGCAGTCAGCTCTACGTTTTGCTCGTCTTCGAATGGAAAAGCGACACAACTATGTAAGAAAGACTGCAGAACTTGCCACACAGTTCTTCATTAATCCTGCTACAAGTCAGCCTAATGTTGCTGGGCTTATACTTGCTGGTTCAGCTGACTTCAAGACTGAGCTCAGTCAGTCAGATATGTTTGATCCTCGATTACAAGCAAAGATATTGAATGTGGTGATGTTTCTTATGGAGGGGAAAATGGTTTCAATCAAGCCATTGAGCTTTCCTCAGAAATTCTATCCAATGTGAAGTTTATACAAGAGAAACGCTTGATTGGCAAATACTTTGAGGAGATCAGTCAGGATACTGGTAAATATGTCTTTGGTGTTGATGACACATTGAAGACTCTAGAAATGGGTGCTGTGGAAACCCTCATTGTGTGGGAAAACTTGGATATTAACAGGTATGTGTTGAAAAACAGTACCACAGGTGAGATTCTCATAAAGCACCTGAACAAGGAACAAGAGGCTGATCAGAGCAACTTCCGGGATCCAGCCACCTCCTCAGAGTTGGAGGTTCAGGAGAAGTTGCCCTTACTTGAATGGTTTGCGAATGAGTACAAGCGGTTTGGTTGCACTCTTGAATTTGTCACCAACAAATCCCAAGAGGGATCACAATTTTGCAGAGGGTTTGGTGGGATCGGGGGTATACTTCGTTACCAGCTTGACATAAGATCTTTTGATGAGGTATCTGATGATGGAGAAGTATACGAGGATTCCGATTAAGAGTCAACTGATTGTGGCATAGTGCACTTGTCGAAAGATGTTGTAAAAGTTTGTGCAAGGTATGATGTAGTCTTTATTGCTGCTGCTACTTCAGAGATTTGAGACTACAATCTCTAAGATTTCACCGCTTCAGGATTATTTTACTGCTCAACCATTGGATATGTAATGATACCAATTTGGCACTGTTCTTTTTATACTTTTCTGTTGCTATCTTGCCTTGATTCTCTTCTGCAGTGTTTGGGAACTTTTGCATTGTACTTTGTATTCCTCAAGTTACAATTGACAGGCTTTACCAAAGGAAGTTGCCATTAAGTTTAATCCGGGAATCTAAGACCTGGCTAGATTGTTTTATGATTTCCCGAAACTTTCCATTGTTGTGTGATGACATAATATTGAAGTGATTTGGACCCAGCAAATGCTTGTTACATGGTATTAGAACCTTGTTTCTGTAATGTTGTTAAGTATGTCATGGTTTTGTTTTGCTATAAGGCGATGCCCTTTCCTGTGGTTTTCTCTTGCTGACTTCATTTTGGAGTTCAGACAGATTAAATGTGGCCTAAAATACTTATTTTGATAAGTAATGTGGCCTTACTTCATATTCTTTGTTGCTGGCAGAGAGCTTATATATGTTTGATGCATGCTATAAGTGGAAAATTGAAATTAGAGAGCAATGAATATTAGCCTACCTCAAAAAAAAAATTTGAAAAAGTAAAATAAAGAATTCCCAGTAGTGTGATTTCTCTCTTTTTGATTGGACTAAGTTGCAGGAAGATCTTCATGATATCAAACTTTGGTGCTATCCTTTTGCTGCGGAGCCTAGGGATTGATATGCATGGCCAAATTTATCATGCAGGAAAGGATTTTGTTTTTCGTCTGTTTGGGTTCAAGGGAGGATATAAAGGGATTGGGAGCTATTCTTCCAGTTATGTTGCCTGTTCATTGAAATGGTTTTCGGCTTTTTACACTAACTACCAAGGTAGAAATCTTCTCTACCCAAGAAGGCCCGAAAATTCAAGTTGTGAGCAAAACCAAAACCTAAAGATCCCATGGTTTTTGTTGGCTATCAAAGTTCAAAAATTGAAGTTTTGTTCTTGAAGTGTGAATATGAACAATATGGTGATTCCAACAATAAGAAAAATAAGTACTCATTGTAAGCGGGTAATAAGTGGTGCGAGGGCAGTGACCAATCCTGCAAGTCTTTTTTATTTTATTTTATTTTTCCATGGATTCAAAAAAGAGGGAAAATAAAGAGGAGAAATCAAGCTTGAATTAAAAAAATGAACAGATATCCAAAATCAAGTGGACCAGGTTAGTCAGGGTTGAAATTCTGCTATGCCTGAAATCAAGAGGCAGCATATTACATGCAAAACAGTGACATTTCTTTTACACAATTCCATCATAGAAAAAAGACTATGAACGAAGTTACATCACCATCGTTGCACCACAGCGATAGCGGGTGGCAGCTCAACAACAGCAAATTGTACAAATATTGATTTTGTCAAATTCATTTCATAACATAAATAACATCTAAGCATTTGGAGACTAAGGTTTGTGGTTATTGTTGTATCATAATAAACAAAACATGTTTTTGAATAAACTTTCTTGTGAAGCATTGTTTGGATCTAGATAATGTACAATAGAATCAAAAAAGAAACGAACCCATTTGGTGTTGTTCTTGTTTGTAGCGAGTCAAATTGGCATGGAAGATTGGATTTGCCACAGTAACTAGGAGCACCAACAAACATGATGTAAATATTTATCAAAACTTTTCTACCTTGTTTTTTGTAATGTTTTTTGGGTCAATTATAAAACAGATAACAACAAACATGATGTTTATATTTATCAAAACTTTTCTCATTGGTTTTTGTAATGTTTTTTTTTGTCAATTATAATACAGATAACTGTAAAAAAAAAAAAAAAAAAAAAACGAAAAAAGAAAAAAACAGGAGAATATTTTCTAAGGCTCTGCTTAGAAAGATCACATCTTGCTTTAATCCTCCTCATAAATGAAGGATGCATTCTAGAAATCCCTATGCAAAATTTTCCTAAAAGAAAACTACTATCCACCAAAGTGTAGAACAAGATTGAGCCAAATGTACAAGAATTCTCTACATGGATAAACAAGCATGACTATACGGTCAGACCTCAAAACTTTGATCAGCTCCAAAGAACTATTACAGGGAAAAATCTCTCGTTCCTTTTCTTCTTTTGTGCCATAAATGCAGTGGAGAAGAAATTGAGAAGGTCACAAGTCATTCTTCTCACTCCTCTCTTTTACCTCGCCAAACATCCTTCTGCCACCAGAAATGGTTCTCAAGAGCTGTTTCGAACACACATCCTGCGCCCGCGTGGCATTTTTCACACGATTGGCTCTTACCCACGCGGGTTCCTGCCAGAAAACAAAGTTCCATATGACCTTTAGTTTATTAATACCCAAAAATCTTAATTCAAATTATAGTATTATACATATTCTACGTAAGGAAGAGAAATGGATATGGAAAAGAAGATACTTGACAAAAGAGAGAGTCACCTCAGGAACGAAGCGGGAGAATCCAAACTTAATCAACAGGAGGATATGTTCAATGACCAAAATTATTGCAAGTCCAGGCTCTAGGCTCCATTTCCCCTCGTGATCATATAACCATACTAGAAATGCACAGTTGGTGCATATTGACATTACTATCAGGAACTGAAAATTGAAGAGACATACTAAAATCAGTTGGGCATTGATGGAGTACATAGAAAACCATCTTTAGATTTGCATCTCTAGTGTGGAGTTTTGAAAGAATGGGGGAACTTTTAGGAACAGTGAACAGACAAATCAATGATTTCTGCTTTGTGAATTTGAAAACGTTTGTATGAACTATGAATGTGCGATTTTTCAGCCCATCATAGTGTTGCATCTACATGATCATCTAGTTTGTGTTGCCCTAGTATTTTAAATGTAGAAATAAGTTTTTCTTCCAAGAGTATTCATGATAAAATAGTTCTCACATCCAGATAATTAAGTACCTGAAATATGTTTAGCCAAGCACCAATCGTCGTGGCAGCACGAGGGACAGGCCTTTTTAACATGGCAAGTAGCTTTAGTGCATCTGTTCTAATTTCTGTAATGTTGTTCTGCAAATTGTGGAACTTCATCATTCACTTCACTTTGAATCAAAACAAACTCAAGAAAAAATAAAATATAAGGGAAAAGAAAAAAAAATGTTGGAAGTACCACAAAAAGCATTATATACCAAAGTAGCAAAGGCAAATGCGAGGGGGAATGCACAAGCAAACATCATGATCATTCCAAACTGTAAAGCCAGCTCCAAACAGTCTGCAGGTGAATCTCGATAATCAGTCAAAATTGAAATATGATGAGAGGATCATGATTGATTTAAAAAAACAAGGAAGAAAACCTTTCCAGTTCCAATTTCCGTGTCTACAGAACACATGAGTTCTTCAGTTCAAATTAACAAGCTAACATTATCACTGGAACTTTAGAGAAAGAGAAAGACCAAAATATCTAGTACAAATTAATGAAGTAAGTTGATGCAAACCTCACATGAAGCATAAGTGTCCATTTGGGAATTGCTTATTTGCATATTGTTTATCAAAAGATATAGTTTTTGGTAACTTTTATGTTGAATGTGTTACAAAAAGTTAGAAGCTAGATTATTTGCAAAAAAGCTGAGACATAGAGCCAAACTCAAGACTTTTTCAACAATTCCCAAATGCACACTAAGTTTCATGCATATAATTCCAATCCAATTTGACAATTCTAACTCAACCAAGACATCTCTCCAAAACAGTTTATAAAATTGATATTTATAGTACTTCCAGAAACAAAAAAAAATGCATATTATTGAATATGATTCCAAAATGAATCTGGTTTTACAGTATAAATTTATTTGGCATATTACCATCAAACAGCCCATCTTCAAGCTCCTCACCAATGCTTGCTGTGTAAGAAGGTTTCAGGTACTCTTTCTCTACTCTTGAAGAAAACTGGATCTTTCCTGTTGATGATCCTTTTTCACGTCTTTTCTTCTTTCTTGACAATGGAACGATGCATCAACCCATGTTCAGGTAACACAAAAAAAAAAAAAGGGTAAAATTAAGCATGCCCCCAAAAGACTAAGTTGTCAAGACATGACAGCAGACAGAAGAAACTTACCGGACTCCGTATTTTTTGTAGCTGTACTTAAGATACGGTAATGAGTTTTCCAACAAGTTCTCCAAAACCTGGATAACATTTCCAGTTCTAAAGCATATCAAGCCAAGCAGCAGTGAAATCTAAATTAAAAGAATCCAAACAAAAAAGGATCTACTTCACCTCAGATATAAGAAGACGCTGAATCAAGACTTGGCGGAGAGTCAAAAAATTGCGGTGCAAGAGAGCATGATAGAAAACTCCAATATATGTCTGCATGAAATAAAGACCAAAGACCTGCAAGAGCAATTATGGTCTTGAAAAGCAGTAAATCTCCCATAAAGGGGCAAGAAAAGCCACAAGGGATGTGTGAAATTTCTAGTCAATACCTTGTAGACCAAGCTGTCAGCCCTTTTTTCTGCAGTTTCATTGTTTTCATACTCAATGAGCTTAACTGATATCTTACCACCAATCCGTGTAAAATGCTGAATAGCAAACAGATAAACAGCTGTCAGCCCAAACCTGAAAAGAAAAATTAAAAAAGTGTCATCTTCATTAACAAATCCAAGAAGAAATTTATACAACATTAAAAAAAATTGGTAAAAAGGGGGTTTTAGCATGAAAAGTTGGGGAAGGTCACTTAATAGATTTTTTTTTTTTTTTTTTCCCAAATGCCCATCCCTTCATGTAAAAAGCCTAAACCTGGACAACGGAAATAGATTTTGACATGATAGCAACAGATAAGCATCTGAGTCTGTATGACAAGGAATTGGCTGGTGACTAGGGTTGTGGACCTCACCTTGATAAACCTTCTAAACCTTCATCTTTCTTAAGCCAAAAGAAGTCTGGAGGTTTAAAAAAATCAATGGAGAAAGACTGGACGTAAAGAAAGGAAAATTATGGATAGAATCTTATAATACTCAAAAGGAAGGTTCATGAAGGTGGTTTGTGGTAGCATCATCATCTTACTCAGACAACAGAAGTAGAAGACGGATATAACTTATACTAAATTGACTTAAGAGAACACATGATGAAGGTATAAGAGAGCCAATAAGATAGACATTTGGAGGGTTGAGTAGAAGAGAACTTGAGAACGCACATTCTTGTTATTGCCAATAAATTATCAACATAATTTTGTTCATTAAGAAACATTATATTAAGGGGGAAAAAAACCTAAATGAAAATAACTGAGACTCTTACTTCATAACATCAGAGCCAATAACCTCGTAAAGATGAGCATATGCCAACTCAAATGGCAGCTGAAGGAATATGATACTCATGATAACTATAGCATCATTTCTGAATCTTAGGAGATGTCCAAGCCACTCATTTCTTTGGTACACTTCTTTCTCGTTTGTTTTATCAGTCCCCCATTTTCTTAATGCTTTTACAGGTGACTGTAAGGAACCCAACTCCATGCACAGAAGTTTATATCCAGGCTCCACTCCAACTGAATAACTGATTTGCCATCTATAAAACCAAAACCAAGACAGAATGACATGAAGGATAGCAATGTATAATTCACAAAACACAGGAGGAAAATAGGAAGAAGAATCTAACATTCAGTACATAATTGACTCACTTGGCCAAAAGGGCGGAGTTTTTACGTTTCCAGAACTGGGAAAACATTACAGCCCATAATATTATGCCTATGAAGAAAATAGGGAGCACCAATAACTGCAATGACCTGGAAAAGGCATTTTAGGAAGCAACTTATTTATTTATAAGCAATATTGTACCAGATTCTCAAATAGACAAAAAAACATTAACAGCCTGCAGACACATTAAGAGGTAGTGTAGCCAACCCAAAATCAATCAACTGCACGGTGATAGCAAATGCAGCCGGGAAGAACATCCATCGTGTATACATTCCAAGGAAAGCAAAATAGATTGCAATCTGCAAAGTATTAATTCCATGTTATAAGTTGGCAAAGACATTATTAGAAAACTGACAAAAGAACTATAAATAAAGCTATAGTTACCTTGGCCCCAAAATATGAATAAATCTCATCGATTGGTTGGTCTGTAATGTCCCACCAGTTCAGTGCCAATTCTTAAGGAGTTTCTTCCTCTTCATTTCATCTATCATCCAAAAGTCATCTTACTTTAAAATTCAGACGGAACCAGAACCACAATATTTTTGTGATAAGTTAATCATACCATGCAAAGGAAAGACTTGTTTTATGAAATCCACTGATTTTAATTTTTGAACTAAATTTTCATCAACTCCCCAACAGAGCTCTTGTCCATCATACTTTAAAGTTACAGCTGACTTGCTCTTGTTCACCTGTAAATTTCAGTCTGTATATCAGCTTTACTAATAAATCATGTTCAAACTACATGTTGGGAAAATAACGTTTATATATCATATACAAGGTCATAATATCAACTATTAGAGTCATCAGTGTACTGTGGCGATATGAAACCAATTTATGACAAATTCTAAAAAGAAGTATAAAGACATATATGCTGGTTGATTGTGGTGCAGGAATACTTCCTTTCAGTGGATGTAAGGTAAATTTATATTTAGTAAATTAATATTCATTTAAAAAAACAAATCCTTGAAATATTGATTGCCTTCATATAGAATACTATATTTGCTTAATAGTAGAAACAAAAAATATAGGAAAAAAAGGGAGGGGGTGGATATCATGATAAAGAATGGTATGAGTTGGAAAAAATGACTCACAATCCCATATATTAAGTGATTGTAGCAATGAAAACGCTCAAACCAACTGAACAATGAACCATCAGGCTGTCTCACAAAAGCATCAGCCTCCTCCAATTCAAATTGTAGATCCATACCTGAGATTGAGTAAAGCATATTATATTTTCTAGTAAGATAAAATGCATACTTTAAAAAAAAAAAAAATGAAAATCAAAGAGCTCTAGTACTCATAAGAGAGGACAAATGAAACATGTCAAATCAGATAGGGAAAAAATGTCATCTAGAAACTGCATTATCATTACCAATATGGGTCCTTTTCTTTAATTTTAACTCAGCAGCAGCCCTCCCCAAAGTCTCCAAAGGTGCTGCCAGCTGAAACAATAAATATTGATAAAATCAGCAGCTCAACTTAGCAAAGAGTTAAACTTAAATTACTTAAGGTTCAGGTCAGCCAGAAGGGATGTATGGTGCAACAATGTAGAATGAAATATTGCCAAATTGCATAAATTTTCTATATGTCAACATAAACTAAAACATCAGAAACAACATTTTCTCACCCTTCTCCTCTCTCTCTTAGAGGGACATCAGGGTCCTAAATTAGAAATTAATCTGCTCCTGAGGGTTTAAAGAGCATGCTAGTATATCCTCATCAGAATAATCAATAGAACAAATTAATACCACGAAATCGATTCCACAGCATTTACCTACCCTATTTTCTAATACATCACAGTGAAGAAACACCTAAAATGCATATAGAACGAGCTTACACATAAGATTAAATGCACACAACACCTCAAATGCTAGCATGTACATACATACATGCACAAACATGAGGATTCATACGGAAATCAAAATAATTTAGCTTCCTAGTAAGCCACATCCATGATCCACAAAGGAAAGAAGATTCTTGAGCTTTACCAAAAGATTCAACAAAATTACACAATGTAATTGGTATGTGCCAGAACATGGCATAAAAAATCACTAATTAACAAAGATTGTAGGAGAGCTAAGGAGACAAAGTAGAAGATAAAACCTTGATGAACTCATCAGCAACACCTTGGACCCTCTCAACAATCAAACCAACCTTCGTGAACTCATCAACAAGAACCTCCCCACAGTTACAATCCTCATTTTCTTCCTCCACATTCCTCTTTGAAACCACCACCGCTATTTCAAAAGCAGTTTGCTCCTCCTCGATTCTATTCATTTCCAAACCAACCACCCACCCACTCCACCGCCAACAGCAACCAAAAAAAAAAAAAAGTAAAACAAAACACCAAATCTTCTTCAACAACTCAAACAGGCAAAAGGGTCTCCAAAATTAGTAACAAATGGCTCTCAAATCAACCAAAGATTTGATTTTTCTTGTTGGAATGGCTGAAATAGCCAAATGGGTCTACTTCTTTTTGATCAAAGGGATACTTTACCAACCAAAAGGCATGGCTCTCCTACTAAAATGACTCAAACACCGAAATGGGTCTAGGAATCCAATTCAAAAAAAAAGCAACAAAAAAAAAAGGCAAATGGGTCTCTCTATTGGGGATCAAAAAGGCTGTTACCAAGTAGCAACCTTACATAACAGAGAAGTTTTTTTTCAAAACGGCAAGTTGGGTTCTTGATAAAACCAGCAACACCGTTACAAACACTGACAGACAAAGAGGGAGAACTCATGAGAAGTACATTGTTAACACAGGTGTCTGAGGAATCGAGAATTTGGGACTGACACATAGGAAAACAATAAAAGGCAGTTGACACGTGGGTTTGGGGTTTGTTTCTGCCTAATTATCGGAGTAAATCACCTGCCATGCATTGATATGCAATCCTTTAGCATAAATGGTAAAGGATTGCATGTCAATAAATTAATAAATTTATGGGTGTTTATTAATAAATTATTTTAAAAAAAGTTTTGATATGGGGAAAAATATACAAAGTCCTAAAAAAATTACTATTTTTTTATAAAAAGTTTTAAAAAATATTTATTAATTTAATGTTCTCAGCCATCTGTTAATTTTTTCCGGATGAGATTGATATAACACCAAATAAAATAATTATAAAAAAACTAGTTCATCTCCAATTAAGTAAGTTTTTATTTTGAGGACCAGCTAGGAAGATTAGGTTTCAAATCCTAAATAATTTGGATAAAAATGCATTATTTTTAATTGGACATTGCTTGAGTTTCTAGCAAATATATTGACGTTTTGAGAATGAAACAAGAATACTTGTGTAAATTTTGCACATGTTTATACCGTGTTGAGCCACTAAATCAGAGTCTTGTCCATATATAATCTCATTGTTTGTACAAATTCATTTAACATTTTGACAAATTTTATGTGTTTGGGGTTTATTTCAATTTTTTTTTTTTGGTTTATATTGTTTGTAAATAATTTGGATAAAAACTCAAGGGTAAAATTAAAAATTACACCATTAAAGTTTGGAGGTGATTGGATTTTACACCCTGAAGTTTTAAAATATGAATTTTATCCCCTAAAGTTTCGGGTGTTTGGATTTTACATCCTGAAGTTTCACAACTTGAATTTTATCCCTTAAAGTTTAGGGTTGTTTAGATTTTACACCACTAAATTCTAAAACTTTAGGATGTAAAATCCAAACACTCCAAAATTTAGGGAGTAAAAATCCAAACACTTCCAAAATATAGGGGTAAAATTCAAATTTTGAAACGTCAGAGTATAAAATCTAAACATCACCAAACTTTAGGAGGTAAAATTCAAATATTGAAATTTCAGAATGTAAAATCTAATTACCCCTAAACTTTAGGGGTGTAATTTATAATTGACTCAAAACTCAATTATATCTTTAAAAAGTTGAGTTTCAAACAATTTTCAACTAACTAAAAATGCGTTTTTTTTTTTTTTTTTTTTAAAGCTAACACTTTCACTTTAAGAAACATTTGGAGTAATTTGTTTGGCTGAAAGTCAACACAAATGAATTATTCCTATAAAATTAGATTTTTCTTTAAAAATGTGCCAAAATAAATAAGATAAAAAGTTAAAATAAGTAAAATAATTCAAACTCAAATTTTAATATATATAAGTATGTTTTTATTCTAACTCACGTTTATTCCTCTTTTAAGCAATTTGCAGATTTGGAGGAATGTTTTAGGAATCAAAGACTCCAACCAATACTTTTTCCCCATTTTTTTTTTTAAGTCAAAACAATTAAAAAGATGAAGGAATAATGCGGCACACTAAAACCGTCCAAAACTATTGTGTGTTTTTTTTTTTTTAATAATATTAATTGTTTTGCACGATGCTGGCGTTGAAATGGAGCTACGCTGATAATCCGTGGGCCCGCATCAGAATGTAATTTGGAGCATTTATTTTGGAGCCCACACGGTTTAAAACTTGCGAGTTGGGATTGGTTTTAATGCAATATTCTTATAGTATTCACATCCAGTAAGTAAATAATACCTTAAAAATTTCAAAAATTACTTTATCTATTATACAATATTATTTTACAATACACTTAACATTTTAACTTTTATTTTATTATACAACATATTATAATAATATAAATTATACAATAAAATAGTACCACACTTTTTGTCACTGCCTTTCTCTCTCACAACCACACCACCACCATCGAAAGAGGCACCACCGCACCAAAACCCACCATGATAGCAAACCAACTGTGACCGATCCCCAAATAAAACTCAAAAACCACCTACCACTACCATCAACACGGTGAACAATCCCCCACCTCCACCACCATGAACCCACAGTGAAACATTGACCCCAATATCCATCCTCCTCAACCTTTTCAACTCCACAAGCATGACTAGGACAAAGCCTTCTTGCTAATATCAAGTTTTGCTAGAAACCCACACAACAACTCGCCGATCTCCACCGCTAGAAACCCACAACAACTCATTGATTTAGAAACCTAGTAACCCACAACAACTCGTCGATCATTGCCACACCGATATCCACCTAAATCAAGCAGATCTCGCCACAAGAAATACCCAGAAAAACGCCATCATCACTGTGAGAGAGGAACTGAAGGACTGAAGGAGATCCAGTGCCTACTCGTCTCAACCATCGGAGCATGCTTCAGCTAGCAGCAAGTCAGAAAGTGAGAGGGGGAGATGAGAAAACAGAGATGAAGAAAGAGAGAGTTGAGAAAGAAAGGAGACCATCTCAGCCCAGAGAAAGAGAAGATAGAGGAGAAAGAGAATAAAAGTGATTAAAAAATAAGATACAATAGTGCTACAGTGCTATCTTACATTTAGGATGACATTGTAGCACAATTGCAAGATTTTGCAAGATCAGGTAATGCAATGTTTTGGGGCTTTGATGCTAAATATTACTAACATACTGCATTTACAAGACCCAATGTGAATGCTCTTACCACTTTTTTAAGGAAAATGCTAAAATCAGTATAAATTTTACAGTTAAAAGGAAAGTGACAAAAATTAGCACCATACATATAGTAAAATTTAAATTTACGCAATAGATATTAATAATAACTTTTTAAATAATTCCATAATTATAATAGAAATAAGGATTTGGACCCTTTAATCCTTTCCATTATAGAGGTACTAATATAGTATAGACTAGGTCTGTTTGATTCAAACTTTTCACTTGTTGGTTTAAAACTCTCATTTTGACGTAATAAATGATGATGCTGAAAATTGTTAGTGAGCCACACGGTCCTCACGTGCTCCCGATGAAGAACCTGCACAACACAAAAGTTGATGACCTTAAGAGGAGTACCGGTGTGGTACTGGCCAAATATCCTCCGACGGTCAAGTTAGAGAAAATATCTTATTCGCAACTTTAAAGCGCTAAAGCTGAGGTGAATTATGCGTACCTTGGTTTATGAGGACTTTGGGGTATTTATAGTAGCGTAGGGCCGAAATCTGCGTCTTGGCTAAGAAGTACTTTCCTTGTAGGAGAGTAATTTATGGATTTTGCGTATCTTTTAGAGTTCTTTTCCTTATAGGAGTCCTTTTAATCAGGGTTATGCGTATAGCACAAGAACTCCCCTTATACATGTATGCGTGGAGACCAAATAAGGCCACGGTCGGAGGTTTAATTAACCTCTTTAGCTTATTCTCGTCAGCCTTCAATGTTGTCTCTTTTTAATGTCGTCATCTTATAATTGGGGTCACTAGCTTACTACCTTCAGCAACTCCCTTCAGCTTAGTAGTCTTCAACTCACCACCTTCAATTTACTATCGTCAGCTTTATGACCGTCAGCTTACTGCCGTCAATACATAGCTATCAGGTATGAGGTGGAATTGTAAGCTTTACAATAAGGTAGTTTCATGGGTAAAGCTGACGACCTTGCTATAAACGTTGCCTCTGGTTTTGTCATGAGCTAATTACGGAATTATTCTCATCAATAAATAAATTAATAAAAAATAATGTGTAAAATTGTGGGACTATTAATAACAAAGTATTAGAAAGTCAACTAATAGTTTTAAAATTGTAGTTTGAAACTCTCGATGTTATTGAGTAATAGTTAGTTTAAAAGTCTCTATATTTATTAAAAGTAGTTAATATTTAGTTTAAAACTCTTTAGTTTGTTGAGGAGTGGTCAGTTTAAAACTCTTAATTTCACATAATAAATAAATAAATGAATTAGTAAGATTGTAAGACTACCAAAATTTTCTGAATTTACTTAGAAATAGAGATCATTCGTGAGATTAGTTTTTGGTTTTGAAAACCACGGCATACAATTTAGAAACCTTAAAACTTCTCCTCGTGAGTCTGACAAACAATTTTGAAGGAAGGTTATGGAGCAAGAAGTAGAAGTTAATGATGGTGTAGATGCGGTAGTTGACGCTCGTATATCTGCATTGCCAGGAGTTGCTCTTCAACACATCCTTACATTCCTCCTCACCAAACAAGTTTTTCAATCTACCCTATTGTCCAAGAGTTGGAAACACGTATGGAATACATTCCCAATTTTGATATTTGATCAAAACTACTTTGAATCAAAGTGGGGTTGTTCCAAAAGCAAGAGAAAGTGTCACTTATGTAACTTTGTGGACAATAATTTACAAAGTCATTCGAAGGTAGAGAGTACGTATAAACAACTTTATACTCGTTAACAAATTTTTTGAACACTAGGCGGAAACAGATGTCTCGTGTTAGCCGTTGGATTAGCTTTGTGCTCGAGTGCGATGTGGAAGAGCTAGATCTTAACTTTGGATGGTTTGGTCAGATGTGTTATCGTTTGCCTCACAGTGTTTTGGTTGCAAAATCAATAACTGTGTTGACATTGCTTGGCTGTAGGTTGGAGTCAACTTTTGGTGCTATAAACTTTACCATCTTTGAAAAAACTCTCTTTATTGTGTGTTTATGCAGATGATCAAATCATTCAAAATTTACTTACTGGGTGTCCTGTCATAGAATACATGAAATTTGATCGATGTTCTGGGTTTGAGTGTATAAAATTGTCCAATATTCCTAATCTCTTGGCAATTAAGGTACATTGGAATTCAACAGTTAGGAACTTGAGTTGGATTATTCCAACTCAAGCCTTTATCATGCATCTGTAGACCAGATTCTACAATCTGAGCTCAACCTGCTTCCTTATAAAATTTGTAAGAGTTACGTATTCGATTGTCAGAAATAACCCAGAAATGGCTATATGAACATCTTTCTGGACTTCCACTCCTTGAGCACTTAATACTATTAGGCTGCTATGATTGGGAAAGAATAGAGATTTCAAGCCATCGTCTCAAAATATTGGAACTATGGCAATGCGAAAGTGCGGTTGCAATCAAGATTGATGCTCCTAAATTATATAGACTCTCTTATATGGGTGGTTATATAAAATCCATTTCCTCATGATGCTTTTGCTTTATCTCATGCTATCTATGATTTTCCAAGAGAGATGGCTTTTTCTGCTCCTTCAGATGTTGACAAGATTGAGTTCCTCTCAAAGCTGAGTAATTCAACATTATTGAAATTGATAATTGAATCGGCCAAGGTATTCATAGATTTATTTATTTATTTTAATTATTTGCTTATTGATATCTCCCATTCCTTTTTCTTTCTTGTTTTTGTTATTTTTATATATCAAACTCTAATATGTTTGTTTCTTTAATTTCTTGATGAAGAATGTGATTATCCCAAAAGAATTGAGAGAAACCCTACCATCACCATCATATAATGTCAAGCATTTAAAGCTATCAATATCTCTATCTATATTAAGAGATGAAATCGGTGAACTTCCAGATAGCTTGCTTTGGATTTCTCCACTTCCAGACATTTTATCAATTGAATTCAGCAACAACTCAATACCCGATTTTGACCACATATCTCTCAAGGTATTTCATTTATTTATTTAAATTTTCTCATTTGTTTGATTAGTGCTTTGATTCTTCTAACAGATTTAGTATTATAAAAAAAAAAAACCATTCCTCTCTTAAAAAAATAAATATAATTATAAAAAACCATTGTTTTTATATGTTTTGCATCTCCTATTAGATGAGGCTATTTTTGATGTGATGGATATGCTACTTGTTAGTTACAAGTAAAAATGATTTTTGGTGTAGTTCATAGTTTTGGGGACATTCTGGGGTGAAGGAGAAATCCTCCAAACATATATATATATATATATATATATATATATATTATATATATATATATAAATTTTGTTACTTTCCTTGTAAGATAGGTGCCGCTCCACAAAATGTATATATATATACTTGCAAAATTATTTTTAAAGAAAAATATTAAACTACATATTTTGACCACCTTAATAAAAATATTGAACACTCTGACTTGCAAATCACAAGAATTTTGGTTCAATAAAAATAAGAGTAATGCTCCATTAATAATATTTTTATAATAATTTCACAACAAATTTTTTGTGCTAAGCTATTATTAATTCTAATTTGGCCCAATATTGACATTAATTTTTTACCCACCAATTAAATTTTATTGCATAAGATTTGTTATGAAATTATTGTAAACATAATGTTACTCCAAAAATAATTCTATCCCCTAAAGCATAATTCTTAACCCCTTAAACCAAAAAATGAAAAAAGAAAGAAAAAGAACAGCTTAAATAACAAAAAAAAAAAAAGAAGCCCAAATGACAAAAAAATAACTCAAATAAAAACAACATCAAGGAGTGAACAAATTATTCAAAAATAATCATTTTCAAAACAAAATGATAAAAATCACTAATCATGCAAAATTCTAATTCATTCAACCCATTACATAAAATTAATATTTAATTTCATTTTTCCTTAAAATACGATATCAAGAGAGATATTGTAGTGTTTTCCTTGATGGTGTTGAGAGTTATGCTATCTTTGGCTTTGCAGTCTCAACAATTTTGCTCTTCTTATTGATTTAGCTCACAATTGTTGCAAATATCATTCCTCTCTCTCTCTCTCTCTCCATTTTTCTCATCTCTATTATCATTTTAGACTTTTTCTCACTTTATTACTCTAATCTTAGCATTTGTAGTTCTTACTTTATCTCTTATCAGTGATTTTGTTTTTCTCTTTGTTAGTAGAAAGAAATTGTAACATTTCATATACTCATATGTTTTTTTTGTAACATTAATATTTTATTAGATTTTGTATAAATTAAGCTCTTAATGATCATTATAAAAAAACTTCTTAGACTTGTGATTGTTGTAAGACCAGTTATCCTTTTAATTTTAATTTTTAAATTTAAATATTATTTTATAATAGGAGACAAAGGCCTAAGTGACGTAGCTTGATGTAGATTGGTTAAGGGAGAAATTTTTTTAAAATATTTTATGTGAAATTAGGATTTATTTGCCTTTATAAGTTCAAATAAAATACTTTTCCTAGTTGAATTAGAATTTCAATTGTTTTTCTTTTCCTAGTTAAATTGTTTTTCCTTTCTCAAGTAGAAGTAGGTTTATTATTTCTTTTCCTAAAATGAGTGGGAGAAATTCTATTCCTATAAATATTTTTTATAGAAAGGTTGATTATTATTATGCGTTGATTAATAAAAGTTTGTTAAAAATGTTTTTTCTTTTATTTTGCCTACTAGCCTAGTGTTCTTGTAGAACTTAAGTTTCGTGGAAGAGTTATAGTAATTGAGTGTTACAGATTCTGCTTCTACAAGCTTACATTGCATCATATTGTCTTTACCTTAGTCACTTGTATAGTTTACTGTAGAACGACTAAATTTCTAGTTCGAAATAAAGTCAAACAAGTAAAATAGTTTCACAAATGCGAATTTATATTGATAAATATGTGGTATAATTCTTTGTGATTACAAAAGAGTGATCCTCTTATTCGTTCTCCTTAAAAGACTTATTGATTGGAATTGTGGTAATGTAATTTTGACTTGAACACCAAATATCCTTCAATTTGGTTAAAGAATGGATCGAAGACCCTTGAAATAGAATTACAATGAATCTCTAGCTATTAATTTGTTAGAAATTCTTTGTTCTTCATGTTCTTCGTGTTCTTTTTGCGTTCTTCTTTTTTTGAAAGTTTGTGGTAGAAGTTCTTCGGTGCTTTAGAAGCTTGAATTTGTAGAATTTCTCTTATTTGTGGTTTGTTGAGGTTTCTGGAGGATTTTGAGCTTGATTCCAGTGAACTTTGAGATCTAGGAAATTGATTTGGATGATTTCTCTTTGAATGTTCTTTGTATTGGAAGGTTCTTCGTATTCGAAAGTTTGTGGCAGAAGTTCTCTGAGGCTTTGGAGGCTTAAATCTGTAGAGCTTCATCGATTTATAGTTTCTTGAAGTTTTAGAGGCTTTTGAGCCTAATTCCAGTGACTTTTGAGATCTAGGAAGATGATTTGGATGATTTCTCTTTGATTTTTCTTCGTATTCAAAGTTGAAGTTCTAGGAGGCTTCAGGGCTTGATTCCAATAGAGTTTTTATACTTCTGAATCTTCTTTGATGCTGTTTGTGCCATGGACGTATTAGTGTGTGTGTGTGTTGAAATGCCTTAGGAAGACTTCTATTTATAGGAGTTTAGGGGTGGGTGAGCGACACGTGGGGAAGCTTGATTGGTGACATGTGTCACAGTCTATTGGAAGAGCTTTAAGACTTTTTCTCCAAGATACGTGGCATCTTTTGATTGGCCAAAATGCTTTGATGTTTAAGGTGACACATGTCAGTACCCGATTGAACTGTCTGCGTCATTGCTTACACGCACTTATGTCATTGCTTACACGTGTCGATGTGTGATTGGTTTTTGCATATATTTTATGTTCATATTTCAATGACACTTGGCAAATTTCTATTGATTTCTGAATAATGATAGCAAAACCTAATAGCAGTACGTGACGATTTGTAATTGGCCGTACTTTGTGGACTTGGTAGTATGATGTTTCAGCTTGTGATAGGTAGGAAATTTTCCCTCTCTACGTTTACAAAATCAAAAAAGATATAATCATGTCACTCAAAATTTTCAAAAGCAAAAGAAGAAATTGATTTGATTGAGAGAATGAGAAACAAAGAACAATACATAACTCCCTAGAATGTCATTATAAGCAAATTCACATCAAAAAAGAAAAAAGAAGAAGAAAAAAAGAACTGATACAAGGGGCACCACTACTCAAAGTTTTGTATGCCACCAGCATTTCCAATGAGGATTTATGACATGACCTTGTTACCAATGCTCTTGCTTCTAAAGCCATGTTAACTTTTCTAATTATATCACTCAGTCACTCACACACACACACGACATAATGTTCCAAAATTTGGAACCAAAACAGCAAATAGAACAAGACCCAATTCATCATTTTTTATTATTTGAGCTACCATAATTTTTTTTTTTTTTCTGATTTTCTTTTCTTCCAACCCAATTTAGCATACAAAAGGACCCTTTTCCTCTCTCAATTTCCAAGGCAGTTAGCAGCAAAACTTAAAACTAAAATTAACCATTTCACCAAGTTAAACATAGAATCCAACCCAACCACACTTGTCTTAGTCTAGTCTGTGCCTCTCTCTGTCAACTCAAATGCTATCACTCATAGCTAGACATGACAAAACGAGTGGGTCGAGTTAAGTCTGGGTCGGGTCAATCGGGTTGCGGGTAAAACATGTCGTTTTAAGCGGGTTAAAAAGGGGTTCGAATTAATCGGGTTACGGATCGGGTCAAGTTGGGTCGGGTCAGGTTGACCCGTATTTTTCACTTGATTTAAAAAAGAAAAGAAAAGAAAACAACATGTATTTTCCATTTGGAAAGTTCTGTGACAAATTACTTGATATAAAATGCATTACTTTGAATTCACCATTTATATCAAGAATGAACTCAGTTAAACTTATTAATATTTATTCAATAATTTTAAAATTATACAAATCCTAATATTGCTATCTAAAATAAAATAACACAAAGATAAGTAAAACAAGTACACAAGTTTTATTTCTATACAATATCAACATTCCAAAATATAAAACAAAATTACAAATGATTTATTGGATAACTCATTTGATAAAGAATAAAAATACATAAGAAATTTACAATCTTGAAAATTAATTTCATAATCTATTATTAATTGTGGCTGACACTCTATTTCAATTTGAGATATATATTAAAGTTTGATTGTTTGCTTATTTATATATGGTCTATTTTATGAATATCATATTATTGTTAAATAACACATACTCTAGAAAACATCATAATTTATTATGAAAAGCCGTTTATTTTAGACAAAATTGTTAAAAATAGGTCTAAACATTCATAATTTATGCTAATTTGATACTTTAACTTTACCATTTTCACACTTGTGAATGTTTCTCATACATGTCTACAATTTTAAATCTATATTTTTAACTCTATTGTAATCAGATTATCTTGGCATATACTCTGCTATTTGATATCTAAAAATATTTACTCATTACAGAATGCTCAACCATTTATCTTTCAATTAATTTGCATGCAGTTATGTAAATATATTAATTGTTTCCTTAAAGCTCACAACAAACAATTAAACAAATATTGTCTTAATTTTACTATTTTTTTTACCCAAAAAAAAAGTTTTTAAAAAATGGTTTTGGTTCGGGTTCAGGTCGCGGGTTGGTTTGGGTCACCAGTTGAGTCATCGGTCAAGTCGGGTTGACGTGCAAGAAACATGAGTCAGGTCACGGGTCAACCCTTTTTGCTTCAGGTAAAAAAAACGAGTTCAAGTCAATAATTTTTTGGGTCGGGTTAGAAAATTATGACCCGTTTTGCCATGTCTACTCACAGCAAAGAAAACAAGACTCAGTTCGTCATTTAGTATTGTCTTCACTACCAAATAAAATAATATTAACAAACATTAATAATAACAATACCTCAGTATAGTTGTCCTTCTTGCGAGTGACACGCCTAATGAAACGCTCACCGAGTAGTGCACGGTCACACTCACACATGACAACGAAGCCAGTTTCTGCCACCTTGCAAAAACCCTTCCCTTTAAAATCCAGTAACTCACACACTTGCTCCAATGTCTGGCCTCTCTTTGGGAAGCATGACTTGTTGGGCTTATTGGGCTGTTGTTTGGTCTGGGCCAAGTCTTTGGGGAATGAGGCGTGGGTAGATAGTGAGAAGTGGAGAGTTCGGAGAATGGGTCGCGTGGTAGTCAAGTGTGTGAGCCTGAGGCCGTGGGTAGGCATAGTCGCTATTTTTTTTTGGGGGACTCTCAACCCTCAAGAAACAAGAGGATGTTTATGTTATTTTGTTTGGGATAGAGGGTAGTTTGGTCATTAAAGAAAGATTGTACACTTTGAAATTTCAATTTTCAAATTCGTTTGACAAATTTTGTTAGCTACTATAGCAAAGCTCCTTCTTTCTCCAAGCACTTCCTTCCTTCTTTTTCTTCTCTCCATCTTCAATTTTTTTATTTTTACTTTCTCTACTTCTATTCCACTCTCTTCTTCCAAGCCCTCAAAACTCAAAATAGTTCTTCCCTTAAAATAACAATCTCAAAAGTAAAAACCCAAATCCAAACCCTTAAAATAACAATCTTGGAATCAAAGTAAAAAAACCTAAACCCAAAAATCACGATCCCGGCCTTGGGTTTTGACGATCTTGGCACCGGGGCGGCTTGGGTTTGACCATCACAGCATCGGAGCAGCTTGGGTTTGTGTTCTTTGGGTTGGTCTTGATTCATTTTTTGTGTTCTTAGGTTGGTCTGGATTTGATATGAATTTTTCTTCTTCCTCCGCCAAAATGGTAAACCATTGCAACAGTGCAATCACAAATTTTCGGGATGGAAACTTCAATGTGGCACAGGGAATCGCCTTAGCCACCATTCACCTCTATCGACAGTCGGGGCTAGCCTTCCTCACAGTTGATATCATTAATCTGGAACTCGCGATGTCGAAAATGGGAGGTGTTGATTACTGCCCCAGATCGACTGTTGAACACCACTTCACTATGCCCTTCAATTTTAGCAAAACAGCTATAAAGATTTATTCAGACTTAATCTCCTTCCATCTATTTCATGCCATAACTCTGTTCCACCAAGGGGACTTTGAGGGACACTATCGGTGCCATAATCTGGCCTTTGGGGAATGTTACAGCACTTGCGCCATTGCTAGACCCCTGGACCCCGAAGAAGAATTTTTGGGTATGGATGGGTATACACGAATGTAACTTGACCAAGTAGAGCGAATTAGAGAAGTGAGAAAGCAACTTGAAACCCCAAAATGGATAGCACATGGTCGAATCCAGGCTTTTAAAGAGGACCTTAGGCTGCACAAAATTTATCAAGAAATGAAAGAAATGCAAAAGAATAAAAGACAGATTCAAGCTAGATATCTCTCTGCAAGGGAGAATTTCGAAAACACAAGATTTCATCTCAGGGAAAATCTAGTCAATGAAGTGTTGGAGTTGTTGTCAGAAAAGAAAGAGTTCATCCCACTACAAGAAAAAAGACTTAATACAACGAAAAAAATCGTTGCAATAACAACTAATATCGTTGTAATAGGTGTTATTGCAACAACAAAAAAGTCGATGCAAGCCGTTGTAATAAACTCTGAGGCAATAGGTTTATGCAACATTAGATTTTCGTTGCAATAAATTTCATATATTGCAATGATTTATATATTGCAATGGTTTATTTTGAAAATCTCGTTGCAATATGTTTTTTTTTTATTAAAAAAAAGTAATATGTTTATACGACACTAGATTTTCGTTGCAATAAATTCCATGTATTGAAATGATTTACTTTGAAAATCTAGTTGCAATATGTTATTTTTTATTAAATTTTAAAAATAAATAAATCATTTTTAAAATAATAATTTTTTCATTAACTTGTTTTGCAATTCAAAAACCATATTTAGGTACTATACTAAGAAATTAAAGATATGCATAAAAAATGAAAAATTTGAAATACTTCATTTCAATACATATGTCAAAAAACACAAATATATATACAACTTGTTGAATTTACATTCAAACACATAGTTTCAAAAAGTATGCAAAAGTCAATACAACACAAAAGAAAAGATTTAACAAATATACACGTGTTTGGATGTAAATTCAAGAAATATTGATTTTTGTTAAAATTTACCATCTATTCTTTGAATTACTCACTTCTATTACATCAACAAAATTTGATGTGAAATAAAGATTTAACCTATTACAATAATGTAGTTCGATGTGAAATAAAAACTTACCTATTGCAACAATATATGTCTATGTAAAATAAGAGTTATTTATTACAACAACACATTTTAATGTAACATAATAATTATTGCTATAATCTCATATTGATGCAATAAATTTAAGTTACTATTACAACAAAAAAACAACCTAGAGATGTAATAGTATGTATATTACATTTTTTTTTAGGCAATAATACTTGTTTTATTATGTTTTTTTTTCTTGTAGTGACCTTCTCAAAAAAAATGCTATATGACAAGAACGAGTTCAAGTTGACTATCGGAATTGAAGAGCTCAAACGACATTTGGATAGGAATAAATTGGTGAGGGGGTAGTGGATTTTGGCAGAGGGCCTGGGGTTAGCCAGTTATCAAGCTAGTTGGAAAATTTCAAAGAATTTTTTATGCCGCAAGAGGTTCTTGAAGGATGATTATATTGATCATATAGAGAGTTATCATATGCCGACTTTGTCAGAGGAGATAGAAGAGGTTAAGATTAGTTCAAGAATTCATATGTGGTTCATGTTGGAAATGTTTGATACTTTATGTCCGTCCCAAGAATGGTGGTGTTTTGTTCATGAAGCATGGAAGCCTATAACCCTTTGTTCATTCTTGCAGACACTGGTTGAGCATAGTTTAGGATTCAAAGACACTAGTTTCCACATAAAACGGGTTGCAGTGCCTACTGGTCTGTCTATTACGTTTGATGAAAATGTCAAGTGGATTGATGACTCTTTCATTGTTAGGGTTGATGACAAAGTCTTGAATTGGTCATTGCTAAATAGTGAGGACATCAAATTGCAATTGGAGGAGTGGACTAAATTTGACGATGTTTGCAAAAATGAAGCAACTAAGCTTTTAGATATTCTACATACTGAATTTTTGAATCTGAAGAAACTGTGTGAGTGGAAACTCTACTTGCAGGATAAAGAATGGTGGATAATACAAAGGACTACCTGGGAAACAAATGAAATGGAAGAGCTAGAATTAGAAAATTTCAGGATATTCTTGGAGGATCAAATTTTTAATTGTGGTCCGCATGAAGATGATTGGATTCGAGATAAAAAAAACTTAAATGTTTTACAAAATTACGAAGAATCATACACTTCAGGCCTTAGCTGAAATCTTTGAAGCAACAAAATCAAACAATAGTATAAGATCCTTATTTAGGTCGCACGATTATCATATGGACATGTAGGTATGCTTTACACATTTTATAAGAAAAATTTATGAAACATGTAATTCTTAAAATGTAACGACCCAAGGAAAAGCGCTAGCCACATCTGCGCTATACCTCAAAAGGACTAGTCACTATTGAAGCTCCTTGCAGTTGTTAATAAAGCCCAGATCTACCCAGTAAATACCCGATGTGGGACTCATCACACATCCACACACATCACACAATCAATCAAATTGGGGCATCACAATCTCCCCCACTTAAATCCCTAACATCCTCGTTAGGGCCCACTTTGTGGGGTAGTGTCTCCGAGCCCACACGGGGTTACCGGGGCGGCTCTGATACCATATGTAACGACCCAAGGAAAAGCGCTAGCCACATCTGCGCTATACCTCAAAAGGACTAGTCACTATTGAAGCTCCTTGCAGTTGTTAATAAAGCCCAGATCTACCCAGTAAATACCCGATGTGGGACTCATCACACATCCACACACATCACACAATCAATCAAATTGGGGCATCACATAAAATGTCTGAATATAATTGAATGGCAAGAACTGATTCTGCATATGTTGTTTCATCTTGCTTCATTGGATTTATTGCTTCCTAATTCTAACCTTTTGCATCTGTAATTGTTCCCATCAAGCTGAAGCTCTACCCTTCAATTTGAGCAACCAGTTTCACCTTCTTGTGATTTGGAACTTCATGATACTTGACTATTCTCTCCACTTGATTGAACCAACAAATTCCTCTAGATTTAGACTGCCACTGAACTCAGGGTTGATTGCTACGAAAATGTAGAGATCAAATTGACAATAACTCCAAAATGTAGGAATCAAAATCGTATTTTCGCCTTTTATCAATTGCTAAGATCTTTATGTTCAAGCAAGTTACAAATCTAAGAGAAATAAATTATGTTGAACACAAAATGTTTTATACGTCAACCTGATGAAATTGTTTCATGCCCTACATTATTCATGTTACTCAACCCTACAAACCATAACCAATCAAATGAAGTTGTCAAGAATGTACCATGCAGCATGACGCAACTGAAGTACTAACACCAATTAAAAGTGTAAATGAAACTCTAACAAGTGGAGATTTCAATCTTTAGCAAAGAAGAAAATAAATAGATAAATAGATAAATAAAACACTCTAAACCATGTGATTCTTTTCTTGAATGTTAGAAAATAGTAATATTAGTAAAATAATAAAATGTTACCCAAGTTATGCAATTTTTTTTAAGTTTTTTTTTTTCCAACTTATTGTTATTTGATCTGAACTATTGAAGAAAAAAATTGTTATACTCAAATGAGTTGAGCAGGTCTATCGCTTTCCATTGTTATTAATACCGTTTCGGACCCTATTTCGGTTTGTCTAGTGGAATGGAATATTTCGGTACCGGCCAATTTCGGCATACCGTTTTAAGGTGTTTTGGGTTCCTAAAATTAAATTATATATATCTTGTAAAACATAAATTGTCAATTCTAATAAAAATAACTAAATTTCAAATAATACAAATCATTTAGTCTTAATCATAAGTCTTAAACATCAATATAACATCTATTTAACATCACACAATAAAAAGATTTAGAAGAAATAACTAAATATCAAATAATACAAAACATTTAGTCTTAACTCTTATGTCTTAAACTTCAATACAACATCAAATAATAAGAAGATTTATAACAAGTCATTACTCATTACATAAGCCCATAATAATTAATCACTAATAAGCCAACAAAATTTATAACATAATATTAGCCATCAAATAATAAATTTTTTTTTTTTTTTTTTCCATAGGCCAAATCATGTACCGGCCGGAATTCACATCTCGGCCGGAATGGATCGGAATGGCCCGAAATTTGGCCCGAGGTGGAACGTTAAGTATCTCGGTACCGGTTTGCATACCGGAACGAAAAATTCCGGCCGTTCCGGCTGGAACGGAACGAATCAATAACAATGTTGCTTTCTACTAAAATCCATTGGGCAGTGTATTTGTATTTGACACAATTTGAACTATTTTATATTTTAGATACCATATTTGCATTACTTCAAACATAGTGAAATAATAATATTATAAGGAACTTTTTACAATTTTACACTATGATGGAAAGGCTAAATACTCTATTAAATATAGCTTTACATATATACTTTTTTCTTCTCTATTTGCATGTATAGCATTCAAGATTTCAAGTAATGCGTTTTGCTACCAACTATTTCATTCTTTGAATGTAAATCATTAGAAAGCAAGGTAAATATGTTTCTATATTCTCATTTAGGTATGTTATTTGCATATTTCAATTAGGCAATTAAACTAGGAAGCACTTGCACGAATACGGGTGTGAGTGTGATGTAGCAACATGACAATTTTTTAAAAAGTAGGACACATGTGCTGCAAAATACGTTTATTAATTAGTTATTAAATATATTTTTTTATATATATATTTTTTGAACTTAATATATTTTTTTTTATATTTTATATATGTTGTTAAGCATTTTTTCATATAATGTTAAATACACATCAAATTAAGAGTAATAATGGATCATAAAGTGAATATATAACTATTAAATCATGTTTACAAATTAGAATGTAAAATTGAAAAAAAAAAGTGCAATAGTTAAAACAGTAATATAAGCTTGATAATAAAATAAAAGAGGTGTGTATCTATTCATGTATCAAATTGTTCCCAAGCCTAGTCACCTGCCTAAGCCCACATAACTAAAAAGAATAGATAAGTGGTAAATACTAAACAAGCAGAGAAAACAGGAGCAATGTTTCATCAAAAAAAAGAAAAAGAAAAAAGAGCAATGAAGAGTAAGAAGAAAAGAAGAAGGAGAACAAAAGGAAGATGAAGGATTAGAGGCGAAGAAGAAGATTTGCGTTCAGGTGTGTGTGTCTGATTTTTTTTTTTTTTAAAATTTGTGGGATGCGCATATAGTCACATCCAGACTGAATGCCGCCTCTACAAAAAAAAAAGGAGCTATAGCCGCGTTTTTAAAACGTGGCTATAGCTCCAAAAAATGTGGCTATAGGACCGTTTGGTCTATAGCCGCGTTTTTTTAGGCCACGTTTTTAACCATGGCCTAAAATGCGTAACTATAGGCCTATGGCCACGTTTTTTGTAACCGTGGCTATAGGCAGACCAATGGCCACGCTTTTAGAAATGTGGCTACAGGACATATTGTAGCCACGGTTTCAGAACCGCGGCCATAGCCACGATCTATAGCCACGTTTTCAACGTGGCTATAGGGCAATTGGTAACTTGCCCTGAAGCAAGATTAGCTGCGTTTAAAACGCGGCCATAGAATGTGGCTATGGCCGCGGTTCTGAAACCGTGGCTATAGTATGTGCTTTAGCCACGTTTCTAAAAACGTGGCTCTAGCCCATTACTATGGCCGCGTTTTCAAAACGCGGCTATAAGCCCTGTAGCGTTTTTTGAATTTTTCTATAGCCGCGTTTTAAGACTTTTTTTTTTTAAAAAAAAAAATCTGTACACATTCAGATGCAGCAACAACGCTGCTATAAATTATAGAAACGCTACTATAATCAACCTGTCACATACACAATTCCAACTTCTTATTCCTGTAAAATCCCAACACATGCAACAAAATAACAATCTCAAATCTGTCACAATCTCAATCAAGCTTTAAAGACTATGGAAAATTATCAACCTTCAAGGAATATGCAGTTAAATACAGTTAACAAGTCTACATAAATAAGCATCAACATATGATTTTTCAACCATCCTCAACTACAAACATTACATAGATGCTTCTAGGGGTTCCTTCCATCTCCAAGCTCTTGTCTACATGTGAATACCCTTGTTGCTTTCCAGGTAGAATACAGTTTATGTTTCAATGGCGCTACAAAAATATAATGGCAGCAGTTAGACAAGATTTGCAACTTTTTACCCACTTTTTCGTAGTAAATAGTAAAAATTCATAACTTCTCAGTTGTCATACACTCAAAAGCAATAATAATTTCATATCATTCCCTATGCATGTCTCTTCGTAGACAATGTAACAAGTATAAACTTCACTCATCACTCTTAAACTAGCCCACTCGAAAAGCAATACAAATTCCTTTGAATACCAAAGGTCAAATTCTTTCTAAACAACAACAAAAACAAATCTTTTAAAAGTGACGTCATACCTGCAACTTGCGAAGGTACTGAGGCTGACCATGTCTTGTCTTAATGGTTCTAGTGCGCTCCAAAAGCCTGTCAGCAAAGGTAGGAATTGCGATTATCAACACGAGCGATAATGGAAACTTTCCTATACAACAAAATTACAGAAATTGAACCAGCAAAAAGTACTAAAATAACAATATAGAAAACAATTCAAACCACAAATTATGAAATGGTATTGTTTAAATTTTAAACTTACAATGATACATGCCAAACTTCACTATTTAATCCTCTTGGTCTTCTATGTTGTTAAAGCATCAATGTAGTTGTCTACATATACAAAAGATACAACTACAAGGCCGTGTGTGCACAAAAAATATTGGCCATCTTTAAATGGCATGATTGACGTGTGTATAATATCAAAATAATAATAATGTCTACCATACTCCTTCATGAACAGCCAAAATATTGTCACTCTGTAGATAATACAATATACAATCACAAAATATCCACGAAGAGTCTTCAATTCGATGCAGTGTTACCCTGAATACATTAAACACATCGTGTTATTTCTAACATAACAATTCCTTGCAATAAACCACTATTTTCTTTAAATTAAACTAAACACAACATTTTTAGTACCTGGGATTGCAGCTGTGAAGCAGTTATATCACTGCGTAAATCACGTACCATCTCGCCCATTACTTTCATCACCTCTGCCATTTTTTCGTTATGCCTTGCTTCTGATTGGGCAATTGCTGAGGTGAGTTCCGCCTTATGCTGCTCATGTAACTCCGCGATTTGCTCCTGATGCCTCTGCTCTACCTGGGCAAGTTGGTCCCTCAAAGTTTGGTGTGAAGTTTCCAATTCAGTCATTCTATGGGCTGTTTCAATGGACGACGATGGAAGTGTGTAGCATGAACGGTTGGACCCATTTCTTCCTGATGGAGTTGGTCCAAAACCCACCCCACGAACACGTCCAGAGCGTTCTGCCCCCATCACTTGGGCAAAGGCATCATCCTTTGACCATAGGATTCCTTCACGTCGTGATCCTTGTAGTGAACTCCCACGTGCCAAAATTTCAGTCATTTGTTTCTGTTATCACACAAGAACCAAATAACGTAGGCCATTGTTAGCTAAACAATTCACGCACAAAATACAAAACAAATAAGTTACGATATACGACTTACGATCTTCTCCCCCACATCAGGAGTAACAGGATGCCCTTCTTTGGTGCTGTATACTTTCGCAAAAAGCACGGCACGCTCCACTGCCTGCCCAGTTTCTTTTGCCTACATATTCAACATTCTTATTACAATAGTGAAAATTTATGTTGGTGATATGAAGCGGCAATCGACAGCCAAACTTAGCAAACGAAATTTCATTCATAACAAAAGACATAATGTATTCTAAAATACTAATCATTACATTATTACGTTCAAGAAGACAAGTTTTGTTATCTTTATGCGAATGCTTAGTATGAAACGGTTTTGGTCTCTATCTTTATGCATAGAAGCCAGCTTTGGTGTTGTATGTCATTGCATAGAAAAAATTGACCAACATGTAAATATACATCTATGACAACTGTTTATAGAGAAGCAAAGTGGACAGGTTAAAGAAAAAGAGTAAATATTACGCACATGTTTATATTCATTGAAATTAACTATACACTCAAGTTGTATGGTTTGTCATTGACTCAATATTAAGTAAAATGCATTCTGCACTCAGAATTACACCGTTGTAGTATAAAATCTAAATTTTTAAATAAACTTAAATGACAATGTACACAACTCCTTCCATATGCATATTCCTTAATGGTTCATCCACTTTCATACATTCTTCCAACTCAACTATGACAATCATTTTTTCAATACCCTATTTTCTTTTAATATGGTTCACTTATTCTTACTTTGTTTGTACGAAAATAGTTCACAAGCGTATTTTGAAAACACCAAAGTTGTATCCTTGTGTCAATACTTCTATCTTGTGCAAAGTGTAACAAATAGGTGTACTTTGATAGTACCTTCCATGCACAAGTTAAATCAGCTTAAGTTTAGATGCAACTATGAATTTGGTAATTAATCGTGTGATAGCCGTGTTTATCAATCGAAATCACCAACTAGGCATCCTACAATTGTACCTTAAATATAGTCACACATTATCACGTTGCATTAATCACTCCTATGTGTTGTATGCATGCACCAATGTCACATATGCATGCCAATTGTATTGCAGTTGTCCACTTTCAACCTATTTAGTTTTCCACAGAGAATGTAATAAAGGAAAGCACATTCAAAGAACAACCAATCGCTATATACCAAACCAATATAGCCAGTTCACAATGTGTCAAACATAGTTCTTAATGAAATCACTAATTAAGAATAGGAAACACCACAAGAAATGTGTATTCACGGTCATGAACATGCAAAGGAGCCAAGTCTTCCTTACCTTAACACTGTGCTCTCATTTGCATCAACATGAAAACTCACATGGTCCTCTAACCGAACGTTTTATTACGAAATTTTACTAATGAGGCAAGCAAGGCTAACAATTCCATATTAATTCACACAAAATGCTCAAGATTCTTCTGTAAGTTAGTTTCAACAAACTCTTTATATTCTTTACCTTTCAATCTACATACATGTACAATATTAAAACCCTAAGTAGTTGTTATATAATGCATTTCTTACCATATCGTCTGCAGTTTGGGCAAAACTTATAGGCCCTGATCTTGCAATCTCTTTCTGTTTACCACGACTTCTTTTGTTCGTACTACTTAATGTCTACGAACAAAATAAAAACTAAAAGAAATCAGTGTGTCCATAAACTGTACTCGATAAATTCAAATACCACATCCTATGTATATTACCAGTAACTAATAAAATAGTAAGAAAATTTTCATACCCGCGTGTCTTCATGAAACCAATAGTCAACTAGCTGAATAAACTCCTGCTCGTCAGCCCAATCTGGTCTGCTTTGAATGACATCTTCTCTCAACGCATCATCTTTGTAGCATTTCCTTTTCAACTTGCCCCGTCGATTCCTCCTCAATTCCCCCAGCTGGTGCATTGCCCAAGTCATTTGATCAGCTGGTTGGATAATTTCTGGGTCAATGATCCACCGTTTCTGCAATGCAAAAATTGAGTTAGCATAGTACAATAGTCCACCCTATTGAAAAATCCGAGACTTACCACACACACGATTATACATAACAGTTTAAAATAGCTTAATTTGATACTACCTTAATTTCCGTCCAACTATCTACTTTGTGGCTAGTCGGGACACGCGTCCAAGCAGTTGGCACAAGTGGGCAGTAGACGTGGCTGAGGCAAAAAGTGCCCAACCACCTTTTGAATGTTTTTCCGCTCTCCCTAATTGGTTGGCCGCGTGCATTTAACTCACATTCAATTTTCATGTTAGGTGGAAGACTCCATATTCGCGTAAGCAGCGTATTCCCACGCTTTTTACGCAAATTATTGGATGCTGGGGTTTCTTGAACTACATCATCTGCACATTCAAAAACCACCATTACAAATGAAATTTCTAAGTGAACAATTACAGAAGTTACTGTATCTAGCTCAAGTGCTCAAGTAACATGAATATGCTCTTCGTAAATGTGAACATTTTCATACTATATTATTAGTTAATCTTTTTTTTCCCAGTCGTTTTGTTAATTTACTTATTAATGAATACAATAAGTGAATTAACGAAGTTCATATTTTCAAAAATTCAAAAGAAGCAATTGACAACCTATTGTTGTTATCTGAAGAACATAATAAAAACCATGTAAACGAACCATGGTAATAATTAATATTAATATTAAAGGAAATTTGTACGCTAAAAATTCAAATTGTCCTTAGACATGTAAACTACCTGGGGGTTGCGTCTCATCATCATCACTTGCATCCCCTCTTGCTTGATCAGCCACAAAGGCGGCGTCCAGCTCCTCCTGCACGCTCTATCGTGAACGTCCATTTCCTTCGCCAACTTCAACCACCGTTAATCCACGATCCCTTCTCATTGCTGCAGCCAACAACAGAATAATGATGCGTCGAGTAATAAATATCAAACGTTACATTTTAAGACGTGTCCACTACCTGGGGGGTTGTGTCCCATCAGCACTTGCATCGGCTCTTGCCTGATCAGCAGTACAGCCGGCCTCCAGCTCCTCCTCCCTCCTCTGTTTCAAACGCGACGATCCTTCGCCAACATGAACAAACTTCAATGGCCGTTTCCTTCCCATTCCTGCGTTCAACAACTTTAGAATACAAAGAAATTGTTAATTATAGACAATAATTAATTGCTTACAATGCAAGTGAAAAACACAAAGTAAAATAACTCATTTTAATATCTAACAACATATACAAGCCACATATTAAAGTTTAAAAGCTTATTTTTGCCAAACACTTTAACAACAACAACCGGAAACCCTAACACCACAGGAACATATATCAAAGTTCATAACAAATGAATTAGATGCATAATAAGTAAAAATTTAAGGTATTAACAACATTAATGTTTCATTAACAAAGAAATCAAATACTACACAGAGGCATTCCAACAAATTCATGATGGCATCCATTTTCATTAATAGCTGTAACATCCAAACACATAATACACCACTAAACTATTACACTACTCATCATCGTGTACTCGTCCTCGTTGGCATCTTCATTGTTGGACTCATCGTCAATAAACTCACAATCGTCTAAGTTGGCCACTTCATGAAGATCTCTTTGAGCAATGATAGAGGCATCAATTGTCATTCCCTTTACATCATCCCGAGCCCAACCAAGGTTGTCACTCACAACCTCATTACTACTTACATTGTACGGAACATTCTCAGAAAAACTATATGTGTCATCCTCATCACGTTGGGGACCAACACCAGCATCAAAGACATCCCTAGCTTTAGTTTTGACAACAGCATACCAATCCTTTTGTCTTTTGTCTTCCACATAAAAAACTTGTGTAGCTTGAGATGCCAAGACATATGGTTCATCTATCATTTCATCCCCACCATGTATAAAGTGTGTAAAATTCACCATAGGAAATCCAAATTCATCAGTCTTATATCCTTTCTTATTTTGGTCATCAACCCATTTACACTTGAATAACACATGTTTGATATTCTCAGAATAATTCAACTCGATTATATCACTTAAAACACCATAGTATGTAATGCCACCATCAGTAGCGACACTAACTCCACTATTTTGCGTTTTTCTGTTTACCTCATCTTTTACATTCCTAAATTTTAAGCCATTTATGACATAATGCTTCAGTCACTTTACATAATTATATGGCCATTTGGACAGTGCAGCAAGGGTATCACTAACTCCCTCCCTTTCCCTATCAGCAGTAGTTAATGACATCACCTAACATATAAAAACAAAATTAATCATATCAGTACAAGTAAACATAGTGTTACTACTTTAAGAAGTTGAAATTGTCATACGTACGTGACACCTAAACCAACTACAAAACTTCTCCATGTGGTGCTTATATATAATGGCCTTGGATATACGATGGTGGCCTTTTCGGAGTTCGTCCTCCATCAATCTTTTGTGCATCCTGTGCAGGCAATTGTATTAGGGTTAATAGACCTAATGTACAATGGATTGACGTGCACTCATATTGGAATATGTAGTACTTACTCACGAAAGTGGTGGATGTTTTCAGAATTGAATGAAGCATAGCGATGGGCTTGGGTCCACTCTCTATTGCTTAGTGTCACAATTGAAATAACCCCTGTTGACTCCTCAATCGTCCTGGTCGGTCGATTGAATATAGTTTCAACTCCTTCCATATACCGTGAACAAAATGTTAAGCACTCCTCTACGATGTATCCTTCAGCAATAGACCCTTCTGGAGCAGCTCTATTTCGTACGTAAGACTTAAGGCGTCCGAGGTACCTATAAAGGAATATGAAGATTAATGATTGGCCATGGTTATTTGAATGCGCACATGAAACTCATAGTTGATCAATAATATTACATACGTCTTATCTTTCAATGGGATACATCCACCGGTAATGCATTGGACCACCAATCTTGGCTTCAACAGCTAAGTGCATGACCAAATGTACCATCACTGTAAAGAAGGATGGAGGAAATATCTTTTCCAATTCACACAACGTCACTGCAATGTTTGCCTCAATAGTCGCAATATCTGAAACACTAAGGGTTTTGGAGCAAATCTCTCTAAAGAAGCAAGCTAACTTTATCAAAGGCCTAGTAACATGAGATGGCAAAGACCCATGTAACGCTATGGGAAACAGTTGCTGCATCAAGATGTGATTATCATGACTCTTCAACCCAGAAATCTTGCGTTCTTTCATATTCACACGACGTGAGATATTGGAAGCGTACCCATCAGGCACTGTTACATCCTTCAAAACTTGCAAGAAACCATCTCTCTCCAATGAACTCATATGAAAACAAGCGGGTGGTATAATATACTTATCATCACTTCTTCGTTGTAGATGAAGTTGAGTCCTTATCCCCATGTCCGCCAAGTCAAGGCGTGCTTTGTAATTATCCTTTGTTTGATCCTTCAAGTTCAACAGTATACCAAGTATATTGTCCATCACATTCTTCTCTATATGCATCACACCAAGATTGTGTCACAACTTGTGATCCTCCCAATAAGGCAAGGTGAACAATATACTTCTCTTCTTCCAACCACTTTGATCTGCCTCCCCTCTCTTTCTTTTATTGTAAGCAAGTTGACATTTCCTTCCCAGACAACGTCCAACTAAATGTTCAGTGTCTGGAATAATCTGTGACGCGACTGGTGGTACAGGAGCCAATCGTGTATCATTAGATCCATCAAATAACATACCTTCTTCCCGGAAATTGTGGTCAACATCCAACCATCGCCTATGTCCCATGTAACAGATTTATGGCCATTTTTCAAATACCGAGTCGGTCTCCATAGCACAAGAAGGACACGCCAACCCACCTTTGGTACTCCAACCCGACAAATCTGCATATGCAGGAAAATCATTTATAGTCCACATCAATGCTGCACGCAATTGGAATATTTCTTTTGAAGATGCATCGTATGCCTGTACTCCAACATCCCATAACTCCCTTAGTTCGTCTACTAATGGTTGCAAGTACACATCTATAGCAAGCCCTGGTGAGGTAGGACCAGGAATAACTGCTGATAGAATCAAAGATGACCGTTTCATGCACAGCCAAGGTGGGAGATTGTAAGGGACTAACATAACAGGCCATGTATTGTGACTAGTACTCATAATTCCAAAGAGGTTGAACCCATCTGCAGCTAATCCAAGTCTAACATTACGAGGGTCAGATGAGAACTCTAAATACTTAGTATCAAACATTTTCCATGCCTCTGAGTCAGCAGGATGCCGCATAACCCCATCATCAGTACGACCATGAACATGCCATTTCATAGAACTAGCCAAATTGGGTGAAAGAAATAGTCGTTGCAATCTTGGCTTTAAAGGGAACCACCGTAGGATCTTTGCAGCTTTCTTCTTTCCCTTAGTGGATGCATTTTTACTAGCAACAGATGCCTCATTTGTTTTCCACCTTGAAGCGGTACAACAAGGACACGCATCGAGGTTAACATTGTCCTTCCAAAATAGCATGCAGTCATTGGGACAAGCATGAATCTTCTCATAACCCAAACCCAAGTCTCGGATTATCTTCTTAGCCTCATAATGGTCTTTTGGCAACTTGGCATCTGAAGGAAGTAAATCCTTCAAAACTTGAAGCAACATTATAAATGACTTGTTCGTCCAACCACACAGAGTCTTCAACTGGAATAACACAACAATGGCCGAGAAAATGCTAAATTTTGTACAGCCTTCATATAAAGGTTTGTCTACATCATCTATCATCTTGTAAAACTTATTGGCCTCATCATTCATCCCTTCATCCGCATGTGTTGCACAGTAGGACCTTCTTCCATTGGTTCGGGTGCCATTTCATGCGGGGGGCACAAATCGTGCAACATCCCACGAAAATCACCATATTCATTTAGGGTTTCTTGCACATCAGAGCTCCCACATACGGTAGCCGTCGTGGCAGCCGCTGATTCCCCATGAAATTTCCAAACTTTGTAATTGTTAAGCATCCTCGAAGCCCAACAATGATTACGTGCCACATTTGGCAGTACTGAAATCAAATTCACACATTTCACACAAGGGCACAAGATCTTCCCATTGCGCGCAGATAAAGAGGCAAATTCCACGAATTTTGCTACACCTTCAAAATATTCCCTTGAACCCCTCTTCTTGTCCATCCAACTTTTATCCATTGCAGCACAATAGTTACGAAATTTTACCTACACCAACATTTGTTACTACGGAGGTAATAATTATTATATATAATATCATTTGTGATTTGTTAGGAACAGACATACCCAAGTATGCTTAAACTTTCTTAGAGCACATAACACTTATCGTAGACGCGTATCAGTGTGATAAGTTGTAAAAGTAGTTAAGCAGTAGAGTGTTTCAAAAATATATTAACAAACACCCAATTAACGTAATTGTAATATTTATTACATCCATAATAAATTTTAACTATGTCATACCATGATGCTTACATACTTGGGTCATTGGTCAAAAGTGAGTAAATAAAATTTTGAATGCACGAGTGTAATGTTGGTTTCATATGAAATATGTGCTTCAAAATAACCTATATGAACGTAATCCATCAACAATGCGTAAATAAATGACTCATGTTGTTTCCTTTCAGTTGTACATAGTGTCATCACAGAAGTAAATAATGCAATCACACTCAATTCATGAGAAAAAGTTGCAGGTGTTGAAAAGGAAAGTAGTTCATACCAGTTGACTGTTATCGTCTACTATCTTCAAAAAAGCTCTTCCCTAACCTGCAATCCACAAAATTTCCATCACACATATTACTGTCAACAAGGGTTCATCCAATTCAAGCAAGTTTAACAATAAAATAGACAAATACGAATGTGGTAGGTGTAATGTGCGTGTATGTGCGGGTGTGTGTATATTAATATGTATATATATGTATATATATATAGGACAATAATGTCTCTAAGAAACCAATGGCCTTATGTCATTTTGCATCTTTTGGTGGGCCTTATGTCTCTACTACGTTTAAGCATCCCTAGAACTACATCAACTTTCGGGGGTCCACAATAACTCCGGTGTATATTTATGTCTCTATTATACTACCATTGAACATATAAAAAGTGAAAGCCAAGCATATGGCACACTCAAGTGGTTCAATAATATTACATGAAATATGATTAACATTCTCCTCTCATTTTCTATAAGTACCAATGGCATAATTTAAAAGGCTACTTCAAATTCCATACTATAGATGAGTTTTCTCCAATAAGAGAGTAATAATCAATTTCTTGTTTTAATAATAGGGTTATCATCCAATAGTAACAAGGTACACCAATCCATAATAATAGTAGTTATCATCCATATCCTTACTATTGAAGAAGGTGATAGCTAGCTTAAGCCACTATGCCAGCAATGACGAAAACAAGAAGAAGCTAAAAGAGAAAGACCCACAAAGACTGCTATTGTGAAGAGTGAGTTTATATTCAGTAGGCCATTGAAGGCTGTCACGTGTACACGTGCTATTGCGGTTGTGATAGAATTTGATGTCACTCTGCTGTAGTCTTTTGGAGATCTGCAAAAAGAAAACATGTATATGAGCTATAGTCTTTGATTTTTTGTGATTAGAACAACAAAAAAAATATTATGGGTTTTATCTGAGTCAAAGTTAGAGAAAGAAAGAGAGAGAGAGAAAATACTCTATAAAATATATTCTAAAGGCAATGAATCTATAACCCAAAACTATTTGCACATATTGTGCTTGAGTGATGTTAGCCGTATGAAGTATAGAGAGTAAAACATGGAGTAATTTTTTAGGAATCAAATAGGTAGGATATTGTTAGCTTTCTTCAAAGTTAATGACAAATACTTGCATTCATGGATAAATAAAATTTGAGTTTGTAATTGAAGGAAATTGTTTTTTTAACTTAACATATATTCAAGAAAATTTTCCCTACAAAAGAAGAAGATTATTGGAATTTGATCTCATTAGATTATTGTTGTTATTTTTCCATTTGCTTGATAGTTGATATATCATATTAAAATAAGTATTCTTGGAATCTTTACATATAATTATAAGCTTATAATATAGATATAATATGTGCTGAGATGATAGACTAAGGTTACGTCTGACAATAGTTTTTGTTTTCTATTTTCAAATTTTTTTTTGTTTTTGGAATATAAAGAAAAAACAATTTTCTTGAATTTTGAAATTAAAAACATGTTTGATTAATTAAAATTAAAAAAAGAATTTGGAAAAAAAAATACTAAAATATGTTGTTACTAAGATTTTCACTCTAATACTAACTCATTATATGAGATAGATATATTAAATTAAAAACGTATTTTTATTGACTTTTAAAAATTAGAAATTAAAAAAAATATTTTGTATGTTTTCAGTTTCCTTTACAAATTGAGTTTAGACAACAGTTTTTATTTTCCATTCATTTTAGATTGCCAAATAAGTTTTTTAGTCTTAAAAATAGAAATTTGTTTTTGTAAATAGAAAAGAAGGAAAAATAGTTTTCAAACATAGTGAAGCAAGCTTTAACTCTATTTTTTTTTTTTCTGTCTTTTTTTTCTTCTCTTTCTCATTCTTATCTCTTAACCCTAAATTTTTGAAATTTTACAACTCAAATATTCTTATTACAATGTCAATGAGGCTCTAATTATGTGAGCATTTTACTAAGTTTGAGAAAAAAAATTATGTAGTGGGAGTGGGAGCCAGAAATCCATGACAAGGAAGTCAATAACTTAAAAAAAGAAAAATAAAATAAAAATAAAGCCAAGAACTTGTTGGTCAAATATTTGGGGACCTTTATGTAAAGATATTGGAAATTATGAACTATTCATGAGCAGATTGTAATATAAGGAAATCAAAACTATTTTCTTATAAAGCCTACTGTACATATAATTCTTTAATATTTTGTCCACCTATATGAAATTTTCATCAACCCATACTTTGTAACCAAGAAATGCAATAAATTAAGTGGTTGGGAATTTAAAAAAAAAAGGGTTACCCTTTTACCAGAATAGATTTGGTGGTCATGATTCATTCCTTTGCCATTGGGCATAAGGACACTTCCACTCACTATGGTAGGTAGCCCAAATGACAAAGTGCGGTTTAGCGGATTGGAATAGTAAGTGCTGGCAGAAGAAACGAGACTTATAGACTATCATCACAAGAAGTTGGTGGTAGTAACAATATGTAACAACGAAGGGTCTCAAGTACTCATTCATTTAGTGCTTTTTAATTCGAACCCTAACTAGGTTAAAAGCTAATGCTATTGTAAACTTGTAGTTCATGATTTTATGCTTAATACTACATCATGTGCTCTTTTTTCTTTGATAATTAGGTATAACTAATCGCTAACTTGTTCGATGCATGAGAGCTAGTTTACTTTTTTCAAGCATAACTTTTTCTGCACCACTTTCATAAGCAAATCAGTCAATCTAAATATGCACACTAAACGGCAAAAATACCAATGCCTCTTCAACAACTTAAGAATTAGTCAAAGGTGTTGAGATTAATTCAGAAAAAATCAAAGAGATAATTTAAATAATTACAAAATCAATTGAAAAGCAATGCACAAATGAACAAAACATTGGTCATACTGTCAAATCAAACTCATTAAATTTCATTTATTTGTGAAGGAATTTTTGTTCTCGCAGGTATATTTTCTAGAACTGATTCTAAATAGATTGGAACTAACAGAAAGTAATAGTAAACTACTCTTAGATGTTAAATTATCTTCAAGTTTTTTAAACTATAAATGCATTTCAAGGTTGGAATTTGGAACAAGTTTGTTTCTGACACTCGCTCTCACTTCCCATGACTATGAAGTAAACGTAACCCTACTAAAAGTATTACATACTCACCTAAGATAATTCTTTCCCCTGACTTTGAAGGCACTTGGCTCAATCGGTGACCAACAATCAGGCATTCTCTTCTCTACTGGGCAGTAAGGAATTGAGGTACCCGCCACAGGTTTTTGCCGAAGCGCCTTGGGTGAAACTGAGACAAAACAAAAAGATCACGTACTTGAGCTTCTGGTCTACCAATCAACTATCTTACCAAAGAACTAGTTCAAATTATACTAAAAATGAGAAGAATAAACTAAATTTCATCAGAATTACGAATGCAAAACAAAGAAAACTATAGAGATATCAGTCTAGACTCAAAGTACCTATACAACTTATACTAATTGCACATTATAGCTTGTACTATATCCTAGCATTATTATCTGGACACAGCATGGGTCACTAGATCCCTATTTCACATTATACTAAAAATGAGAAGAATACGCAAGATTTCACCACGATCACAAATGCAAAACAAAGACAAAACTACTCACCATTAAAGATAGCAGTCTAGATTCAACTGTACATATACAACTTATACTAATTGCACATTACAGTGCTCCTATGCACTAAACCCAATAGAATGCTTATACGTGTATCAACATCCTCTCGGGTCCCATGCACAGGAGCACTGAAAATATAGCCTCCTGAAAACAAAGCCTTTCATGAAACCAATATGTAGAGGTGCGGTTGTCGGCTATCTCAGCTCCGCCACTTCTTCATTGGATTACAGGTCTCTCTGATCTATTTAACTCTCTGTTTGTTTCTAGAGAATTTTTTTTTTAAGGAAATTACATTTCCTATTACTAATTGTTAGTTGATTACTTTATTGATTTATTGGTTTAATCGAGAAAATTTTGTGTGAATTCTACATTTGTTAATTACACTGTGGAGCCAATGAATTTAGGGGAACTCACTTTGCTCAAGGTAACTTTTCTCTTTTTCTTTGTTCGTTTACTGAGAAAATAAATGAAAGTTTCATGCTTATGTGGAAGCTTGGTGGTTAATGTCTATATTTCCCCACATTAGAAAGAGCAATAGTTTTACCCCCAAAATTTAAAGAAATTAAAGAGGAACAAATATAATACGAGAATTAAAACTCTAAACCTAAAATCGAAACCCTAGAATCACAAAATCGAAACCCTAAACCTAAAATCAATACCCTAAACCAAAAATTGAAACCCTAAAACAAAAATGGAAACCCTAAAACATAAATAAAAAAAGCCCAATTTAAAATACTTACTGTTAGTTGGCCCTCTCAGTGTCTTGAGTGAGATTGAGAGTTCGAGAGAGAGAGAGAGAGACTTAGGGCAGCGCCGGTGTGTACGATCGGTGGTGGAGATTCGGTTTTTTTAGGGGTTTTTTTTAAATTTTTTTCAGGGTAAGGCTTTTTAACGCCGCATCGGACTTCGGTGCGGGTGAGGGTGGAGGCGGTGCCACAACGCAAGCCTACTGGAGATCAGTGACGATGCTTTGATGAACGACGGTGCGGGCGGTGGCGGGTGGGGCGGATTGAGTTTGAGTAGGGGTGTCAATGTTCGACCCAACCCGCGAACACGACACGAACCCGACACGGGTTTTTTCGGGTTAGGGTTGAGCCTTAATGGGTTTGGGTCATAAACGGGTTGACCCGAAAGCGACACGATAAGAAACATGTCAAAAGTGGGTCAACCCGTGTAACCCGTAATAGACACGTTTGACACGCCAATTTATTTGGGTCAAACCCGAAATGACCCGCTTAACACAACCCGTTTAACTCATATAACAAATAAATATTTATTTTATTTTAGATTTGTCAAATACCTTTTATATCCAACATATATTTTAAATTTAAAAATAAAAGTGAGTAATTACAAAAATTTATAAGGGATATAATTGAAAATTGAAACTTTACAAACCCTAAATCTCTAAACCCTAAATCTCTAAACCCTACAAACCTTAAACCTCTAAACCTTCTTATAAATATCTAATTCTTTTATTTTATTTCAGCCGTACTTTTTTTCACAAGCCAATTCTCATACTCAAGTGTAAACTAAACTCTCCAGCCGGTTATCTCTCTTTCTCAAAAGTGTGTGTGTGTGTTTTTTTTTTGTTGAACTATATTATTTTGAACGTGGGTTGAAGACTTGAAGTGTATGCATTGCTTTTTAGGATGTAAAAAAAATTATTTCTAGATGAATGTTATATTTAATATTATGCAGGTTGAAATGGGTTGTGTTATATTCGTGTCAACCCAATACAACTCGTTTATTAAGTGTGTTAAATGGGTTGGGTCAGGTCAACCCGTCTTATTAACAGGTCGGGTTAGGGTTGAAGGATTCTGACACGATTATTAAATGGGTCGGGTTAGGGTTGAGTCATTTAGTAGAATACCCCTACCTCGACACGACACGAACCCGACACGCTAACCCGAATTGACACCCCTAAGTTTGAGTTGGGTCTTGAGGGAATCGGGTTCGAAGGGCTATAGACAGAGCAAGGCTGTTGTTTGGGTAAGGAGATTTTTTCTAAACTATTTATAGTAGGGATTGTGGCCACGTTTTTTAAAACGCAGCTTCAGGGATTCTTGAAGCCGCGTTTTAAAAACGCAGCTTCAGGGTAGACTATGGCCGCGTTTTTGAATAAACGCGGCTTTAGGAGAGGACTGAAGCCGCGTTTTAAAAACGCGGCTTCAAGACATATATTAAAAAAAAAAAAAAAAAAAAAAAAAAAATATATATATATATATATATATATATATAATATATATATATATATATATATATATTTCAGATGGGTCTAAAGCCGCGTTTTAAAAACGCGGCTTCAGCCCATTCCAGAAAAACGCGGCCATTGGTCCAAAAAACGCGGCTACAGAGTTAGGCTTGGGCTGCGTTTGTCACACGCGGCCATAACATAGGTGCTGTGGGTGCGTTTTTTAGAAACGCGGCCCCAAGTAGGGTCTTAGGCCGCGTTTTTACAAACGCGGCCTAAGACCCGCGTGTTTTGTAGTGCGCGTCCCAAAGGTGTCCAACACGAGTAGTTACACCGGTTCTAAATTCAAATGGTTTTTAGAAACATTTTCATTTTCCTGCAAAAAGGAAATCATTAGAATGCATTTATACTCAAAACATAATCAAAATTGAAAAAAAAAAAAATTCTTACATCTATCGCCATCCCATAAAAAATCGAAGGCCACTAAAACAAGAGCAACGAAGAATAAGAATAAAAGAAGAAGAACAACGAAAGGAAGATGAAAGACTAGAGGCAGAGAATATTTGCATCTATGTGTGTCCAATTTTTTTTAAAAAAAATTGTGGGACACGCATGCAGCCGCATCCCAACAGTGTCAAACATGAGCACTGCACACCAACTCTTAATTCAAACAGTTTAGGATGACACTGTAGCACACATGCAAGGTTTTACAAGATTGAGTAATGCAGTGTTTTAGGGCTTTGATGCTGAATATTACTAACATGCAGAATTTACAAGACCCAATGTGAATGCTCTTACCAGTTTTTTTTAAGGAAAATGCTAAAATCAGTATAAATTTTACAATTAAAAGGAAAGTGACAAAAATTAGTACCATACATATAGTAAAATTTAAATTTACGCAACAGATATTAATAATAACTTTTTTAATAATTCGATAATTATAATAGAAATAAGGATTTGGACCCTTTTAATAGAGGCACTAATAGAGTATAGACTAGGTCTGTTTGATTCAAACTTTTTACTTGTTAGTTTAAAACTCTCATTTTGATATAATAAATAAATTAATAAAAAATAATGTGTAAAATTGTGGAACCATTAATAACAAAGTATTAGAAAGTCAACTAATAGTTTTAAAATTGTAATTTGAAACTCTCGATGTTATTGAGTAATAGTTGATTTAAAAGTCTCTAAATTTATGAAAAGTAGTTAATATTTAGTTTAAAACTCTTTAGTTTGTTGAGGAGTGGTCAGTTTAAAACTCTTAATTTCACGTAATAGATAAATAAATGATTAGTAAGATTGTAACACTACCAAAATTTTCTGAATTTACTTAGAAATAGAGATCATTCGTGAGATTAGTTTTGGTTTTAAAAACCACGGCATACAATTTAGAAACCTTAAACCTTCTCCTCGTGAGTCTGACAAACAATTTTGAAGGAAGGTTATGGAGCAAAAAGTAGAAGTTAATGATGGTGTAGATGCGGTAGTTGACGCTCGTATATCTGCATTGCCAGGAGTTGTTCTTCAACACATCCTTACATTCCTCCCCACCAAACAAGTTTTTCAATCTACCCTATTGTCCAAGAGTTGGAAACACGTATGGAATACATTCCCAATTTTGATATTTGATCAAAACTACTTTGAATCAAACTGGGGTTGTTCCGAAAGCAAGAGAAAATGTCACTTATGTAACTTTGTGGACAATACTTTACAAAGTCATCAAAGGTAGAGAGTACGTATAAACAACTTTACACTCGTTAGCAAATTCTTGAACACTAGACGGAAACAGATGTCTCGTGTTAGCCGTTGGATTAGCTTTGTGCTCAAGAGCGATGTGGAAGAGCTCGATCTTAACTTTGGATGGTTTGGTCAGATGTGTTATCGTTTGCCTCATAGTGTTTTGGTTGCAAAATCAATAACTGTGTTGACATTCCTTGGTTGAAGGTTGGACTCAACTTGTGGTGCTATAAACTTACCATCTTTCAAAAAACTCTCTTTATTGTGTGTTTATGCAGACGATGAAATCATTCAAAATTTACTTACTGGGTGTCCTGTCATAGAATACATAAAATTTGATCGATGTTCTGGGTTTGAATGTATAAAATAAATTGTCCAATATTCCTAATCTCTTGGCAATTAAGGTACATTGGAATTCAACAGTTAGGAACTTGAGTTGGATTATTCCAACTCAAGCCTTTATCATGCATCTGTAGACCAGATTCTACAATCTGAGCTCAACCTGCTTCCTTATAGAAATTTAAGAGTTACGTATTCGATTGTCAGAAATAACCCAGAAATGGCTATATGAACATCTTTCTGGACTTCCACTCCTTGAGCACTTAATACTATTAGGCTGCTATGATTGGGAAAGAATAGAGATTTCAAGCCATCGTCTCAAAATATTGGAACTATGGCAATGCGAAAGTGCGGTTGAAATCAAGATTGATGCTCCTAAATTATGTAGACTCTCGTATATGGGTGGTTATATAAAATCCATTTCCTCAAATGCTTTAGCTTTATCTCATGCTATCTATGATTTTCCAAGAGAGATGGCTTTTTCTGCTCCTTCAGATGTTGACAAGATTGAGTTCCTCTCAAAGCTGAGTAATTCAACATTATTGGAATTGATAATTGAATCGGCCAAGGTATTTATAGATTTATTTATTTATTTTAATTATTTGCTTATTGATATCTCCCATTCCTTTTTCTTTCTTGTTTTTGTTATTTTTATATATCGAACTCTAATATGTTTGTTTCTTTAATTTCTTGATGAAGAATGTGATTATCCCAAAAGAATTGAGAGAAACCCTACCATCACCATCATATAATGTCAAGCATTTAAAGCTATCAATATCTCTATCAATATTAAGAGATGACATCGGTGAACTTCTAGATAGCTTGCTTTGGATTTCTCCTCTTCCAGACATTTTATCAATAGAATTCAGCACCAATACCCGATTTTGACCACATATCTCTCAAGGTATTGCATTTTTTTATTTAAATTTGCTCCTTTGTTTGTTTAGTGCTTTGATTCTTCTAACAAAGTTATTATTATTAAAGAAAAAAACCATTCCTATCTTAAAAAAAATATATAAAATTATATAAAAAAAACCATTGTTTTTTAATGTTTTGCATCTCCTATTAGGTGAGGCTATTTTTGATGTGATGGATATGCTACTTGTTACTTGTTAGTAACATGTAGAAATGATTTTTTGTGTAGTTCATATTAAAAAAAAAAAAAAAAGAAGATTTTTTGGTGTAGTTAATAGTTTGGGAAATCCTCATATTTTTGTGGCTGATGCCCATTTTAGGGGGCATGATACCAGTTCATCTTGCAATCCTCTCCCCTTGCACAAAAGACAAAAAAAAAAGCATTATATTGAAATCTATGTTCACTGCAGTCCTTTTTCTTTTAAAGGAATATCAATTTAATTGAATATTTTGGTTTTTACTGCCTTTGTGAGTTATGAAATCCAAATCAAGTGACTGTGCTGTGATTGAAGTTACTATAATCAACCTTTTTTTTACCTGCTAATTAACTTTGTCAAGGATCCCTTTCTCTACCCAAGGCACACTTCTATACACTAATATTGCTAAGCCAAACTTCCTTCTTCTTTCCTAATATTTAGCCTTTTTGAATGGAAAGATGACAATACTATCAAAATCTTAATTGGATCATACTGTTTCTAGTAAATCAATGCTTCAAAAGATTAGAATTTATATATCTTTCTGATTACATTCTAATTGAAATTAAAACAATTCAAAATCTTTATGTAAGCTTACCCCCCCCAATTGCCCTGCATGGCCTCTCTACATTTTTCTTATTTCCATTGAGAATTCAAAACCACTCCCAAAATTGATAGGCTTAGAATCAATGAACTGGTTTGTCTCCGCCTTTGTTGGTGATAGGGGGAGAGGACTAAACGGTGGAGTAGTCCTGCTAATCTTTTTGTGTTTAGGTGTAATACACTGCGTTAAGGATCTTTTGTTTTTTTGTTTGAAAAGGAATGAAGAATAATATACTTCATTAGTAGTTTTTTATTTTTTTAGGGGGTACTTCATTAGTAGTTGAATGAGATCATGAGCGGAGTTTTTATTTTTTATTTTTTCATAGTTGGCTTTATTATTAAAGGTTTGTACATAAGGGAATAAACAATTTAATTTCCAAACAAATTTTAGAATTAGGCTTCTTCTCCAATGGAGCCCTTATAATCCTCCTATTACTGCATAGGAGTAATTCCCATTGTCCAGCACTTGAGTAATGTCCTGGAGAGAGTTGTGCCCTTGCTATATGACTTTATCTCCCATTGGTGGATTGTACAAATAGTGAAAAACATAATTAGACCCCTAGAGGAGAATTAAAACATTTTAATGCTCGTAATAATATTAAAAGAAAAGGGAACTGTTTGTTCTTTGTCCAATATGAGTAATTTAATAAATTTCTCAACATGAGTAATTTAATAAAGCAAGAATTAATTGGCAACAGAGGTGCTACATCCACAACATTTTTACAACATTTTCACAACAATTTATAGGTGGTTAGTTGTTATTGATTCGAATTTGAGCTTAACATTAAGACTACTTTTTTGCCATAATAATAACAACCAATATCAATCTGCCACTTATAATTTGTTGTAAAAATGTTGTGGACATATAATTTCTCTTTTATTATATCCCAAAAAACACAAGTTAAATTTGCTTTACAAAATTTCTAATAAATGATTCAAAATATGTACTTAAATAGTTTTCATTACTTTCTTTGGTTGCTTAACATTTCCCATTATATCTCTAATGGGCACTTCTTCCCTTTATAAGTTTTAGGGGAAAGGTGAGGTTATAATTAAGTTCAAGACTCATTGGGTGCAGGGATGACAATTTTTCCCCGCCCCTTCCCGCTTTGGCCCGTGTGGGTTTTTTCCGCCCCGCAAAAGTGATGGGGCGGGAATGGGGTGAGATTTTAGACCCGTACCACGGGGCGGGACAAGGATGAGTTTACACTTTTTAGACCCACCCCACCCCACCCCGCACCGCCCCGCCTCGCCCCGCCTCGCCCTGTGTTAATAAGGATTAATTTGTAATTTTTTCATACTCTAAAATCCTACTATTTAAACAAAAATATCATCAGCTTATTTTATTCTACCTAACGTGGTTCTACCTCTCTTTTCTCTCAAGCAAAGTTGGAAATAAGGTACTAATTTTAACTTTTTTTTTTTTGTCTTTTCATTCATGATTCATATATATGTCTTTCTCAACTTACTTTTCATCATTAATATAATTTGAGATTTTTGTGTCATACTATGAGATTTTTGTTGTGACATTGTCTTGTTAAACATTTAGATAATATTATTTAGTTTTTGCTAACAATTAGTTTGATTTGATAGGATAAATTTATTTATAATTTCAAGTATATTTTTAATATTGAAACATGTCATTTTATTTGAAAGAATGGTAATAGTTATAGGGAAAATTAACAAGAAATAAAGTTTTACGGTGTGGGGCGGGTCTTCGCGGGGCCTTAAGGGGTGGGGATGGGGCAAGAAATTTTTCCCGCCATGCGGGGCGGGGGCAAGAAAAATCTATACGAGACAGGGACGAAGATCCCATCTTTTGGCCTCGCCCCCCTCCATTGCCATCCCTAATTGGGTGCATGTGTAATTGCTAATAATAAAAAAATTAGCGTAATGTAATCATTTGTGGGTCCCTGCGAAGATCTCTAGCTGAAAAAGAACACCTCATTTCTTTATAAGAATGGCCTTGACGGGTACTATTATTAAAAAAATTAATATCGTAGTATTACGATACTAGTGCATTAAAAAAAAAAAAAAACTGTGTTTGGCACTATTTTCATCCTATTTTTTGATTCAACACCTTCTCTTTTGGGCCTAGAGTAGACCAATTCAATGCTATTTAAGCATTCAAAGTAATACATCTAAAGCACTACTTTATCTATTTTAACACATCACTTTATAATAAATCTAATATTAAAAGTTTTATTTAACACTCGACACATTAAAATAATATAAAAAATACAATAAAATAATATATCCAACACAATAAACAACAACTATAACCATCAATACATTAAAATACTATTTTTTTCTAACACCCACATAAATTTTTTTTTTGAGTGTAAGCAACAATGAGCTGCTATCTCTAGCAGCTCACTATAACTCAAACTCAAATTTTTTTTGAGTTTAGCTTCTTTGATGTGAAGTATTTTTGGGGAATTGGTTGCTGTTGAGGGGGAAAATTGTTGTTCTCGAATGCAATGTGGGGAGGCCAAGCCAAAACTCAATGATGGGCTTTGAGATGGTACCCATAGGCTTTCGGTGTAGTGATAAGCCTATCCAAGCAAGAAATAAAGGCTGCATCTTAGAAAGAACAACAATAAGACCCAATAAAGCACTTCATAATGATTAATTAATAGATTAGTAGTCCTATTACAACAATGAAAAAAAATAAAATTCTCCTGTGGGTAGGTAAAATTAAACTTATGGTCCAGTAGTCAATTATTGAACAAATTTAAGAAGGTGTTCACTTCAGAAAGTCCTTGTGTGTCTTGGTCAAAAGGGTCTAGAGTACTTTCTGCCATTACTACATTAATATGAGGGAAGAATTCCATTGTTACAAACACATTATATACTTCAATGGAAAAACAAAAAGTAAATACAAATGGCTCTATGGTGAGAAGAAAGGGGTTATTTGGCATGGTGTGAACGGAGAGAGAGATTCCAACTTAATGCAACAGATATCAAACCAAAATTCTTGTGGAATATGTATGTGGTGTATGAGTGGGGTAGTAAAGGCTATTTTGAGTGAGTGGGTGTGTAGGGTTGTAATGGGATGGTGGAAATAATGCTAAAACTAAGTCTTTAAGAGCATCCACACCAGCTCATTTATTTTACACGTCCATTTTTACACTAAAAACCTACTTTTTTTTATTTTACACATTCATTTTTACAAAACACCCACATCAGTTCATCTATTTTACCCCATCTTTTAATTAAATAATCAACTTTATCAAATTTTTTATTATTTCTCTTTAACTACCACTATACATACCGCGCACCCTCATTCTCTCTCTACCCATTCTGAAATTGCTCTCTCTCTCTGTGTCTCTCTCTCTGTATTCATTTTCCAGATCACCCAGTCTCTGATCCGAGCTCTAACCAATGATCCACCACAACTCTGAGCCACGAGCTCCGATCCACCATCCACAGCTCCGATCCGAACTCCGACCCACGATCCACACTCCGATCCACCATCCACACTTCGATCCGAGCTCCGATCCACCATCCACAGCTCCGATCCACCATCCACGATCCACGATCCACGAGCTCCGTGTTTGTGTATCTCTGTCTTTTTTTTTTTTTTTGAGCAAGTGTATCTGTGTGGATGTGTTTGTGCATGGGTGTGTTTTTGTGCATATGAGGGAAAAGAAGAAGATGAGCAGTTAACTGGGAGAAGAGAGAGAAAAAAACGAGCAAACTGGAAATTATTAAAAAATTGGATAAACGAGCTACAGTAACCGTGTTTATTTACACGGTTACTGTAGCTCATGGATGGATTTTCATAATTTTAAACATTTTTACACCCACTGATGTGGGTGTTTTTTTGCTCAAAATGTGTAAAATTGATAGTTTTTTCTATTTTAGAAGTTTTTACATGAGCTACTGTAGATGTTCTAATGGGGAAAGGGTTGTTCATGGCTTATTAGGGAGCATTTATGAACTTTGGGTATGCAGAAAAAGAGAAAGGAATGGCTAAGGTTAGGTGGGTATGAGCATAAATGGTTTATTTATGGGTTGGTGGAGCTAAACTATAAGCTAAAATATGGCAAAATGACAAGAAGAACAGAATTGTGGGTTGATGTGATTACCATTTTATAGTGGAGCTTAGGGGGGTGATTAGCAAAAATCCATAAACGTAGGGCTGATCAAGAGGCAGAATGACAGGCTGCTCATCCTAGGAAATTTTCTTCTTGTTCTTCCCAAATCCAATAAGCAACCAAACCAATCTATAGCAAACCCCAAATTCAAATCCAACAACCAAATCCAATCTCCATTAAATCTAGAAAAACAAAAAATAAATCCAAGAAACAAACCCATAAACACAGTAACTAACCCAATTTCTAGCAAACTCATAAACCTATAAATTTTCTAGGGCAACAAACACACAAAAAACCCATAAAATAAAAAAACTACACATCCTCTCGAAAAAACAAAACCCCGTCCTCGATACCTAATTCACTACTGGGAAGCTCGATTCAAAGGAAGCAAATTTTGTTGAAGTTTTTGAGGACCTGGGTCAGGGAATGGTGAGTAAGGCCACCGCCACAGCCTCTGCCATGTTCGGCATCAGAGTCTTCCTAGAGCAATAGAGCGGAGGAGGTGGAAGAAGATGAAGCGGGTCTCTTAGGGTTAAGGAATTGGGTAAAGAGCTGAAGGGGCTCGGCGATTCTGCCAAAAATGAATCAGAAGAGGTTTGAGAACGGGTTGCGAGACTTTTTGGAGGAAGAGGAGATAGCCGGGGCGGAAAGAGAAGAAGACGAAGAGTTGTCATCGGAGATAACGTAGTCGACCTGAATGACGACGTTGTCGACCTGAGGGATAAGGGAGTGGAAGCAGCATGAAACGGCGCAACACCAACCCAAGGCCTTGACATTGTCGATCCTGTTGAAGATCGAGAGGAGGATAGAGTCGGGAAGATGGTCGAAGTGGTCGATGTGGGATTGCGACTCCGAAAACACTAGATTTGACATTGCAAAAAAATGTAGGTTGGTTTGTGATTTGAATTTGTTAGTAGTAGAAGTGGGTTTGGTGTAGATCTGGGAAATTATAAGTCATGTGTTTCTGTTTCTGTGTTTGCCTTTCTGTTTTATAAAATTGGTTTGGTTGCTTCTTGGATTTGGGAAGAACATGAAAAAAATTTCCTGTTAGTATTTAATTTAATTTTTTCTTCTTGTTTTTGTTTGTGTTCTTCTGATATGAGTTTGAGTTCTTGGTTGCTGAGTTTGCTCTTTGAAGAACACGAAGAGCAAGTTGAAGAACATGAATATTAAGAAAAGAAAATTTTAATTAAAATTTTAAATTAATTAGATTTAAGATTTTTCTTTAATTTTTTTTTTAATTTTTGATGTGGCTTTTAAAAAAAATTAAAATGCTAACATGGCATATAAAAATGCCAAATAATATTTTTTTAATAATATTTTTAATCGCCACATTCGTGTGTCATCAGCGCCACGTTAGCTAATAGGGTGTTCCGCCTGTCACCTAAGACTTTGCCTTTAGGGCACTCATAGTAGGGACAAAAACGAGATCGCTTTTATGATTTTAGAGACTAAAAGCGGTGAAAATAAAAGATAGGGACCAAAATGAGAATTGCGTAAAAATATAGAGACGAAAATGAGTTTTTTTGCCAATTTTAAATTATATAAATAAAATTATAATAAATTTATTACTAATAATATGATAGCAAAATATAAAAACATAATATTTAGTGACACTTTACGTGTAAATGTAATCAAATTTCCTTAGAATGGACAACCACATGTTTAATTATAATTATAAAAATAAAAAGTTTATTATATATATTGTAAGTGTACAATTGCACCTGGACCCAAAGACAGCTACGGGCTCAGGCCCAATGAGCCTTAAACAATAAAATTTGTAGAGCGTGGGCTTTCAAATCTAGGTTAGAAGTACTGAGAACTTGATAACAGGCTAAGAGTTACAAATACTTGTAAATGACAATTGCAAATAGACCTCCTCGGACGTAAGCCGAGAACTTTTCTGTATTATTTTTCTTTCTTTCTTAAAGGTTACAATCTCTTTCCTCTTCTCTTTTCCTCATCTCTCTCTTTACTTCTTGCCCCCTTAAATACTTCTTTTCCTGATGCTTTATCCACGTGTTGCTCCAACACCCTCCCCCCTAGATATTTCTTTTCTTAGTGCCTTTGAATAGTGACCAAAAGTTTCAACTCCACTGTTCAGGGGTCACTTCCCCATTAATGCGGCCAGGGAGGTAGGTGCAGAGTCTTTAATGTGGAGGTGGCAGCCTTTGCTTTTGGTATTTCTCCAATATCGGTGTATCTAGGACATTCAAGGGTTCCCCCTATTTCACCATTCGCCTTCACAGAGTTATGTCTTGACCTTTATAATGAAGTTCCAAGTTCTTCTAGGTCTGTCTGAGGAGAAAATCACCCTCGGATGTGTCCTCGAACCCTCGGCATATGGGCCGATTCGCAGTACTAACAAATTCTTATCTCAAGAGCAGGTCGGCCCTCCTTGCTAAAGCCCAAAGGCCCATATGCCCGCTTGGGTCCTTTTACTCCCTACAATAGCCCCTCAAAACTCTATTTTTCAGCATCCGAGGAGAAAAATAGGGTTTTGATCCAACGAGAATTTTCCCCACACGTTTTTGTAAATAATTGCATATGTGGAGACCGTTTCGCGTTCCAGAGGATGCCACTTGGCGGTTTTATTTTCAAAAACGCGCGCATTTATTACCGTAAGTTACACCTTGTCCCCCACGTTCAACGGTGAGATGTGCATCCAACGGTCCTTGTTACTCCATGAAAATTTGGGCGGGACAAATACACTTTCAAGGCCGTTTCCTGCACGTCGTGACGCTTCGGGAACCTGCGCCTTCATTTATTTCTCCAGAGGCTAATCCCATCAAAACAACAGTAATCACCTTTTGTCTGCAGAAATCTGTGGAAATTCGCACAACTTGGAATTTGTAAGTTCTTATTCCTTTTTTCCTTAACCCTTTCTCCTCGGATCCTGTCCTCGGCTCCCCTTATAACCGTTCTCCCTTTTAGAACTTAGTCTTTCGTTTCTTTCTGATGGGGAAGTTTAAGTGTCTAGTTGATACCGTCGCTGGGATAGAAGGTTTTAGAGCCAAGTATCGTATTCCCAGCGACGTAGGTTTGCAATACTGCCCGGCGGAAGCCGTGGCCGGTTCTAGGAAAACCGGAGAGGTCATCATCCCAATGGTCGCCTTTGTAGAAGGTGGGATGACCCTCCCAATGAAACCCGTAACCAGGGAGTACCTCCGCAACCACCGGTTGTGCCCCGATCAGTGCGCTCCAAACGTTTTTAGAGTTTTAGGCAGCGTCAACGCTCTAAACGAGCAAATGGGTCTCAACCTTACCTGGCACGACGTTGTTTTTATGTACGAGTGCCACAAACTTACCAAGGTAGGTTATTACATCAAATCCCGTTCTAGTGTCGTTAGGTTAATTTCCTGTCTTCCCAAATCCAATAAAGGCATGAAGGATGACTACCTCATCGTCTTTGACAACTGGCACGACAGCCCCCACTGCCCAGTTGAGTGGGGAGATCCAGGTGCGACACCCTAGGATTTAACTTCCCACCCCATAACTCCCTCTAACATCTAGAAATGTGCATTTACGTTTACTTGAGCGTCTAACTTTGACTTATTGCCTGTTATACGAATCTGACCATGTTTATTTATTTGGATGTCTTTCTTTGCAGATAAACAACACGTGCACCCACGATTAAGCCATTGCAACGTTGCCGATTTGAATAGAGTGCTACGCTCTGAGGTGTTCGTCAGCGGAGACTTACAACTTAGAGCGGCCCACTTGATTCTAGGGTACGATCCCATCTCCTCGGACTTCCAGGAGATCGAGAACGCAATAATCGTGGGTGACCGAAGGCGCAGGAGAATTCACGTAGCCCGACCCCACTTTTTGGCCGACCACGACATCCCTGACGTCCCTCACACCATACTATACACACAGCCCATTGCGGAAATCCCACTCGCCGTGCACTCTCAGGCAATTGCTGTCCCAGAGGAGCAAGTGTCTTCTTCGAACACGTTGGACGAGGAGATAGAACAGTTTCGGCTCGAGGACTCCCCACGAGCTCGTGGAAACCCGTTCGTTGTCCTTTCCGATGAGGAAGAAGAAGCAGCTGAGGCCTCTGGGATTGAAGGTCTAGTGATAGCGCGTCCAGACGACAGCTTCATTGAAGAAGAGATGGACGAGCTGAAGGACCTTATAACTGTGAGAGGCGCACGAGTGGCAAAGAAGGGAACAAGGGGGTCCCAAATTCCCCCGGCTTTACCACCACCTCCTCCTCCTTCAGTCGATCCCAAGCCTCCGGCCGAAGACCCCAAGAAGAAAAGGAAGGGGGAGGCCGAGGGGACTGGTGGTGAGAAGCCAAAGAAACAAAAACAACTGCCAGCGCCGGCCCAGCAGCAGAAGCTGGACAAAGGAAAAGGGAGGGCCCGTTCAGTCGAAAGTGGGGAAATCAGGGACGTGGCCGAGGTGCGCCGAGCACCGGCCACCTGGTCTCCTGACCTGAGACTGGACGGGGCACCAATTCCCTGCCACTCCAGCATCAGGGCAGTCCAGCAAGGCCACGCCCACCACTTGGCCGAGGTGTTGGAGCGTCCTCTTCTGCTGCCCAAGGACATGGAAAACTTGGAAAAAATGGGCCAGCCTCAGTTATTCCTTTCATTAAAAAGGGGTCTAGCTCTGGTAAGTTCCACCTGACACTTGCACTCTAAATTCATTTGTAGATACTTTACCATTTTTAACCTCCTGACATTTTCACAGTCCATCCAAGAAGTTTTCGCTGCCGAGAAGTTTGTGGAGGACTATCGAAAGCGAGCTGGAATGGAGCAAGAGCTTAGGCAGGAGGCAGAAAGATCCCTAGGCCAGGCCCTAGCAGAAAACGGGAAGCTTACATCGCAGCTGGCTGACCTGAAGAGAGAGAGAGATGGTGCCGAGGCCAGCTTGAAGACGATGGAGACCCAAGTGGAGGGGCAGCGTAAACTTCTTCACCAAAAAGACGATGAGCTCGCTTTAGCCCAACGAGCACGCTCTGACTTGGAGAAGGAGCTTACGCGAGTGAAGGAGGAGGCTCGCGCCCACAAGCAAGCACTGGAGGCTGCGAAGAAGGCCAGCTATCAAGAGGGGGTGACCAGAACGCAAGAACTGTTGACAGAGGCTTTTGCGGCCTTATGCCGAGAGTACTGTCAGCAGGTCTGGGGAGAGGCCATGGATGCAGTGGGAGTTCCTCAAGCTTCCGAGCTGAGGAAGCCCGAGAATATTTGGCTCCCCCTAGACATACAAGAGATTGAAGACCCTCCTGTTGCTACCTCTCCTGCCCTTCCTCCTGTGGTGCAAGAACTTGTTCCTGATCCTACAGAACCTGAAGGTTCCCATAAAGAGAAGGACGAGTGTGGTGGTGCCGAGAAGGAGCGGATTCAAAATGTGGAGCCCCTCATTCCTTCAACAGACAAAGGGAAGCAAGTCTTGTCTACCTTTGAGCTGGAACTGAAGAGTACTGAGGCTGGCAGCAGCTCCCTCCAAGACCCCCTCCCCTAGCTTAGGGCCTAGTATAAGAACTTTCTGTACTCCCCCTTTTTTGTATATAATTAATGAAGAACATTTTTATTCAACTTTCCTTCATGTTGTCTTTGTTTTACTTTATTCCTTTTGTGCTTGCCATGAAATTTTTCACTAACAAATAGTTAAAGGGAGAACAGCATAAATAAGTCTAACTTCACCAATTAAACAACTACAACTTCAAAACAGCCATATAACTTAGTTTGAACATTAAACAATGCCTTAGTTAGAAAACTCATATGATGGTTAAACCTATGTAGTCTGAAGTATTGCTTTTAGTAGGATGTAAGGTCTGAGAACCATTCCTTACAAAAATATGCTTAACATTTAAAGATATAGAACTTAAGATCCGAATTAATGAATGGTAGGGTACTGATTTCCACAAGACGTGTGATAAGAATAAGAACAATGACAAGATATCAAGAATAGTAATTTCGAATGTTAATTTCCCCAAAGTAGGAGGTCCGAGGACCCGGCATAACTAAGGTTCTGTTTAACAAATGACAAGATATCAATTTCCACAAGGTTTGTGGTCCGAGGACTACACTTAACCAAGTTTCTGTTTGATTCTTAAGAATAGTAACTTCAAATGTTAATTTCCCCAAAGTAGGAGGTCCGAGGACCCGGCATAACTAAGGTTCTATTTAACAAATGACAAGATATCAATTTCTACAAGGTTTGTGGTCCGAGAACTACACTTAACCAAGTTTTTGTTTGATTCTTAAGAATAGTAATTACAAGCCCCTGAGGTATTTATAACTTTGAACTGAGAACAAACAAAAGCATATTTTATTAATAATAATACCTTCGAAGGTTATTTACATTCCATAGGCGTGGTACAATTCTTTCATCTAGGTCAGCTAGCCGATACGACCTTATGCTTGCTACTGAAACAATGCAATAGAAGCCTTCCCAGTTTGGTCCTAGCTTACCTCAAACTGGGTTCTTAGAAGTGCCCACAACTTTTCTTAGTACAAGATCCCCAGGTGCGAGTGGCCTTAGCTTTACGTGGGCATCATATCCCCGCTTAAGCTTCTGTTGATAATAAGCCATTTGGACCATAGCTGCCTCGTGTCGTTCTTCAAGTAAGTCAAGATCTTTCTCCAGGAGTCCATCGTTATTCTCCGGGCTAAAAGAACTCGTCTTCAGGGTGGGGAAGCCAGATTCCAGGGGTATCATCGCCTCGGCTCCATAAGTCATAGAGAATGGTGTTTCTCCCGTGGACCTGCGCGGTGTAGTCCGATACGTCCACAAGACATGTGGGAGTTCTTCTACCCATCTGCCTTTCGCATCGTCTAACCTTTTCTTCAGCCCACTGACTATGACCTTGTTAACAGCCTCGGCTTGCCTATTTCCCTGAGGATAAGCTGGGGTGGAGTATCTATTTATGATGCCCATATCACCGCAATACTTCCTAAAAGCCTTGCTGTCAAATTGAACGCCATTGTCTGATATAAGCGAATGTGGTATTCCGAACCTAGTGATGATGTTCTTCCAAACAAACTTCTTGGAATCAACGTCTCTGATGTTTGCTAAGGGCTCAGTCTCGACCCATTTAGTGAAGTAATCCGTCCCCACAAGCAACCATCTTTTGTTGCCTACTGCCCTCAGAAATGGCCCCACTATGTCCAATCCCCATTGTGCGAAAGGCCGAGGACTGGAGAAGGGATTAAGAACCCCTCCAGGTTGATGAATATTAGGGGCGAATCTCTGGCATTGATCACATTTCCTGGCATGGTCCTAAGCCTCCCTTTGCATATTGGGCCACCAATAACCCTGAGTCAGAGCTCTGTGGGCTAAGGATCTTCCCCCGGTGTGGCTTCCACAAATCCCTTCATGCAGTTCTTCCAGAGGTGCTTTCGTTGATTCAGGGTGCACACACAACAAGTACGGTCCTAAGAAGGATCGTTTATACAGTTTCTAGTCCTCGGACAACTAGAAGTGTGACGCCTTTCGACATATCTTATCTGCCTTAAACTTGTCCTCCAGAAGGATGTCATTCTTAAGAAAAGATGCAACTGGGTCCATCCAACTAGGTCCAGGCCTTATCAGATGAATGCGAGCTGCGTTGACAACGGTAAGAGTGGGTTCTAGCAAATCCTCCACGAGGATAATTCTGGGCAAGCCTTGAGCCGAAGATGTTGCCAATGTGGCCAAGGAGTCTGCATGGGTGTTTCCACTCCTAGAGATGTGAGCTAAGACAAAGGAGTCAAATTCAGCTTGCTGACGCTTGACCTGGGCCAAATATTCCTGCATTCTTGGGTCCCTAGTCTCCATGGTCCCCGTGACTTGGCCGACTACTAACTGAGAGTCCAAGAACGCATGGACTTCCTTTCCACCCATATTATGTACCATGTTCATGCCCACCAAGACTGCTTAGTACTCGGCTTCATTATTAGTAGCCGAGAATGACAGCCTTAGAGATTTTTCGAAGGTAATCCCCTCAAGGGATATTAGGACAAGTCCGACACCAGACCCTTTCTGATTGGCTGCCCCATCCACATACATTTTCCAAGCCGGAAGGGCTGCGGCCGTGATAACACCAACTGATTTTTCATCCATATGTGCTTCTTTCAGAGTTTCTTCTAGCAATGGTTCGGCAAACTCTGCCACTAAGTCAGCGAGGACCTGACCCTTCACCGAGATACGAGGCTTGTATTTAACGTCAAAAGCCCCCAGAATGGTTCCCCATTTTTCCACCCTGCCTGAGTAGTCGGCACTACGTAGCACCGCCTTGAGGGCAATTGGGTCAGAACTACCACAGTGTGGGACTGGAAGTAATGAGGAAGCTTCTGCGTGGCATGAACTATGGCCAGAAGTGCCTTCTCCAAGAGCAGGTAGCGCACCTCGGCCTCATTCAAAGACTTACTAACGTAGTAGACCGGTCTTTGCCCCCCGCTTTCGTCCCTTATGAGGACCAAGCTGACCGTGTGGACGGCCACTGCCAGATAAGCAAACAAAACCTCGTCCACCTCGGGGCGAGATAGAATGGGTGGCCGAGAAAGATATTGCTTAAGCTGTTGGAAAGCTTACACGCAGTCCTCGGTCCACTAAAACCCTTTTCCACTTGTTCAACAACTGGAAGAAAGGACGACATCGGTCAGCTGACCGAGATATAAATCTGTTCAACGCAGCAATCATTCCAGTCAATTTCTGGATTTCTTTTGGGTTCCGAGGAGGCTGCAAATCCTTAATAGCCTTAACCTGCGCTGGGTTTACCTCTATGCCTCTATGAGTAATCATATATCCCAAGAACTTTCCAGACCCCACGCCAAAAGAGCACTTTGAGGCGTTAAGGCGCATCTTGTACTTTCTTAACACGTGAAAGGTGTCGGCCAGGTCTTTCACGTGTGAATGTATTGTTTTACTCTTCACCACCATATCATCCACATATACCTCAATGGTCTTCCCTAGTTGCAGTTCGAACATTCTGGTCATCATTCTTTGGTAGGTAGCCCTAGCATTTTTCAAACCAAACGGCATGACCTTATAGTGGTAGTTCCCGGTTGGAGTAATGAAAGCCGTTTTTTCTTGATCCTCCAATGCTAATGGAATCTGATGGTAACCCTAGAAGGCATCCAAAAAACTCATGCGAGGATGTCTGACAGTGGCATCCACCTGTTGGTCAATACGCGGCATTGGGAACGAATCCTTAGGACAGACCTTGTTCAAATCAGTGAAGTCCACACATACTCTCCACGTTCCATTCTTCTTTTTAACCACAACCGTATGCGCTAACCACTCGGGGTAGAAAACTTCTTTGATAGCCTTAGCCCTCTTGAGTTTGAGCACCTCCTCTTTCACAGCCTTGGAATGTTCTCTAGAAGAACGCCGAGGTGGCTGCCTTCTCGGAACAATGGCAGGGTTGACGTTTAAACGATGACAAATGAAACTCGGATCTACGCCGGGAGCTTCATAAGGATCCCATGCAAAAACATCGATATTGTTTTTCAAAAATTCCAACAACTCCATCTTCTCATGGTGCGGCAAACGTATGCCGACTTGGAAGAACCTCTCTGGGTCATCGGCTACCAAAAACTTCTTTAACTCCTCACAATGTGTCTCCTCTCCTGTCACCACTCCAGGTGCGTCAGGGGCTGTTAATTGCTATAAGTCTTTGATGATCAAAGCCAAAGATTCGGCTTCTGTCTGGTGCAGCACTGCAACCGATATGCATTGCCTTGCCACTGATTGACTGCCGAGGATTTCTTCAACATATTCCCCCGAGGGAACTTGACCTTAACATGCAAGGTAGAGGAGACTGCTCCCAGGGCGTGCAGCCATGGCCTGGCGAGGATAGCTGTATATGGGGAGTACGCATCAACCACAATGAAATCCACCTCAACCGTTTCTGAACCAGATTGAACGGGCAAACGAATCTGTCCCTTCGGCACAACGGCTCTTCCTTCAAAGCTTATAAGTGGCGAATCATAAGGAGTGAGATCCTCCAACTTTAACCTTAGCCCCTTGAATAAATCAGGGTACATGATATCTACACCGCTGCCCTGATCAATCATCACACTCTTCACATCATAATTCCCTATCCTGAGAGTGACCACAAGAGCATCGTCATGAGGTTGAATGGTACTAACCTTATCCTGAGAATCCCAAGACGGACAAAGTCACCTTCAACCTTTTCGGCCTGCAGCCTGCCTCTTCGGCCTGAGAATGGAAAACCGCCATCACCCTAGTAGGACCTAAGCCGGTCCTGCCAAGTGCAGCGAAGATAACGTTAATTGTTCCCAATGCCGGCCGAGATGGATTGTTCCTCTGGTTGTTTGAGCTAGCTTGACTGCCCTGCCCAGTAGGTTGACACAAGTGCTGCTTCAATTTTCCTTCATTGACAAGCTGCTCTAAGTGGTTCCAAAGGGTCCGATAATTCTCGGTAGTGTGACCCACGTCCTAATGGTACTGACAAAAGAGGTTCTGATTTCTCTTCGTAGGGTCCCCTGCCATCTTACTAGGTCACCTGAAGAAGGGCTCCTTACGAACTTTCTCCAGTAGTTGGTGCACTAGTTCTCGGAACACAGTGTTTACGGCCTGAGGTGCCGCCGAGCTGGACTGCCCGATATAATCTCTCCTCGGCTTGTTGTTGTGGTATCTGTCCGACCTGAAATCCCTTCTCTCCTGCAGGATAACCTTCTCCTTTCCCTTTCCTTGCTGCTGGTCCTCCTCTACCCTTTTGTATTCATCAATACGATCCATGAGGTGACGTACGCTGCGGACGGGTTTTTTGGTCAAAGACTTTCTCAAGTCGTGATCAGTAGGCAGACCTACCTTAAAGGTATTAAGCGCCACCTCATCAAAGTCACCATCTATTTCATTAAACATCTCCTAGTACCGGTCGGAATATGGTTTTAGCGTCTCCCCTTCCCTCATGGTCATGGACAGCAGTGAGTCCAATGGCCGAGGTACTCTGCTACACGTAATGAACCGCGAAGCGAATGCTCTAGTAAGCTCCCCAAACGAACCTACAGACCCCGATTTAAGGCCGTTGAACCACCTCATAGCAACAGGTCCTAAGCTAGAGGGGAAAACTTTACACATCAGGGTCTCGTTGTGAGAGTGCACCGCCATCCTCTGGTTAAAGTGACTCACGTGCTCCACTGGATCAGTCCGGCCATTGTAGATGGTGAAGGTGGGCTGGGTAAACCTCCTGGGGAGCCTCCCCTTCTTAATCCTCCGTGAGAATGGAGATTTGGAGAGTTGGTGCAACACCCGGCTCATAGCATCGTTCCCCAAGCCCCTGGAAGGAAGTTTCTTGTGTCTGCGAGCTGGCTGGTCGTCCTCCTCACAAGAGGACATTGTGCTGGGGGGGTGAGCATGACCTTGAGCTGTAACTACCTCCCCGAACCTCCTCTGAGGAAGGATTAGATGAGGACGGTGAAGACCTACGTCTGGCACAGCGTAGCTTTCTCTTCAAACGATTGATCTCCTTCAACATGGCTTTAGCACCATCCTCGTGGGTGGTGCTACCCCCACCATGAGTATGGCTAGCTCCGGGGTATTCTGTATGGACACTTCTCTCGCGATCCCTTCGACGCTCAAGGCGTTCGAAAAGATCCTCCGGTTGTGATCCCTGTGATTCTGCATAGTGAGGACCTAAGCCTGCCATAGTATCTCTGCTCCTTCTAGACTAGATTCCCCACAGACGGCGCCAATTGTAAGTGCACAATTGCACCTGGACCCAAAGACAGCTATGGGCTTAGGCCCAATGAGCCTTAAACAATAAAATTTGTAAAGCGTGGGCTTTCAAATCTAGGTTAGAGATACTGAGAACTTGATAACAGACTAATAGTTACAAATACTTGTAAATGACAAATGACAATTGCAAATAGACCTCCTCGGACGTAAGCCGAGGACTCTTCTGTATTATTTTTCTTTCTTTCTTAAAGGTTACAATCTCTTTCCTCTTCTCTTTTCCTCCTCTCTCTCTTTACTTCTTGCCCCCTTAAATACTTCTTTTCCTGATGCTTTATCCACGTGTTGCTCCAACACCCTCCCCCCTAGATATTTCTTTTCTTAGTGCCTTTGAATAGTGACCAAAAGTTTTAACTCCACTGTTCAGGGGTCACTTCCCCATTAATGCGGCCAGGGAGGTAGGTGCAGAGTCTTTAATGTGGAGGTGACAGCTTTTGCTTTTGGTGTTTCTCCAATATCGGTGTATCTAGGACATTCAAGGGTTCCCCCTTTTTCACCATTCGCCTTCACAGAGTTGTGTCTTGACCTTTATAATGAAGTTTCAAGTTCTCCTGGGTCTGTCCGAGGAGAAAATCACCCTCGGATGTGTCCTCGGACCCTCGGCATATGGGCCGATTCGCAGTACTAACAAATTCTTATCTCAAGAGCAGGTCGGCCCTCCTTGCTAAAGCCCAAAGGCCCATATGCCCGCTTGGGTCCTTTTACTCCCTACATATATATATATATATATATATGAATTAATTGATGTTATATAAAAATTAAGTAACTTTTTAAGTTTATTCACTTAATTAACTAAAACTACTATTTTTTTCTAATCAAAATTATCGGGAAAGAAAAAGAAAAGTAGTTGTACAATGAAAAAAACTAAATTTACATGACTTTGACTAATTAGTTGTATAATAATAATAATAATATTATTATTATTTTTGAGGAAAAATAGTCGTACAATAACAGTGTGTCAAGTAAAGCAAAAACTAAAAGTAAAACCATAGTATAGGCTTAAAAGATTATAAAAACATGTTTTTTTTTTTTTTTTTTGCTTGAAAGACCCTAATATATTGTTAAGTTATTCAAATTATGGACCAAAATGTAATTTTATTAGCATAAAAAATATTCAAGGTGTTTTCAAATTTTTTTTAAATGTAATAAATATATAATTTTAAATTATCATATATAATTTTTTTTTTTCAGATCAGGGTGGCCATAAGGTGGCTCGGCCCCTGTCATGTTAAAACTTTTCTATTTACTAAATATGGCTTTTCTTCTACGTGACGATATTTCATGTTTAAAACCTTCTGTTTTTTAAACAAGTTTTTTCGTAATTAAGGTTTTATATATAGATACGAAGAGTGTCATGTCGATGTTTATTTGAGCCATTCAACACAAGTCAAGCTCACGGGAGTTAAGCTTTTTCTCTTCAAAAAATATTTCTTCGGCCTAATGGGATGCTTCATAAGGAAAACTGTCCAATAAAAAAAAGTTAAACTGTAGGTGGGAGTTGGTAACAAAAAAGTATAACAATGAGATGGTAAGGAAGATTCTCCAAACAAAAAAAAAACTGGAGATAATATCAGGGATGTACCCATCATTTTAAGCTGGCGGGGACCGGAATATATAGAAAAAAAAAAACTTTAAATAGACATTCATGTAGTATTAAAAATTTATAAATACTTAAAATTGTTTTTTCTAAATACATTAAGATGCAATTATTTGCCAACAAAGATAAAAACAAAAACAAAATAATTTTTTTTTTACTAGATTGGATATGATTTTTTTTTTTGATTGAAGTTAGAGCATTCACAGTGGTGGTGTTAAAAATTTTAGCTTTTAGTACTTTAAAAAGGTATTTTTATTTTTATTTTACCACATCACTTTACAATGCACCTAATATCAAATATTTTATTTTTTTTATCACTTCATTTAAAATAATATAAACAACTCATTAAAATAATAAAGGAACAAAGAGAATTTGAGTTTTTTAATTGAAGGAAGATATATAATTTTAATGAAATATTGTATTTTATTTTTAACAACTTGCTACATTCAACTAATATTTATACCAATTTACTGTAGTTGCAAAAATTTTAACTTTATCTTTTCCAATAACACATGAATTTTTGGTTCTTTGGTGGTAAACTTTCTTTTTACTAAAATACAATTACCATTGTGAATGTTTTCATTATCTTTGTTAAATTTTGGGTTGAATAGTTGCTATTTGAATGAGGCCAACTAGACTTATTGAAAAGAAGGAGGGTATAAGGTTTTGGAAGGAAGGCAACTACAAAAACCAAATATATAATAACTAAAAAGAAAAATAATTGGACCTCGGGGGGCTTGGGCCCCTACCTAGGTCCGTCATCGGGTGAAACTAGGACATGATCTCAAGATGTACTAGATCAATGTGATTTACATATATATATATATACACACACACTATGCAGTGTGCACATTTTCAATCTTTTCCTTTTGAAAAAGATTAAAAATAAGTGGGTCATAATGATTAAAATATCATGTCTGTGGAGGAGTGGATATATCTTGTGACGCGATTGTGTCACAGAAATAATTAGTATATAGGAAGTAAGTGGTGAAAGAAATTTCGGTTTAATTTTGCATGTTTTCTTTATTTCATACCTGGCTTCAAATAAGATATACAATGCTTCAGAAAATTCAAAATAACAACTGATGATAACATAATACTCAATCATGGCTTTTGAGTGAAGCTGTAGTATGTCTTTGTGTTAGAACCTTTTTCTTTTTCCCTTATATGTGTTTGTTTCTCAAAAATAATAATAATACTCAGGCAAACCTATATATCCTATCTAATAAACCTTACCACTAAGCAAATCGTTATTGAAGTAAATAGCCCCAACAGTCTGATCAACTAACCATCCCTAGCCTATCGAAGTAAAAGATATAACTGAATAGCATGACAAGCATTATCTTCCTTCACTTAACAATATCCTTATATATTATAGAATCCATGCAATCCTTGAAACCTTGCACACTCTATAATTCCTAATCATATAACCAAGCTTGATTCATAATTAACATTTCGATAATCCCCCCCTTAAAGAAGAATCATGTCCTCAAGATTCACTTTCCACTGAACTAAAGCTTCTTGAATCACTTTCTGATCTGATTTCACACAAAGGAAATTAAGTGTCAACTTATGTTCCAAAATCACAATTGACAACTAGAAAAAGGACTTTTATAAATTTATGTTGTTCTAGAATTGTAAACATTCATGATTCATGTTTGTAAAAAGCAAACAATAATTATATAGAGGTTAAATACAAATCTTCTACATCACTTATTGTGTTCTATTTCATGTTCCACTATTTACAATTTGTTATATATTTGTTTACAAATACATAATAGATTGTAATTGGTAAAACATAAAGCGAAAAATAAAAAATTTGTGATATATTGGTTGCCTTCACAAGGCTCAAAATGAGAAGTACCTTGGCCTACTAGTTTTGGTTGGAAAATAAAAGGCAAATACCTTCACTGGTATTAAGGAGAGGGTGGCTAAGAAAGTACATGGGTGGAAAGAGAAAAATTTTTCAAGAGTAGAGAGGGAGGTTTTGATCAAAGTCCAAGTCCAATCAATCCCAATCTACACAGAAACTTTGCTTTTAAACGCCTAAAGCTTGGTGTGACTCACACCAAACTTTAGGCATTAATTAAAAGCACAGTTTCTGTTGAGAGAGGAGGTCTAGCTCGTTACAACAAGATGACTTTACAATTGAGCATCATTATCAGGTAGATATTTTTTATGCTACGATAGATTCTATAATATAAGAATTAAATCATTGCTTTAGTAAGCAAGTGGTGGAATTGCTTAATCTTAGTTCAGCACTTGATCCTAAAGAGGCAAGTGAGTCTTTTTAAAGTATAGACATTTTGTTGTTAGTAAGCAAGTTTTATCCGAAAGACTTTACACATCAAGAAATGACACTTTTAAAGGAAGAAGTTGATCATTATGAGCATAATGTAGTTTGGCATCCGGACTTCAAGAAGCTATCAAGTATTTCTGAGTTATGCCAATGGTTGGTAAAAACCCGAAAATCATTATTTTACCCATATATTTATAGATTGATTACACTTGTGCTTACTCTTCCAATTTCTACTGCAACTGCAGAGCGAGTATTTTCAGCCATGAATATTATCAAGAATAGGCTTCGCAACAAGATGGAAGATGATTTTCTAATGGATTCTATGATTTTGTATATTGAGAAGGAGATTGCTGCAAAATTTGGTATAAAATCAATCATAGACGACTTTCGAGACTTGAAAGAGCATTGAGTTTCATTTTGATAAATGTGTTGAAATATTTAAAAAACACTTATTTTGTATGTTATACTTTGTCGACATTTTTATAATATCAAATGTTAAGAAAAACTTATTTTATAAGTAGTATTTTGTTGAATATGAAATAAATGTTAGTTTTTATTTTTATAAAAAAAATTGTTTTAAGCTTTGACCCCCAGGTTTGAATCCTAGTTTCGTGGTGTGAGGACTTACAAGCTATGATGGGCCATTTGTAATGGGGCGAGGGAGCGTGTGGACAATACATGGGTTAAATTGGCGATGATACAAATTTAAATATTTTGTGGGGATGTCCTCTTGTGGTATATGTATGGGCTTCAGCTTTTAGGAAGATTCAAAAGCTCAAAACTCTGAATGACGTAGATTTCTTTGAGTTGTGGGCTTTGACTAATTGAGGAAGTCCTCACCAGAAAAGGTTCAACCAATATATTCTTTGGGCCACAAGAAAGTTGTGTTGTCAAACGCTTAGCCCAATAGGCAATTTGGATTCCTTTGATTTGTATCAGACATGAGTGGGAGAAAACTCCTCCCAATGGACCATGAGTCCACGAACTATTGTAAAGCTTTCTATCAATGAAATTTCTATCTTCATGTTTCCGTTGGAATTTAATCAATCTTCTAATGAAAGATAAAAACACAACCTATAAAATCAAAGTCAATGTTAAAAATGGAAAAAAGAAAAAGGAGAGTAAAATAATAGTGCAAGCTCAATTTTCTTGTCCGAAGTCCACACAACATAGGCCTTTCATATGCTAGCTGAGGTGGATACGCAAACAATTTGGCAATGGGCACCCAACAGAACGAGAATTGGTTTGATATCAGGAACTGTCATGGAGAAACTTGTTGACATGGACACACGGCTTGTGTAAGCTTAACCCTTTTGAAATTGGAAAATGGAGTATCGAATGGTCTAGTAAGATTAGCACATATAAATAAAGAAAATAACTGAATGTGTTTGTCGGATGAAGTCTATCATTTAGAATTATCATCCCTGTTTATTTGCGTTAAGTGGCCACCAAGTGGGGCTCTTCCAGTGTTATTTCTACGCCGTTAGTCCCAGGGAAAAATTCAACAGTAGTTTAAGGCGAATGTGCAGCAGCTTTGGGGGCAGATTATAATACGGTTAAAACACTCCAGCTTGAGATCAATGATGAGCTGTTGGATGAAGAAAATCTGATGTGGCAGCAGTGCTCACGAGCTTTGTTTTTAAAATCTGGGATAGCAACACTCGCTACTTTCATAGTAGAGCTTCTGATCACAGGTATAAGAGGAAACGTATTCTCAGGTTTGTTAAGGATGATGGAGGTTCTAAATCTGAGAACTCAGAGAAGGGTTCTAATTCAGAGAAGGCTCCAGGAAGAAGGTGATTTGGGAGTTACTAAAGGTTCTGTTGGTAAACGCATCGTTTCACTTACATTAGTGGCTTGAGTATAAAAGAATGAAAATGGTGTCATTTAACGAGCTCAAAGTTCAGTTAGTAATGCGTGAAAATCATTTGAGATTAGTTGCTTCCTGGTTTTATGGATCTGGTCCGCATAATGTGGAGATAATAATTATTATTATTCAGATTTTGATAGGATTTGTAATATAAATAGAACTCAAAGCTACAAATTGTAATTAAGCAAGAAATGAAATACAAGATCATTCAGTTTCTCTCTCTTTCTCTCAATCTTTCCTTCTCAACCTTTGTTCTCAGTTCTTCAATATTCAACATAGCTTTATCTTGTTCTTGCTTCAATACAATACTGTTTCTATAATTTCGCTTCATGGTATTAGAGCAAACGATTCCTGCTTAGAGTTCATCAATGGCTTTCTCAAGCTCAACAATGGCTACCTCTTCAACTGCTTCGAGTTCTTCAACAAATGTGATGAATCAGCCACTCCTTTCAAACATGGCCAATATGATGATTGTCAAGTTAGACAACATGAATTACATAGTATGGAAGCACCAAATCTCAATGGTTTTGGAAACTTATTCACTCTTTGAATTACTAGAAGAACCTCAATTGATTCCTGAGAAGTTCTTGAAAGATCTTTTTGGTGCTACTACAACAATTTAGAATCCAAATTACTTACTCTAGAGGTCAAAGGTGAAAGTTTTGCTTACATTCATGAGTTCCACTTTGTCACCTTCCATCTTGGCTTTTACAGTAGGTTGCTCATATGCTATGGAGGTTTGGAAAGTCTTGGAGAACAGATTTTCATCCATTTCCAAATCACACATAATGAATTTCAAAGGTGAATTACATAAACTCAATAAAATAGCAGACAATATGGATCTTTATCTACTGAAAATCAAAGTAGTTAGGGATAAACTACTAGCTGTTGGTGTGATTATAGATGATGAAGAGTTGCTTCACATCACAATCAAAGGTCTGCCTAAAGAATATAATGCTTTTAGGTCTGCAATAAGGACCAGGAGTACTCAATTAAACTTTGATGAGCTTTCAACAATGCTAAATGCAGAAGAGGAATCACTCAATGAAGGTTTGGATGCCAAAGATCCAATCTTTGCTATGGCAACCACTTCCACCTCAAAGCCTAATGGAAACTACAATTAATACAATAGAGGAAGGGGCTGAGGAAATTATAACAACAGAGGTGAAGAGGAGGTCGAGGTTCAGATAATCAATCACCTCACTTCAATCAATTTTCACAATTTTAGTCAAACTAGTCCAATGCAACTGCGCTGCTAGTCCCAGACCAGGAAGGCCAACTTGTCAGATCTGTGGCAAGGACATTTAGCTATTGGTTGCTATCATAGGATGGACTATACCTATCAAGGCAAACACCCACCTACCAAGCTTGCAGCAATGGCTACAACTTCTAATGCTTGCCTTGCACAGGGGCAACCTTTGCTAGTTGGTAGTGCAACCACTGATCATGTCACTACAAGCCTAAATCAACTCAGCTTTCTAAAACCTTATACATACCAAGATCACCTCACTGTTGGCAATGGGCAGAATCTAACAATCACTCACATAGGTAAAACACTTATCTCTTCTTCATACTCAACTCTTCATCTTAATAATGTTCTTGGAGTTCCATCCATTTCTTCCAATCTTGCTTCTGTTCACAAAATATGTTATGATAACAAGTGTTGGTGTTATTTTGATGAAAATATCCTTTCAATTCAGGCTTTGGCCAAGGGGAAAGTTCTCTACTAGGGCAAGAGTGAAGATGGAGTTTATCCCATCTATCCTCATAAGGCTTCTCAACTTAGTTTGTCTTCCAAGGTTTGCAACAATGTTGCTAAGTCCACTAGTTTCAATAAAATACTTTGGCACATAAGATTTGGTCATCCTAATGATCAAGTACTCAAACTTCTTTTTCCTCATTTCAAATCCGTTCTAAATAAATGTACTGATATACCTCACTCGTTTACTACTTATATGGAAAAATGCATAATCTTCCTTTTCCTAAGTCTTAATTTCTTGCATCATCTTCTTTTGAATTGATACATTCTGATGTGTAGGGTCTTGCCCCTGTGCAATCTGTTAATGGCTTTAGATATTATGTGCTTTTTATAGATCACTTCACACGTTTCACTTGGATTTATCTTCTTAAGTCAAAATTTGAGGTCATTTCTAAGTTTATGTCGCTTAAAGCCATGATTGAAACACAGTTTTCCTTCAAAATCAAGACACTAAGATCTAATGGTGGAGGAGAGTATACTTCTTCTACCTTTAAATCTTGCCTTCAACAATATGACATTACTCATCAACTATCTTGTCCTTATACCCCACAACAAAATGGCCTTATTGAGAGAAAACATAAACATCTTATTGAAACTACTATAATCATGTTATCGCAAGCTTCTGTGTCCACTACCTATTGGTCCTATGCTACTCTTATAGCAGTTTCTCTCATTATTCCTAAGTTTTGTCTAAAGCCATCCACTTTAGACTTGTTTTTGCTGTTGCAGTTAGTTGCAATTGGCCTTTAAGGCAGCTGGATGTGTCTAATGCTTTCTTACATGAACACCTTAAGGAGGAGGTTTATATGCAACAACCTCCTGGGTATGTAGATGCTGATCATCCATCCTATGTGTATAAACTACATAAGTCTCTCTATGTTTTGAAGCAGGCAGCAAGGGCCTGGTTTGAGAGGTTTTTCTTTCATATCCTTCATCTTGGGTTCACTGCCTCTATGGCTGATAGTTGTTTATTCATTTTTCATTCCACTAGCACCATCATTTATCTTCTGTCATATATTGATGGCATTATCATCACTGGGAACAACTCCAAGCATATCTCACACCTCATTTCTACCTTGAGTGCTGTTTTTGATCTTAAGGATCTTGGTTCTCTACATTATTTTTAGGGCATCCAGATCACTAGGATTCAATTTGGCCTCACTTTCACTCAATCTAAGTATGCTTCTAATGTTCTTCACAAGTTCCACATGGAGAACTCTAAGCCTACTAAGACTTCATGTTGTCCATCTTCTCGGTTACTTCCTCGTGATGGTGTCTCTCTCTGATCCCACTGACTATAGAAGCATGGTTGGGGCATTTCAATACTTGACCTTCACTAGACCTGATCTTGCATTTAGTGTCCATCAATTGTGCCAATTCATGAGCAAGCCTACATCCACTCATTTGGAGGCTGCAAAATGGGTTATATATATATATATTTGTGGTACTTTACATCATGGCATCTCCTTCACTCCTGACCTTTTGAGTTTTGACTCTCACTGCATTTTCAAATGTAGACTAGGCTAGTGATCCTATTGACCATCGCTTCACCACTGGTCTTCTTGTTTTTCTTGGTCCATGCCCCATTTCTTGGTTTGCAAAGTAGCAGACAACTGTGTCTCATTCTTCTACTAAGGCTAAATATCATGCATTGGCCACCATTGCTGCAAAAATATCTTGGCTTTGCATCTTGTTCAAAGAATGGTGAATCTTTCTCTCTTATGTCTATATTATTTGGTGTGACAATGTCTCTACTATTGCCTTGTTTGCTAATCCAGTTTTTCATTCTTGCACAAAACATATTGAGGTGGATTATCACTATGTGCATGAAAAGGTTTTGCACAAAGATTTGTATATTTGTTTTATTTTTGGTAAAGATAATTTGGCTGACATTTACCAAACCCTTGAATGCACCTTTTTTTCTTCATCAATGACACAAACTCCTGTTGATTCCTCCCCTTCCTCCCCCTATGGTTTAAGGGGGGATGTTGTAGATGACGAAGGTTCTAAATCTGAGAACTTAGAGAAGGGTTCTAAGTCAGACAAGGCTTGAGGAAGAAGGTGATATGGGAGTTACCATTGGGTTTTTTGAATGTGGATGAAATGCAATGTATTACTAAAGGTTCTATTATTAAACGCATTGTTTCACTTACATCGGTGGCTGAGTATAAAATAATGAAAACGGTGTCATGTAATGAGCTCAAAGTTCAGTTAGTAGTGGCGCGAAAATCAGTTGAGATTAGTTGCTGTCATTCCTGGTTTTATGGATTTGATTTACATAATATGGAGATTATTATTATTCAGTTATTGATAGGATTTGTACTACAAATAGAACTCTGAGCTATAGATTGTAATTAAGCAAGAAATCAAATACAAGATCATTCAGTTTCTCTCTTTCTCTCAATCTTTCCTTCTCAACCTTTGTTCTAAGTTCTTCAATATTCAATCACAACTTTATCTTGTTCTTGCTTCAATACAAAATATTGTTTCTATAATTTCTCTCCAGGGATGAAGAACAATGAAGATGTTTGGTGTACGTCCGCGGAACAAATATCAGAGATTGCAGTCAGCTTCTATAAAAATTATTTACTTCCTCCCACCCTACTACTACTCGAAGTGTGTTGGAAGCCATCACGCCATTTGTCACAGCTGAGATGAATGAGGATTTGCTCAAAGAATTCGTTAGGGAAGAAGTAGAAGCAACACTTAAAACACATGAAGCCTCTAAAGGATCTTGGACTGGATGATATGCCTCCCTTATTTTTCCAATCTTTTTGGTCTGTGCTGGGTGATGAATTGCATGTTCTTTATAGTCTTAATATGTATGTCAAATTTTGTGCAATTTAAAATTATTTACTGTATGATCTATAAGTTTATTTTATGCAAAATTTTAAATTACAAAAACATGCAACTTAAACAATTTATTGATGACATAACTATTGATTTTTAATTTTCTAAACATTTTTCAAGTATAGAGGATATAAGAAGAAAATATAATTTAATGGTCTATTTGTCAAAATTCACTTCTAATAAAAAGATATTAAGGAGAGTTGTAACCTTAAGTTACAATCAATTTTATAGCTAAATTTTGTACTTGTTGTAATCAGAGCATCACTCAAAGCACACTAAATAAATAAATACTTCCAGATAGAAACACTATTTTTTTCACTCAAAAGCACATTTTCATTACTTAGAAATCATAAAAACCACAACACCTTGCATGATCACGTAATCAAAGCACTAGGCAATTTTCATTAAAAAAAAAAAAAAATCAAACCACTAGCCAATCTAGATTCTAGACACATTTTTCTCATCAACCAACACTACAAAACACGTGGGTCTACAGCCGCGTTTACAAAAACGCGGCTCTAGCTAACCTATAGCTGTGTTTTTAAAACACGGCTACAGGTTAAGTCTATAGCCGCGTTTTTAAATGTGGCTATAAGTTCAGCCAAATAATTTTTTTAAAAGGAGGATCTATAGCTGCGTTTTAAAAACGCAGCTATAGGTTCGTGTTTTTAAAACATGGCAATAGGTTAAGTCTATAGCCGCATTCATAAACGTTGCTATAGGTCCAACCAAATAATTTTTTTTTTTTTTTTTAAAAGAAGGACCTATAGCCACGTTTTTAAATGCGACTATAGCTAACCTATAGCTGTGTTTTTAAAATGTGGCTATAAGTAAAGTCTAAAGCTGCGTTTGTAAACGTGGTTATAGATCCAGCCAAATAAATATATATTTTTTTTAAAAGAAGGACCAATAGCTGTGTTTTTTTTTTATTATTTATACAAGATATAATTTTTACTCTAGCCTAATCTAAGTGTATATGTGTATGAAGCTCTCTCCTGGAGACTTGAACTCCAGCCATTGCCCTCCATACTCCACAAGCATTTATACTTATGAAGTGACCATTGCACTAAGATAAAATCTAAATTTCTAAAAAATGACTAAAATACTCCCGAAATCTAAAAAATGACAAAAATACCCCCCCCAAAACCTAAAAAATATCAAAATACCCCCAAAACCCAAAAAATGACCAAAATATTCCTGAAACCAATAAAATGACCAAAATACCCTCGAAACTTAGAAAATGACCAAAATATCTCCAAAACTTAAAAATGACCAAAATACCCCAAAAACGCAAAAGATGATTGAAATACCCTAAAATCCAAAAAATGACCAAAATATTCCTGAAACCTAAAAATTACCAAAATACTCTTGAAGCCCAAAAATTACCAAAAATACCCTCGAAACCTAAAAATGATCAAAATACCCCCAAAACTCAAAAAATGACCAAAATACCCCCAAAACCTAAAAAAATTACTAAAATACACCAAAACCTAAAAATTACTAAAATACTTCTGAAACCTAGAAATTTACCGAAATAACCAATAAATCTAAAAATTATTGAAATACCCCAAAACCTAACAGATGAGAGAAATTCCCTCATAACCTAAAAAATGACTGAAATACCCTTAGAATCTAAAAAATGATCAAATAACCCCGAAACCTAAAAAATTACTGAAATTCCCTTGAAACCTAAAAAATTATTGAAATTCCCTTGAAACCTATAAAATGACTGAAATACTCTTAGGGGGTCATTTTGGTAAGTTTATAGGTTTTGGGGGTATTTTGGTCATTTTTAGGTTTCGAGGGGTATTTTCGCCATTTTTTAGGTTTTAGGGTATTCCGGTCACTTTTTAAATATTACTATTTATAAAATATTTATGTAGAATTATACTAGTTTAGTGGTAAGATACGCATTTGATAATATTTTGCCCAGGTTTGAACCCCACTAAAATATTTATGTAGAATTACACTAGTTTAGTGGTAAGACATGCATGTAATAATATTTTGCCCAGGTTCGAACCCCACTAAAAACATTTTAATTTTTACTCTCCTTATAACACAAAACTATGTCGTTATAAAAAAAATATTAAATATTACTATTTATTAAAAAAAATAATGTATAAAATATTTATGTAGAATTACACTAGTTTAGTGGTAAGACACGCATGTGATAGTATTTGTTGCCCAGGTTCGAACCATTATAAGAGCTTTTTTTATTACTATCTCTACATTAGATATTAAACATTATTTTGTACAAAGTAACTCAAGAAAGTTTTGGGTAAAAAAAAAATTTTGGTGAGTTTTCTATTGTGATTTTTTTTAATGTGTATGTATTTTTTTGCTTGATGCATGGTTTTGATGTGATTTTTTTTTATCGTAGAACTTGATTGTGCCGCAAAGGAGGAGGTCCTTGGGTTCAGGGACGGAGAAGGATAACATGGAGAAGGTTGAGAAGGGGATCTGGTCGAGCATGTTCCATTCGGGTTGGATGTCGACGGAGGATTTCAAAGAGAAGTCAGGAGACAACTCTAAATCAACCACTGAAGGCTTTCTTTCTTTAAATATGTCATTGTATTCTTTGATCTATTAATCACGATTTTTAATTTTGTGCTATTGAATTAGGACTAATTTAGTTTAGGCTAGGTTATTGTGCTAGCAATGAAGCTCGAAAGGAATAATGGACCGAGGTTTTAATGAACTATGATAGCAATTTTAATGTAGGATCTCTAGGAATTTAGGACCAAATTAGATTTATTGATCAGATCTTGAAGGATTGTTGAATAGAGTTTGATTTTTAAGGGTTTCGGTAGTGTTAAGCAATAAAAAAGATTGGATTTTGAATGTGTTTAATGGCTGTTAGAATGAGAAATCCGAGCATTATATGGAAGACATTGAGAATAGTTTTTTTTTTTTTTTTTTTGTGATTTTTGTTTGAAAATTATACTACAAAAGCAAAATATTCTTTATTTAAATATGATTGTTCTAGATCAAATATATATTCAATTAATTTCCAAGATGTGGGTTTTGAATAATCTTCAGAGGAATCTCCTGGGCCACCAAGGACAAAGTGCAACAAGCCAATTATTTTGGCTCGCTGACCCAAGCCTCAACAATTCGTGTTGGGTCTTTAATTTCCAAGGAGAGGAGATCTTTGCTCCTTTCAAGAGCTTGCTCCCAATGGTACCCAAACTTTCTCTCATTTAATCACTGTAATTAATTTGTAATTAAATGGTGTAATAATTAAATTATATGTACAATCCAGATGACATTGTGTTTTGGGGTTGGGATTCTTTTGAGCAATCTTTAATCAAGTCCCTTTAATACTTTTATGGATACTTTAGGATGGATAATTTCAATGGATCTGTTAGGGCTATTTCTTGCTTGGAAGAAGTCAAATTCTAACATCAAAGAAACTGAGGCACTAGGACTACATGGAACAATGGTATTGCTGGATGGAGGTTTGATTTTCTTGCTCGCTTTGTTACTCATTTCACTATTCTGAATGAATTGAGTTGAGTATTTAACCTATAAGTCTTACTTATAGTAACCATACAGTGTTTCACTATTTTGCATGTTGGTATTGTCCTAAGGACATTGTTTTTTACTCTAATTCTTGTTATATATTTATTTTGACTTTGCCGTTGTGTTGTTCTTTTGAACGTTTGCAAAATCTTGTGGGCATTGTAGAAGGAATGTTCTAGATTCAAAGAATTTTAATTATACTGTTAGCACCAGATGACAAAAGCCAATCCTTATAACAAATTAATTATTAAAAAGAAAACAAAACTCTCATAGTTCTTTTGAATGTTTTCCAGCTCACACCAAAGAATTTGTTAATGCTTTGGTGAAAACAATAAAGATGCCATTTGGAGAGGCACCATTGGCTCTTCTAGTTGCAATGGCAAGTGACAAGATATGGCTCTACATTATAATTTTCTATTAACTGCATTGGTGACTCAATTTGGTCCATTGGGTTCATTTTGTCTATTCGGACCAATTCAGCACTTCGGTCCAATTTAGAATATTTGGTCCATTTTGACCTATTCAGGCTACTTTGGTCTATTACTTTCACTTTGGTCCATCCGATCTATTTTGGTCTATTTAGTCCTTTTTGGTCTAATTGGGCCTTAAATGATTCAATTTAGGGTATACCCTATTATATTTAGATACACTTGATCAGTGACCTTCAAACAACAACCAAAAAAAAAAAAAACAAAAGGGTGGAGTTGGGGATTTTTCAAAGAAGAAGAAGAAGATATATATATATATATATATATATATATATATATATATATATAATTATTGTTTGAAAGTCACAATAGTCTACTAGCTATATAAAAAGCGGCTATGCCGCTACGGTGTTTTGGCACTGTACCTCCAGTGCAAAACACTGTGTAATACTGTAGTTACAACAGTGTTTTTTTTGGTTTAGTATAGTTGTCTGCCTCTCAACCTCTCTCTTTCTCTCTTTCTCACCATTTACTGCCCTGGGATGCACGGAAGCGGCACTGGAGGTGCCGCACCCGCGTCTGACGCGGCGGGACTCGGCGACGCGCGAGGGACGCTGCTGCTCGCGCGTCGGTGCCGCGTCCCGCCGTGTCTGCCACATGCGTCCACCATTTTTCCAGCCGACTTGCTCCAACGCGACTCAGACTCGGCGCGATTCGCGCTGATTCAGGCTGAATCGCGTCGAATCGGGCCATATCGAGCGATACCGATGAAACCGCCGAAATGGCCGATTCAGACCGAAACAGCCGATTCAGGCTGAAATTCATAAAAAAAAAAAAAAGGTGCGAAACGCACCTTATGAACTTAATATCAAACCCTGCTTTAGCCCACTTCATTCTCACTTCATCAAACCAAACAAAACTTCAGCTCTCACCGCCTCACGTTGTGCGCCTCAGTGCTCTCTGCCTCTCTGCCTCTCTGCCTCTTTGCAGTCTCTGTGCTTTCTGCCTCTCTGCGGTATGCTCTGCTCTCCATCTCTACCTTCACTCTTTGCCTTCAGCCCTTCACTCTTTGCCTTAAATCTCTGTCTCTGCTCTCCATCTCCCCTGTGGCAGTGCCGAGAATCCACGGATTCTGTTAACACTCAGTCAACAGAAACTTCAACTCTCTCTCACGCATTCTCAACTCAGGTATTGATATAAAACTTTCAATCTTAGTTTGATTTGTGATTTGTGAATCTGTGAATGTGATTTGTGAATCTTAGTTTCTTTTCAATCTTAGTTTTATTTAGTTAATAGTTATTATTTGTGAATCTGTGAACTTGGTTTGATTTATGATTAATTTATTTAGTTATAGTTATTAACTTATTATTTGTGATTATGTGATTTGTGAACTTGGTTTGATTTATTATTATTTATTTAGTTAATAGTTATTATTTGTAGGTTAAATTGAATCTATTGAATTTGCAATGGACGAAGTTACTAGCACAGAAACTTCACCTTCGTCTAATCAAGAAGTGCCAAATGATGAATCTTCTCTTTGGCAGTATGTGACTAAAGTAGAAAAACTAGCTGGTGCATTTGTTAAATCAGGGGGAAACACATACTTTAAGTGCAATTATTGTGGTGTAGTTTATATGGGATCTTATTCTAGGGTTAAGGCTCATTTATTAAAAATTTCTAATAAAGGAATTAAACCGTGCCCTAAGGTGACACCGAATCATAGGCTGGAAATGCAGCAAATACATGATCAAGTTGAGAATGATAAGTTAAAGAGAGAACGGAGAAGTCAAATTTCCTTACCCCCACCTCCCCCAGGCCGTGGGCTTATACCTATTTCCCCATTTTGGAAACATGAAAGGAGTGATAGTACAAATCCGATTGATGGTAAGAGGAGGAAGGTGGCTGTGAATAATACTTTGGAGAAAGCATACTAGAATAATGCTAGACATGAATTGGATAGTAGAATTGCTAGGATGTTTTACACTGGTGGGCTTCTGTTTAACTTTGCAAGGAACCCATATTATCACAATTCCTATGCATATGCTGCTACCTATAGCATTCCAGGTTATGTTCTTCCTGGATACAATACTTTGAGAACAACACTCTTGCATAAAGAAAGAGCTCATGTTGAAGGACTTTTGAAACCAATTAAGGACTTTTGGCTTGAAAATGGTGTAAGTATAGTTTTTGATAGATGGTCTGATCCACAAAGGAGGCCTCTTATTAATATTATGGCTGTATCAAATGGGGGTCCAGTGTTTATAAAGGCAATTGATGGGTCAGGTGAGTTCAAAGACAAATATTATATTGCTAGGGTGTTGAAGGATGCTATAAAAGAGATTGAACATGAAAAAGTTGTCCAAGTCATCACTGAAAATGCTAGTGTGATGAAGGCTGTTGGATCTCTTATTAAAGGTGAGTATCCTAAAATATTTTGGACACCCTGTGTTGTCCACACTCTCATCTAGTTTTGAAGAATATTTGTGCAACAAAAAACACTAAAAAGAATGGAGTTACATATGAGAAATGTAGTTGGATTACACGTATTGATGATGATGCATCCTTCATACGTGTTTTTATCATGAACCATTCAATGAGGTTGACAATGTTTAATGAATTTTGTCCATTAAAACTGCTCCAAGTTGCTGATACTAGATTTGCTTCAGTTGTTGTAATGCTAAAAAGGTTGAAGTTGATAAAAAGATACCTTCAAGCCATGGCTATTAGTGACCAATGGGCTTCTTATAGGGAGGATGATGTTGGAAAAGTTCAAAAAGTGAAAGATCTGATTCTAAGTGATCTTTGGTGAGATAATATTGATTATATCATTGAATTCACAGCACCTATTTATGATATGCTACAAATAACCGACACAGATAAGCCTTGTCTTCATCTTATGTATGAGATGTGGGATTCAATGATAGAGAAGGTGAAAGCAATAATATATCGGCACGAAGGCTTGGAAGATGATCAGCATAGCTCATTTTGGAGTATGGTGTATGATATACTCATTGATCGATGGACTAAAAATTGTACACCACTACATTGCTTGGCTCATTCCTAAAATCCTAAGTATGTACATTTATTTTCTATTTTCTTTAGTTCCCCCTTCTAGTAAAACACACCTTTCATTTATATTTGTTTTTTAATCTTTAACTCTAGGTATTACTCCATTGAATGGCTTTCGGAGAATCCAAAGCGCATCGCTCCACATCGAGATTATGAAATTTCTATGGAAAGGAGCAAGTGTTTGGATCAATACTTTGAAGATGAGAATGAATTAAGTGTGGTGACGTTTGAGTTTGCAGCTTTTTAGGAGGGAGGTTTCTTTCACCAACTGCCTTGACAGATAGGTGGGTCTTACAACCTTTGGTTTGGTGGCAATACCATGGCACCGCATTTCCAACTCTTCAAACCTTTGCCCTTAAACTTCTTGGACAACCTTGTTCATCCTCATGTGCTGAGAGGAATTGGAGCACATACAAATTCATTCATTCCTTAAAAAGAAACAAAATGGCTCCTGCACGTGCTGATGATTTGGTATATGTGCATTCTAATCTTCTACTCTTGTCAAGGCGCAATGAGGAGTACATACATACAGCAACAAAGATGTGGGATATTGGAGGAGACTCTTGGAATGAGAGCAACATACATGGAGGAGCTGAAATTCTTGAGAGTGCAACCCTTACACTTGATGAGCCAGAGTTGGAGGCCATAGTTATTGGGAATGCTAGCACTAGTGCTACTACTAGTGAAAGTGAAGTTTGAAGTGAAGTTCAAAGTGAATCTATTGATCTTGATGATAAAGATGTTGGCATTTGATTGTCTTTTATTTAGTTTTAGTTTCAAACTTATGAGTTGTATTCTAATTTCTGAACATCATGGAATGTTTTAGTTTCAATCTTGTGGGTTGTATTTAATTTATGAACATCATGTTTTAGTTATTATCTACTATTGCTCTTAAATTTGGTATATGTTTATATAATGTGAAAAAGTATGCTTAGTAATATATTAAAAATATAAATAAAAATATTTTGAATAATTTTTTAATCGCCGAGTCCCGCCGCACCTGCACCCGCACCCGCACCCGCACCCGCATCCACACTCCCCTTTTTCAAAAATTGCCGAGTCTCGCACCCGCACCCGTGCACTACAAAACACGCGAGTCTTAGGCCGCGTTTTTTTTAGCTGCGTTTGCAAAAACGCGGCCATAGATTCGCCTAAAGCTGCGTTTTAAAAAAATACGGCTTAAACTGTCAGTCAATAGCCACGTGTTTAAAACGCGGCTATAGAATACATCTAAAGCCGCGTTTGTACGTATTATGGCCGCGTTTTTTTTGTCTTAGCCTATTGCCGCGTTTTAAACACGCGGCTATAGGACTTTTTTTTAATTAAAAAAAAAAGTATAAAAGAAAGGTCTGTAGCCGCGTGTTATAAACGCGGCTTCAGTTTTAATTTTTTTAAAAAAAAAGAAAGGTCTGTAGCCGCGTGTTAAAAACGCAGCTTTAGTTTTTCTCTAGCTGCGTTTTAAAAACGGGGCTTCAGCTTTACCTATAGCCGCAGGTTAAAAACGCGGCTTGAAGATTTATATAAATACTAGAACAAAAAATTTGGGAAACCCATTTTGTTCTCAAACAGTGACCTAGCTCCCATCGCACATCAGAACTCCCATCTCAAACCCTTTGTACTCAATCAATCTTCTCTCTCTCTCTCTTTTCTCTTCCTCACTTTCAAACTCTCTTCTTCCTTTTCTCCCTCTTTGGATCGGAATTGGATTTGTGTAGTGGGTTTGTGTAGTGGTCGGCTAGTGGGTTGTTGAATCGATGCAGGCTGGGTTTGAATCAATGGTGGCTGTGTTGTTGAATTGGCGGTGGTTGTGGGTTGTTGAATCGGTTTTGGTGGTTGAAGTTTGTTTCTATCGGTGTGGGTTGGGTTGTTTCAATGGTGCTGGGTGATTCGACGGTGCTTGGGCTTTGGTCACAGTGGCTGGGCTTGCAATTGAACCAGTGGAGGTGGTGCTGGATGGAGCTTGAAGGCGATGACGGCAATGGTAGAGTTTGAAGGCAATGTTTTGCTCGCCTGGGTTTGTTGTCGTGGGTCATGGCTTTCGCTCGCTGGGGTTTGCTTGCCGTGGGTCGAGGCTTTTGCTTGCTTGCCATGGGGTTGTGGCTTTTGATCGTCGGAGTTCGCCGCCGTGGGTTCTCTCACTCTCTATTTTTTATTTTATTTTATTGTTCTTTTAAATTTGCTTGGGTTTGAGGATTGGGGATTTTTGGGTTGAGGGTTAAAAGATTTTTGTTCCAGGTTTTGGGATTTTTTTTTTTTTTTTTTTTCTTGTGGTTTTTATGACTGTGGTTGCATAATATTGGATTATACATAATACAAACTCTCAGCTTCGATTTTCTCTGTTTTTTATTTTTTATTTTTTGGATTAAAACTACTTGATAAATAGAGAACAAGAGGTTTAGATGAAATGTAGAATATGCTGATTTCTTGTTTGATGAAAATCCTAAACAAAAATGTGATGCACAATGTAGCTTTGAAATGTAAGATTAGGATGGAGCTAGATTTGTTCAGCAAGTGCATCTAGTCAATGTGAAAATTGTGTTGGAGTATGATATGTGTCCTGTAGAAGATGTTTTATAATTCGTGCGTGATTTGAATTATAGATTGGAAATAGTAGAACTTTTCTGGAAGTGAGGTGGTTTAGGAGAAGTGTTTACCGATTCTTATTAGTTGAAGCGGTATTTTTGGGTGATTGGAAAGAATCTGATTTTTTGTATTATATTGATTGTTACATTTGCAAGACAATTGGCCTTCTCGGTCAGTGTTTTTGTTTTTTACCCGTGAAGCATTCAGGTTAGACATTTTGTGTTGTGATGTGTGGGGTGGAGATTCTTTCTTTTCATTCTGAATCTCGAGTGACAGGATGTCTTTTGTTGAATAATGTATTTATATCATTCCACCTAAATCATTTCAGGAGCAGCCTCTTCAGACCAAAATAGTTCGTTAGAATTGCATCAAAAGTTTTCCAATTTTCAAGACCCCACTTTGACAAATTTCAATACCTTTGGCAATTTGAGAGCAATCAGTCTTTATCTCTTTTTTTTCATCTTTCCGATCATAAGAGAGAAACAAACTGCCTCCTAAAATTCTCTAAAAAAAAAAAAAAGAAGAAGAAGAATCACCATTGGAAAAGTTTTAAAGGGTGTAGACTATAGAGAGACTTTGTTGTGTGGAAGTATACAAATAAACTGACATAAACAGATAAGAGGGAGGGTCCCAAAACAAACCTTGGTGGCAAGCAGAAGCCAACCACTGAATCCCATGTTTGCTCTGCTGTCCAGTGATTTGAATATGCTTATGTCTCTATACTAATCTCTCTTTTGAAGTGTTTCATTAATTCATTCTTATAAATTCAGTGTTGTACATTGTACACTTTTTTTCCTGCTTGAAGAGGGTCTAGTATTTTGATGTAGGTCGTACTTAGTCTGATCTGGACTGCTCTTTTCAGGCATGGCTTTGGTGGGATGTGATGTAGTGGGAAAATGGTGGCATTCATGGAATTTTTTTTACTTGTTTCTTGTCAAACTCTTTGTTGTTTTCTTATTATTATTTTTATAATTCATATTATCAACTCCAATATTATTATCATTTTAGTTAATGAGATTATTGAATAAGAAATGTCATTCTTGCTGCACATTCTATATGGATGCCTATCAGAGTTGGTATCACCATCACTCACACGGTATCATGGGCTTGATTGACCACAACACCTCCAAACAAACAATATTGGCAGTGCATAGGGGTGGGGATTGTCTTTTAAGAATCTCTACCTTCTATATCAGCTCTTGCGAATCATTAATGGTTGATTGTTGGTCATTTCAGTGTGCATGTGCACATGCTTAATATGGATTGTCTCTCTCTTATCTGTTTTTTTTTTCTTTTTTTCTTTTTAAAAAAACTAGTAGTCATTTGATGCTTTATGTTTTTGGTTTTTACTTTTTTTTATTTTTTGGTGGTGTTTTCTTAATACACAGCAAAAGAAGGGTGCTTTGCTGGTGGCAACTGTCATCTTTGTGAGGGATTCACTTGGTCCTCTGTTTGATTTAGCCATTGTGGTATACCCAAGGTGTGGCCCATTTATCATTTAATCATCTTTACCTGCTACTTATAATTATCTGGCATTGTTACTTGTCCAATTTACATATGCCAACATTCCATAGATTATTTTGTTTAAATTGTGAAGATGTTTTTGTGTGCCATAAGTCAATGAAATATGTTTACTAGTTGTATTTAAGTTTTTGTTTTATTTGCCTCTTGAATCTTTCTATGTTGATTGAAATAAGCTGTTTGCTTAGAATTTTGTGCCCAAAAACGCGGCTTTAGCCCATCACTATGGCCGCATTTTTAAAACGTGGCTAGAGTATGTCCTATAGCCACGGTTATTGAAACGCGGCCATTGTCTTGGCCTATAGCCGCGTTTGAAAAAACGTGGCCTAAAAAAACGCGGCTATAGACCAAATTGTCCTATAGCCACATTTTTCAGACCTATAGCAACGTTTTAAAAACGCGGCCTAAGAATGTTTTTTTGTAGTGGTGCTTCATAGTTATTGCCTCTTATCTTCTTCTTCTTCTCTCTACCCGAATTCTTTTTCTTCTTTCTTTTCCTCCCAAACTACTTGATTCAACTCCTTCACAACCCAACCTCATCACCGATCTCTTTCTACTAATCCAGATCAACAAAAAAATTTGAAACCCAAGAACATTTGCAGCCGATCTGCATGAGAGAAGAGCTAGAAAAAAAAAAATGGAGAGGGCTTTTCAACTATTATACGAATCAAACGTCTGGTTTGAGGCTTTGGTTTTTCTCTCAACTCATACCACAGGTGTTTACATTCTTTAAATTTATCTTCTTTATGATTTCCTTGATTTCTTCTTTTCATTTGCTAATATGGGTATATTGGGTTTCTTTTCTTCTAAACTGCTGGGTTTGGAGTTGTGTGTGCGTGGGTTTCTCCTTTCTAAGGTGAGAAGATATTGAAACAGGGAGAGAAAAACAAATCATAAAGAAAGGGGATTTGGTTCCAATTTGTTATATTCGGCTAACACACTATAGGTAAGTGCTTTCTTCTCTCTCTCTCTCTCGATTTTTTTTTCTTCTTTCTTTTCCTCCCAAACCACCGATCTGTACTGTGATTTCAACTCCTTCACAACCCAGCCTCAGTAAAGGATATGTGTTATTTCTTATTTTATCAATTTTTGAATGCGTGTCATGTGTTTGCTTGACTTTTGAATTAATCAAACATACTGTTACTCTTAACCTTTTAAGTTTTAACTCTTTAATTCTTTCCTCCTTTCCAGGCGGTTTCTTTGGTTAAACCAATCTAGGAGCCTGAACAGGTAGCAAAGAGGTTGATGTAAGAAGCATATCAAAAAGTTTGTGTAGGATCCAGGAGATTCCTCTCACAGTAGATGTGGAAGCACCCTTCCTTGGCTTGATACTAAGGTTTGGTTTTCTACAAGAGTGGAAGATGAAGTGCAATAAAATCAAGTGGTTCACAATGATAGAAAATCTTAGTGTTGTGCTAGATATAAACAAACTCATTAGAATTTGAATGTGTATTACATACTATCACCTTGTAGCATAGAGCTGCATCTGAAAGCTTAGTTTCTATATTGATTGAATTTAGCTAGAAAACATGCCTTGTTTGAATTTGTAAAGAACCATTGGCTATGATTACAAGGTAGACATGGTGCTTGGTACATTGGTAGCGGATGTGTCTAACTATGTTTGGTACTGATACTTTGTTAAGGTATTTTAAATTTCATCAATTATTAGCTAGAATCCTGTTATCTTCTTCTTTTATGGGGTCTTTCGGTTTACAACAAATATTAATGGGATTCTAAGGACTTGTTTTTACTACATATATTGCTAATACAAATGGATCAAATGGACTTGCTAATACAAATGGACTTGCTTTTGGATTGGTTAGTTGCCCGTTACACTTTCAAATTTTTACACTAATATACACAATGGGATGGAAATTGAAAATTTAACACCAAAATGAAGTATTAAGTTTCAATTTTAAAGTTCAGGATATATTTCCAAATACCCAATGTATTGGCAAGCACGTGCCTTGCACGTGCTGCCCTAACTAGTATTTATACAAACCATCAAGGAGAAAGTGTCATTTCTTAAGACAATTACGGGAGTACGTATGAAAAGTTTCTACCTTAAATGATATGCAGTGGATTGTTTTTTTGACAGTAGCTTTTGTTTGTTTGTGATCCATTTCATTATGGTTTTAAACAAAAGATTATGGCATTTTCCAGGAATTGGTGGCAGAGATAGGAGAACTTGAGAAGCAAAAAGGTGAACTTGAAGCTGCATTGAAAAAGGTTTTTTTTTTCCCTTTCCTCCTTGTCATATTGGTACTTCTAAAATGCAAAAGAATTCTTTAAGGTGATAAGGTCATCTTCGATATTGTCCAATTTGAATTTGGTCCTGGATGTGCTTTAATTTGTCTTTTGTAGACAGGCATTTGCCATCTGGGCTGGGGGGAAAAAAAAAACTATAGCCGCGTTTTTAAAACGCAGCTATAGCCAAATTCAAAAAACAAGCTTATAGCCACATTTTCAAAAATGCGGCCATAGAACCCTCAGCCCTATAGTCGTGAGCAAGAAAACGCGGCTATAGAACTTTTTTTTTTTTTGAAGTCAGAGCACGTCAGCAGCAAACACTACGACGAATTAAGGAGGATATGACGTCACTGATACTTGTGCAAGAAATTGCACGTGCAAGTAATGTTCTGAGGAGGCAATAGGGATTCATTGGCAACTGGCATGTGCCTATTAATCAATAAAATCATGCGTGGACATCCAATAGAGATTCAGTAGCAAGACAAGAGAAACACAAAAAATTTTAACTGTATGATCTGAATATCATCGTATCTCAGAAATTGTGTTTTGGTTATATATCTTTCTCTCATAAATTTTCCTCTGCAGTGTCATATCTATGCATGTGTACTATAATTTGCATCTATAGTTTGCTGTAACAGGTCAGGCCATTGTTGTTGTGCAAGATTGCCCAACAATTTAATGCAGCTATTAGGAAAAAAATGATCTGGCTCTAAAACATACTCTTCTGACTCATATAAGATCTTGATGTAACTTGGGGAAACGTTGCTTCACAGTAACTATGTTCAAATTGTACATCTCTAATCAATTGCTTTACCTAGTCAGATTTGCATGTTACAGTTTTATCTATATTAATTAATATGTGTTAAATATATATTAAATTGTAAAATAAAATTTATGTATTAGTAGGTTCGGTGCGGTGTGGTTTTTGCACCTTCATTGCAATTGGCGGAACAATGACCACATTTTATATTTGGTTTTGAATCTTTTGATTAGTTTAGGTGCAGTCAGAACGGTTATTTGTACAAGTTTAGTTCTAACTTATATAACTATAACTAAAACTCCATAAGGAGTTTTTGCAACTGACCCAAAATTTAGGGGCTGTTTTTGCATTTAGGTCTTTTAGTAATTGATAATTGAATCATGTTAATGGGTGTATTTAGAGTAATTATTAATAAACCAATTTTAAAAAAAATTTACACTACTTTCATTGGAAATATGAAAAGCGCGCTATATAAAAAAAAAAATTGCTCTTTTTTTTTTTCCCATAAAAAGTTCTTAAAAATATTTCATAAAAATATTCGTTAACTTTTCATTTTTATAATTTATGATAGTTTTAGTTTAATCTCCTTGTAGGTAGTTTTATCAAGTCATTTTCGCATAGGTATTTCTAATTTTGAGTTACGCATCATAAAATATTCACGCAATATATAAGAATATGGTAGGTCATTTTAGATTTGGAATTCACAAGAAATTAAATTCTTGTGCAAGAAATGATCGATAATCTATAGGTTGTGGAAAGCTACAATATCATTAATTAAATGGGCATAATTTTTAATGGCTATGAGTTTTGTGACTCAATTAGTTAGCATTTCATAGTATTTTTAATAAAGATATCTATAGTTCAAATTTTCAGTTCCTAACTATTGAAATATAAAAAATAAAATAAAAAGGACAGAATTCTATGACATGGTAGATTAAATTTTTCATGTCGTTGGATTTTGTGAATATAAAGTGCAGTTTTCAAAATATGAATGAATTTTCTTTCGAAAAAATTTCATGTGGAATCATATTTCCCATGTATAAAGCTTGAAATTCCAGCATGTACTCGATTAAACTGTATCACATGAAACAATGAGGAAAATAAAAATAAAACCTGTTTTTCATTCTCAAACACCTTTTGCATGGCTTTTATATTGGAATCCAAAAGAACTCACATAAAATAACAATGATTTCACCGAAAGGTAAAAAAGATCCAACAAGTAAGTTTTTTTTTTGGGTAATAAACAAGTAAGTTTGGGTAAATCAGAGGAAAGATTCTTGGCGAAAACACCATTTTGGTCTTTATATTTTAGGGTTATAGTCAATTTAGTCCCTACATTTTTGTAACAATTAATTTGATCTCTGTTATTTTCAGCTTGCAATCAATTTGGTTCTTACTATTAACTCACTAACGAAAAATACCTACATGACACACGGTGTGTGATAGTTGGCACACAAGATGCTGACCTGGCTAAAAAGTAATGTTTAAAAAATGTCACCTCAGCATTAAATTGAAAAAAAAAATCTTAATTTAAAAATAAGAAAAAAAAATGCAAGCCAAATCATTGGTACAATTCTTTAGTTTAGTTTTAGTTTTAGTTTTAGTTTTTTTTTTTTAAATTTTTTTTTTTGAGAATCAATGCGATAAATTTTATTACGAAGGTAGAAAACTTCTGTCAAGAATTACAAAATTTGTCACATCACTAAGGATGTCCTCTAACCAAATTTATGGTTCATACAAGAATTTTGCTAACTTTGCAAGCTTATCAACAACTTTATTTCCTTTCCGCCTAACTTGCGAGAAAGATGCACTTCTCAGAGTTGTGGCTAGCCTACGCGAGTCCTCAATGATATGACCAAAAGCTGTCACGCAAGTTGAATCCGATACAAGATGATTGTAGATGATCTCGGAGTCTACCTCAAAAACTGCATCCTGTAGTCCAAGCTCAATGGAGAAAGCGATAGCTTTCCTGCAAGCCAAAGCTTCCACATCCTCCACTGTAGATGGTAGAGTTATGCATTTCGATAGAGCTGCAATCACCATTCCTTTTGAGTCTCGTATCACCACTCCAATGCCTGTTGAGCCAGTGTCCTGAAAAATCGCTCCATCACTATTGGCTTTGTACTGAGTAGGTCGAGGAGGTAACCAGTGCGCTGGGTGGTCCACCATTCTTTGCTGCCGTGGCATGTCTTGGGCTGATAGGAATTCATGGAAGCAAGTTTGGGTGCAAATCTGAGTTTCTTTTATCCTTAAGCCTATCATAAAACTCTTCCCCATCAACCACTTCCTTGGTTCCTTAACTCCATTCGGTGCTTTAGAGAGAAGCAAGCCTGAAGTTTGAATGGAAAGCCCACACTCATTTCCAAATATCCAACCCTCAACTCAACTAAAATATGGCATCTTAGTTTAGTACAAGGTTAAAGATGATCCATCAAGGTGAAAGTGGCTGGACATGGTCAATGCCCTTATCCCCCTTGAAACCCAAAACTCTTATTGAAAACCTAGCACAAACAAAAACCCATGGATCTACAAACCCCATGTCTAAAATCCAGCCACAGACCCATTTTTGAGCAAATCAAAATCCCATTTTCAAACAACAAACCCAGATCACCAAATCCCTACAACACAAATGGAAATCTAATCACCGAATCCCTTACTATTAGCAGTGGTGGTCACGGGTCTCAGCCATTGTGGTCGATTTAAGCTAGAAGAGAGAGAACCGAGGGAGTGAGATTGAGATGACAGAGAGAGAATTGAAGGAGTGGGACTATGGGAGAGAATGAGAGATTATGTTATTCAACTAAAGAACCATGTAGGGACCAAATTGACTATGACCCCAAAATGGTGTTTTCACCAAGATTTTTTTCTCAAGAAAATACATATGGAAATAATTGCATGCACATATTTGATTCACATCATTTTAAATTTTAATGCATTCTCATCAATAATAATGATTTTAATAATAATAATGATTTTCATGTATTTTAAGATTAGGTGTACTAACTGCGCGTAAAATTATGGTTAGTTTAAGCTTATGTCTTGATTTTTTTATGTGTCATTTTGGAATTAAATTCATTATTATTTATTTATTTTTGTCAATTTTAATTTTTGTGTTAACTGATGAACGTGTACCTACATTAATTCATTGCAACTTGTTTTTATTGTGCTTCTTTTTAATTAATTTTGAGATATATGGATGGTTGAACTTGTTTATATTAGATAGCCATTGCACATTAAGAAATTTGTTTTAAGACCGGACATAGTGAATGCCTAACATTTTCACGTTCTATAATTTAGCCTCTGAACATAGTTTTCATCAGGATGTGAATTTAGTCTTATCCCTATAATTAGTAATCTTCTTCATTAGACTGTAATTATATAAGAAAATAAGTTTTGTATTTAGTTCTTTTAGCTTTTACTTAGAACACAAAGACATGTAAATTTATTTCTTTTTAAACCATTCATGTGATATTTCATGTATTAATACGATTTTTAGTGTTTTCTTAATTTGTTTGTGTAAATTAAGGGTCTTAACGCATATTAGGAGATTGAAGTGTTAGCAATGAAGGCTGGGTTGAGTTTTGAATACGACACTGGCTTTCGTTATGTAGTTGTGGTGTTGTGGAATTAATCGGAATGATGTGTGCTGGTCCAGCTTTGGTCACCTATATGTAGTTGGAAAATGATGCTATAGTCACAAATTATTTTATAATATATTTACAAATTATTACTATAGCCAATTATTATTAGTTCTCATCTAGGCATCTCTAATGAGTGTTGATCCAGCTTTGGGTATTTGCATAGTAGCAAAGTAATGATTATCACTACAAACTATTTTATAAAAAATTTACAAATTATTACAATAACCAATTCTAATTGGTTCTAATTTAAGCCTACTACTAACATTATTTTTCACTTACCAATAATAATTCATCATATCAGTAGTTTATAAAGAATTTTGTATAAAAGTTTGTAACTTTAGCGTTTTCTTTATGCAATTCTTTTAGGATCATATATTCTGCTAGAACTTGTATAAGCTTAACTTGTGATTGGATTGTACTATTAGAAAATATATTTAGTATCAAATGATACAAAGTATCAAAATTCAATAATTGAGAGACATGTACAAAATAAACCATGTTAATTAGCATTTCACCACTACTCTTATATATGGGTGTTAATGGGATGATCTGTTCAGCGCTTTCCTTTTTTTTTTTTTTTTTGTTTCTGCTGCAAGGGATAGCGCATTGTGTGCGCACTGTGTGTGTACTGTTCATTTACTTTTCAGCAACTTTTTATTAAAAATGAATCTTACAGTACTTGTGGGGAGTAAAAAGGTCTTGGTAGGTATATGAGCCTTTGGGCCGTGCTATAGAAAGGGCGACCTGCTCTTGGGCTCGGAACTTATTAGTACTACAAGTCGGCCCGTGAGCCGAGGGTCCGAGGACACAGCCGAGGGTGATTCTATCCTCGGATGGACACAGAAGAATTGGGATTTCACTGAAAGGACAGGGAACGACACGGTAAAGACCAACAGTTAAAGGAGGTGAACCCATGAACAGCCTAGAAGCACCGATGTTGGAGATGTACTCAAGTGAGGACTGACACCTCCACATTAAAGACCCTGCACCTACCACCCTGGCCGCATTTATGGGGAAGTGACGCCTGAACAGTGGAAGTGAAGCTTCTGGTTACTATTCAAAGGCACTAGGAAGAAAATATCTAGGTCAAAGGGAGGTGAAGGCAAACGTGTAACAAATATCAAATTGAGTAGTATTTAAGGAGGGGTCCGGAACAGAAAAAGGGGCCCCTTTTTGGTTTTTCTTTTTGGTAACCTAAAACAAAGGAAGAAAAGGAAAATTATATATAAGAACAGTCCTCGGCTCATATCCGAGGAGGTGGAATTATAATACTTCTTATTACTTTTAAGCGTTTACAGCATTTTAGCTTGTCATATATTCCTTAAGCACTTATAACCTGGGTTTTAAGCCCACACTCTACAAATTCATACTGTTCAAGGTTCATTGGGCCTGAGCCCATAACTGTTCTTAGGGCCAGGTGCAATTGTGCACTTACAATTGGCGTCGTCTGTGGGAAATCTAGTCTAGAAGAAGTAGGGATATCATGGCAGGCTTAGGCGCTCACCATGCAGAGTCACAGGGATCGCAACCTGAAGATCATTTTGAGCGCCTCGAACGTCGAAGGGATCGTGAAGGAAGTGTCCATTCAGAGTACCCAAGGGCTAGCCATACTCCTGGTGGGGCTAGCACCACCCATGACGATGGTTCTAGAGCCATGCAGGAGGAGATCAACCGCTTGAAGAGGAAGTTACGCCGCGCTAGACGTAAGTCTTCACCGTCCTCGTCCAGTCCTTCCTCTGAGGAAGATGGGGGAGATGGCTACGACTCAGGAACGCGCTCACCCCCCCTCTCAGCGTCCTCCGGTGGGGAGGACGATCAGCCAGCCCGCAAGCGCAAAAGGGTTCCTTCTAGGGGCCTAGGCAACGATGCTATGAGCAGGGCGTTGCACCAGCTCTCCAAATCTCCGTTTTCGCGAAGGATTGAGAAGGGGAGGCTTCCCAGGAGATTTACTCAGCCCACCTTTACCATTTACAATGGCCGGACTGATCCGGTGGAGCACGTGAGTCACTTCAACCAAAGGATGGCCGTACACTCTCACAACGAGACGCTGATGTGTAAAGTCTTCCCCTCTAGCTTGGGACCTGTGGCTATGAGGTGGTTCAACGGCCTTAAGTCGGGATCCATAGGTTCATTTGGGGAGTTGACTAGGTCATTCGCTTCGCGGTTTATTACTTGTAGCAGAGTCCCTCGGCCATTGGACTCGCTGTTGTCCATGACCATGAAAGAAGGAGAGACATTGAAAACATACTCCGACCGTTACTGGGAGGTGTTTAACGAGATAGATGGCGACTTCGATGAAGTGGCGTTGAATACCTTTAAGGTAGGTCTTCCTACAGACCACGACTTGAGAAAGTCTTTGATGAAAAAGCCTGTCCGCAGCGTACGTCGCCTTATGGATCGCATTGATGAATATAAGAGGGTAGAGGAGGACCAGCAGCAAGGAAAGGGAAAGGAGAAAGTTATCCCGCAGGAGAGAAGGGATTTCAGGTCGGAACGATACAACAACAGTAGGCCGAGGAGAGATTATTTCGGACAGTCTAACTCGGCAGTACCTCAAGCTGTAAACACAGTGTTCAGAGAGCCAGTGCACCAGTTACTGGAGAAAGTGCGTAAGGAGCCCTTCTTCAGGTGGCCTAGTAAGATGGCAGGGGACCCTACTAAGAGGAATCAAAACCTCTTTTGTCAATACCATCAGGATGTGGGCCATACCACCGAGAACTGTCGGACCCTTTGGAACCATTTGGAGCAACTCGTCAGTGAAGGAAAGTTAAAGCAGCATTTGTGTCAGCCTGCCGGGCAGGGCAATCAAGTTGCCTTAAACAATTAGAGGAACAACTCCTCTCGGCCAGCATTGGGAACCATCAATGTCATCTTCGCTGCACCTGGCAGGACCGGGTCAGGCCCGACTAGGATGATGGCCGTCTCTCATTCTCAAGCCGAGGATGCAGGTTGCAGGCCGAAGAGGATGAAGGCCATTTTGCCAGTCTTGGGATTTTCCGAGGAGGACAAGGCTGGTACCATTCAGCCCCATGACGATGCCCTTGTGGTTACCCTCAGGATAGGAAATTATGACGTCAGAAGGGTAATGATAGACCAAGGCAGCGGTGCAGATATCATGTACCCTGATCTATTTAAGGGGCTAAGATTGAGGATGGAAGACCTGACTCCTTATGATTCGCCCCTCATAAGCTTTGAAGGGAGATCTGTTATGCCGAGAGGACAAATTCGTTTGCTCGTTCAATCCGGCTCAGAAACGGTAGAGGTGGATTTCATTGTCGTCGATGCATATCTCCATATACGGCCATCCTCGCCAGGCCTTGGTTGCATGCGTTGGGTTCTCCTCTACATTGCATGTCAAGGTCAAGTTCCCCTCGGGGGAATGTGTTGAGGAAATCCTCGGCAGCCAATCGGTAGCCAGGCAGTGCATATCAGCTGCAGTATTTCACCAGGTGGAAATTGAGCCTTCGGCTTTGGTCACCAAAGGCTTATAGCAGTTAACGCCTCCTGACGCATCTGGAGTGCTGCCAGGAGAGGAGACACATTGTGAGGAATTAGAGAAATTCCCAGTTGCCGACGACCCGAGAGGTTCTTCTAAGTCGATACACTTTTGCCATACCAGGAGAAGATGGAATTGATAGAATTTTTGAGGAAAAATGTCGACGTCTTTGCATGGGATCCTTACGAGGCTCCAGGTGTTGATCCGAGCTTCATTTGTCATCACTTAAATGTCAACTCGGCCATTGTCCCAAGAAGGCAGCCACCTCGGCGCTCTTCCAAGGAACACTCCGAGGCCGTAAAGGAAGAGGTGGCCAAACTTAAGAAGGCTGGGGCTATCAAAGAAGTCTTCTACCCTGAGTGGCTGGCTCATACTGTTGTAGTCAAGAAGAAGAATGGAACGTGGAGGGTATGTGTGGACTTCACGGACCTGAACAAGGCCTGTCCCAAAGATTCGTTCCCTATGCCGTGTATTGATCAATTGGTGGATGCCACCGTCGGACATCCTCGGATGAGTTTTTTGGACGCTTTCCAGGGTTACCATCAGATTCCCCTAGCGTTGGAGGATCAAGAGAAGACTGCTTTCATTACTCCAATAGGAAATTATCACTATAAGGTCATGCCATTCGGTTTGAAGAATGCTGGGGCTACCTATCAAAGGATGATGACCAGAATGTTTGAACAGCAGATGGGGAAAACCATCGAAGTTTACGTGGACGACATGGTGGTGAAAAGCAAAACAATACCTTCACACATAAATGATTTGTCTGACACTTTTCAAATTCTAAGAAAGTACAGGTTGCGCCTCAACGCCTCAAAGTGTTCTTTCGGCGTGGGATCTGGAAAGTTCTTGGGATATATGATTACTCATAGAGGTATAGAGGTAAATCCCTCGCAGGTCAAGGCTATCCAGGACTTGCAGCCTCCTCGGAACCCAAAGGAAATTCAAAAGTTAACAGGAATGATAGCCGTTTGAATCGATTCATATCTCGGTCAGCCGATCGCTGTCGTCCTTTCTTTCAATTGTTGAATAAGTGGAAGGGTTTAAATGGTCCGAGGACTGCGAGTTAGCTTTTCAACAACTCAAGCTATCTTTCTCGGCCGCCTATTCTCTCGTCCAGAGGCGCATGAGATTATTTGCTTATCTGGCAGTCCACGCGGTCAGCTGGTCCTGATAAGGGATGATAATGGTGTGCAAAGACCGGTGTATTACGTTAGCAAATCATTGGGTGATGCCGAGGTGCGTTATCTACCTTGGAAAAAGCACTTTTGGCCGTTGTTCATGCCACGCGAAAGCTTCCCCATTATTTTCAGTCCCATACAGTGGTCGTTCTGACCCAATTGCCTCTAAGGCAGTGCTGCGCAGCGCCGACTACTCAGGAAGAATAGCAAAGTGGGGGACCATCTTGGGGGCTTTTGACGTTAAATACAGGCCTCGCACCTCGGTGAAGGGTCAGGTCCTCGCTGACCTGGTGGCGGAGTTTTCTGAGCCATTGCTAGAGGAAACTCTAGGAGACTTCCCCGTGGGTGAAAAATCAGTTGGGTGTGATCACTGCGGCAATATCTCCGACCTAGAAGTGTATGTGGATGGGGCAGCCAATCAGAGAGGGTCTGGTGTTGGACTTGTTCTGATCTCCCCCGAGGAGATTGTCTTTGAAAAATCTATGAGATTGGCGTTCTCGGCCACTAATAATGAGGCCGAGTACGAAGCAGTCTTGTGGTGGGATGAGAATGGTGCACAGAATGGGGTGAAGGATGTCTGCGTCTTCTCGGACTCTCAGCTGGTGGTCGGCCAGGTCATGGGAACCATGGAAGCCAGAGATCCAAGAATGCAGGAGTATTGGCCCAGGTCAAACGTCAGCAAGCTGAGTTTGACTCCTTTGTCTTGGTTTACATCTCTCGGACTGGAAACACCAAGCGCTCGCATTCATCTCATAAGACCTGGGTATAGTTGGATGGACCCGGTCATATCCTTTCTTAGGAATGAGGTTCTCCCTGAGGACAAATCAGAAGCAGATAAGGTACGCCGAAAAGCACCACGTTCTGGTTGTCCGAGGATCAGAAACTATATAAACGATCCTTTTCAGGACCGTACTTGTTGTGTGTACACCCAGACTCAACCGAAGGGCTTCTGGAAGAATTGCATGAAGGGATTTGTGGCAGCCACACTGGGGGGAGATCCTTAGCCCACAGAGTTTTGACTCAGGGTTACTGGTGGCCCAATATGCAAAGGGAGGCTCAAGATTACGCCAGGAAATGTGATCAATGTCAGAGGTTCGCCCCCAATATCTATCAACCTGGAGGAGTTCTTAACCCCCTTTCCAGCCCTTGGCCCTTCGCACAGTGGGGACTAGATATAGTTGGGCCATTTCCGAGGGCCATAGGCAACAAAAGATGGCTTTTAATGGGAACAGACTATTTCACTAAATGGGTTGAGGCCGAGCCTTGGCAAACATTAGAGATGTCGATTCCAAGAAGTTCATCTGGAAAAATATATTACTAGATTCGGCATACCACACACGCTTATCTCTGACAATGGTGTTCAATTTGACAGCAAGACGTTTAGGCAATATTGTGGTGACATGGGTATCATAAACAGGTACTCCACCCCATCTTATCCTCAAGGAAATGGCCAAGTCGAGGCCGTTAACAAGGTCATTGTCAACGGGTTGAAGAAAAGGTTGGATGATGCGAAAGGTAGATGGATAGAAGAACTCCCTCACGTTCTGTGGACATATCGAACCACGCCGCGCAGGTCCACTGGAGAAACGTCATTTTCTATGACTTATGGAGCCGAGGCGGTGATACCTTTAGAATCTGGTTTTCCCACCCTAAAGACGAGTTCTTTTAATACCGAGAGCAACGATGGGCTCTTGGAGAAAAGTCTTGACTTACTTAAAGAACGACGTGAGGCAGCTATGGTCCAGATAGCTTATTACCAACAAAAACTTAAACGGGGATATGATGCCCACGTGAAGCTGAGGCCACTAGCACCTGGTGATCTTGTGCTAAGAAAGGTTGTGGGCACCGCTAAGAACCCAGCCTGGGGCAAGCTAGGACCCAACTGGGAAGACCCCTATCGTATTATTTCAGTAGCAGGGATAGGATCTTATCGGCTAGCTGATTTAGATGAAAATATTATACCACGGCCGTGGAATGTAAATAACCTACGAAGGTATTACTATTAATAAAGTTTACTGTTATTGGTACTTATTCGAAATTATTAATATTTCATGAATTTCCAAGTAACAATTCCTTAAGAATCAAACAGAAACTTGGTTAAGTCTGGTCCTCGGACCACAAACCTTGTGGAAATTGATGTCTTGTCATTTGTTAAACAGAACCTTAGTTATGTCAGGTCCCCGGACCTCCTACTTTGGGAAAATTAACATTTGAGGTAACAATTCTTTAAGAATCAAACAGAAACTTGGTTAAGTGTGGTCCTCGGACCACAAACCTTGTGGAAATTGATGTCTTGTCATTTGTTAAACAGAACCTTAGTTATGTCGGGTCCCCGACCTCCTACTTTGGGAAAATTAACATTTGAGGTAACAATTCTTTAAGAATCAAACAGAAACTTGGTTCAGTGTAGTCCTCGGACCAAAAACCTTGTGGAAATGATCTCTTATCATTTATTAAACAGAACCTTAGTTATGTTGGGTCCCCGGACCTCATACTTTGGGAAAATTAATATCTGAAGTTATTGTTCTTAAGAATCAACAGAAACTTGGTCAAGTATGGTCCTTGGACCATAAATCTTGTGGAAATTGATTTTTGATCATTTGGGAAAATTCACACTTGAGCTTGATGTTCTAACGGATCCAATGGAATTAATTTCTAATCAACTGTTGAATTTCTATAGTCTTAAGTGTTAAACAAAATTATCAAGGGATGAACAGAACCATGTAAATGATGAAGTCTACTACTCGGACCATAGACTTGGTCAAAAATAACTTCTTATTATTCTTGGGAGGCAGTACCTCACTGTGCATTGATTCGGATTTTAAGTTTGTTTCTTCAATGTTAAACATGTTCCTCGGACTTTCATCCTATTAGTGATAATGTTACATATTAAACTAAGTCAGTATTAATATATTTCAATCAGGCCACTTTTTGCCAAGTGTTTAATGATATACCTAGGATCGCGTAGAGGCTATGATTGTACTATCCTTGGAGTTAGATTTGTTACTTTAAAGAATTTCAACAATAAGTACAAAATGAACAAGGTAAAAATAAATGCAAAACGAGTAAAATTTAAATAAGATTGTTCTTTGTCAATAACATAAATGCTTATTACATGTAAGGGATAAATATGGAGAAGAAAAACCCTGAGCTCGGCCCTAAGCTGGTAAAGGAGGATCTGCATGAAAGGTGCTGGGTCCTTCGGTCTTTTTCAGCTCCACTTCAAAAGGAGAAAGAATTTGTTTCCCTTTATCCGCTGCCTTTGTCGGGGGACATTGTGTTCCACGGCTTGGCTGAGGTCCTTCTCGGCGTCCCCGTCACCTTCCTTTTCTTTGTTGGAACCCAAGGGTTCTGTAGGATCAGGAACTGGCTCCGGGACTATGGGAGGCAGGGCAGGAAGAGTTGTTTCTGGAGTGGGAGTAGCAGCAGGAGCCTCTTCGATCTCCTGTATCTCGAGGGGAAGCCAAATGTTCTCGGATTTCCTCAGATCCGAAGATAGAGGAATTCCAGCCACATTTAGGGCCTCCCCCAGACTTTCTGACAGTATTCACGGCACAAGGCGCGAATGCCTCTGTCAGTTGCTCTTCTGTAGTCGCTACTCCTTCCTCGAAACTTGCCTGCTTGGCAGCTTTCAAAGAACTTTGAAACTTGATGGCCTCTTCCTTCATCAACGCAAGCTCCTTTTCCAAATCCGAGTGTTCCTTCTCGGCTCTGGTTAGCTCCTCATCTTTTTCGCGGAGGAGCTTGCGTTGCCCTTCTATTGGATCTTCATGGTCTTTAGGGGTTTGACTCGACCCCATTCTTCTCCCTCTTCAACTCAGCCACCTCCGCGACCAGTTTTTCATTCTCAGCAATGGCCGTTCCCAAGGACTTCTCAGTCTCCAGCCTGATCTCCAGCTCAGCCCTGGCCTTCTTCCGAGTGTCTTCGATAAACTTTTCAGCTACGAAGACCTCCTGAACAGCCTACAATAAGTACGAGGAGGTCAGGTATAACAAAAAGCTATAAGTTTATTAAAAGGGAAATCTTCCCAAACAGCAATCAACTTACCAGTGCCAAGTCCCTTTTAGAGACAAGAATAGTTGCGGTTGGCTCATTTTTCCAAGGACTCCATGTCCTTGGGCAGCAAAAGAGGACGCTCCAACACTTCGGCCAGGTGGTGGGCGTGGCCTTGTTGAAACGCCCTTATATTGGATTGGCACGAGATAGGCGCGCCGTCCAGTTTCAAGTCTGGGGACCAGGTGGCCTGTGCTCGGCGCACGTCGGCCATATCCCTGTTCTCGCCGCTCTCAACTGAGCGGGCCCTACCCTTGCCTTTATCCGTCTTTTGCTGCTGAGCCGGCGGGGGTTGGTTGCGTTGCCTCTTGGGGCCTTTGTTGGTCGCTCCTTCATCTTCCCCCTTTCTTTTCTTCTTGGGGTCCTCGGCTGGAACCTTTGGCTCAGCTGGAGGAGGGGAAGTGGCAGAGTAGGAGGGACTTGTGCTGCCCCTGTCTTTCTCTGTGACCTTCGCAGCTCTGGTAGTAAGAAGGTCCTTCATTCTGTCCATATCATCCTCGGATCCGTCCTCTGGGAGTGCGACAACGAACCCAGCAATTCCAGAGGCTTCGGCAGTTTCTTCCTCCTTGTCAGAGAGTACGACAAACTGGTTCCCTCGAGGTTCGTTGTATTCTTCGAGTTGGAACTGGTCTATCTCGTCGTCTAACGTATGTGAGGAAGAGACCTGCTCTTCTGGGATAGCAGCTACCTCGGAATGGACGGAGAGGGGAATGGCCGCTATGGGTCGTAGGTACAGAACAGTTTGAGGAGTGTCGGGGAGGTCGCGGTCGTCCAGAAAGTTCGGCCGGGCTACGTTGATCCTCCTTCGTCTTCGGTCACCGGCAATTATAGCGTTGTCTATCTCCTAGAAGTCCGAGGAGATGGGATCGTATCCTAGGATCAGGTGAGCGGCTCGGAGCTGTCGGTCTTCGCTAACGAACACCTCGGATCGAAGTACTCGGTTTAGGTCGGCAACGTTGCAAAGACTCAAACGAGGGCGCACGTTTCGCTTATCTGCAAGAAAAGATGAGAAATTAAACAACTTGGTCAGATTCACACGGCAAAAGATAAGATAAACAAATAGAAATATATCTAATATGCAAGTTTGTTAGTGTTGAGGGAGGTTTTGGGTGGGGAGGTTAGTCCTCAGGTGTCGCACCTGGATCCCCCCACTGTACTGGGCAGTGGAGACCGTCGTGCCAGTTTCGAGAGACGATCAGGTAGTCGTCCTTCATGCCTTTGTTGGACTTGGGCAAGCAGGAGATTAGCCTAACGACACTGGATCGGGACTTAATGTAATATCCTACGTTGGATAGTTTATGGGCTTCATACAGAAAAACGACGTCGTGCCATGTGAGGTTTAAACCCATTTGTTCATTTAATGCATCGACGCTGCCTAAAACTCTAAAAACGTTGGGAGGCATTGATCGGGACACAACCGATGGTTGCGAAGATATTCCCTCATTACAGGTTTCATTGGGAGGGTCATCCCGCCTTCTATAAAGGCTATCATTGGGATTATGACCTCTCCCTCCTTCCTAGAACCGGCCACAGCCCCCGCTGGGCAATATTTTAGGCCTACGTCACCGGGAATGTGGTATTTGGCTCTGAAGCCTTCCATTCAGCGGCAGTATCAACAAGACACTAAATCTACCCATTAGAAAAAAGTGAAAGGTTAGACTCTAGAGAGGGAGGTGTCTACCAAGACAGCCGAGGACAAAGTCCGAGGATAAAAGGTTAAGAATGAAATGAGTGGTGAGTAGAACTTACGGAGTTTGAGGATATGCAAATTTCCACGGTTTCCTGAAGGCGAAATATGATTGTTGATGGTTTTGATGGGATCAGTCCCTGGCAAATTAAATGAAGGCGCAGGTCCCGAAGCGTCACGACGTGCAAAAGGCGGCCCGAAATTAGTTTTATCCGCCCAAATTTTCGTGGAGAAAACAAGGGCGTTGGATGCCCATCTCACCGTTGAACGTGGGGGACAAAGTGTAACTTACAGTAATAAATGCGCGCGTTTTGAAAATGGAACCGCCAGATGGCATCTTCTGAAACGTGAAGCGGTTTCACACGTGCAATCACTCATAAAGTGTGCAAAATAAGTTATCTTCGGATCAAAACTCTATTTTTCTCCTCGGACGTCGAAAATTAGAATTTTGAGGGGCTATTGTGGGGAGTTAAAGGTCTTGGTAGGTATAGGGCCTTTGGGCCGTGCTATAGAAAGGGCGACCTGCTCTTGGGCTCGGAACTTATTTAGTACTACAAGTCGGCCGTGAGCCGAGGGTCCGAGGACACAGCCGAGGGTGATTCTATCCTCGGATGGACACAGAAGAATTGGATTTCACTGAAAGGACAGGGGAACGACACGGTAAAGACCAACAGTTAAAGGAGGTGAACCCATGAACAGCCTGGAAGCACCGATGTTGGAGATGTACTCAAGTTGAGGACTGACACTCCACATTAAAGACCCTGCACCTACCACCCTGGCCGCATTTATGGGGAAGTGACGCCTGAACAGTGGAAGTGAAGCTTCTGGTTACTATTCAAAGGCACTAGGAAGAAAAATATCTAGGTCAAGGGAGGTGAAGGCAACACGTGTAACAATATCAAATTGAGTAGTATTAAGGAGGGGTCCAAACAGAAAAAGGGGCCCCTTTTTGGTTTTTCTTTTTGGTAACCTAAAAACAAAGGAATAAAAGGAAAATTATATATAAGAACAGTCCTCGGCTCATATCCGAGGAGGTGGAATTATAATACTTCTTTATTTTTAAGCGTTTACAGCTTTTTAGCTTGTCATATATTCCTTAAGCGCTTCTAACCTGGGTTTTAAGCCCACACTCTACAAATTCATATTGTTCAAGGCTCATTGGGCCTGAGCCCATAATTGTTCTTAGGGCCAGGTGCAATTGTGCACTTACAGTACTATTCACACATTTAAAAATTATTTTGCTACAGTGTTTTCTTTTTCAGCTGTATCTAAACGGAGCCTAAACCTTTTGTTATGTGTTAGACTTTCTTTCCAACGTGTAAACCGCGTTACACGCATAATGGCAAAAGTTGGCTTGATGAAGACGTTCGTATTTGTGAGACTGTAGATTGCTAGAGGAAGCTTTTTAGTGCCCGTCCGTATCAAATAGTACCATTGTTCTTTTGTATTATTATTATTTGATAGGATCTTTTGGTTATTGAAACTTTGTTTTGGTGAACCTTTTTGTTTTTTTTCCAACCCTAATAATCACGGTTTTTAAACATAACGGGAGGGATGGGAATGAAACTTCGAAAAATATATATGATATTCTTTACAAATTTATTCCATGCCATTATTTGGTCCATTCCCAACAAGCTAGGTACGCACTTAGACATGGAAAAAAAAAGGTAAAATTATGGTGCAACTTATCATGCTCTGGAAAGGAAATGAGCATTAAAATTGTGCTTTATGTAGCAATTACATGATTTTTTGGAGGTAAGTCCAAAATAGAATGCGTTAATTGCCTTATAAAAGTTCATTTATCCCTAAAAAAGTGAAGTTCAAACTCAAATTTAAGAACCGATTATGCAACAAAATTGAAATCATATGTATTATCTGTTTGGTAATAAGGTGAATATAAACTCCATTTGTAATTTTATTTATACTATCTATAAGAGATTTCCCTATTTGGACAGGACTTTTTTGTAGTTTAGAAATACCCCTAAACCTTTATTTAACAAGGAAAAAACTTGAGGACAATCCAGTAAAAATATATCTTCAATTCCACTTAAAATGCTTATAAAATAGGACATTTTCCTACTAATCCATGTCTTCCAAAAAAAAAATTATCCAAAATTCAAAATAATAATAAAAAAGAAAATTATGGCACTATACAAAAAAAAAAAAAAAAAAAAAGCCTCATCGCACATGCAAAGCGTATGTGATGAAGCAAGTGTATATATATATATAGTTTTTTAAGTTTATAAATAGTAGGTAAAATGAGTTATGCAAGCGAGACTGTGGTGAATATAGTAATACCCTATAAAGATGAAAAACAGTTCTATTTATTAAGCATATCAAAACTTAGATTCAAATTAGCTTAAAAAATTTAGTTATGCACCACGTCAGACAATTAATTCTCACACGTGTTAAATGTGCTTACCTGTAATTTGCTTCATATTTTGTTGCACTACTAACTTAGATTAGGCTTAATTCTTGCCCTTAGCTTGTATAAATAGAGAGCACCTATGTACATTGAGATCCAATTATTTCTTATTGTATGTTGTTCTTTTGTTGTTGTTGTTACCCTTTTTGAATGGGGCAAAGATTAGGTCTAGTGTGGTGCACTGGACTCGTTAAGATTATAATATGTGTTTACTTATATAAACATGTCATGATCTTGATGGATTCAGTGCACATAAACACTAGACCCAAGCCTAATCCTCTTTGAATAACAAAACAAGTAAAAAGAGGAAAGGAAAGAGATTAGGAGAGGTGTTGCCTTGCTTCTAATGAATCTGTCTAATCAATGATAGATATTATATTTGCTAAGTGGTTGTCGCCACTATTAGGCTAATGGGTGTAACAAACAAAATCGTTCATAAACAACTCGGGCTTGATTTGGTAAAAAAAAACTTATTTTTGTTTGTTTGTTTATAAATAAAACAAACTTGAGCCTTAATTTTAGATTTGTTTAATAAATAAGCCAAGTTAAAACAAAATAAATTGTTGATGAACAGGCTCATGAGCAATAGACTTAATAAAAATTAAGTTGAACCTATGTTTGTTTATGAGTTTGGTACTAAGTCTTTAATTAAAAAGTAGTTGGGAGAGTATATACGCGTATGTTACTCGTATACATCGCGTACATAAACCTTGGTAAATCACGCATCAAACGTCTTGTTTTCGAAGTCATGAAATTACACGCGTTGCTTGAGTACTAAAAGTAAAGAACGCGATTAGGTTGAAAAATATTTAAAAAGGTTGGTTAAGTGTGTGTTTGGTAAAAATTATTTTTCCTAACTTATTTTACTATTCAGCTTATTTTTACTACTATTTATGGCCTCTACTGCATTTTTTAGTACTATTTATGAATTTCACTGTACTATTTCAGCTAACTTTTATATTTATCTATAGTATATTTAACAAAAAATCTTCAATTTCAGCAAAATAAACTGATGTAAAAAAAAAAAAAAAAAATCCTAAATATAGAAGCGAGACACTACATGGCAGTACGGCACTATACTTGCTAAAAAAGAAGTGAGACACTACTACACTAGTACACTACACCTATAAAAGATTAAAATAATCCAAATGAAATGTATTACTCTCACAGTCAAACGCAAAGTATCAACTTAATTTTTTTTTTTTTTACATAATGCTACAACAAACAATATTTTTAAAACAATTTTACAACAAAATTAAGATGGTAAATTGTTATTGATTTTCATTTGAGTTCATCACTGATATCACTTTTTTACCTATTATTAACATCTTAATACCTAGTTTTTATTGTAAAATTATTGTGAAAATATTGTGTCATAACCAATCAAGTTTAAAATTCAACCATATCAAACAATGTAAAGTTGTAAAAAATACATGATTGCTATAGTAATGATGTAAATTTACATTGATATTATTTATTTTGCATTTAGTTTTTTTATTATTTTTTAGGAATTCCGATGATGAAGGAAGAGAATAAATTATAATTTTTGTGTGTGAAGAAAGAGAAACAATTAAAAACAATTAAGAAAATTTGATATTTTAATGAAATGTAGTGTAAAATTGATAATTTAATGAGGGGTATTTTGAAAAATAAGTATATAAAATAGAAAAAGTAGGTTCTTATGCTAAAATATATAGAAAATTTTTCATGAATTGATACACACACACACACTATATTTATATGCTATATGTTTCCATATTTTTTACATGAACTTAAAAAAAATAAACGTTTAGTACCCGTACTACACACACACCATTATTTGTCCATTTACATATTTTTTTGCCGAATTTTTTAAACGTACTTTTAATTGAAAGATACCAAATTGTACCTGTCTGTATGTTTACGGCAATATACACATACTGTATTTCATTAACTATGGTTGGGACCACTCATCCAAATCAAATGAGATCGATAACAAGCTTGATGTGAGCTTGATAATATATTGATGTTGGATCTCAAATTCAAGAGTTTAATATTGAGTTCAAGTTTAGCTTAACTAGTGAATCAAGCTGAATTTAAAAAATATTAGTAGGTTTGGTGCTTTATATGTTCACAAGGTAAGGAATAAAAATAGCTGCTGCTTTGGTCATCTATTATGCTAATATTGTCATGATGTACTTAACTTATAAATTGTTGAATGAATTTCTAACTTTTCAAAAATAGAGAATTATATCCTTATATGGACTTAGTTTCACATGAGCATAATGAGCCATATATATAAAGTAATTAATAAGACTATTTCTCAAAATGGGTTCTTACTCATATTGCTTTCCCTCTCATTAGTAAATGGGTTCTTACAAAACCACGTTACAAAAATCCTTTAATCTCCTTTTTGGTTTGTTTGTCATCTAACGAAGGCCATATTGCTTTCCCCCTCATTATTCACACCATATATATTGGCATTGTAATTGTATTGCTTCTCCCAACTCCCAAAACTGGCACTTCACATTTATGAATGCCATCCTTTTAGCGAGGACCTTCCATCCCAATTTAAATCTTGTACCTATCTTATTATCAGCTTTAGTTTTCTCTGTTATGTATTTATTTGTTTTTTCTCACCATTCTAATTCCTAAAGCAAAATGTATTCATTTTCTAATCAAAGACCTCCTTTGTACCCAACAACCAATGGTGGTACATCACTTCTGTCATTAAACCTCCACCAGAGAAGCTCAAGCTCACTGCCTACACCACTCCCCGCTATCACACGACATACAATCTTTGCATTTATGACCTCTGCATTTCTCGCCTTTCTACAAATTAAGTTCGAAAACAAGGATCATACTCCTTTTGATACTCATCCAATAGCCATAAACGCTTCCATTTTGAACTTTCTCATTTACTGCATCTCATCTATAGCTGAATCCGTGCTCGTCAATCATGCCATTGATAGAGTTTATGTGCTTGTTTTCGGGCACATCAGTGACCTCTCAGCAGCTCTTGTAGTGACGTTGCTATCATCTCTAATTTTTCAGTTCCACTTAGATGGTTCACTTATATTGCTTACATGTTCTTATTGGTGCGTACGTTTTTCAACTTACTTTGTTGCTTGAAACGATGGATTTATGAAAAAACGAAGAAAGCAGTGCAATTTGCACTCATATTGTTACATACATCCATGACACGTTTATCTGCGCGTTATCGTGGACTACAACACCAGGATCGAACCTTGCCTGTCTAATCTGCTTGTATATGAAGGTATGTATATGTGTTTTTAAGGTAAAAGCAGATCTTATATCATATATAGTCATCTTTGGTTTGGTTTCTGAACGGAAAAGACTGTTTCACATGTGTTTGTGGAAATTCTATGGTAACATGAATGGGCTTTCATCCAATTGGTTGCTATTTTTAAAATTAGTTACCTTTTTTTGTAAAAAAAAATTGAATATTTAGACAAAACTAGCAACCCTTGTTTGTTTTGAAGCCATGCATGTTAATATATTATCCTACATAAGTTTATTCCAAATTCTATGGTGACATGGGGTTTTATCCAAGTCTCTATATATAATATGTTTCACTAAGTGTTTTTTTTGGTTGAGAAGATACTAAATGTTATTTAAAAGTACTAAATTTATGCAATAATTTACTAAAGTAGTGATGGCTTGGATTCTACGGGTCAAAATCCTCATAAATTTCCTTTTTTGAAAACATATGCATTTTTCGTCTTCGAAATAAGACTACAAATGGAAAAAAAGAAGAAGTTAAATTTGAATGTTAGAACCAGCCGTTAATGAAAGATTATGAGGTGTGAATCTGCTAAACGAACACTAAAATCTCATTTTATTTTTCTCGTACAATTTCTGGAGAATTTATTTTTATTATTATATTCAAAACGTATCAAGCTTAATTAATTAAGATACGAGATTGTCTTCTTTATTAGAACTTAGCTTAAGCAATTTTGATCACATTAGATTCTCAACAGCTGGGTTTGTAATACACTCCTTTCCCTAGTAAATTAAGTCAAAAGTTTCCCTTTTCTTTGTTTCTTCATTTGTACGATGCCAAGCTTTGTTTAAAACTTGTCGTATTTGTTACCTGCAGAATTGCTTGGTAAGAAGCTGTATATCAAATCTTCTTGGATGCATGGATGGAAGTACGTGCCAGAATTCATGGTGACAGAATGACGTGAGAGGCTAGGGCGAGTAGCTTGCGGCAAGAAAGTGAAGAACAAGAACTCTATTTTAAATATGGTCCTTTGCAGCTTGTGGAGGATCCCCTTGGTTATTTTCAATTTATATAGCTTCTTTTTTTAGCTTGTTTTATAAACTCTTTTGGGCAGTGTTGTTTCTGTTTGGTCCTACGAACCTTGTGCAGCTATTGCTGGCTGCTTTGTTTGTTGGTTGGTTAATGAAATTAAACTCTATTTTGACCCCAATACTACTTAATTGATAAAATTTGACAAGTTTTATATCATTTTGATCACAATTTTTATTTAAATTCTATGGTGACAATCCAAGTCTCTATAATTTGTTTTACTAATTTTTTTAAAAAAGTACTAGATTTTATGCAATAATTAACTAAATATGCTCACTAACATAAATATATGTTAATCAAGTACTAGTGAATAGTGATGGCTTGGATTTTACACGCCAAAATCCTTAGAGCATCCACACCAGTTCAGCCATAGTTTTCTAAATTTTTTTTTAAGAAAGTACAAATTTTACACATTTTGAACAAAAAAACACCTACATCAGTGGATGTAAAAATATGTAAAGATGTGCAAATTTATTCATAAGCTACAGTAACCATATATTTATACACGGTTACTGTTCATGTGTAAAAGATTTTTTTTTTTAATCTTTCCTCTATCAAACTTCTTCTCTTCCCACTATTTACAACAACTCAGTGCGCCAAAATAAGAAGAAGGAAGAAGAAAATAACCACTCAACCACCAAACCCAGCGCCACCACCAAACATCACAACCTAGCACAAAGAATTAACCCAAAATCAGCAGAAAATTATCCCAAAATCAACGCCGCCTAACCACCACTCAATCACCACCACCACAACCCATCCAGACCCATGATATTCCAATCACAAAATCAACCAAAAACAAAGAAAAATCAAACCAAAAATCAATCTAAACCCAAAATCAAACCTTCAATGGAAAACTCAACAACTTAGAATCAAAAATCAAACTTTCAACAAAAAACCCCATCAACCCAAACCCAAACTCAAATCAAGGCCATTGTCACCACTGCCATGGAGAGCTTGCTGCTTTCTTTGCTCGTGGAGAGCTTGCTGCTTTCTTTGCCATTAGAGAAGAGAGAAACAAGTGCTGAGCTACGACAAAGGAAAAGATCCAAGAAAAAAAAAGAAGAAGAGAAGAGACCATGGGCAAGGAAGTGGTAGAGAAAGGATGTGGCTTTGTGAGATAAAAAAGGAAAAATAAAAGAGGGTCAGATGTTTAGTGGTGGAGGTTAAAAGTGAGGAGAAAAGGAAGCTTCCTTACTTGTAAATATATCTAAATATAATTTAATTATAAAAGAATTATGATTGTGATTTTTTTGTTAACAAAGCATGATTTGATTTGATTTGAAATTTTATTAAAGTCTATATTAAATTTTATTAATTCAAAATTAGTGCATTTTTTTAAAATTAAAATCATACTAATAGTAAATAATATATATATATATATATATATATATATATCTCTCTCTCTCTCTCTCTCTCTCTCTTCAATGCGTAACCCTGAAACGACACACCGAAATATTTCATTGGTGGTAGAATGATGGTCGAAAACACTGATTTATCGGTTGTCGCCGAAGCCACTATTTTGGTGGTCTGGCCACCGGTGCTAGTGGCACGGTGGGCAGAGACACCGATCTAGCGGTGGTCGCCGAAAACACTATTTCAGAGGTTTGACCATCAGACCTCCACCACAAGCGGCTCCATTGGCTGAGCCACCGGTGCTAGTAGTTTACTTAAAATTTAAGTTTAAATTAAAAAAGTATGACTATTAGGGAAAATAATAAAAAATTGATGAAGAATGAATATTTTATTGAAATATCTTGTAAAATAAATAAATTGATGTGAGTGTTTTTGTAAAAGTGATAGTGTAAAATAGAAACAGTAGTTTTTTGTGTAAAATAGACGGAATTGCTTAAAAGAATTGGTGTGGATGCTCTTATTAATTTTTGCTTCTCTTTTTGGAAAATCTATGCATTTTTTGTTCATGAACTAAAAATATAACTGAAAGAAAAAAATGGATGGTAGAACCAGCTTTCAATAAAAGATTATGATGTGTGGGTCTGCTAAGATTTTTTATTATAACTATAAACGTAAAACAAATGAGACCGAAATACGCTATTGATCTCTAAAATTTATCTAGTGAGCACTTTTGATCCTTTGAGTTTAAAATGAGTGCTATTGATTCATGAGGTTTAAAAAAAATTGTCATAGCCTATTAAGTTTAAAATTCACCCATATCAAATAATGTAAAGTTGTGAAAAATACATGATTGCTATAGTAATTATGTAAATTTATATTGACACTATTTATTTTGCATTTTTTTTTCTTTATGTATTCTGATGATGAAGGAAGAGAATAAATTGTAATTATTGTGTGTGAAGAAAGATAAATAATTAAAAAAATCAAGAAAATTTGATATTTTAATGAAATGTAGTGTAAAATTGATAATCAGATGATAGGTATTTTGAAAAATAGGTATGTAAAATAGAAAAGGTAGATTCTTATACTAAAATATATAGAAAATTTTGCACAAGTTGATACGAATGCTCTAAGTGGGTGTGTGTTTATATATATATATATATATATATACACACACACATACTATATTTATATGCTATATGTTTCCATATTTTTTACACGAACTTAAAAAAAATAAACGTATAGTACCCGTACTACACACATACCATTATTTGTCCGTTTATGTATTTTTTTGCCGAATTTTTGAAATGTACTTTTATTGAAAGATACCAAATTGTACCCATCTGTATGTTTACTGTAAAAAATAAATTAGTAACGTATTTTACTAACTATGGTTGGGACCACTCACCCAAACCAAATGAGATGGATAACAAGCTTTATGTGAGCTTGAAAATATATCCATGTTGGATCTCAAATTCAAGAGTTTAATATTGAGCTGAAGTTCGAATCATGCTGAATTTAAACAATATTAGTAGGTTTGGTGCTTTATATGTTGACAAGGTAAGGAATAAAAATAGCTGCTGCTTTGGTCATCTATTATGCTAATATTGTCATGATGTACTTAACTTACAAATTATTGAATGAATTTCTAACATTCCAAAAATAGAGAATTATATCTTTTTATGGACTTAGTTTCACATGAGCATAATGAGCCATATATATAAAGTAATTAATAAGACTATTTCTCAAAAAAAAAAAAAAAAAGTAATTAATAACACCACGACGTTTCATCTAACGAATCTAAATTAAGTAATGATTAATAACTATTGATTCATGTCGGCAGATATCAATTTTTGCAAGCTTGAAGATTGCTCCTTTAATCATGTTCGCTGGATGGGGGGAATCGAAGTGCATGGCTTATGCATGCGTAGGCAAGTAAAGCAAGTGCCAGGAAAAAAAAATCAAAAGTAGAGCAAGAGTAGTGCACCGTCACAAAACCATGCTAGCTCATAAGTGGGTTCTTAGTCACGTTCAACAAGCTACTTAAGGGGATAATCCCATTGAGTATCTTCTTTTGAGTAACACCTTATAAGGCTCCTGGCAAGCTCAATTTCTATTGATATCTAGTTTTGATGAGAGGAGATTTTAGGGTGGAGGAGAAATTGTCAAAACACACACTTGCGCGCACACACAGTTATATATATATATATATATATATATATATAGCTTAAGAATTTTTTTTTAAGGAGACAGAGGCGTAAGTGACGTGGCCTTAAGCTGGCGCTTCAAAACTGTCATAAAGCAAACATACATTAATGAATCAATGATAGATTAGAAAGGTGAAAGACTGTGTTATAATATTAAGGCTTTCTTTAATAGGGAGCAAAGACGTATATATATATATATATTATATATATATATATATATATATATGAGTCATGAGTGACGCTACAGAGAAGACTAGGTTATATTAATTTTTGGGGGGTTTTATTTTTATTTTTAAACTGCGGGGGCAAAGACTCCAGTGACGTCGCTGCAAAGATGTAAATACTAATTATACATGCAAGGCATGCACACGAAGGTTATATTAGTTTTAGCCTTTTAGGGTTTTTTATAATGTGGGCAAGACTTCAGTGACGTAGTCCTAAAGCCAGCGCTGCAAGGATTGGATACATATATATACGCAGCGTATGCACACAAATGTGAAAAGGCTAGGTTATATTAGTTTTAGGGTTTTTAATAATATAGGGGATTTTATTTAGGAGCGTTTAAGTTTTTTTTTTTGTTATATAAGAGTGTTTAAATTATGTTTCTCATTTTAAGATGTTTAATTACTAAATTAAAAAAAAAATTTACCAATTTTCAATTTCTTTTTAGGTGAACAACGGAAACTTCATTTGAATTTTCAATTTCAAATAACATTATTTCATTGCACTTTTATAAATACCTAACCAAGTTTCTTTGATCAATTAGTTTCTTTGCACCCATAGATTTGACAATACCTAACCAAGTTTCTTTCTCTCTCCTACTTTTCTTTTTTATTTTCCTTAAAATAAATCCTAAGCAATCAGACCAAAGCACTGCTTCTTCTTCTTCTTTGATCATTACGTTTAAAGTGTGATTTGATAGATGTGGGCCTAGCTCCGAAATTCCACAATAAAGTTAACATGAATCAAAGTTTCAAATTCCTATTTCTAAATTTTCTTGCTGAAATGTCATAATCATGGTTTATTAGTGGAAGAAAAAAGAAAAAACCAATAATGTTGGAAGTTTGAACCTAGAATTTAAGGTATGATTTGATACGTGTGGACCAAGCTCCAAAATTCCACAATAAAGTTAATGTGAATCAAAGTTTCAAATTCCTATTTTTAATTTAGCTGGCTGAACTCTCATGATAATGGCTTATTGATTGAAGAAAAAGACAAAGGAAAATCCAATATTCTAACCTAAAATTTAAGGGTAAAGGACACTTTTTGCCAAAAACTAAAGCAATGGAGACCATTTGTTCAGCTCAATATAAAGTAGTCATGAATTTAGGATAAGATGTAGTATGAGCAGTTTTCTATCTCAATTTATAATAAAAAAAAATGTGATTAGTTTCACTTCATTAATATAATAAATAAATATTATCATAAAAAAAATGCAAATGATAGATTATTTTTTGTGATTGGCTTAGTTTGTAAAAGCTTGATAATATAATTTTTTAAATTTCTCTATAATCATTATGTAATTACTAATTTTATATTTTTCCAATTCATTTTTTCACTTGAACCTTCGACGGTCAGGTTTATATATGGCCCCAAATATCTGACTCTCTTTCTCACTGGCCATACCCATACTAACTTCATTTTAGTTCAATATATATATTCTCTCTCTTCTATGTGTTGTGCACTCACAGATCACAATATAGTAGCAACCTTTTGGAATGTCTCTACCATCACATCTCCACCGAAGAAGCTCATTGCCTAGGCCACTCCCCAATCCCCACTGCCACTCGACATGCCATCTTTGCATCCAGGGACGGAGCCAGGATTTTAAGTTAAATAGAGGTGACTTGGACCTTTAGTTTGGCAGCTTCTTAGCCGCGGAGGGTTTTTTTTTTTTTTTTTTTTTTTGAGTTTTTAATGTGTGCAATTGCTGGGTAACGACAAAATTATTTTATTTAGAACTTTTTAAAAGGCCAGTTGTTTGTTTAAGTAAAATTGATTAATTGGACTTAATTTGTTTTAGCTTTGCTATTGGTGATTTTTGTTGTTGTACAAATGTTTTTAGGTTAGTATATGTTGTTTTAGATTTTAGATCTATAAATTTTTTTTAATGGCCTTTAAAATGAGAAAAGTCCTAAAAGTATATTGCTGATATAGTGAGTGATTATTGGTAAGTAAAAAAGTGATGCAATTAATAGGTCCAGATGCAAACCAATAAGAATTTGTACCTCAATAGTTTATAAAAATATTGTAAATAAGTTTGTATCTTTAACGTTACTCTAAAAATATTTAAAGATATTGTTAAAGGGGCAAAACGTAATTTTATAGAACAAAATTGTTAAAATTAATACATACATATATATATTTATATATTTTTTAAAAAAAAATTGGGGGCCACTGCCGCCGGTCAATTAATGCCTCCGTCCCTGTTTGCATCTATGATCCCTCTATTTACGTCCTTTATACAGTTGAAGTATTTGAACAAGGGTTTAATTAATCGTTATGATACTCATCCTATAACCATATACGCTTCCATTTCCACCTTGCTTCTCTATTCTATCTCATCTATAGTTGAAGCCAAACTCAACAACTCAGTTGATAATATATATGTGCTTGTTTGCGGTAACATCTGCGATCTCTCAGCTGCACTTGTAGTGACGTTGCTAGCATTTATAGTTTTTCCTATTCCACTTAGATGGTTCACTTATATTGCTTTGGTGTTCGTTTTGCTTCGTGTTTTTCTCTGTTTACTTCGTTGGTTGGAACGACGGTTTTATGAGAAAATGAGGAAAGCAGTGCAACACGCTCTAGAGTGTCTATGTGCACCATGAATATTCAACCTTGTTGCCTATCTCATCAGCTGCCAGTATATGATGAATAAGTACTACGTGATGACATCTCATGTTAAAACCTTTTCTATTTACTAAGTATGGCTTTTCTTCTACGTGATGATATTTCATGTTTAAAACCTTCTGTTTTCTAAATAATAAAGCTTTTTTGTAATTAAGGATTTGTATATAGACTAATAGACATATTCATATATTATCAAAGTAGTTCAGTTACTGCTATTAAGAAGAAGAAGACAGAGCAAGAGAAGAAAAGAAAGACAGTTCAATCACAATAAGCTACAAGTCGTATGATAGTAAACAATATGTAATATGTAGCATATTAAGTTAATTAAGTGTCAAGTGTACCAAGTCTGTGTGAGAGGATGACAGCTGTAATATTAGTAGTGGGAATGTATGTTAGTTTTCTGTTATTTTGTTTGCTTTCCTATTAGTTAGTTCCATATATATTGGAACCAGTCTGTATCAATTATTCATTCAATACAATTACAATCTTTGTTTCCTCTCTAGATTTTAATATGGTATTAGAGCAAATTCCTCTTTTCCTTTAGAATTCTAGGGTTTTCAATTCTCAAAGATTAGAGCTTTTCTCAAAATTCATCAATGGCTTCTGCTGCCTCAATATCTACAGGCATCACCATCGATGAATCACATCAATTCTTCTTACAAAATGCTAAGAGTTCTGGTGCAATCCTTGTATCGCAACCCTTAGTTGCTGAAGAAAATTATCCAAATTGGGCAAGATCAATGAAAAGAGCATTGAGAATTAAGAATAAGCTTGGATTCATCAATGGAGCTGCTGCTCTCACTCCAACAGTGGAGAAAATGCCTCTTGTGGTTCAAAGCTGGGCAAGGTGCAATGGCATGGTAGTTTCTTGGATTCTTAATTGTGTCTCCCCAAGAATAGCTACTAGTATCGTTTATAGAAGCACTGCTATTGAGGTCTTGAACAATCTCCGAGAGAGGTTTTCTTAAGGAAATGGAACTCAAATTTTCCAACTGAAGAATGATATTGCTAGTATTTCCAAGGAGAAATCTCAATCAATGACTATTTCACTCGTCTTTCAATTCTTTAGGATGAGATTTAGAATTTTAGTCCAACTCCTTGTTCTTCTTGTGGAAAGTGTGTGCGCAATATCAAAAAGAAAATCTCAGATCTTTAGCACAGGGAAACTGTGATGCAACTTCTGATGGGGCTTAATGACTCTTTCTCTCAAGTTTGAGACCAAGTTTTGCTTATGGATCCTATTCCACCAGTCAACAAAGTCTACTCCTTGTTGATTCAAGAGGAGAGATAGAGATCCATTAGTAATGGTCATAGCAACAATGGACCTTTTGTTGAGTCTACTGCTCTAGTAGCAGAGTTTGTGTCTACTGGATCGACCAATTTTGACTCAAATTCTTTTGGAAAAAAGAATTTCAAGAAAGGCCCACATGTAGTCATTGTGGCTACTTGGTTATGCAGTCGAAAAATGTTACAAAATCCATGGTTACCCTCCTGGCTATAAGACCAAATCAAGAAACCCTACGGCTAATCAAGTGTCTTGCTCAGAAATGGTCTTAGAAGTTGTTCCATCTTCTGCTTACAGCATGTTTCCTTTTACTCTAGAGCAATTTCAGAAATTGCTAGCTATGATTGAAGGTTCTGATGCTCAGCCTAATCCCATAGGCATGACTAACAACGTTTCTTACAATGCATCTCAGTCTAGACCTTTGGCAGGTAACACAATTCTAAACCAAGCACTATTTGATACTAAGCATTCCATTTTTTTTTGCTAACCTTGTGTGTCGATACTGTATTTTGTTTGGCCTCGATTCACGCGTCAAAACAAATGTCAAAATAAAAAAAAAGTACAAAAATACAAATTTCAAAGCCAAAAAGGATAAAAATAAATATAACATGATTGGATAGTTGATCAAAGTGTCACAACATTTAAAAACCATTTTTATAGCAATTGAGGCCAAAACTCTAACCGGGTATGATAAAAAAGTTAACTTTTTGATTCAACCATCTGCGTTTCTTTTTGGTTCATAAACTCATATGTATAAATTTGCCATGCTATTTCCTTATTTATAGAGTCGGTGGCATTCATCATGCATCATTTTGTGGGTGTCTTTTTGGTGAGTTCTGTTGCTACATCGTATATCTCATTCTCATACTACTTTTTCTTGGCCTACCCGGACTAGGCGTTCTTGCTACATTATCTAGAACATGTTGCCATTGGGAACTTCTACTCAGATATCTTTGTTTATGTTTTTCATAAATCTATTTTTTAAAATCTATAAGCTGGCATAGATTAATGTGTTTTACACTTGCATCGCTATTAGTATATACTCAATTTTACTGTCTATTTTTTCTTTTAATATTGGCACATCATCAATACAGAGAAAAGCCATTCTACTTCCACTTCTTTTAAGCAACTCATCAGTCACATGAAGCCTTCTAATTTGATACACTGTCAGTAGATCAGAACCCTCACAAGCAAATGTTTATTTATTGTCATATTAGTTGATTATGATTTTTTTTCCTACTATCTACTTCTTGTGACCTAGTATATAGATTTGTTTTAATCAATAAGCTATGCTATGATAGTATAGGGAATAGCTTAGCTTCCTCCATTGCTTAAGGCCTCTGCCCCGACTTTGGTGAAGGTTAGAGCCCATTGGAGGATAGAATATGTGTGAGATTCATACGACCTAGTATTGGCGAACTGTCACAAATGTAGGAATAGAACGAGATAACACTGAAAGGGGTTAATGATTTGATTGGACTTATAGTCAAGTTCAGATTTTGTAATCTTACCTATGGTTAATCCAACAATCTTGTCCAATATTTCACCATGCTTGCTTAGAGAATACAGATTAATTAGCAGTTGTAAAGTACTAGATTTTCTTTTGATCTATGATTCTATCAATCACTCTTATGCAGCATTTGATTAAAATTTTTGAAGTACTAGATTATTTTCTTTTGAATGTGAGAGTCATATTCTTTAAGTGTTTAGTGGCAATGAAAGTTTAGTAATTCCAAAATCTTAAGGGTAGAATAGTATTAAATTTGTGTTCATTTATTTGATTGTGTGACATGACTACGTGGCGATGCAGTAAAAATGAGAGGACTAGTTATTGAGGTAGCAGCGTGTGTAACAAGTGATGCACAAAAATGAGGAGAGATTATTATATACTTTGACGAACCTTGAATTCTCTGCCTGTATCTAGTTGAAGACTGAACTAATTTCAAAATATGTGATTCTTTGAATGCTGATAGAATAGTATGTTTAGTTGGAGTGAAAATAAGAAGGATAGAAAATAAGGTAAAAAATTATATTTTTCACCGTTTGGTTTAAGAGAGAAAACAAGAGAGACAAAAAATGGGAGGAAAATAATCACTCTGGGCCCACATTTTTTTATCCTCCTAATTTGGGAGAAAAATGGGGAAGAAAAGATACTGAATGATGTAATTTACACAAATACCCTTACTTTATTGTACTCACATACCCCTCTCACTTTCCCACTACTTCTTATATATTATATAACAAGAACATAATAGTCAATTTATATAAATTATATTTTTCATCCTCTCCTTTTTCTCTCCAACCAAATAAAAAAGTTTTTCACTCTCCCACTTTTCCACCCCTCCAACCAAACACACATAAGGAAAAATCAAATATTTTCTATCTTCCCACTTTTCCATCCTCCTACTAATTTTCCATCCTCCCACTAATTTTCCATTTGGTTCGGTAGGATCCACACTATGTTTGGATAGTAACCATCTTTTGTACATGAGAAATTTCGAAGTATTCACATTCGGGCTTGTAAAAAAATATGATTATTTTTATTCTAAAACTCTAGTTTATTTATTTATTTAACAATACACTCAATATTCCAATTCTTATTTTTACATACAACTTCATAAAATAATATAAAGTATCCACTAAAACAAATATAAGAGAAAGAAAGAATGTATAGAAATTAAGTGAAGGAGAGAGGAGAGAGAAGTGAATAAAAAAAAAATTATACAATCATGCTATAGTAGTTAGTATTTTTACCAACTCACTATAGTTGAATGCTAAAAAGTTTTAGATATGCGCACTACAATAGTTGCTATTTTTACTAACTCACTGTAGCTGAATGATAAAAAATTTAGATATACTCGGGTAAAGCTGGATTTTGGTGTGTGGGTGTAAAATAACAATTTGAGGGTGTAATGCTAATGCTTAAGTTGTTCAATTTCACTTCTTAAATAATCGGGGTTTTAATGACTTTAAAAAAAAAAAAAAAAAAACCTACTCTACTACTATAATTGTCAAGAAATGCTAGTTCATGACAACATTCATCTCCGAATAGATCATGGGCTGGCTGCCACTTATAAAATTGGGAAATGTTTGCCTTTAGTGGATCAGCCTCAGCCTATTTTAAGGGCCAGCAAAGCAAATTAAAATAGCCCTTGCAGTGGTTGCATCTATCACTTAGCCCATTGGGTTTCAGCCTGAAGGCCATGTTTGAAGTAGACCCTTTAGCTGCAATTCATGTATTACAATTTACAACAGTCTATGACTCTCTCATTCTCAGTCTCTGCACCAACTCAGCAACTCTCCTGTGGGCTTCAGACCTTTATTGAGACTTGATCAATATTTCTTGGTTACTCTATTTTCTTCACTCTACCCTTGCTACTGTGGATGTTTTGCATGGATGATCAATAACAAACTTGAGTTTATAGGACACATTGTATTAATTTCATGTACTTATCCTAATCTCACACATTCCATTCCGCCAATTGCTTCATCTTGATAGCTGGATCAATGACCATAATATTTTACAAAGTGATCATAGGAAAATGACTTTCTAGCAAAAATTTGTTAAGTTCAGTGCGAATGAGCTCTAAGGGAACCTAATTCTAAATGACTTGGGTAATCCCAATTATTGGATTACAAAAATAACCTTTATTCTAGGAAATAAATTACATATAATCTAATTAATTAATATCTTTTAAAATAAAATACGAAATACAATTGACTTCTAAAGTTGAATATAAGTATATTAAAATCAAATATCTCTCGCGCTTTCCAAATTGAAGTCTAGACAATCTTTTTGGCTATAATTGAGTATATATATCTATATAGAAAAGTTTTAACATGAGATGTCATCATGTTATGTAGTACTTATGCATCATATACTGGCAGACGATGAGAATTGAGATAGCCAGATAGGCAACAAGGTTGAATATTCTTGGTACTAAAGCCGAAGATACCTTGCTCCTAGAGATGCTTCTCATGGTGCACATAGACACTATAGAGCGTCTTGCACTGCTTTCCTCGTTTTCTCATACAACTGTCATTCTAACCCAAAAAAGAAAAAAGAAAAAAAAGAGAAGCTAAATGTCATATTCTCATGTTGATTAATGGTTTAATTTTGTTGGATTTGAGGATCAATTACTGGCATGTTTTGTCTTTGGAGGGCTACAATATAATTACAATTCCAATGCCAAACCGGTTTCGATGTCATGTTGGAGAATTAATATACAGAAGCTGGAATGGAGTTCACTATACAGAAGCTACCAATGCAATTTTTGCACCCAAAATACTCTCTACTGGCGGTGACAAAGTGAGGTTTGGTGGGCTATTTTTATTTTCTTTTCTCAATTCCACTAATAGTATTCAAAGGAAATCCTTCAACTAAACTTGCCCCACCTCTGTCCAAAAATTTCTAACATTGAGAATATTGTTGACATGGACGGGCAATTTATATTGGAGTTACTTGCGCCAAATGTGGGACACTTACAAATTAAGGAAATGTTTTATAGTCAGTTAGTGCTAAGAATTTACAAATATTTATTCTTATCTTATTTAGAATGTAATGATGCTGGATTTTTTTTTTTTTTTTTTATATGGGTTCAAGTTATACCTGGTGTAATTCTCTTAAAGATACACATTTTTTACACCGTAGATTTATAAGTGATTTAACGGTTAAAAATATTATTGAATGCTATTACTTTTCATCTCATTTGTAATTAATATAATCCTAGCATTTTATCTCTCTCCTTATTTATTGTTTTTCACTTGATTAAAGGGCACATTATCATCTTTAAGTTTTAACAACTTGCATTTCTATACTTGAAAAAAAAAAAAAAAAAACTATACAAGAAAAGTATCTGAGATAGATAATTAGTGAGAAATAAAATAGTCAAGTAACTTCAGCTAAGTGCTTGAAAATAATAGTTCATTTTTTATTTGATTGAGAAGAACAAGTTCATTTTCAATTAGACTAGAACTAACTTTTTTTTTAATAGCAGACTAGAACTAACTTGGCTGTGAATCCATTGAATTTTCTCCTTGTGCTTGATTACTTTTTTCTCTCTTGAGATCAATTAGAACCATATTCATTTTAGTTCAGAATAGCTATCCAATGGTTTACAGAGTCAGATATATCCTCAGTTCTCAATTATAGTTGGTTCCTTATGTAGATCCATATAAGACTTGTGAGGTTGTGCTCTGACACAATATGTTATTGTTTTGGCGAAACTACAATGCAAGTCCCTAAAGTTTACTTGCTGCACACAATTAGTCCCTAAAATTTGAAGTTAGTGCCATTGGTATCTAAAGTTTTAAAAATGAGCATTATTGGTCCTTTTGTTAACTTTTGTTAGTATTTTTGCCAATGTGTCTAATGGAACAATGATAAGCCTTTTTTTTTTTTTTAATGACATGGCAACTGTTTTTAGTATTAAAAAATTACATGTCAGCAAACATTCCACTCACCTCATGCCAAGTTCTATCCTTAGACTGCCACTACCTCAAGCCCGCCATAGTCTCTGGTGCCATTGCTAGATCTGGCCGATAATTTTGTCTCCCTCCTCCTTGGCTCTCCACCCCAACCAGTCTTCCTTGTCACCTACACCAGCAGCATCAAGACCCAATCCCCACTGTTTGTTTGTTTAGACCCCTGCATACTAAGATTATTTAACCTAATTAATTAATCAAGTTGATACTTCAGTTTATTATTCAGATCTAGGTTAAACACAAATAATCATATCACAAAGTGCGGAAAAATAAAAAAGACAAGCAATACGATGACCCAGGAAAACCAATGAAACCAACAGTTTCAAGGTAAAAAACATGGGGAGGATTTAACCTAATCTATCCTTAAGGTAAAAAAATTCACTATGTTATAATGAAAGTTTCACAGTAGATTTTCTCTCTAAAATTTAAAGCTACCTCTTGTAGTACTTACTCACATGACCATGTGCAACTCCGAATCCACAAACTCTTCTATCTGAATTTGCTGAACACAAACACCCACGTTTGTGATTCTGAGATCCTACTCAAAACTTTAAATCATCAACTATGTATGATTTTGTTGCAGCAACTTTAGATCTACTGGTTCTAATAATGTGTAGATGGAATTCTGGTAATGACTTAGAAAGGAGAAGGCACAATACCTTTTAGATCTCAAAAGAGCACCTCCAAAGTCTTAATAAAACGTGCCTTAGGGTTTTCTTTATATACTCGAAGAATTAGATTTGAAACCCTAACAACTTAATGGGCTTAGTGAGCAGTTGAACCAAAATTAAATTTTACAGAAATGCATCTTGATCAGTCAAACCTGGCATGTTTCGAATTTCTGAACTTGCAGCTTCCTTTTCTTGTGTTATGACTTGCAGAACCTTGAGCATTTTCTAATAAACTCTATAAACTCTAAGATCTATATATAGACAAGTTTGTGTTCATGTTTTGCCAATTGTTCTAGATTTTTAAAACCTAACACCCACAACCCCAATTTCGCTTACCACATTTCTTGTTTGGCCCCAAAAATAAAAGCCAAAAACCCAATCATTCCTATTCCTTTGGATCTTGTTCTATAATGTCTATTAATATTGCTATTTTTCAATATACTAAACTTGCCACCATCAATTAGAAGCAAGACCAAGTTAGCCCAAAAAGAAAAATAAATTAGAGCAAGACCCGCCTCTTGGTTTTGTGAGCTTAAATGTGTCCTCTAATAGACCCCCCTCTTGGTTTCTACCATCTATTTTCTTGCAGCTGGGGTTATTGAAAATGGGTTTTGTAATTCAAGCTTAGATCTTCGGGAAATTTTCGTCTAATATTGATTTGAGATTGGAATTTGGGGTACCATTTGAAGAAATTATTGAGTTTGTTTGATGAGACTTAAAGATATTCCATATGAGGTCGCAAGAGGTGTCCACAACGAGGAGGAGAGCTTGGGGAGGTGAGCAGAGGAGGGGGACTAATTGCTAGCTTGAGCCAGAGGTGGCGCTGGAGACAATGGCTGACCTAAGGGTGGTGCGTTTGTTGACAAGTAATTTTTAATGCTAAAAACAATTGTCATGTCATTAAAAATGACATATAATTGTTTAGTTAGACACATAGGCAAAAAAAAAAAAAAAAACAATAACAGAAGTTAACAAATTGACCAATAATGCTTATTTTAAAAATTTTAGAGACCAATAACACTCACTTAAAAGTTTAGGGACCAATTGTGCTCAACAGGTAAACTTTAGGGACTTACTGTGTAGTTTTGCCTATTGTTTTCCTATGGACGTCTATTATTAGTAGTTCTTTGTTTGGTTACCAAAACTTCCACACCAAAATAAGAAGGAAAAAACATACTAACAATAGAGATAGAGGCATTGGCCTAATTATTTGAAAAGGAACCTCAAGATATTTGACTCGTATAGTTTTTTTTTTTTTTTTTTTCCAAGTATAGAAATGCAAGTTGTTAAAAAAGGCAATGTGCCCTTTAATCAAGTAAAAATAAATAAATAAAGAGAGAGAAAATGATAGTATTAATTACGAATGAGGTGGAAACTAATAACATTTAATGATAATTTCTTAGCCGTTAAATCTCTTCTAAATCTATTGTGTAAAAAAACCACTGTGCACCCTTGATGCAGTGGTCACTCCACAAGTATAAATGTTTGTGGAGTGTAGGGGGCAAGGGCCGATGTTCAAGTCTCTAGGAGGCAGCTTTACACACATGTACACTTAGATTAGACTAGAGAAGAAATTCTATCATGTAAAAAAAAAAATCTACAATGTAAAAAAGATATAACTTTACAAAAGTTACACTAAGTGTAACTTGAACCCATCTTTTTTTTTTTTTTTTAATTTATGGATTGTAGCGTTTGGGTGAGTAATGAGCTTGAGGCAAGATATCCATTATATTATATTAACAAAACATAGAGAACACATAAATTGAAGAGCTAAGGAAAATGAAGAGGATCAAACATTGCCATTAAATGAATGAAAAATAGTTATTTCACATGTTGCTAATTGGAGCAAGGAAGTTGGTGAGATTAGTTATTTCACATGTTGCTAGAGATTTCTTTCATTCGATGGTACTATCAAGTGAAAGTTATGATTAATTGTAAGCGAGTCAATTATAAAGTTTCAATTGCAATGTCAAAGTTACACTACAAGAAACGAGGGCTATAGCCGCATGGGCAGGAGTTTTGTTGCCAATTTCCTCCTCTTCTTTTTTGGAATCACACACACACTCACACACAAGAGATTCTACATTCGTGTTTGTTTCTCTTCTTAATCTATCTCAAATCATGAATAACTATTAATTTTTGTAATTCTAAAAATAAAAATTGATTCATTATAATATGAAGATGAACATATACAACATCATTTGAGTATGGAATAAGTCTAATTCACCATCTCTCGGCTCTATATCTCTACATCACCACCATCAAGTGAGCTTCTCTTATAATGTAACTGATTAGCTAATGTCACTGCTATATTAAGCAAATTCTAATTGAAAATTGAATTGCAATTATTTTTTGGAGTTGGGAAAAATGTGTTACTTTATGTTATTATTTTAAAATATGTTAAACATTCTATATAAGCTTCTCGTAAACTAGCTTACAACATTATTCGCGCATCGTGTGAACCCCTTAACTAGTATGGTTAATTGTTAGTACACACATTGTTGCATACATAACACACACAAATTTTTTTAAAATTAAAATCGTGTCTTGAATTCAAGATTTCAATTTCATTTTTGAATATAGAATGTGGTAAAAACTGAACATTCTTGGTAATTTCAATGATTTCAAGCTAATGGCAGCCAAAAGAGTCAATGTGGTAAAAAAAAAAGAAAAAAAAAAAAGGGTAATTACACATAATCCACCTGTGGTTTGGGTGAAAATTACTTTGCCTATCCGCGGTTTGAAACGTGTTACTTAACCCACTTGAAGTATGTTTCGTTTGTTTTTCATAACCCACATCTGTTAAAATGAGAGGTAAATATGTATTTCTACACCCCTTTTATGTCTCTCTCCTCCCAAAAAAAAAAAAAAAAGAGACTAAAACAAGAGAAAATAAGATCAAAAGATGCTATTTGTAAGAATTTAGAAACTTGTCTCAAGAACTCCAATAAATCACAAACTATATTTTTGTAACACACTCAATAGAAAATAACACAAAAAGAAAATTTTACTTAACCCATTCACTTATTTTCTTTTCTATACATTAATTTATTTCTCACGCTTTTTCTGCCCTTCTCTCTCTCTGTTCTGTCCATGTCTCTCTCATCTCTCATACTCCAGTTCATATTGTCGGTAGCTTTGGGTTGTGGTGGCTTGGGTGATGATTGTGGAGGAGCACGAGTTGGCTGTGTTGGTTGGGTATGGGTTTTGAGGAGGAGCACGGTGTTGGATTGGGTCTGGGTTTTGAGGAGGAGCATGATGTTGGGTTGGATGGGTTTTTCCAAACGTCGTCATAATCGACTCTCCTATCTCAGCCAAGTCTATCTCAGTGGCAATGGCAACGGCAAAGGCGATGGCAGAGGCTAGAAGACTAATGGCAATGGCTTGAAAATTGGTCGTTTATGGATTTCTCTCGCGTGGATCTTGGGTTTAGATTGATATTTCTGTGGTTTCTTGGTTTGATCGATGGTATATCGTGTGGGTTGTGGGTCTTAGGTTTGATCAATGTTTCTGGGTTTTGAAGATTCGTCTTGGGTCGTGGTGTTTGATTGGCAGTGGTGGCTAGTGATTCGGCAGTGGGTTTGGCAATGACAATGGGTGTGGATCTTGGTGGTTGTGGCTAGTGATTTGTGGGTTGTTGTGGTTCGGTGGTGGTGGCCGGTGGTGTGGTTTTTTTTTTTTTTTTTTTTTTTCGATTCTATGGTATTTCAGTGGTAGTGGTGGTGATGGCTTTGGTGGGTTCTTCATGTTCTGTGGTTTTTTGAGTATGTTCTTCATGTTCAAAATTTGTCTGAATGGAGAGAGAGACAAATACCACTTTTTGATCTTGTTTCTCTTGCATTTTTGTTTTATTTTTTGTTTAGGGAGGAGAGAGACATGAAATTTGAGCAAAAATACCTATTTACCCATGATTTTAATAGAGGTGGGTTACGAAAAACAAACGGAACATATCTTAGGTGGGTTAAGTGACACTATTTAAACCACGGATAGGCAAAGTGATTTTTGCCCAAACCACAGGTGGGTTATGTGTAATTACCAAAAAAAAAAAAATCTAGGACCACATTTAAAATTACAAATTTTGTCACAATTATTTATATAATAGATCATGAATGATTGAGAAAAAAAAATAGAGAATAATAATAATAATAGGTGAAGCTGAGGAAAAAAAAAAAAAAAATATATATATATATATATATATATATATATATATATATATATATATATATAATAGGTGAAACTGAGAGAAACTCATATTAGAATTCTAAATTAGAGTTCCAATTTTGCGTCATGTGTCCTAAATTAGTTATTATTAGAGAGTTTTATTTCTTAATTTTAGAATCAAATGTGGGATCACATCATAAATATTCACCCAAGTGAGTTATTAAGTACAAAATTCAAAAAGTCTAGAATAAATGAATCGTAAAAAAAAAATATTTCACAATAATTTTAAAAAATGGATAATTTACCTTTTATACCTAATAATATCCTTACAAAATTTTTTAAGGAGTTAATAAAATATAAAAATTACTATTAATAGTATTTAAATTTTATATATATATAGGAATTATATTATGTATCATATTGTATATTTTTAAGTGTATCCATGTATATGTATGGATTATAAGCTAGTTTATGTAAAAATGACAAACAATTAACTATAATTTGTCATGTAGGGTGAGATTACTTTGCCATGGCAGGGTGAGATAGAGCGAGTACGTGCATTGACTTGTTTATTCTAGGATCTCCACATACGTAGTTGAATTATGAATCATCTGATATTGATTGTTGTGGGTCCAATGTGTAATTGTGTAAGAGCAACCACTCAAAAATGTGTAAAACGCAAAAAGTACTCAATTTTGCATATTTTAACCCTGAAAACATTTACACCAGTCTTTGTAAAAATGTGCAAATATACATTACGACCTTGCAAATAAATAGTAACTGTGCATATATACATGATTACTGTTCATGTGCAAATGAATTATGTAGGACAAGATTAAGCAAATGCTCTAATAATAAGCTTGAGAGTATGAGTGAGGAAAAAAAAAAGGTTTAAGGAAATGGAGTGGATTTGGACAGAATGTCTCACAACCATGTGAAGAAAAGAAATGTGCCCCACGTGGGAAATGGCATGCGTGTGGGTCTCTTCCTTGTGCTTCTGTTTTCTTTCTGCTTATGCTTGATATTTGACAGTTTAGGAAAGTACAGTACATTCATAAGTCCACACACCTTCCTAGCAAGGCAAGTGAGAAATTAAATGAATCAGTCCCATACACAACAAATATATTCAAATAGTGGGAAGGCAGAATTTTTTTTTTTTTTTTTTTTTGAGAATCAGTCACATGCATATTTCTTTTATTCCACAACAAGCAATATACTGTCAGTGGCGGCTCCAGTAATTTTTTTCAAGGTGTTCCTCAACAAGTATAAATTACACGATCTAATAAAAAGAAAATTTTATATATTGACAACAACAATCAAAAAATATGTAAATACATAAAATTTACAATTGCCTTTTACGATTTTTCATTTTTTGAAATCGTTGCATGATAGTCTCATTATCAATGCTACAAGCTACATCTTTTTCAATATACACAACCAAGCAATCATTCATCCACTGATCTCTCATTCGATTGCGCAGTTCATTCTTTATATATTTCATTGCTGAAAAACTTCTTTCTACTGTTGCAGTAGCAACAAGAAGGGTCAAAGTTAACTTCACAAGCAAATAGACTAATGGATAAGCCTCATGCTTCTTCGTGCTCACTAACTTTTCAGCAAGTTCACTAACTCCTTGAAGCTCTAAAAACAAGTCATTGTTGCGCATATCAAAAATGAAATTTTGAAGCTGAGAGTCAAGTGCCAAGATATCTATCCCAGGAAAATCATATGGATAGAACTTTGCTAGATGTATTAACTTTTCCTTATTAAAAGCCACAAAGGAATTACTTGGATTCAAGCAAGCCATACAAATTAGCAAATTGGTATTCACCTCTGAAAACGATTTTTTAGCTCTTGAAGTTGCATATCTATGACTGTGTAGAATAGCTCAACACGATAATGATGTAAATTTGTATTTTGTTGGGTATTGCATCGCGGCCTCCCACTAACTACAAATATTTCATCCATGTTCAAGATAGGAATATCATGTGTGGCACAAAATGAAGACACTTCAGTCAATAAAGATATCCATTCATCATCTCTCATCACTTGCCATCGTTGCTTAGACACTTTAACAAGATCTATAGCATTTACTATATCTTGATTTTTTTTTTGCAATGCTATTGACAACTCATTTGTGATCCCTAAAATATTTTTCATCAAGTGTAGAGCAAAAACAAATTCAAAAGATAGAATTGAACTCATAATAGATCGAGCTTCAACTTTTTGGTCAAAGAGCCCATCTTCTTCAATAATCTCAAGTACATCAGCAACAGCAGAGAACATCAAAATCAAGTTGAGAATAGTCCCATAATATGATCCCTGACGTGTATCACTAGGACGTTTAAGATTTGTCTCTTGATTTAAACCTTGTCCACTTCTTCGTACACCATTCTCTAAATCTTCTTTAATTTTGGCAAATTGAGCATCTCGAAGAGCATCTCGTCTCTTACAAGAGCCTCCAACAACAGTTACTAAATTACTAACCACATAAAAAAAATCAGCAATGTTAATGTGATTTTTAGCAACAGCAACAAGTGTCAATTGAAGTTGATGAGCAAAACAATGGACATAAAATGCTGACTTATTCTATTTCAAAATTAAAGTTTTGAGACCATTGATATCACCTTGCATATTACTAGCTTCGTCATAACCTTGCCCACGTAGTCTCGATAAACTCAAATTGTGTTCACAAAGTAAACCTAGCACATTTGAGTGACAAAGCGGTGGTACTTGCTACATGTACAATACCAAGGAACCGCTCTATAATAATTCCTTGTTTGTTCACATAACGAAGAACGAGTGCCATTTGTTCTTTCACTGAGATATCACGTGACTCATCAACTAATATTGAAAAGAACCCATTGTCAAGATCCTCGATGATGGCTTTGGATGTTTCATATGTGCAATTGCATTCACCATGTCTTTTTGAATATCATGATGGGTAAGCTTGCAATTTTTCCAAGTATTTTGCATCACTTCATTGATAGATTCATTGTGATCCCCCAAAAATTGTAGAAGCTCAAGAAAATTTCCTTTATCACTTGAACCTTGAGATTCATCATGACCACGAAAAGCTAATCATCGAAATAAAAGGAATCTTACGCAATCAACTATTGCATTTAATTGAATCCGATATTCAACTTTATCCTAATTTGATTGTTTAACCAAAACACTTTGAATGTGTTGCTTTTCCTTCTGTAAATCTTCACTCTTCTTGACAGCTTGATTATAAGCACTATTAACTCCTCCAACATGGGAATCTAACTTCCCAAGATGATTCTAAAGTCTGAATCCCTTCGTTACAAAAGTGTCACCTCCTCCTTGCCTACCAACATCTTTCCCAAATAGGTAGCAATAAAAACAAAATGCTGCATCTTTGGCTATACTATATTCCAACCAATTTCTAGTTACATACCATTTGACTCTAAATCGACGGGGCTTTCCAGAAAAATATGATACAGGGTAATCATGAGGAGGTCGACAAGGGCCTTTTCCTAAATAATGTCTTCTTATTTCATCATGATTATTAGGATGATAAGATGATATCTTTTATCATAGCCCAAGATCTAAAGGAAGATTTTCTAAGTTAAAGTCAACACGACTTTGCTTAGAAGATGGAGATGAATCTTGCACAGGAGATGAATCTTGGGTACGTTGTTTTCTTATCAAGTATTTGTCCATAATTTTAGCAAAAGAATAAACAATAAATTATAAGTTTATTTGAAATATTAATAAATTATTAATTATTGTTTTTTAGTTGTTTCATTAATTTGTTTGTCTTTTATAAATTATAATTTGTTATATTATTGTTTCATTAATTATAAAATTATTAATTGTTGTTTAGCCTAACATAATTTAATTTTTTTGTCTTTGATAATGTATTGATTAATTAAATTATTAATTATTGTTTATTAATTGTTTTTCCCAATTAATTATTGATTAATTAAATTATTGTTTATTAGTTGCACATTACGCTAAAAGAGTCCGTCATGTGCACATTACACATTCCATGTGCTAATGTGCACATTACACTGCTTTACCCAATTACCCGACCCCATGTGCCCATCAACCTATCCACCCCCACCCCACTCTACAGACAAGCCTGCCCAATATCCCAATCACAAGAACTAGCTGTCAATCAGAAAATTTCACAATCACAATTTCACAAATCACAATAACACTAAAAGACAATTAATGTCTTTGAGTCCAATACCAACACACACCAACAGTCCAACACGGGAACACCAACACCAACACATTACACACCAACCAACGGATAAGAATCAATCATAAGATAAAACCAAAAGCAAAATGCCAAATTCAAAAAGTAAAAAAATTAATAAAGTTAAACTGAGCGCTTGTTTCTCAACAAAAAAAAAAACTGAGTGCTTGAGCCAATGAGCCAATCACGGTTCACCATTTTAGACAACGAGACAAAGTCATAAAGTTAATAAAAACTAAAGAGAGAGAGAGTCATAAATAAAGTCATTGTTCTGTGTAACTGTGTTCATTATTTCATTTTCATTTCCTATATTCATTTCAGATTTGAGATAGAGAGAGTGAGAGACTGAGAGAGAGTCAGAGAGAAAAAGAGAGAGAAATACCTGGGCGACGGCAGCGATGTGCGACGGCGATGGCGACGATGAGCGACTGCGACTGTGACTTTAACTGCGACTGCGAGTGGGACGATGTGGACTGATCTCCGTTTCTGATGCGATGAGGGGTGACGAGTCCGATCTCCGATGAGCTACTGCGACTAGAGCTGGACCGATCTGGCGATCTCCGATGTTCGATGAGCGACTGGAATCATGGATCAATCTAACTTCTAAGGGGAGCGCCGTTCGGCCGTTGCTCTGTTTTTCCTTTTTAGGTTTGCTTAATGCTTTAGCTTTAGTGAATTTTTTTAATTTTTTTGAGAAAAGCTTTAGTGATGTACTGAACTACTGATAATTGATTTGAGGTTTTTGATCTGTATTGGGGTCTGTTTTTTTTTTTTTTTTTTTTTTTAACCGTGGGTTTGCTTCTTCTGTCATATGTTGGGCTTGTCGTGGCCTTGATGTTGGGCTTGCTGTGATCCCGTCCGTTGTTTTGCTCTTACAATTTTTTTTTCTCTGTTACAATTTTTTTTTTTTTTCAAATTTTAGTTGAAATTTTTTTTGGGCTTTTTTTTTTGGCTTGAAAGTAGAACAAATATATATATTTAATGTGAAAGTGTTCTTAATTTTGATTGAGGGTGTTCCTATTTTATATTTTAAGGGTTAAAAAAAAATTAGTATATATAAATTTCAAGTCAGGGTGTTCCTGGGAACACCCTGACCATAACGTGACGCCGCCACTGTATACTGTACACTATTGTTATGAGTCTGTGTCTAGATCCTATAGCTGCAGATTAGGAAAAAGGGTTTTGTGACCTTTTTTTTTTCCTGTTCTTTCTTTTGCTTTGTTGAGTTGGAAATTAAATTGGAGGTGGAGATGAGCTGTGCGTATGAGGCAAGTAGCTGGCTTTGTAAAGACTCTTTTGCAACAACCCGTCATATTATCACGTGACCTTTTTCTTTTTTTCTTTTTTTTCTTTTTTTGCTTCTTTTTCCATTTCTTTGATGGTTATATATATGGAGCCTGTTAATGTGTACCTTAAAGGCATATATTAAAATATCTATTTTTAAAAATATTTTTTTGAAAATTAAAATAACTGTCAATACTTTTTTAATTTTTAAAAAAAATTTTACAAAAATAATTAATTATTGTATGCTCTTAGAGCACACAATAGCAAAATTCTATATATATATATATAAACTAATGTTTCACTGTTTCCCTTTATACATAGACTTAAAACTCTAAAGACTGCAATACAGCAAGTTGAGAGCTGTCCAAAACATTGGTTGCTACCTCAATTTATTGTTTAATGTGCCTAGTCTAGTCAAGCATATGTTGAATCCCAAAATATTGATGATACTTGTCAAACATACACAAAGTAATAATGCTTGGTCGACATTAGGCCAGAAAATCATACATTATAGCCAAGATGATCATCAATCAATTTACATTCTCCATTTGTGGACACCAAAAATATGTTTAACCCAAATCAAACCCTACCCACCCCTGTTGTCTACTTTATTTTCTTTTTATTGTGAATTAAATGGAAGCACATATTACAATTTGTGTATGCATAAAATGACGTGGTCCAATGTGTAATTGTGTAACACTCAAGCTACAACTTCTCTTATTATACCTTAAAAAAAAAAATTCTCTTAATCTTATGAAAAAAGAAAAGAAAAAATTGTATATTAATGTTGACTGTTGTTGGTGCCATGTTCTTCACAAAGTTCTCATTTTACCCTTGATTGTTGTGGACCACGTCTGCCCTCATTTCAGTCCCTGGCTTTTGTATCCCACCGTTGCAGCGCGTCACTTATGCCTTTGTCTCTTATAAAGAGAAAGGAAAGAAGACAAAAAAAAAAAAAAAAAAAAATTTATGATAGGGTTTGTTTACTTTTGGTATTTTTTTTAATCAAAATTTTTAGTTATTTTAATGAGAAATTGTTATATCGCCTACTAACTAAATAAAATGTAGAGATTAAAGCCTACTACCACTTGTCATTGTGCATTTAAAACAAAATCAGATATTTAGTTAAAAAAGTATTAAAAGTAAGTCAAAGCTATTATGTTAATTAGTGTTCTTAGAAAAATTGTCAATAAATTATTTTAAATTTTTTAACACTACTTTTATAATTTTATAAAACATGTGAAAAAAATTAAGGAAAAATTATAAAATTAGTCCCTATTTTTTATACCTTATCTCAATTTGGTTTCTAACTTTTTTCATATTGTGTCAATTTGGTCCATATTGTTATCCATTAGATGGAAAAAACTAATATATCAAATGGAATAATAAAAAAAATATTTTTTATGCCACATCAACCATGTTAGATTTTTAAAAAAAATCCAAATTAAAATTAGTAATTATGAAGTTTTTGTACTCCGCTTTCCATCTTCCACTTCACCAAACTTCGGAAATTTCAGAACTTTATAGTGCTACACATTGGGTTGATCTTTCCTGTAATGTCAACGGATCTGAAATTTTGGATGACTTACGCATTGATTTTCCGAACAATTTGGTAAGATTGATTCATATAACCTTTGGATAAAAATAAGGAATTGAATCAGATTGCTGTTAGAATAAATGGCATGGGTCCAGACTTGGAGGTGACTAAATGAAATTCGCATTTAGTATAAGAGCAAGACATTGAAGATCTCAAGCAAAACATGCCTGGGTCCAATAGCTGCACAATCATCTCTTACGAGGAAGGTCCGATCTTTGAAGCTTGAGAGAAGCTAAGAGCTCCGGCCATGGAGGCCATGGAGCCTCGACTTTAATGAGAAAAATTGAATTAGAGAGACAAAGAGAGGGAGAGATCATTTTGGTCTGAGCTAATTGAAGAGAAAGCCACTGTTCGATGCAGAGGTAGCTTGATGCATTTGGGGTTTTAGGCAAAAGTTTATTTTGAGGCTTTTTATATATTTAAATAAGATTTTTAAAAGTTTAAATGTTACTTAAACTCAATTATCTTATTTTAGATGCAAAATTACTAATTAACCATGCAGAAATTTTATTTTTTCTTCTAAGAAAGTCTATAGACACAAAATATTTAACAAAACTTTTCAATAAAAATGTTAAGTTAGTTGTTGACTTAGATTGGAATTAGTAAAAGTTTGTCAACTCGACTATTGTGAAAAATATTATGAGATTTTTTGTGTATTGCTCTTATTTTATTTTAATTTTTTTTAGAAGTGCTATATTTACTACAAATCATAAGTGTTAAGTAGTTACTAGTTCTAATTTGAACCACTTAAATTTTTCTTTTTTTGGCCACCAATAACAATCAATAACAACTTATCACTTAAGATTTGTGTTTTTTTTTTTTTTTTTTTTGAGAAGTGCTATATTTATAACTTTTTCACAACAAATGCTAGGTGTTAAGTTGTTACTAATTCTAAATTGAACCCACCACTGGAATTACATTTTTACCCACCAATAACTACTAGTGACAACCCGCTACTAGGATTTATTATGAAAAATATTGTGAACGTAACATTTTTTTTTTTATTTGAACAAAAATATTATTTTATTTATTGGCCAATATTTGAGCTTAATTAATATTACTACAATGAAATAAATAACTCTATTGATTAAAATTTGGGGGCCTTTTTCTACTTGGGGACCTTAGGCGATTGCCTTATTCGCTTATACTGTTGAGCCGCCCTTGGTCTGAGGCGTTGTCAAGTGGTGGTTGTGGTGAAAAAGCTCAAGTTTGGCGATGGAGGCCTTACTGATTCGCGGGGGTCGAAGCTTTAGAGAGAGTGAGATCAAGATAGAGAAATCAAGAAATAGAGATAGAGAGTGTGGTTTGGTTTGGAGAGGAACCACCGCTAGTAGTGGCTCATGGTGGCTATATTTGAAAATTTTAGGGATTTAGAAACTTAGGGATTTATGTGTGAAAATTTTAATTTGAGTTTTTTTTTTTTTTTTTTATCTGATGAGGTGGTACAGTTGACAGTTGATGTAGCATGAAAAATTACTTTTTATTGTTCTATTTGATACATCAGTTTTTATTATCTAAGAGATAACAGTATGGAACAAATTGACACAATATTGACAATGTTAGAGACTAAATTGATACAATTAAAAGGTTAGAAATCAAATTGAGATATGGTGTAAAGATAGGGACCAACTTTGTAATTTACCCAAAAATTAATTGCTTTTTTCTTTTTCCATAAAAAATTTCTAAAAATATTTTCTAAACCAATGCCCGAAGAGCATCCATTAACTTTTCCAAAAAAATATCTTAAAAATTAAAGGATAATTGATCCTACAAGGAAAATAAAAAACCAATAAATAATAATAATAATAATAATATAATAATAATATAATAATAATAAGAATAATAATAATAATAGGTAAAATAGAGAGAAAATTCAATAAATTTCAAATTGAAATTCAATAAAGTCTAATTTTGCGCCACATGTCCCATCTAATCTAAATTTTTGAATTTTATGTCAAATAAGTTAATTTAGTGTAAAAATTGAATTTCAATTAGAGTTTAATTTTGCGCCACATATTTCATCTAATCTAAAATTTTAAATTTTTGTACCAAATTAGTTAATTTAGTGTAGAAAACAAGGAGTCCAATATAATAAACCATAAAAAATATAATCATATAACTAAAACAAATTCAAATTTATAAGTCATCTATATATATATATATACTTTGAGAAAGTTGAATTATAATTTGAAATTATAATCCAATTTTGCTCATGTCTAAATTTATGTGGGGACTACACCATAATTATCCACTTAAGCATGTGTCATGTGTTTACTTGAGTTTTTAATCTTTGTGTCAAGTGAGTTAATGAGTTCAAAATACTAAGAATCTAATATTAATGAACTATAAATTTTTTTAAAAAATTACATATACTCAATAAAAATCACCACATGTTTCTCAATAAATAAAAAATAAAAATCACCACATGTTCTATCTTATTAAAAATTAAAAAAAAATTATAAATAGTACTAAATTTAGGTAAGAATTTTAATATGTGACTAATTATATTTACTTAAAAAAATAATTTGACTAGTTATCTATATTTTACGATTAAAATTTTGTTTAATTTTAAATGTCCCTACACGTATAAATGCATGTTACATGTTTTTTTTAAATAATAATTTGACTAATTAATAATATTTTTATAATAAAAATTTTGTTTAATTTTAAATGCATCCATGCGTTTGCATGGAGTTACATGCTAGTTATATATATATATATATATATATATATATAGAGAGAGAGAGAGAGAGAGAGAGAGAGAGAGAGAGAGAGGTGGGCTCCTCCACCCCAAAAATGTCCTTCAATTTACATATCAATAAAAATTCAGAACAATTCAAATTCTTAAGGAAATTGCTATGACTTAGTTCAAATATCATGATGATTCCATCCAAAAAGAAAAGCCATTGCCGATTAATTTTCCTTAACGACTAAACATTTTAATTTTTGTAAATCAGTCTTCACATGATAATTTTTTAACATTTCTCTCTATCAAAATAAAATGTAGAAATTAGATTTTAATTTTTGTCACCCTACATTGCCTTGCTTAAAGATGATTAAAAAACTCATTTTTGTAAAAAGTTAATATATTTTAGGCTAAATTATAAATAGTACACTCTAACTTTAACTAAAATTTAATTACGTTCTCTAATTTCACTTTTGTTCAATTGAATCCTTTAAATTTCTATTTTATTTAACTCAAACATTTCATTAGTCTTCGTCTAGAATTTCACTAAGCTCAATTTCTTTTTCTCTTTTTCTTTTTTGGATAATTAAATAGTTACAATAGGGGAGATAAAATTTAAACCCTAGATATCTTGAAAACATTAAGAATTACTAACTTGTAGTTTGAACTACAACCTAGCTACAAGACTCTTGACAAGCTCAATTTCTATTGATCTCTAGTTTTGGGGGACATTCTAGGGTGAAGGAGAAATCCTCTAAACATATCTATATTTTTTTATTTTTTTCTAAATTGATTTTGTTACTTTCCTTGTAAGATAGGTTCCGTTCCAAAAAATGTATATATATACTTGCAAAATTATTTTTAAAGAAAAATATTAAACTACATATTTTGATCACCTTAATAAAAATGTTGGACGCAATCACAAGAATTTTGGTTCAATAAAAATAAGAGTAATACTACATTTACAACATTTTCATAATAATTTTACAACAAATCTTTTGTACTAAGCTATTATTAATTCTAATTTGGCCCAATATTGACATTAATTTTTTACCCACCAATTAAAGTTTGTCGCATAAGATTTGTTATGAAATTTTTGTAAACATAATATTACTCCAAAAATAATTCTATCCCCTAAAGCATAAATCTTAAAACCAAAAAATGAAAAAAGAAAGAAAAAGAAAGGCTTAAATAACAACAACAAAAAAAATCCCAAATGACAACAAAAATAACTCAAATAAAAACAACAAGGAGTGAACCAATTATTCAACGATAAGCCTTCTCAAAACAAAATGATAAAAATCACTAATCATTCAAAATTCTAATTCATTCAAGCCATTACATTAAAAAAAAAAAAAAAAATCTTTAATTTAATTTTTCCTTAAAATACGATATCAAGATAGATATTGTAGTATTTTCCTTGATGGTGATGAGAGTTATGCTATCTTGTGTAGAGAGTTATGCTATCTTTGGCTTTGCAATCACAACAATTTCGCTCTTCTTATTGATTTTGCTCACAATCGTAGCAAATATCATTCGTCTCTCTCTCTCTCTCTCTCCCCCCATTTTTCTCATCTCTATTATCATTTCAGACTTTTTCTCACTTTATTACTCTAATCTCAACATTCGTAGTTCTTACTTTATCTCTTATCAGTATTTTTTTTTTTTTTTTTCTCTTTGTTAGTAGAAAGGAATTTTAATATTTCATGTATTTGTATTTTTTTTTATAACATTAATATATAAATTAATTCTTATTAGATTTTTTTATAATTTAAGCTCTTAATTGATCGCTCTAAAAAAAATTCTTAGAGCCGTGATTGTTGTAAGACCAATTATCCTTTATTTTATTTTATTTTTTAATTTTTAATAGGAGACATAGGCTTTAGTGACGTAGCCTTAAGCCGGTGCTGCAAAAATGGCATATAAAACACAATACAAGGATAGAAAGGCAAAAGACTAGCTTGTATGCAAAAATGACATATAACACACATAGCTTATATGCAATAATGACATATAACACATACAATGTTAGAAGGGTGAAGTGGGTTCTAGTTAGCTCAACTGGTAAAATTTTTGATAGTTGTATAAGAGATCTGGAGTTTAATCCCTGCTTATACCAAAAACTGATTAGTGTCTTGGTCTGATAATAAAGAGATAGTATCAGGAACGGACCGCATAAGTTGAAACTCTAAACAAAAAAAAAATGTTAGAAAAGTGAAAGACCAAGTAATATTAATTAGGCCATTTTTTTTAATTGTGAGTGACGTCACTGCAAAGATGTGATACAAACGCAGCTAGCGCGTGCTCACAAAGGTTAAAGACTAAGTTATATTAGTTTTAGGGCTTTCTATAATATAGGGGCAAGACTTATGTGACATAGGCGTAAAGCCTGCGTCATATCATTACTTCTTTGTAACATTTTAAGTTCTAAATGTTGAAGACAAGGTCAACACGACTCCAAATAATATGGCCTATTTGGTGAGTGGCGGTTACTATTAGAATCAAAAAAATTTGCCACAATTTTACCGCAACTTAGTTATATGGTGAGTTTTGAGTAGTAGAATTGTAAATCTACATGAACCCTCAACATTTTTATTCTATTACTCACAACTTTTCACGTGAGCAAGTTACGACAAAAATTATGATTCTAACATTTTCGTAGCAGAAAATTCATTACGACTCCAAATGATATGATCTATTTGACAGAAAGGCGAAAATAACATCATTGTATTATCATGCTTAAGAAGATGACCGCGTGCCATGATTTCGGATGATGCAACATTCGGAAAATAGATAAATATATTAAAGTAAACTCAATTCGGAAAAGTATTAAATAGATATACAAGTCATATGAAAATTCGACTCTCATTAAGAATTATAATTGTGATGGTGATTATCAAAAAGAAAAATAATTGTGATGCAGTTTAGCAAAAAATAATAATAATAATAATTGTGATGGAAGTAGGTACTTCCACCGGCTTATAGCATGTAAAACATAATTTCCTAATGCTTTTTATCAACGTTGGGCCGTCAATGGACATTTTTTTAAAACTATAATCGTCACCTCCACCCAGCCGGTAAATCCCACGTCAGCACCTCGGGCCCCACCTCCCACGGCAAATTCTACTCCATCCTTTCAGAATCAGAGGATCCTATTCCCACCTACGCCGTCCTCCACTCCGGCCATATTCTGGTCGAAATTAATTGAACGGGTTAAGGTTTCATTTGGATATATATATTATGTATGTATGTATAAAAAGAAGCAAACTTCCATAAATTGATGAAACACTGTATTGTATACATGTTATAGTTAGAAAAAATGTTGAAAGTTATAATTGTTACAAATTTTACAATAAAAAACTTATTAAATGTGATTAGTATCACTTAATCAACATAATAAATAAGGACAAAATTTAGATATAGTACTTTAGATGCTGTTTTTCAAATTCATTTTTTAAAATTTAGCTATATGGTTACTTTACTAAAAAATACACCTCCATTTCATAAGTAAAAATTTAAGTGACAAAATTTTAAGAGTGAAAATTAAACAACAGCACTTAATGTACCTAAATTTTGCCCAATAAATAAATATTATTATATAAAAAAATGCAAATTTTAGATTATTTTGTGATTGGTTCAATTTGGAAAACATGATAATATAAATTTTTTAATTTCTCTATATCGTGTTTTTGTAATTACTAATTTTATATTTTTCCAATTCATTATCACATGAGTTTAAGAAATCTTATCCATAAAAATAAATAATCCAAAAAATGAAAATTCCACTCCCCTAATCTTGAACGGGCAAGTTATATAAGTATATATAGCCCCATAGTATTATAGTAACTTCATTTTAGTTCAATATTCTCTCTTCCTCTTCTCTTCTTTGTGTTGTGCACTCACGCATCACAATATAGCAGCAACCTTTTGGAATGTCTCTACCGTCACATCTGCAACAAAGAATCTCATTACCTTGGCCAGTCCCCACTGCCACAAGACATGCCATCTTTGCATCTACGATACCTGTGTTTATCTCCTTCATACAATTGAAGTATTTGAACAAGAGTTTAATTAATCCTTATGATACTCATCCTATAACCATATACGCTTCCATTTCCACCTTGCTTCTTTATTGTATCTCATCTATAGTTGAAGACAGACTCTATCGCGCGGTTGATAATATATATGCGCTTGTTTGCGGTCACATCAGTGATCTCTCAGCTGCACTTGTAGCGACGTTGCTAGCATCTATAGTTTTTCCGGTTCCACTTATATGGTTCACTTATATTGCTTTCGTGTTCGTGTTGATTCGTGTGTTTCTCTGTTTACTTCGTTGGTTGGAACAACGGTTTTATGAGAAAAAGTGGAAAGCAGTGCAACATGCTCTAGAGTGTCAATGTGAACCATGAGTTGTGAGGCACGTGTGGGTTTTCAGATTCGGGTATGAGTGTGAGTGTGGGTGCGGAACTCGGTAATTTTTAAAAAAATAAAGTGCAGATGCGGCGAAATGCGGCGATTAAAAAGATATTAAAAATATTTTTATTTATATTTTCTATATATTTTACTATTAAAATATTCTTAAAAAACACATGGTAGGTTATTTCATCAAAACCCATATAAATTTTTAAGAATTTTATAATTATAAGTTCATATTTCAACTAATACGTCAAACTTATTAAGCCCAAATCCCAAATATCACTCAATAATAATAAAAAATTAATAATTATTTTTTAGATTATACCAAGAGTAATGATAAAATTAAAATTAAAAGAGAAAAAGAAATTAAAAATGGTGAAACATAGCTTAGTCACGTGGAATGGAGTGGCTTAAAAGTCAACACAAATGACTAAAGGCTGAAACTTTCAGCTATCCAATGACTCACGTGTGAAGGGCTCCCAAAACTAAAAGAAATTAAAGTATTAACTATTAAACAATAAATCAATACAAGGCAGACTACAGGACTGAAAAAGAAGAGGAGAAAAAGCAAAGAACACAAAAACGCAAAAGAAGAAGCAATCAAACGGAGAAGCTACCAGCTGTGAGGAGGTGGGTTCCTTCAAGAAACCAACGACGTGTTGGTGACTGCTGCCACAGGATCATTTCATTCAGCAAAAATCATTTAAAACGTAAAAGGTATGTCTTTTTCAGTACTGCCTAGAATTGATATATCGGCTGAAATTCAATGAAACAAGCCGAAATGACCTGATTTTGGCCGAATTGGCCCGAAGTGGCGCAAGTCGAAGCCAAATCAACTTGAATCGGAGCCGAGTCGGCATGAATTAGTTTAAAAAACTCAGATGCGGCACTGATGCACAGGCAGCTGCGTCGCCGCGTCGGACGCGGGTGCAGCGCCCATTTTGCCGCGTCCGTCCATCATAAACCATGAGAAGCATCTCTAGGAGCTGGGTATCTTTGGCTTTAGCACCACGATTCAACCTTGTTGCCTATCTCATCATCTGCCAGTATGTACGTGATGAATAAGTACTGCGTGATGACATCTCATGTTAAAAAAATTCTGTTTACTAAATATGCCTTTTCTTCTACGTGATGATATTTCATGTTCAAACGCTTGTTTTCTAAACAAGCTTTTTTGTAATTAAGGTTTTATATATAGAAGTTTATCCATATATACGACGAGTGTCATTTCGATGTTTATTTGAGCCACTCAGAAGTACGAGTAGTGATAAACTGATAATATACAGGTTTTCTTTCAATTAAAAAAATAATTGTCCCTATCAATACTATGCCGTTTATTAGATTATGTTATTCATGTTATATTGTTTAGTATTACACATTATTATACTAGAATAAGCAACGTTATTGTGCGCTGCCAATGGTAATTCATCCTTAGATTCATGCGTCACTGATCATGAGTTCTTTGACCATCCTGGTTTACCATGTTGCTGTGGTCAGTAGTCACAAAATTAAGGGACCAATGTACCCAATAATAATAATTTAAGGGACCTATGATTGCCTAAGAGAACGACAGATCATCACCTTTTATCATCAAAATAGTACTATCTTTTATTATTTAAAAAGAGTGGGGTGTGGGGGGCAAGGGCCAGGGCTCAAATTTCCAGGAGGGAGCTTCACACACATATGTACTTAGATTAAGCTAAAGTAGAAATTCTATCTTAAAAAAAAAAAAAAAAAAAAAAAAAAAACTAATGATAACATAATACTTGTTGAAATATTTTTATAAAAATTAAAAAATATTTTTTAAATGCTATTGTTAGGTTTTATATTTGTATAATTTTATTGGCAAACACGTGAACACAAACTTTTCTAGATATAGCTCATAATGTCTATAGAATTGATTAATAAATGCTCAAGATTTCAATATGCAAGAATAGGAAAGAATCTATTTCATGAATTTGGATTTCTTAGAGTTTCGATTGATTGAAACTGAAGTTCGATCGATCTAGAGTCGTAGATCAGCAAACGTGAAAAACTCATAACTTGTCTCTTTTAAGCTCAAATCGTGATCTGTTTGCTGTAGTATTTAAAGGAAATTATAAACTAACCCTAAAGAGCTTTTTGAGAGAGAGAGAGAGAGAGAGAGAAGAGTGCCTCTTGTTGGAAAATCTGGTTTTATATCTCATACAAAACACACAGCGAAAACAACAAATATAGATCTATTTCATTCATGATTGATAACATGCACAATGTAAATTTCAGAATTTTAGAACAAAATAGCGTACTTTGATACGATGAAATTCAAAACAAAAGATTAGCAATACTTGAGAATACTTTTAATCTTCACTCCAATTCCACTTTACGCCCAAGAAGTGTGGTCTCTCAATCAGTTTATAAGGGAGAATAATTGAGTGACTTCACTCACACATACACACCATTTCTCCATAAAAAAATTTGTATATTTTTCTCTTTATAACTAACTGATTATCTAATTGGGCTGACCTATTAGGTCTTTCCAATTGGGTTTTAGTGTTTGGCTTAGAGTGGGACCAGAAGAGACCAATAAGACACTAGCTCTAATGAGCCTTAGGCTTTTCCGTCAACTCTTGACAAGTCTAAAGTTGTCATTAATTATATTTAATATCACTATATAAATATAATTGCACTCTAGGCCTTATTAATAAACTATATCCCAAGACTCTAATAATACCATTTGACTCCTCCATGAAATATCCACAGTGAACAAAGTCATAATAAACTGTCACTTTGTAAACAACTATTTTATCCTTAAGTACCCGGTTTAATCTTTTAGTTATTCACATTTATTGAAATCTAATTTCAATAAATATAAGCTTTAGTAACTCCTTACTAAAGTGGCCGTCCTGAATAACCAGTTCCTATTAAACTTATCTCAAGAGGATATTTTGTGTCTCTGCTAAAAAAGATTATGGATTCCATCTTGAGAATATGTGTTCCCTCAATACTACGTGTGGTTACCCAACTTACTGAGGTTTTGACTGTGAATATTAGATCTTACTTTTGATATATCAAAGTAACCTAAATTTTATGATTAAGTCCACTACCCTCTCAGGATTGTGAGTCTATGAAATTAGAAGTCGTGAGATTAATTATTCAGGTGACAGTTGTTGATTGAATAACTAATCTCACAGCGGTCCAGTTCAATATGTCTTAACTCTTAAGACACATCAACACATCAACTAGAAGTCTCCACTTCTATGATCAAGACAAATCATCTTAGTTGATGTGTTATAGTCTTCACAGATGAAACGCTCAATTTCATCACCGACTACGAACTACATTTTTGAGTTTACAAAGAACTTGTAATTTACATTTTCTGTGACCAAATCATATAAATCACATACAATGCATCGCATGGACTATGATAATGTCCCATTAATTCATTTATGAATAGTCTCATATAAATAACAGTTTAATTATTTATGACATGCCAATAAATTGGATTTTAGGGCATAAACCCCAACACCTCTTGTGTATCCTATTCTAGATCTGGGATTTTTGTAACCAAAGCCCTCTCATATCTTCCATCGACAATCAATCTACATACAATCTAAACCAGTAGATTTGAAGTTCCTGCAAATTAGTTATCAACACTACAAAAACTAGGGCTCTCCTAGCGTTTTAAACCGTGGGTATACCCCCAAAAAGCTTTGGTATAGAACAAAATGCCCTATCTTGGCGCTTTTTTTTTTTTTTTTTTTTCTGACACTTTGTAGCACTACCCAACGAGTGTGATAATAGGTCTGCTAGACCTATATCGGTTGTTTTAAAATCGCTGGTAAGGTCTCGGCGGTTTTGAAACCCTATCCCAACGTTTTTTTTAAGTGTTGGGATATCCTTCATCAGCAATTTGAAGACCTATACTAGTGCTTTTTACTTTTTAAAAACGCTGTAATAGGCCCTGTCTATGCCTGCGGTTTTAAAACCGCCACTATAGGGTATTTAAGGATATAGAAATGTGCTCTATACTAGTGTTTTTAAAACGTCATAATAGGCCTTGCCTATGCTTACGGTTTTAAAAATGCCACTATAGGGTATTTAAGGATATAGAAATATACCTATTACAGCGGTTTTATAAACGCAGTTATAGGTTTTTTTTTAAAATCCAACCACCTATATTGTTTTCCTACATTTTTCTTTAACATTCTCATTATAGGTAATCTAAATACAAACCCAAATACCAAAACGGATCCACTTTAAATGGATCTACTCTAAACCTTCAAGGGTGGTCTTGGAGTCATGGACTGGGGTTTGTTGCCCCGATGCTCTTTAATATTTGGCTAAGATACCCAGCAAGCTTTGGCATTCACTCTCTTTGGCCAAGCAAAAAATTAAACTATCATCTGCATAATATTCTATCGTATTATGCATAATTAGGGTTCAAGCCATTGGTACCCTCATCATGCATAATATTCTATCTTAACCTAGAAATAAGTGGGGGATTTTTGGAATATTTTTTAAAAAATTACAATATTTTAATTAAAGGCTATTTAAAGCGATTTAATAAAAATCAGTTTTCTTTCTTTCTTTGATGTCTTTCCTATTGTGAGTTGCCTCCCTTGATGTTCACACAACATATGGGAATACGATAGGTCACTTAAGCTAGGGAATTCACATGAAATAGAAGTGTGAAGTGATAATCTAGTTTGTGGAAAGCTAAAATATCATTTAATGAGTAGTGTAGACATTGCATTTTGTGCCCCTTAAGACTTGAGCCCCTGTTCTCCAATGATGTTAAAATTCTAAAGCCCAAGGTTGGTTTAGAGCTCGATCAAATTGAAATTGACTTGAGGAAAGTGTTTCAGGAAAATATAACTCTTTTATGAACTAAATAAGCTATTTTTGGAAAAGAAATGCCATGAAAACCCTAGGGCATGCATACGCATACATGCGTATGCGCACGCATGCTCCAAACCTGCGTGCACATGCTTTATTCACACGTACATAGACACGGGCATGCGCACTTATATTAGTGTTCCAGAAACTATGAAAGACAAGTCTTCTACATTTAAAACTTGGTTTTGGAATGAATCTCACATTGTCTAAAAGTTGTTCCAAAACCCCCATTTTCTGACTTAAAAAGTCATACATGGTACATTTTCAAAGGGGATAGAGAAAATCTTAATGGAAAACACAAGATTCACTAGAAATAGTGAATCAAAGAGAGAGTTTTTCACAAAACATCCTTAACTCAATATTTTTATGATTGAGGCCTTTTTTGATCTTGATCTTCGAGTTTCAAGTTTACTAATCACTTTTTATTTGATTTTGAATTGATTGATTGAGGAAAATAGTCAAAATCAAGCTAAGGAGTTTTGTGTTTTAAGGTATAATGTTCTAGTTCCTTTTCTTTTTCTTTCCTTGTTTTGATCTTCATTTCCTTGTTTCTTGTTTGTTTATGTTATAATATGCCTGCTCAGTTTAGGTTTTCTTTATTTTATAATTTTAAGCATGCTAGATTGTTAGAATTAAAGTTTCTGCTCTACTGTGTTCTTGTTTTCTGGGTTAGAGTTTAGGGTGTGTATGTGCACGCATACTCTCTAAGTATGCATACGCATATAATTGGGCTGTGCATGCAGGCCCTATGTATGCACACGCATACTAGCGCTCAAAAATCCTAATCTAAACTTTTTGCTTCTGTTTCTTTATTTTACTTATACAATATGCCCCTGCCTTGTCTTGTTTTATGCTTATGAGTTTCTATCTCCATGTTTTTTGCTTTGTTTGTTCTTTGTAAGCTAGTCTAGGGTTTCATCTTTTTGTTTTGTCATGAACATGCATAAAACATGTCCATATATTGATGCATAAGTGTTGTGATGCAATGAGGTCAGGCATGCATTCGCATGAACATGCATTTGTTTTTGGATTTGATCTTGTCTTGTCTTGATGAATATAATGTGAGTTTTGATGAACATAAATATGCAAGTTTATATGCCATGCCTTGAAAATGATAACATGCTTATTTGATTACTGCCATGTCTATGTTTCTACCTTGGATATGATGTATGTTTGTTTGTTTTCTGCCTTGGATATGATATAATGCCATGTATGATAGATGTATGCTAGGGTTTGGGATGATATGATGCCATGTTGTTTGCTAAATATAGGCTAGTGTGTATATGAGTCTAGAATGATAAATGTTGAATGTGTCTTTAATGAGATTAAGACGTAAGATACAATGAGTGGAAGTTGACCCACGGGTCTAGTGGGGTTGGGTGCCTAACACCTCCATCCCCATACCTAAATTCTAGACACGTGCTTTGGTAGTAGCTAGATCAGTCCTTCCTCAAAGGATGCTATATTTATGATTCCTAAACTTAATCTAAGTGACAACTCCATTTCCTTCGTTGCCCCGGTCCACTCAGTCAAGACATACTCCCATCCCCCCTCCGGTTTCACCCACAAGTAGAATTTTTGATGAACTCAACTGATTAACATTTCCTAGTATTATCAATGTAGATATCTTTGGTTCAAATCCCTTATCTCTAACTATCGAATTATAAATAATAAATAAATAATTAGACACATACTTTTAGAGAGAGAGAGAAAGAGATAATGAAGTCTTAGAGCATTAGTATTGATGGTGCTAAAAAGCCAAATTGCTAAATTTAACAAGCTACTATCACAAAAAGAAGCTACATTGATGGTGCCATATCTATATTTTTTTTTTACTAATTTTGCAGTATAGCAGCTCATTGTAGTTCAAAAGTTATAAAATAAAATAATTTTTTTATTCCATAAGTAGATATTTTTATTAAAATAATATTTTCTCTCACCCTCTTTTTTCTCTTTTTTCTTTCTTCTTCACTTTTCTTCTTTCTTCTTCACCTTTTCTTCACCGTATCACAAAATCTTCTCTCTTTCTCTATATTTTTTTTTCTTTCTTCTTCACCGATTCGAGCCCTCTCCCTCTCTTCGTCCTCTCACCACCACTTCACCAACACAAATAGCCAAGGCCGTCATGGCACTAAGTCCAAGCCCCAAGCCGCCCCTACCCAGTCACCAAATCGCCTACTTGAATTGATCAATTCAAGTAGAACAATTCATGTGACTTGGTTGGTTGTGCTAGTGGAGGTGGCTGTAGGTCTTGCTTCTGTGAGAGAGAGAGAGAGAGAAATAATTTTTAAATGAAGAGCTAAAAAAAAAAACTATTGATGTTGGGTGTATTGTAAATTGGGGTGTTAAAATAGATAAAATAATTTTTTGAGTTGCTAAAAGTTAAAAATTTTAAGTCTACCAATGTTGATGCTCTTAGGGCTCCAAAAAGCTTTTATGAATTTCATAATTATCAGCCAAACGAAAATTTGAAGGTTGCTATAAATTGATGAAACACCACTTAAATGTTAAAATTATTATAAATTTTAATAAAAATGCTTCCAAAATGTGATTTTTGTCACTTAGTGACACACCAATTTATAAAATTAATTCTTCTTAAAAAAAATAACAAAATTAATATAATAAAAAAATTTAAATATTTCTATAATCATTATGTATTTAATAATTTTTTTGTAAATCCAATTTAATTTCACATGAATTAGAAGAGTTATATATTATCCATATAAATAAATTCAAAAATTAAAAACAATTACAACAAGCAGACTACGAGTACGACGTCTTACCACATGCACAAACGCTCATGTAAACGTAATACAGTCCATGGTCTTCGGGTAGCGACCAAAACACCTAGCAAGGCAGCAACCCAATCGCTGCATTAAAAATTTTCTTATAACTAGATATTGATAAAATAAAAAAATAAATAAAAATATTGTGAAATGAACGGCTAAAGGGTAAAAGCTCAAATCTCTTTTGTTATATGATGACATGCGGTAGACAGCGACTGAAACACACTGTAGACTAGGAATCTAATCCAAAACGTACATTAAAAAGACAAAAAAAGAAAAAGTCTTGCAATGATGCCATTGCCGCTAGTAGTTAAAAAATAAAAATCACCTACAAGGTGTTGATGCTCATTTTTGCAAATCCATACCTAAAAGCCTATAAGGAAGAAAGCCCAATAAGTTGCAAGACACAAAAGCCCATACAGAGGAAAGCCCAATAAAAAGCAAGGTCCAAAGAAAGAAGTAGAGATCTACAGCAGAATACAAATCTGCCACAGAATACAGTTCTCTAGCAGGATGGCTTCGGCAAATGAAGATAAATTGGGCCCAAGACCCTTTTGATCCAATCAACATTATTTGGCCCACAAAGGCCCAAATCCTTCTGGATAAAGAAGATAGGCGTGAAAGCTAATATGGAAAAGCACAGTGAAAAGAAACAAGGCACAGCAGGAAGTGTCAGCAGCAGGAATCACGTAAAAGAAAGAAAATTCAAACCAAAGAAAATGACAAATGCAGCAAGAACGCATGAAGAAATAAGACAAAAAACACGCAGCAGGACGAAACGGAGCTGATCTGCTATGGCAAAAATGGTGTGGGAACGAAAACAGAAGACGATAGAGCAAGTATAGAAGGGCCAGTGCACCACCAACCTATACCCAGCCAATACAAGGGAGGTGGGCCCACGGTCAAGGAGATTCAAAGAGTGTGGTTTGGTGGTGGAGGGCAAAAAGGGGTCTATATTTGGTTTCCTGCCATAACTTCTTTTGGTAGTATACCTTGCTGGGATGGTATCTTACACAAAAAAAGTAATAAATGGTTGGAACCATCTGATGCATGCCATAGAGCTAGGTAGTGAGATAGCCCAAGAGGTAGAGGTATATAGCAAGAACAAGCAAAAGGAATTTTGTCGTGAAATGAGAATGGCGCAGCAAACAAACTGAGTAATGGTAGTGGTCAGGGTAACCAATAGGTCAGTGGGTAGTCTTGAATGGATGCCCACAACAAACCAAAAACAATTAGTGAAGCCCTAGGGGTAAAAGGGAGAAATCTCATTGAATTTGCTCACTATAAAAGGAGGTAGCCATGGATGAGAAAAGGGAGGACCAGAGGCAATAAGGACGGGAGAGCCAAGGGGAATAGGGGAGACCCAGTAGAGGAAGCACCTAAGGGAAAAGGCCTAAGTGAGAAAAACAACCTACGACAAGAGAGTAAAAAGAAAACTAGGAGTAAAAAAAATAGATTGGAGAAAAAGAAAGAAAATGGTAAAAAGAAGAGAGAAAACGCGGCAGAAATAGAGGCATGCATCAATATACCATCTTTTCCCTCCCTTTTAGCAAACCCACTCTTTGAAATCTCCAAAAAATGATAGTCAGTAGCCATTTAGGCTTATTCTCCAAAATGCACAACTTTGATGGCAAAAACTTATGGCAGGAGCCTATGACAAGGTTGTTCAATTTGGGGTTTGGGTTCCTTCTTGGTGTACTTATTCTATGAGAAGATTTAATATTTGATTTTAATTGCAAATATATTTGATTTATCTCATTATAACTTATATCTGTCATATTTAGTCATCCTGTTGTAGCACGTTTTTTATTACGTTTACTGCATCAGTTGTCCTGCTGTGGTATCTTTACTTGTTGTACTAGTTATTCTGCTGTAACACATTTTTATTATATTTACTATGTTATCTAAACCTTTCCAGCCGAAGCTTTCTTCTTTATGTGTTGTTATGTGTTTTACTTTGGACCCATTATCTTGCCACAAGTATATATATATATATATTTTTTTTTTCTCACATTCAGTGTATACGTATAAGTATATTTATGAATATACGTGTATATATATATTTGAGAATATGCTAACCCATGTAAGCTAACACTTGCTTGATTGGTATTTTCTTTGGGTTTTAGATTTGTTTATGTGTAGGAAGTAGAAAAATATTTCTGCAGTAAAAAACGAAGAGTAGTCATTTATATTTCATAAGACTTTACTACATGGCAGAAGGCTTAAATGCACAGTAGATAGTTTTACTGCACGACAGACAGTTTTACTACACAATAGGAGGCTTTGATACATGGCAGAAAGCTTTACCGCATAGCAAAAAGCTTTATTGCACAGCAGAAGGCTTTACAGCAGACGGCTTTATTAACACAGTAGAAAGTATAACTGCCCAGCAGACAGCTTTATTCGCACAACAGAAAGCTTTATCGTGCGGCAGACAGGCAGAAACTGGAGAAAAGTTCCTTCTACGGCAGAAACAAGGAATAAGCCCACTTTCCAGCGTCTTTCCTAGGACTTTGACTCATCGTTTGCGCAAAAGCCAAACCAAGGAGGGTTGCTATTGGACCGGTCCCAACTCCCTGATCTAAAAAACTTTGGGCCTAATGCAGCAAAAGGCGGCCTAGCCCAACATTTGCAAAAAAGGCCCACACACAAGGCTACAATGTTCCTCTCTTCTATCTATCTTTTTCAAGTTTTAAAATAAAAATCAGGTTAATGAAGGTATTAAGATAGGTTTGAGTTTATTTATTTTTTTAAATCCAATTTTTCAGTTTTATTGTGATCGATTGGTTTTTTTGAAAATTTTGAGTGTGGTGTCTTGATGCTAGATTATGACATATTCTTTTTTCTTTGTATGAGTGTTTTTATTTCTTAAAAAGAATATATATATATATATATATTATATATATATATTTGTACTTGTTTATTTATTTTTAGAATTTTACTAATGTGTGTTTTCTATCATATATTAGTAAATCATTTTGAAAACCTTTTTGTTAAAAAACGAAAAAATAATTAATTGTTTTGACAGTTTTTTTAATTTCTTGTAAAAACATTTTTAAATAATTAATTAATATATGTCCTTAATTAGACTTTTATTTTTATTGCTGTTTTGTGCCATAAGACTTATTAAATTCTTTGTGAATGAAGAGTAATCCAAAAAATATATAAAATGACATAACTTTATGCCACAAAATTGTTCTAGTTTATGTGTTACTAGTAGGTGTAAACTTTTTAGATATTTCCACATCCCAAAAAAAAAAGAAAAGAAGCCAGATAGCTATCGTGCCATACCTTTTGGGATACGTTTCCTTGGAGGACAACTCTGCGATTCCCGGTAATATAATATAGGCTCTCTCTGCACTTGAAAATATTAATTGGCTGGAAAGTAGAAACCTTCCACTGTCTTATTTGCTGCCGTACCTACTACCATTCCTTTGAGGTATAATTATTATAACTTAAATTCCAAATGTTCATGACAACTTAGACAAGGTCAAGATGACTCCAAATGATGATGTAAAATTGTAATTTAAATTCCAAGTGTCCAGACTAGGTCAAGATGACTCGAGTGACCTTGCGAAAGTGGTAAATTAAGGAAAAATTAGTAGGAGTGTTATTTTGACAACGTTTTCATAATATATTCTAACTAGTAAAATATATATTAGTTGTAATTTGAATTTACTATTAAAATTATTTTTTTATTCATTAGCTAGCAACAACTTGTTATTTAAGATTTGTTGTGAACATAGTATTTCTCAAAAGTTAAAGCAGTTTTAGAATTGGAAAACATCATTATCAAATACACTAAGGGTTTGTTTGGAATTCGCTTATTTTGCTGAAACCGAAAACTTTTTGCTGAAAATACTCCAGATAAAGGTAAAAGTTAACTGAAATAGTACAGTAAGATCCATGAATATTACCAAAAAGTAAAATAAGCTGAATAGTAAAATAAGTTGGCAAAATTAATCATGCCAAACGAACACTAAATATAATGCTTGACAGAATGAATGCAACATGTTTCCAAATTTTCAATTGAGGATGCAAGATTATAAAAATGAGAATAAAATTAATTCGAGAAATATTAAATAATGTCATGTTAATGAGTGCCCTTAGGGTAATTGTTAATAAACTGCTTTAAGAAAGTTTTTATACCACTTTTATGAAAAATTGTTTGCAAAAACTACCAAAATATTAATTATTTTTTATATTTTCCCATAAAATCTTTTTAAAAATGATTTACTAAAAAATGCCCTTAGGGCATTCATTAACATTTCCCTATTAAATATTATAAGTTACTACAAAATAAGTAAAAGGTTAAATAAAAAACTAATTTTCATAACTTATATTAAGAATAAAGTTTAGTTACAAACTTGGTTAGGAATAAAGTTTAGCTTCAAACTTGGTTGTAGCCAAAAGTTACAACTTTCACTAAAAATATTAACATCGCTATATATTTTTTAAATCTAACTGTTTAATTACATATTGAGCAAAGTTTAGTTACAAAATTAGTTGTAGTCTAAGGCTATAACCTTACTCAATAAAATAAACATTACTACATATTTTAAAAATCTAATCGTTAAATTGTATGTTCTTTATGCTCTTAATACATTTGTGTAAATCTAATATTATTTACTATATGATCTATAAGCTTATATTTTATGCATAATTTCAAACTACAAAAACTTGCAATTTATAAAATTTATTGATGATATAACTACTGATTTTTAATTCGAAATTTTGCAAGTATGGAGGATATAAAAGGAAGATATAATCTAATAGTGGATTTGTCAAAATTCACCTCCAATAAAAAGATATAGAGTAAAGTTATAGTTTTAGGCTACAACTAATTTTGTAGCTAAATTTTGTCCTTACATATTTCTCGTGTTCTTTAACATGCATATAAAATTTCGTGTAATCATATGCTATTTACTCTTTGCTTCATAAAATCGTTCTTTATATAAATTTTAGACTACAAAAACTTAAAATTTAAACATTTGATTGATGATATAGCTAAATCTTTGATTTTCTGAAAATTTTGCAAGTATAGAAGATATAAAAAGAAAATGTAATTCAAAGATGAATTTGTCAAAACTCACATCTAATAAAGAATAATTAGAAGAAATAGATATCCTTATTCTTAACTAAGAGCTTGCAAAAGGAGGTTCAAACAAGATTTTACAGGAAATAAATCTGGATTTTATACTAACAAAATTCATAAGTAGATTCAAAATTGATTGATATGTAAATTTGAAATTATTTAGTGTAAGATATTAGTTTAAATTTATATATGAATTTATAACATCCCATAACACATTTTTTTTGGAACAAAATTCTCAAGCGTTAAATCCATCATGTATTCTTAATATTCACATCAAGAAAATGTTACTAGTAATCATTCCATCAAACCCAAAACCCAGCCAAACCAACGAACAACCCATAACCACCGACGGGTCGGTGAAAATGGGTCCTCTTTATGCGGTAATTGTGTGGGCTTTGGCTTTTAGGAAGATTCAAAAGCTCAAAACTCTGAATGGTGTAGATTTCTTTGAGTTGTGGGCTTTGGCTAACTGGGGAAGCTCTCACCAGCAAAAGTTTCATCCAAGATATTCCTTAGGCTTTTGTCAAACGCTTAGCCCAATATTCAATTGGTATTAATTCCTTCGTCTCAGACATGGATCATGAAGTATTGTGATGGTTAGCTTTATTATCAATGAAAAAAAAATTGGGAGTTCAGTCCCAAGACAATTAATTTTATACAAAATACTGTAGATTTGCTACATTAAGTAAGTTGTTTATTTTATCATTAATTTTGCTGAAAAGGGAAAAAATTCATTTACTGTTTTGATGGAAACAGTTTTTTTTTTTTTTTTTTTTTTCCTGTTTTATGAGATATGCGGTGCACAAGCAAGTATAATTTTATGTATTTTTTATGACTGCCTTGTAATGGCGAAAAGAGTCCTGGTAAAATCACTTGGATTGAATGGGTAAGATAATTCAATTAAATGGATAGTTAATTAATCTTGTAGTTAGATAATCTATCAATCATTAGGACTGACATAGTTTTAAAAAAAATCATTAGGACTGACTGTGAAGAGCAAAATCCTAAGAACCCAATCATTATGATTTAACTATAATTTCAATTTAAATAGATTTAATGAGCATCATAAAACATGCAAAAAAAGCTATGCTAATGCCACAACTCGTCCATGTGACGAGTTGTAAGTGGTAGAAGGGTATCCCTATATGGACCTACTCACAACTGGCCACATGGATAAGTTGTGGCACAAATATAATTCATGCAAAAAATGAAGCAAGTAGAAAATCTCTTACCTTTCAAGTGGTTTGGGTGGTTTGAGATTCACATTCACTGTAGGCTGGTATTTAATTATTTTAAGCATGTTAACGTTGCAATGTTACTGTTGGAATTTAATCAATCTTCTAATGTTACCGTCGCAAAATAATTTGAATTTCTCAGTCAGTGAAGTTTGACCCTCCACTATTACCGTTGCTTGAATCGTACATACATTATGGATGGTCGAAAATTAAGTGTAACTTAGATGCTAGTACAATGGGTGCATTGCACAGGATTATCGATCGCAAACATAGAAGTATATAAGATACATGGGAGATTTGATTGGGGCTATATATCCCTCTTCCATCTCACACACACACACAACTAATTGCTTGACCTTAACAAATAGATAAAATACAATATTTGTTAATAGATGCATTTGACCAATTGCTTGATCTTAGTGACGGAAGCAGTGGTGTGGTTTACAGAAACTCATCCTTCAGTTCTAGACATCCCAAGTTTCTATGTTTAACCATTTCAAACCAAAATCAAGACCTCCAAATCAACAGAGAAATGCAAAGATAGAGTGGTGAGTTTAGAGGTATACCCAGCTAGAATTAAATGCAACTTAGTTGATTCAGCCAACTAGTTCTTCATGTTGGGAAGCACCACACTATTAGGAGCAATCACATTACAAAAGTGAGAGGAATTAAAAACTTTCAAGACTATGGATTAAATTGGTAATATGGTTAGAAACAAGCCAACAACCAAAAATAAATGCGACTAGCTAGAACTGGACAAAATTTAAAGAGCAGCCAGGTTTTCCATCCCTAGAAATATGTAAAGAGAGAAATAGGGCAAAAAACAAAAGTTATATTAGTTAAACTTGGCACATTTATTGATGATGCCGAAAAATCAGCAGTAAGCTGCAAACACTTCTCAAATCAAGGCAATACCTACAAAAAGAAAATAGAGGACCTAAAAGAAAGCACCAGTGTGGTGCCGGCCAAAAACTCTCTGAAGGTCAAGTTAGAATATTTTTTTAAACAACCCTAGAGTGCCAGAGTTGAGATAATCATGCGTACCTTGATGTTAGGGTTTCTGGGGTATTTATATTGGCATAGAATTACCTTTTCTTTTAGGATACTACTTCCTTTTATTCTTCATTCCTTCTTGAGCTCTTTTCCATATAGGAGTCTTCTTATTATGGTCAAACGTGTAACGCAAGAACTTCAAGTGTACACGCTTGTGTGGAGATAAAGAAAAGCCAAGTCAAACATATCGCATGACACACAACTAAGAATTTATAATCAATCAATACTGGACGGATACTCAATGATCGGTACCATCCTATATGCATTCCCACGGTATCAATCCGTCTACTTCCACTCCGTCCTCCTAGGACGGAGGAAAGATCCATCTCATCTTTTTTATCCTCTTCAGTTGCCCCCTTCACTCCTTGGATCCGTCTTTAAATACTAGACGGATTCATGGAGTGACATGCATATGGCAATCTATTGAGACATGACGGTCTTGGCTTACTTATGACGAAGGACACGTGGCCTGTATTTATGACGAAGGACACGTGGCCCTTACTGATTAGTTGTTTCCCTGAAACAAGGCGTCCCTTCGTATTCTGTGCCCTTCGTTCTATAAAAGCCTGCCTTTTCTTCCTTCATTCTTCTCTTCCTATAAAAAATTTGCAATCAGAGCGCCATCGTCATTTCTATTGTGCATTCGTGTCGTCCTACTAGTCTATCCGTCATTTCGTATTTGCTCGTTCTCGACCTGGTATGTACTCTAAACCCTTCTTCTTTCTTTCTCTTTATTTTATTATTATATATATATATTATATATATATATATATATATATATATGCACTTTCTTTAGATCTATCAGTGTCTTAGGTTATACCGTCATAAATGTAGGTAAATGTCTAGTGCGTCGAGTAATCATTGTTTGTCCGCGATGGGGTGGGCTACGATGAGGGATTCCCGTTAGGTCCAAGAGATCCTGACACTTCAAGTGAAGAAAGGAATCCGTCTAGTACCTCTCCTTCCCTAGATGATGAAGGTTTGGAGACGGAGAGTTCAGAGTCGTCAAGTAGTAGCTTAGATGGTGTGGATCCCCCCGTTCAATCTGTGATCAGTCCGGACGATCTCAGAAAGTTCGTCATGCTACCCCTCTGGACGGTGAATAATTTTAGGTCCTCAATCACTGAATCCCATCTCAAAACACTTAGGCCAAGTACCAAATACCTGATAACGTCCGTCTACGTCTCCCCCACAAGTCCGAGAAATGTTACTACAAGGGTCGACGGTGTTGGGATCTATGAGCAAGCACTGAAGGCAGGGCTTAGATTCCCTTTGAGTTCTCTCCACCGTCGGCTGCTTCAATATCTTGGCCTACCCATCACTCAAATCTCCCCAAACGCCTGGAGGGTTTTCATAGGCGTGGAAGTTTTATATGGGGCTATGTCTGACGGTGCGCGAAGGTTGATGGTGGAAGAATTCTTCCACTGTTACCGTCCGATGGAGATCGTTAAGTCAAAAGGAATGTACAGTTTCGTAGCTAAGAGCCTGTTGTTGAGACTCGTCTGTGATACACCGGACTCCAATAGGGACTGGAAGAGTAGGAATTTCTTCTTGGAAGGGGACGAATGGATGTACCGTCCAGGAGATGACACGTATATGCCCGTCGACACTACATGGAACATAATGCCTCCGTCGGGTATGCTATTGCTTTAGTTTCCGTCTAATTGAACTTTGAAAGTTATTTTATTTTTATTTATTTTTATTATTTTATTTTTTTAAAGTCTAACCATCTTTTTGTAGCTCGGGACCGTCCACAAGTTACTTTAGAGGAGTGGAGTTTCCTGGAGAGAATTTTCAACAAGACGAAGCTTCAGGAGAGGACGTGGGCACAACTCGTCACTCTTGATACTCTCCATTGGTATTGTGACGGTCCTGAACTCACATCTGCCGCTCGTCGTTACGACAGCAGAGTTCGTAAACGTAAGTCCGTCGTAACTCTCTCCGTCTTTTATTATCGTTATTATTTTTATTTTTGCCTTTAAAACTGCACATCCGTCTTTGATTTGCAGAAATGGACGCTGCCAAGAGAAGAGCCTTCATCAAACAACAAGCAGCGAAGAAAAAACAAGAGGTTGGTCAAGCTAAGGGGACGGTTCCATCTCTTCCGTCAAAACGGACCCAACCAGAGAAGACGGACCGTCTGCAGAAGAAGCAGAAGACCACTCCAGAGCCCGTCGTAGCGCTGGAGACCAAAAAGCCACCCGTCAGGCATGGAAAGGGTAAGGGTTTGATGAAGGGCCCAGTCCATACTAGCGAGAAACCACCCGTTCTCCTTCGAGAAGACTCAAGTTATGCCCTGGAAAAACTCTTGTCCATCATGACGGCTAACGATTATGAGGACCTTGGCAACCATGCGACAGAGGCGATGGGAGAAACGGGCCTCTTTAATATTGCACAGGTACTTTTGAACCCGTCCTCTAGCTTTTATAATCTTCCTTCTCATCCGTCGTTTACATAGTTTTGTATTTTGCTTTCAGGCCATGCTAATGTTGAAAGGGCTAATGGGTCGTTGTCTCAATCACGAGACAACTATAGACCGTCTTAGGAAGAAGAATAAGACGACGGAGGATGAGCTTCACGACCTAAAGACCTGGAAGATCAACATGGATAGGAAGCTTAAGTGCTCGGTGCAGGTTAGAGGTGAGTTGGAGAAGGAGAATGAGCAGTTACGTCAAATTTTGAAAGACAAGGAAAGAGAGCTGACAGACACCAAGACCCAACTCCGCGATGCAAAAGAAGTTGCGGTCTAGGAGTATCGTGACTCTAACCTTCTTTTGGCAGAGCTTGGGAGCTCCTTTGCTGACGGATTTAACGACACCATCCATCAGGTCAAGTCTTCGTATCCCGATCTGGACGTGTCCCATGTCTCTATCGACGCTCAAGGGCAAACACTCGCGCAATCCGTCCGTTCAGAGAGTATAGACGATGTGTTTGTCGTCACTGCTCCAGCTGACGAAGGTCAAACTCTCCCTCCAAGTCAACCAAACGACGATTAAAAGATTGAAAACACTTCCCCAAAGCATCAGTAGCTTTTTTCTTTTTCTTTTTTATTTTATATATCACGGTCAAAACTTTAACCGTTGTAATTTATTTTGTCGAACCGTCGTTTTGTAATTGTGCACATTTCATCTTATAGAATCTTATTAGCTTATTTGCTTGCTTTTTATCCATCGCGTATTTTTAATTTATTGCTGCATGTAAGTCTAATCATGTCGCAGGGTCCGTCCAATTGTGAGTTGAAAGCAATGAAGACATCTTTCATTTATGCTGTCAGTCCGTCTCACAATTGGTATGTTTCTCACTTTAGAGGTCATTCCGTCCATTTTATGGACCGTACCCTATGTGAAATAATATGATAACAATCCTTGTAGGTTGATCCGTCCACCGTTTGGACAATTTTTATCCATTTGGGTGATCTGTCCACAATGGGGTCTTTAATAGAGATCCGTCCATTATGCGGACCAAATAAGGGTCCGTCCACTATGTATTTGTATGGACTTAGTAGGGATCCGTCCACTATGTGGACCAAATTTTTATCCATTTTGGATGACTCGTCCACTATATTTACTTAGTAGGAGACCGTCCACTATATGGACTTGGTAGATTTTTATCCATTTTAGATAACCCGTCCACTATATGGACTTAGTAGGGGTCTGTCCATTATGTGGACTTTTTGTGGATTCCACTTTGTGGGTGTAGTAAATATTTATCCATTTTGGATAATCCGTCCAGTATGTGGACTTTGTAGATTTTGAGCACAGTACATTTCATACGTTTTAAATAAAAAACTCTTCTCATTATGACATACCGGTAGACTATATTGTTCATAAAAAAAAAACTTTGACTCTAATAAATAAAAACTATGACTATTTAAAAAATAAACTGCTAATGAGGTAGATGTTGTCTTTGCCCCTCGACTACTGGTAGTATTTCTTCAAGTGTTCTGTGTTCCATGGATGGCTCAGTTTTCTTCCGTCTAACGTCTCAAAGTAGTACATTCCCTTCCTATGCCATGAAATGATTTTGTACGGTCCTTTCCAGTTAGGACCCAGTTTTCCTTGGGAGGCATCCTTTGTAGCTCCGAATACTTTTCGTAAGACCAGATCTCCCACCTGGAAATCCCTGTGCCTGACCTTGGAATTGTAATGTTTTGCCATCATGTCTTGGTATCGCGCTAGTCTTTGTGCAGCCGCTGCCCTGACTTCGTCTACAAGGTCGAGTTGTAAACGTAAAGCTTCGTCGTTCTTGCTCTCATCATAGCTTTCCACACGGTAGCTTGCTAATCCTACCTCTGCCGGTATGAGGGCCTCAGTACCATACGCCAACCTAAACGGTGTCTCTCCTGTCGGTGACCTCGCCATTGTCCTGTATGCCCATAAAACACTTGGTAGTTCGTCCGACCAGATGCCCTTTGCCCCCTCGAACCGGGTCTTGATAATCTTCAACAAGGACCGGTTTGTGACTTCAACATGTCCATTGGCCTGCGGGTGGGCGGGCGACGAGTAGTGATTTTTGATTCCAAGTTGAGAACAAAAGTCTCTGAAGGTGTCGTTGTCGAATTGTTACCTGTTGTCTGAAACGAGTACCTTCGAAATTCCATATCTGCAAATAATACTCCTCCACACAAAGCTACGGATGTTTTTCTCCGTGATAGTAGCCAGAGCTTCTGCTTCCACCCATTTGGTGAAATAGTCAATACCAACCACCAAGAACTTCAGCTGCCTTACTGCTATTGGGAATGGACCTATGATGTCTAGCCCTCATTGTGCGAATGGCCATAGAGTCGTCATTGGGGTAAGTTCTTCCGTAGGCTGCCTAATGAGATTGTCAAATCGTTGACACTTGTCGCAAGCTCTAACGTATGTATGGGCATCCTTTTGCATTGTTGGCCAATAGTATCCTGCTCAGAGTAGCTTGTGCACTAGAGACCTTGATCTAGAATGGTTTCCACTAACCCCTTCATGGATCTCCCTCATCACGTAGTCTGCTTCTCCGTGGCCGAGGAATCTTAGATATGGTCAGGAGAATCCTCGTTTGTATAGGACGTTTTTTATCAAGACGAACCGGCAACTTTAACCTTCAGCTTCCTCACGTTTTCTTTGTTATCGGGCAGCTTGCCTTCCTTGAGGTACGCTATAATTGGAGCCGTCCAGCAATCCTCATTACTTACCTCCTGCATGCTAATGTCATCTAATAATGATGAAAGCTGGACGAAGGACAATACCTGTTCCGGGACAATCATTGGTTCGGCCGAAGCTGCCTTTGCGAGTCGATCCGCTTCTTGGTTCTCCTCTCTTGGGATTTGAATCATTGTGAATTGGAGGTCACTCATTCGACCCTTCACTTCCCCAAGGTACCTTTTCATCCTCTCATTCTTGCAATCATAGCTCCCATTAACCTGACTGGCCATGATTTGTGAATCGGAGTAGACGACAGCCTTCTTAGCTCCTGCTGCTATTGCGAGTTCCAGTCCCGCAACTAGGGCCTCGTATTCTGCTTCGTTGTTAGTAGTAGTGAAGCCCAGATGGATCATGCATTCAATCTTGTCTCCTTCCGGTGTGTGGAGTACGACTCCAGCACCCCCAGCGCGCTTATTGGAAGATCCGTCTGTGTGAATTCTCCAGGTAGACGTCTCTTCTGCCCCTGCTCCTCTGCGGTAGTGAATTCGGCAACGAAGTCTGCCAATATTTATCCTTTCACTGCCGTCCGTGGCTGATATTGGATATCGAACTCACTTAGCTCGATTGCCCATAGAGCCATCCGTCCAGCCGTTTCGGGATTGCTCATTGCTCTCCGTAGGGGTCTATCTATTAGGACATTTATGGTGTGTGCTTGAAAATATGGCTTGAGCTTCCGGGCCGCAGTCACAAGAGCAAATGCGAGTTTTTCCATCGGTGGGTATCTTTTCTCTGCTCCTCTTAGTGCCCAGCTTCTAAAGTACACGGGCTTTTGTACCTTTCCTTCTTCTCTGATAAGAGCTGCACTGATCGCAGCTAAGGAGACGGCAAGGTACAGGAATAATTCTTCCCCCAGCATAGATAGGCTAAGCAACGGCGAAGCGGAGAGATATGTCTTCAACTCTTTGAATGCCTTTTGACACTCGTCCGTCCACTCAAAAGATTTCTTTAGCGTTCGGAAGAAGGGGAGGCATTTGTCCGTTGCTCTAAATACGAACCTGTTTAAGGCTGCTATCTTCCTGGTCAAGCTTTGTACTTCTTTTACCGTCCTTGGAGGAGATAGTTCCATAATCGCCTTTACTTTCTCCAGGTTGACTTCAATGCCCCTCTAGGACACCATAAATCCCAAGAATTTTCCTGCGGTTACTCCAAACGCGCATTTGTTCGGGTTCAACTACATTTTGTATGTCCGAAGACTATTAAAAGTCTCCTGGAGGTCCTTCAGATGATCAGACACCTTTACGATTTTTACCAACATATTGTCCACGTAAACCTGCACGTTTCTGCCAATTTGGTGCGCGAAAATTTTGTTCATCAGTCTCTGATACGTGGCTCCCGCATTCTTAAGCTCGAAAGGCATTACCTTGTAGCAAAAGAGTCCCTGGCTTGTTACAAATGAGGTTTTTTCCTAATCAGTCTTATCCAATTTGATTTGATTGTAACCGGAGAAAGCATCCATGAAGCTCAAAAGTTCATGTCTTGTGGTGGAGTCTACAAGGGTGTCAATGCGTGGGAGTGGGTAACTGTCCTTGGGGCAGGCTCTATTCAATCCGTGAAGTCGATGCACATCCTCCACTTCCCATTGGACTTCTTGACCATTACTACATTCACCAACCAATCAGGGTAGTACACCTCACGTATGAAGTCTGCTTCTTGTAGCTTCTGCACCTTTTCCGCTATGGCTCGATCTCGTTTGGGGGCGAACACTCGGTTTTTCTGTCGGACTGGAGAGAAGGAGGGTGATACGTTCAACCTATAAACTATGATTGTTGGATCTATTCCCGGCATGTCCTCGTGACTCCATGCAAAAACATCTTGATTTTCTTGGAGGAATAATATGAGCGCTTGTTGGACTGTTTGGTCGGCAAGGGTGCAGATTCTGGTTGTTCGGTCGAGCCTAGAATCATCCAGTTGTACTTCTTCCAACTCTTCCATCGGTTCCGCCACTGTTCTCTGTTCCTCGATGTTCATTGCTTGTAGGTGATCATCTATTTCCATCATGGCGACGTAACATTCCCGTGCAGTCACCTGATGTCCCCGCAGTTCTCCAACTCCATATTCGGTAGGAAATTTGATCATTAGATGGTAGGTAGAGGTTACAACCTTCCATGTATTGAGAGTGGGCCGTCCAAGGATGGCGTTATATGCTAAAGAGCAATCAACCATAAGAAAAGAAACATCCTTTGTTATCTGCTGTGGGTAATCTCCAACCGCCACAGACAACGTAACGATGCCCAAAGGATAGACCCTTGTTCCTCCGAAGCCAACAAGGGGTGCATTCGTTGGAACCAGTCATTCTTTAGCAATCCCCATTTGCTAGAATGTGGGGTAATAGAGGATATCTGCTGAGCTTCCGTTGTCCACCAAAACTCGATAAATGTTATAGTCCCCTGCCCGTATGCTGACTACGAGCGCGTCGTCATATGGGTAATGAAGGCGTCACGCATCTTCTTCCGAAAACCGATGCTGGGGCTATCTCGTGTTGCTTTCAGTGAGGAATCTGCCGACTGGACGCTTTGAACCCATCCGCAAATAGGTCTTTCTGGCCTTTTTGGACGACCCTGTAGAACTAGTGCCTTCTACAATCATCCGTATATCTCTTACGGGTGGTCTAGAACGCTCATTTTCCCGTCGGGGATTCTGTTCCTAGAGTTGATCCATTCTCTCCTTTCTCACGAATCTCTGCAACCTTCCTTGCCTAATGAGGGCCTCAATTCGTTGCTTCAAGTCATAACACTCCGTCGTATCGTGTCCATGATCGCCATGGAAGCGACAGTATCTGTCTTTTGGCCTCTTGTTCAGATCTCCCTTCAGCTTGCCGGGAAATGTCAAGTTTCCTTCATCTTTGATCTGCATCAACACTTGGTCAATTGGGGTTGTGAGGGGGGTGAAGTTCGTAAATCTTCCCGTAGGCGGTTTAGGTCGTCAATCTTCCCGTCGTTCTCTTGCCCTTGCCATTTTTCGGCCCTTGTTCGGTTACGCATCTTCCTGTCTTTCCCTTTTTCTGGGTTTGTCCTCTCGAGCTAGCAAGGCATCCTCTGCGTTCATATACTTCGTTGCCCTGTAGAACACATCGGACATAGTCTTTGGGTCATTCTTGTATAGAGAAAACAAGAACTTACCCTTTCGTAACCCGTTCATGAATGCTGCCACAAGTATCTTGTCATCTGCCTCGTCTATCGAGAGAGCTTCCTTGTTAAAGCGGGCTATGTATGATCTTAATGTCTCGTCTTCTCGCTGCTTAATATTCAACAGACACGCGATAGACTTCTTATGCCGGTGACTCCCGATAAAGTGTGATACAAACTGTGCGCCTAATTCCTTAAAAGTGCTGATGGAGTTAGGTGTCAGTTTTCTGTACCAGTCCCTCGCAGGCCCTTTTAAAGTGGTGAGAAAAGCCCTACACATGATTTCATCTTATATGCCCTGAAGATGCATTAGGGTCCTGAAAGATTCCAAGTGATCCAATGGGTCCTTGGATCCGTCGTAATTCTCCACATGAGGCATGCGAAATTTTGGAGGGATGGGGCATGAATTCACGAGCGGTGTGAAAGGAGAATCTGTTCTATGGACTAGGTCGCCCAGGTCGCTGGAGACTCGTCCTCTAAGGGCGTTCATCATCACATCCATACGCTCCCTCATCTCCTACATCTCGGTTGCTATGTGGGTCGGCAGGTTGTCCGAGACAGACGGTCGGTTGGTCTCCTGCCGCTCCAGTCTTGTCGGAGCATTGCTACCCTCAGGCCCTTTTGCGTTCCTTCCTTCCGGATTGGCACCTTCCTGGTCTTCCTCAGGTGCACTTTGATGTGCATTCCTTTGTCGCAGTTGCTCTTCTAAATCATGATTCTGCCTAGTGAGCGCTCAAATGCCACCGCAAGCATTTGGACTTACCTTTCTAGAGCTATGGCGTGCGGTTCGTCGCCTTGATTGTTGGTTGTTGCCATCGATCGAGTGAGTACCATGCAACTTTTCGTCTCAGGAATAGAGCAGAGGCTAAACAATCTCTGTTTTCCACAGACGGCGCCAACTGATGATGCCGAAAAATCAGCAGTAAGCTGCAAGCACTTCCCAAATCGAGGCAATACCTGCAAAAAGAAAATAGAGGACCTAAAAGAGAGCATCGGTGTGGTGCCGGCCAAAAACCCTCCGAAGGTCAAGTTAGAATCTTTTTTTTAAACAACCTTAGAGTGCCAGAGTCGAGATAATCATGCATACCTTGATGCTAGGGTTTTTGGGGTATTTATATTGGCGTAGAATTACCTTTCCTTTTAGGATACTACTTCCTTTTATTCTCCATTCCTTCTTGAGCTCTTTTCCATATAGGAGTCTTCTTATTATGGTCAAACGTGTAACACAAGAACTTCAGGTGTATACGCTTGTGTGGAGATAAAGTAAAGCCGAGTCAAACATATCGCGTGACACACAACTAAGAATTTATAACCAATCAATACTGGACGGATACTCAATGATCGGCACCGTCCTATATGCATTCCCACGGTATCAATTTGTCTACTTCCACTCCGTCCTCCTAGGACGGAGGAAAGATCCGTCTCATCTTTTTTATCCTCTTCATTTATCATGTCAAGTCTTGTTCGGATAGCTCACTTGTCATGAAAATATTGTGAAATTTTGTTGTGAACATTGAATCTTTATCTCATTTTTTTGGGAGAGTGTGTGCGAAATCCAAATGGTCTTTGTCTCATTTATTTGTTCTCTGTCGCGCTCTCTCTTTGTCTCACACACAACCTCTTACTTCTTGGTTCCTATTCCACTGCCAGGTTGACAATTACCAAATATTTTTGACAAATCTATAAAATATTTACCATTAAAAAAATTCCAAAAAAAAAAAGTCAAAATCATTTAGGCTTCTAGTAGAGTTCATAGGGCCCAACAATCTCTCTCTCCCAAACGCAGTTTATGTCTACCAAGCATAAAAGAGCTCTTATGATGGATTTTAAAGAAATACATTACTCTTAAATTTTAATGATTAGAATTTTAAAAACGATGTGATAGAATTTGCGGCGATGATACAACTTTGCTCTCTTCAGACTAAATTGATTGCAAGCTTAAAATAACAAGGATCAAATTAACTACTACGAAAATGTAGAGATCAAATTGACAATAACTTCAAAATGTAAGAATCAAAATCGTATTTTCGCCTTTTATCAATTGCTAAGATCTTTATGTTCAAGCAAGTTACAAATCTAAGAGAGATAAGTTATGCTGGACACAAAATGTTTTAAATGTCAACCCGATGAAATTGATGAAATTGTTTCACGCCCTACATTATTCATGTTACTCAACCCTACAAACCATAGCCAATCAAATGAAGTTATCTAGAATGTACCATACAGCATGACGCAACTGAAGTACTAACACCAATTAAGCTGAAGTACTAACACCAATTAAGAGTGTAAATAGAACTTTAACAAGTGGAGAATTCGGTCTTTAGCAAAGAAGAAAATAAATAAATAAATAAAACACCCTAAACCATGAAATTCTTTTCTTTGAATGTCAGAAAATTGTAATATTAGTAAAATAAAAAAAAGTTACCCAAGTTATGCAATTTTGTTTTTCTTTCCAACTTAGTATTATTTGATTTGAACTATTGAAAAATTATTTTTTGTTCTATTTAAATGAGTTGAGCAAGTCTATCACTTTCTGCTAAAATCCACAGGGCAATGTATTTGTATTTGACACAATTTGAACTATTTGATATTTTAGAGACTACATTTGCATTACTTCGAACATAGTGAAGTAATAATATTATAAGGAACTCAAAAAGGTGATTTACAATTTTACACTATGATGGAAAGGCAAAATACTCTATTAAATATAGCTATACATATATACTTTTTTTTTCTCTATTTGCATGTATAGTATTCAAGATTTCAAGTAATGTATTTTGCTTCCAACTACCTCATTCTTTGAATCCAAATCATTAGAAAGCAAGGTAAATGTATTTCTTTATTCTCATTTGGTATGTTATTTGTATATTTCAATTAGGCAGTTAAACTAGGAAGCACTTGCACAAATACAGGTGCGGGTGTGGTGCAGTGACATGACAATTTTTGAAAAAGTAAGACACAAGTGCTATAGAATACGTTTATTAATTAATTATTAAGTATATTTTTATTTTTATATATTTTATATATATTGTTAAGCATTTTTTCATATAATGTTAAATATATATCAAATTAAGAGCAATAATAGGTAATAAAGTGAATATATAACTATTAAATGATGTTTGGAATTAGAATGTAAAATTGAAAAAAAAAAAAAAGTGCACAAGTTAAAATAGTAATATAAACTTGATAATAAAATAAAAGAGCTGTGTGCCTAATTCATATATCAAATTGTTGCCAAGCTCAGTCACATGCCCAAGCCCACATAACTAGTAAATACTAAACAAGCGGAAAAATAGGAGCAATGACGAGTATTTTTTTTAGAGGCGAACAAAAAGAAGGAGAACAAAAAGAAGATGAAGGATTAGAGGTTAAGAAGTTTTTTTTTTTATAAAAAATCGTGGGACGCGCATCTAGTCGCTACACGAGGAGCTACACCAGCTCTAAATTCAAATGGTTTTTAGATACATTGTCATTTTCCTGCAAAAAGGAAATCATTAGAATGCATTTATGCTCAAAACATAATCAAAATTGAAAAAAAAAATTCTTACATCTATGGCCTTGCATTAAAAATCAAAGGCCACAAAAACAAGAGCAACGAAGAATAAGAAGAAAAGAAGAAGAAGAAGAAGAAGAAAAGAAAGATGAAGGACTAGAGGCGAAGAAGAAGGTATACATTCAGGTGTGTTCGATTATATTTTGAAAAAATTATAGGATGAACATGCAGCTGCGTCTAGGCTGCACGCCGCGCCCCAGCGGTGTCCAACACGAGTTGGCTACACTAGTTCTAAATTTAAATGGTTTAGATATATTGTCATTTTCCTGCACACAAAAAAAAAAAAAAATCATTAGAATGCCTTTATACTCAAAACATAATAAAAATTGAAAAAAAAAAAAAAAAAAAAAAACAATTCTTACATCTATGGCCTCCCATTAAAAATCGAATGCCACATCAATGGGTTTCATTTTATCACAATCCAATTGCATGACCCTATTGTCTCCACTAGGTTTAATCAAGTGGCCATGCAACAAATTGACAATCTTAATAGTTCTAATGTATTTGCATTGACACTAAAAACAAAATAAAAATATTATGAGAAAAAAACACTAATAGTGAAATTGATACTAACATTACAAGTAAAAAAACATACATTATTTAACTCACAACAATATCCAGCATCCAAAAAGATTCTTTGTCTCTAGAAAATGATGAAATAGAATGCGGACTCCACAAATAATTAAATGAATGCTTGATTAGAGGAGAGATGCAGGGGTGCCAAAAATTAATAATTCAATGGCTCACATAAACAATTCTCAATATAATACAATTTAATAAACAATTTGAAATAAAAACTATGTACCTTGTGAACAATGTGAGTGTTATAGCCTGCATATTTGGTTACTTTTTCCATACAAAGTGAAAGGAACTTTGTATTATCCTTGCAGTTTTCACATTTGAGATTATTTCTAAAGGTATTGGTGGAGTTCCTCCCACCAGTTGAACATATATGTGAAATTCCTTCAATCTCTAACGAAATACGCAATTTGAAGAGTTGAGACATCCCACACACAAAAAAAAAAAAAGAAGTTAGATAAACAAATCAAGAATTTGATATTTATAGTTAAAAACAATAGGCAACATATAGTATAAATCATCTTAGCAGTGCTAATACTTTCTTTGAAAATTTTGTGATCACACTTTAGGCCATATGGACTAGTAGAAACCAATTTCCATTTGAACATAAACAACAAAACTCTTATGAAACACTCATACTCTGTAACACTTTGATTGGAAGGTACACTAAAACCTTGAAAAAATGAGAATGATAAGAAAACAAGAAAGTGGTGAATCAAATTGACAAGCCCATAGTGATTAACAAAAATTGGCAGATCTACCTACTAGTGGCAAGACATACAAGGAGGAACATGAGAAATAGAGGATTTTGCATACCAAGCTAGACAAAAGCTTACAGGAAGTGTTCAAAGGATGTTGCTCTGGTGTTGATCCTAATTATAATCCAAGACACTTGCTAATGAGCGCAACAAGAGAAGCCATACAATAGGCAATTACAAAAGGTTTCACAAACATGATGCTTCTAAGTAGTGACTTACCTTTCCAAATTTTAACACGGCAGCGCCATATAGAATGGAGAGAATTAGTTTTGGAAGAAGACATCAACTATGGCAAGAATGCAAGAATAGTAAAAGGGTACTTAGTTGTAATTGGATTATTGTTGGAAAAATACATTACAGATGAAAATGAACCTCAAGGATGGTTAAGGAATATTATAATTGCATCAGATATGGCTTGAAACCAAACTTGACCTAAATGTTACTCTAAATCTAGCAAATACATTATAATAGTTCCAAAAACCATATGTATGTTTAAAAATAATTCTAGTAACAATGAAAAAAAAGAAAGAATGTGAGCGTAAGAGGAAGGAAAAGGTTCTAAAAATACCTGATAATTCTTTTCTCTCAAGTACAACAACAGTCTTTTATTCAAGTTTTCTCTTCATTGCTAATTTTCCTGAAATAGAAAACCCCACACTACTCACCCAGCCTATAACTAAAAATTACATGTTTTTATCATAGCTAATAAATATACTTATGCTCAACAGATAACTGTCTCTACCGGAACAAGAACTACCAATACATGAACTTTTAGGACTATCATCAAACTATATTTTGAAGATTCTATCACCAAAATACGTGTTTTATACAGAGCTAAATACATATATTGACAAATTACCTTGAGACTTTCTACTGCGAGACGCACTATTAGTGCATGACCTCTAAAGACTACCATCAAATTAATTCTTGTAAATATTGAGATTCTATCATCAAAAAACATGTTTTATACACAGCTAAATGAATATAATTACAAGAGACAAATAGCTTTATTAGTACATGGATTACTAGTACATGACCTTTCAAAACTAACATTAAACTAATTTTTTTGACTGATGAGGTGCTATAATCAAAATTACATGTTTTATACATAGCTAAGATGCTAATAAGAGACTAATGACTCCAAATCTCCATTTTGATGGGCTTTTATATCTTATCTAAAATGTTATTGCCACTCAAGTACTCCCTTTCACATAGAGAAATGCAAAATAGTTAGCTAATTTACTCACTCTTTTTTTTGGAGAATGTAAATGTAAAACATTGTACAAAAAGAATAATAGGATGGTTAGGGAATCCTTTATCTACTAACATTCTACCTGACTTCTTGTAGAAACTAAATGTTATGTCTAGTATGGAAACTCAAAATCAAAACATTTCACAAGCTAAATGGTCATTGTAACTATGTTAATTTATTGCCGTAAGCAATAATTATTGCAATAAAATTTATCATTGCAACACCTCGCTACAATGAAAATTGTTGTTAACATATCGTATTGCAACAAATCTAGTCGTTGGAATAACATTTTGCAATGGAAAACATTATTACAATAACTTATTGTAATGAAAAATAATTGTTTTAAAAATACTAATTTTCTAGCAAAGTGATTAACAAAATTTTAATGAAACAAATAAAGTATCAAAGCATGAATGATGTAGAGCTTTAATAGAAGTAGAAGAGGAAATTTTACAATAAAAAAAAATGAAATTGAGAAGGAAAAAAAAATTACATTGTCTATTGTTTAACCATTTCGACATCGGAGCAGCTTCATGATTCGTTTTCTGTGATCTTGGGTTGGTCTGGATTTGGTATGCTTTTTTCTTCTTCCTCCGCCAAAATGATAAACCACTGCAATAGTGCAATCACCAATTTTCGAGATGGAAACTTCAATGTGGCACAAGGAATCGCCTTGGCCACCATTCACAATTATCGACAGTCGAGGCTGGCCTTCCTCACAGCTACAATCATTAATTTGAAACTCGCAATGTTGAAAATGGGAGGTGTCGATTATTGGCCCAGATCAACCGTCAAACACCACTTCACTATGACCTTCAATATTAGCAAAACAACTATAAAGATTTGTCCAAACTCAATCTCCTATCATCTATTTCTTGCCATAACTATCTTCCACCAAAGGGACTTTGAGGGACACTATTAGTGCCATAATCTTGCCTTTGGGGAATGCTGCAGCGCCTGCGCCATTGCTAGACCCCTGGACCCTAAAGAAGAATTTTTGGGTGTGGATGGGTGTACACAAATTTACCCTGACCAAGTAGAGTGAGTTAGAGTAGTGAGAAAGCAACTTGAAACCCTAAAATGGATAGCACATGGTCGGACCCACGCTTTTAAAGAGGACCTTAGGCCGCACAAAATTTATCAATAAATTGAAGAAATGCAAAAGAATAAAAGACAAATTCAAGCTAAATGACCATTGTAACTGTGTTAATTTATTTTCGTAGGCAATAATTATTGCAATGAAATTTATCATTGCAACACCTTGCTACAATGAAAATTGTTGTTAAAATATCACATTGCAACAAATCTAGTCGTTGGAATAACATTTTGCAATGGAAAACATTATTACAATAACTTATTGTAATGAAAAATAATTGTTTTAAAAATACTAATTTTCTAGCAAAGTGATTAACAAAATTTTAATGAAACAAATAAAGTATCAAAGCATGAATGATGTAGAGCTTTAATAGAAGTAGAAGAGGAAATTTTACAATAAAAAAAATGAAATTGAGAAGGAAAAAAAAATTACATTGTCTATTGTTTAACCATTTCGACATCGGAGCAGCTTCATGATTCGTTTTCTGTGATCTTGGGTTGGTCTGGATTTGGTATGCTTTTTTCTTCTTCCTCCGCCAAAATGATAAACCACTGCAATAGTGCAATCACCAATTTTCGAGATGGAAACTTCAATGTGGCACAAGGAATCGCCTTGGCCACCATTCACAATTATCGACAGTCGAGGCTGGCCTTCCTCACAGCTACAATCATTAATTTGAAACTCGCAATGTTGAAAATGGGAGGTGTCGATTATTGGCCCAGATCAACCGTCAAACACCACTTCACTATGACCTTCAATATTAGCAAAACAACTATAAAGATTTGTCCAGACTCAATCTCCTGTCATCTATTTCCTGCCATAACTCTCTTCCACCAAAGGGACTTTGAGGGACACTATTAGTGCCATAATCTTGCCTTTGGGGAATGCTGCAGCGCCTGCGCCATTGCTAGACCCCTGGACCCTAAAGAAGAATTTTTGGGTGTGGCTGGGTGTACACAAATGTACCCTGACCAAGTAGAGTGAGTTAGAGTAGTGAGAAAGCAACTTGAAACCCTAAAATGGATAGCACATGGTCGAACCCACGCTTTTAAAGAGGACCTTAGGCCGCACAAAATTTATCAATAAATTGAAGAAATACAAAAGAATAAAAGACAAATTCAAGCTAAATGACCATTGTAACTGTGTTAATTTATTTTCGTAAGCAATAATTATTGCAATGAAATTTATCATTGCAACACCTTGCTACAATGAAAATTGTTGTTAAAATATCGTATTGCAACAAATCTAGTCGTTGGAATAACATTTTGCAATGGAAAACGTTATTACAATAACTTATTGTAATGAAAAGTAATTGTTTTAAAAATACTAATTTTCTAGCAAAGTGATTAACAAAATTTTACTGTAACCAATATAGTATCAAAGGATGAATAGTGTAGAACTTTAATAGAAGTAGAAGAGGATGTTATACAATAAAAAAATGAAATTGAGAAAGAAAAAAAAATTACATTGTATATTGTTTGACCATTTCGGCACCTGGGTTTGTGTTCTGTGTTCTTGGGTTGGTCTGGATTTGATATGAATTTTTCTTCTTCCTCTGCCGAAATGATAAACCACTACAACAGCGCAATCACAAATTTTTGGGATGGAAACTTCAATGTGGCACAGGGAATCGCCTTGGCCACCGTTCACAGCTATCGATAGTCGAGGCTGGCCTTCCTCATAGCTGCAATCATTAACCTGAAACTTGCGATGTTGAAAATGGGAGGTGTCGATTACTACCCCAGATTGACCGTCGAACATCGCTTCATTATGACTTTCAATTTTAGCAAAATAGCTATAAAGATTTGTCCAAGCTCAATCTTCTTCCGTTTATTTCCTGCCATATCTCTCTTCCACCAAGGGGACTTTGAGGGACACTGTCGGTGCCCTAATCTTGCCTTTGGGGAATGCTGCAGCGCTTGCGCCATTGCTAGACCCCTGGGCCCCGAAGAAGAATTTTTTAGTATGGATGGGTATACACGAATGTACCTTGACCAAGTATAGCGAGTTAAAGTAGTGAGAAAGCAACTCAAAACCCTAAAATGGATAGCACATGGTCGGATTCAGGCTTTTAAATAGGACCTTAGGCCGCACGAAATTTATCAAGAAATTGAAGAAATGCAAAAGAATAAAAAACAGATTCAAGCTAGATGGCCATTGTAACTGTGTTAATTTATTGTCGTAAGCAATAATTATTGCAATGAAATTTATCATTGCAACACCTTGCTACATTGAAAATTGTTGTTAACATATTGTATTGCAAAAAATCTAGTCGTTGGAATAAAATTTTGCAATGGAAAACATTATTACAATAACTTATTGTAATGAAAAAAAATTGTTTTAAAAATACTAATTCTCTAATAAAGTGATTAACAAAATTTTAATGCAACCGATAAAGTATCAAAGCATGAATGATGTAGAACTTTAATAGCAGTAGAAGAGGAAGTTATACAATTAAAAAAAAATGAAATTGAGAAGGAAAAAAAAATTACATTGTCTATTGTTTGACCATTTCGGCACCGGAGTAGCTTGGGTTTGTGTTCTTTGGGTTGGTCTTGATTTTTTTCTATGTTCTTGGGTTAGTCTGGATTTGATATGAATTTTTCTTCTTCCTCCGCCGAAATGATAAACCACTGCAACAGCGCAATCACAAATTCTCAGGATGGAAACTTCAATTTGGCACAGGGAATTGCCTTGGCCACCGTTCACAACTATTGACAGTCGTGGTTGGCCTTCCTCACAGCTGCAATCATTAATCTGAAACTCGCAATGTTGAAAATGGGAGGTGTCAATTACTGCCCCAGATCTACCATCGAACACGACTTCACTATGGCCTTCAATTTTAGCAAAACAGCTATAAAGATTTGTCCAGACTCAATCTCCTTCTGTCTATTTCTTGCCATAACTCTCTTCCACCAAGGGACTTTGAGGGACACTATCGGTGCCATAATCTTGCCTTTGGGGAATGCTGCAGTGTCTGCGCCATTGCTAAACCCCCTGGACCCCGAAAAAGAATTTTTGGGTATGGATGGGTATTCATGAATGTACCTTGACCAAGTAGAGCGAGTTAGAGTAGTGAGAAAGCAACTAGAAGCCCTAAAATGGATAGCACTTGGTCGGATTTGGGCTTTTAAATAGGACCTTAGGCCGCACGAAATTTATCAAGAAATTGAAGAAATGCAAAAGAAAAAAAAGATTTAAGCTAAATGACCATTGTAACTATGTTAATTTATTGCTGTAAGCAATAATTATTGCAATGAAAGTTATCATTGCAACACCTTGTTACAATGAAAATTGTTGTTAACATATCATTTTGCAACAAATGTAGACGTTGGAATAACATTTTGCAATGAAAAAACTTTATTACAATAACCTATTGTAATGAAAAATAATTGTTTTACAAATACTAATTTTCTAGCAAAGTGATTAACAAATTTTAATGCAACCAATAAAGTATCAAAGCATGAATGATGTAGAACTTTAATAGAAGTAGAAGAGGAAGTTTTACCATAAAAAATGAAATTGCGAAAGAAAAAAAAATTGCATTGTCTCTATGAATATTAGATCAATTGACCAATTCCTTTTTGAGAAATTTTCTTTTAAACATGTAACAAATTAAACTATATAATTTCAAGAGTAACAAATTAAAATGTGAGGTTTTATAAATAAAAATTAGACTCTAACCTACGTTATACCTCAAACACAATGGGTTGAAGTCTAATTTGTTATCTTTAGAAATAGAAGTTTATTTTGTTATCTTTGAAATTATAGGGTAATTTCACTAATTCATTACTTTGAAATTAGAATATTTAATTTGTTACACCTCTTAATTAAAAAGTAAAATATAATTTAATTTTTTGTATTCATACCATTGTACTAAAATATTCCCCCCCCCCCCCCCCCCAATCACTTGTTACTAGTTCCGGCCTTTAAAATCCATGTCCACTTTTCTGTAGGGTATTCAATTGTAAATAATTCCCAAAGACATTGTCCCTTGGAGCAAATTTGGGTTTGAATGAACCTATAATTCATTTGGCGGAGCATCATGGCAGCTCATCACTTGATTTGTAAGGGTGCGAAGTGGAGAGTTGCTGCAATATTGAGGTGAAGAACGTTAGAATAGTATAAGAGACCTGATTGATCAAGCTAGCTTTTTGAAAATGTTTACTGATTGTCCATTTTTTGTATTTTGTAAATATGTATGAAACTTTTTGTGTATAGAGACTTCACATGAGTGCCTATTAGTTTCTATATTTGGACACCTTTCACAGATCTATCTTGGACAAATTAGATGTACTTGCTCCATTACATAAATAAACCTCCTTCTTACCCCAAAAAAAAAAAAAATCTGATTGACAAAGATCTCCAAGCATGGAATGAGAGCCTCATTAATTGCAATTTTTTCTAGTCCAGTCGCTGATAACATTAAAGGGGATGTCCTCATGAGGTAAATGTGTGGGCTTTGCCTTCTAGGAAGATCCAAAAGCTCAAAACTCTGAATGATGTAGATCATGTAAATTTCTTTTGGGTTGTCGGCTACGGCTAATTGAGGAAGCCCGCACTAACAAAAGTTTCTCGCAACCCAAGATATTCTTTGGGCCACAAGAATGTAGTGCTGTCTAACGCTTAGCCCAATATGCAATTTGTATTCCTCCATATCAGACATGAGTGAGTCGATTTTTTTTTTTTTTTTATCAAAAAACAAATTTCGATATTCATGTTACCGTTGCAATTTAATCAATCTTCTAATGTTACCTTTGCAAAAAAAAAAAAAAATTCCCCACTGTTACCGTTGCTTGAATCATACATTATGGCCGGTTGTAAAGAAGTGCAACTTACATGCTACTATGGGTGCATTGCACCGGATTATTGATGGCAGATATAAAAGTATATAAGATGCATTGGATATTTGATTGGGACTATATATCCCTTCCATCTCACACGCACATTTGACTAATTGCTTGACCTTAACAAATAGATAACATACAATACTTGTTAATAGATTCATATGACCAATTGCTTGATCTTAGTGATGAAGCAGTGGTGTGGTGTACAGAAACTCATCCTTCAGTTCTAGACATCCCAAGTTTCTATGTTTAACCATTTCAAACCAAAATCAAGACCTCCAAATCAACATAGAAATGCGAAGATGGACTGGTGAGTTTAGAGGCATACCCAGCTAGCATTTCCTTATATGAGTTTGGTGATGAACGATGGCAAAGGCGACTGAGGATTTTTGCACATTTTTTGAAATGAGGATTTTGACAACAAATGAAATGAGGATTTTTGCACATTTTTATGAAATTGAGAATATGATAAAATAGTGGTGAAAATGATAGAATGATAAAATCGCAAATAAAAGTTAACACAACAAATAAGAGAGTGATTTGAGAATTTATACGCGTTATTTAATTTATTCATCAGTAGGAAGGTGCATGCGCAAAAGTATACTTATCATAATTAAGGAACAAAATGAAGTGTTTATATTAACTGAAATTACACATTAATTTTTTTTTTTAAACCCATATCATGGGTTGGAGACTTGGAGTAAGATAACTCCAAACTAGTTTGAAGCCAAACTTTTATTTTAGTAATACCATAAGCTAATGTGGTTTTAAAGATAATTTCAAGCCTAATATGTGTGTGTGTGTGTGTGTGTGGGTGTGTGTATAGCGCTCTTTATGAATCATAATTCTAAATAGCAAAGAAAAATTGGCTTAGAATTTTGTTTTGTGGAGAAGGGTCATCCAAGACCGTTAATTTTTTATTTATCTCCTTCTATGTTATTTTATTTTCTTCTTTATATTTAAAAACTCTTAATGATGCAAGAGTTAACGATGCCGTCATTCTCATTGTCGTTGTCAACGATGACTCTCAATTTTGACAATATAATAAATCCTAAAAACCAACTCAACTCTCGCATCTCTCATAACTACAACAACAAACGCAAAACACCACTTATGCTACCTTTTTCTCTATGCCTCGCTTTTCTTACTCAGATTATTCTTTTGGTGGGTTTTGATTTCAGTCCCCTAAATGTTTTTTTTTAATCAGTTTTTTTTAAAAAAATTTCTTTAAATTTCAAAATTTATTAATATAAAAAAAAAAGCCAAAACGACATCGTTTTGGTTCAATTAATGACAAGATATAACTGGAGTTTAATGGAGTACCAAATTAACAACAATTGAAAGTTAGAGGACTCAAATGACAAAACTGAAAATTGAAGGACTGAAATGAAAAAAAAAAATGAAATTTAAAGGGTCAATTTTGCATTTTTGCTATTAGTTTTTGTTAGTTGTTATCTTTAACCTCTTTATTTCCAAAAAGCTCTAAGTCCATATAAGAGACTGTTCTATTTGTATTTGCTAGGAGACAATTGATTGAGTAATGACATTCAGATTGGACATTGTCCAATAGTTGGGTGTCCATTCCTAACACCTTAGCTGCTAATGCCTAAGTTTTGCTTTGTGTTGATTCCCAGCGACCCCTAAGTGCTGATTCCTAGGGTTTATCTTTACTTTCCTTGTTAATTTTATTTGTCCTGCATAAATGATGTTGAATGTGGCGGTGGAACAGATGTTTTAAAACTGAAATTTAATTAATATCATTGGATCAAATTCATGTTAATAGTTGTTATAATACTATTAGAACTACCAAATTGGGAACTTTTTTTTTAAAAAAAAAAAATTATAAATAAAAAGCCAAACTGGCAACTTGTACCTTTTTTCAAAATATATCGAAGTTTACATTTTACTTGACCATTTTTCTGTGAAATTCTTCAATAAGATGTATAAGAAATGATTCTATATAATTTGAAAATACTTGGTAAGTCATGATGATTGTCCTATAGGACATTTTCAAATCAGTAGATTTTGATGGATTTTGAGAACCTTCAATCATTTTAGTATACTAAAGATAAATATTAAGTATCTCAAAAAAAAATTTATAAAAAAATATCCATGTGCAACATAAAAGTCCTCAAGAAAATTGACAAAGTCTCCCTATAGTAGGAATAGGAGATTATCTGAATACATTAGAGTGAATGAGCTTGAATGGTGCAGACATAAAAGACTCACTTTTATTAAAGGCAAAGCCTATTGTTTTCCAAGATAGGATGAGATACAATCAAAGGACCAAAAAGAGACCTAATCTAAAATACCCTTAGACACTATAGTTTGAACCCAAGATAGAGAAGCATGACCTAGCCGTGAATACCACAACTCCAAAGAGGAGATGCTATGCGAGTGAATGTAACAAAGACAATTACGTGTGAAGATGTAAGAAGAAAAGCCATCCAAATTTACGTTTTGTCCCAATGGTCTATGTTATCTGAGGATTATGTACAACACAACCAATGGAAGAAAATCTTATCTGAAGCCCTAGCTCACACAATTGGCTAAATATATAAGAAATTTAACGAAAATTTAGGCCTCATTTGAGAGGAGAGAATGGAATGAAATGGAAATGAATGAAAAGAATAATTTTAGAATTTTCTTCCCTTCCCTTATTTGGGAGTTTTAATGGAAGGAATGGAAAATTCATTCCCTTGTTTGAGAGTTTAAGTGTAAGGAAATGGAATGGGTAGGAAGAAACACTCATTCTTCTCTATTCCCTTAAAACTTCAAATTTTCATTCCCCCAAAAATTGGAAGAAATGGGAGGGAATGAAATTAGATTTAATAATTTTTTTACTAAAACTCCCAAAATACCCCTATATATTCAACCATTTTATTTTAAAATAAGAATCTAATGGTAATATTGTCATAAAATGATTACATTCCATTCCCTCCATGTTGCTCCCAAACAAGATTGCTTACATTCTATTCATTTTTATTTCTTTCCATTCCTTTATTTTAAAACATCCAATCAAGATTACTTAATTCCATTTCATTCCATTCATTTCCCTTACTTAAATACATTTCATTCCATTCCATTCATTTCCATTTCCTTATGATCATTTCATTCCATTTTATTCCATTCTCTTATGAACTCCCAAACAGAGCCTTAGGCATAAGATAAACATTTGAAATAGATAATTGAGTAGCAGAAACAATGCCTATAATGGTCATAGTAGAGCCACAGGCAATGTGATTGATAGGCATATGAAAAGTATGGTTTTGTAAAGTACAAGAGGTAGAATCAGGTGTAATATGATTGCAGCCAGCAAGGTCAAGATATCAAAATGAGTGTTTACCTGGTGCAACATAAAGAATAGAAGAGGATGCACCTTACGGGACAAAATGTTATTGATAATCTTTAGGTCAGTTGCCGTTGATGTAAACATGAGTTGGAAGACTTGCCAAAACTACTTGTGTTAGGTGATGGGGTTGGAGGATGCAACAATATGCTGTTGATGTTGGCCACGGAAGCTAAGGATTGAGTGACACGAGCATGCTTTCAACAGTAATCAATAAAATGGCCTCGAATCTTACAGAAGGTGCAAAAGTGAGAATGATCATATTTAGAGTTAAATCATTGAGAGCCAAAGTGTCACAGTGCTCATTCTGACGAATTGCAGATGCTGAAGGCGGATCAGGGGATGATGTGGCTAAGATTGTGCTACAAGGCCGAGATAGTAAGACTTGTAAACATTACCTCTTGTACACGCTCCTTGAAAACTTTTTCAATTGAAGGCAAAGAAGAAAACTTTTTCAGTTGATCCCGATATTCACAAAATATTGGGCATTGCAAGCATAATCCGTGTTGGTTCATATAGTGAAATTCGCTCCCACAAATATTGCATGTGTGGAAAAAAAAATCATCAATAGATTGCTGTGGCTCTTGTTGGAGACGATATAGTTCAACAATGAGCTGCCTTGGCACTATTCACAAGAGCAACCTTTGTATAAGCTCTCAACCTTGTTAGGATAGTATAGAGGTATATAATTATAGTACAGCTGGTGGTATAATAGTACAACTAATTACATATAGCATAAGGTATTGGGGAAGTGGGCCTAGAACGAATACTCTAACAACATACAAGCTCACAAGGAATGGAAAAATAAGAGAATTAATCAACCTTGAGAAGACACCCTAGCACTTCCAGTAGAAGCAAATGAGAAGGAATGAGGGGCCCTTTTTACACAAGAATATGTACACACTGCAGATGATTTCAAAATTGCATGGATGAGCGAGAGAGGAAAAACAAAAGATATCACATTTTGATTGGAAAAATAATTTAAATGATAACCATCAAATGGAAAATTATATTGTAAATTGATTTTCACAAATATGGTTGTACACTCATCCCAAAAGGTTGATAATCCCTTGATGTAGTAATTTTTTAATTATAAAATTTTAGAGTATGGTAATATGATTGAACAAGCATTTCTAAGTTTACCAAATATGAATAATCAACAGAGGGAGTAGCTTATGACCTGCAGAAATAGGTAGAATAGCAAAAAAGTACTTTGTGCACATGATAATGACCAAGGGTAGGTGTGTGCAAGCAATATGGTAAGAATGGATCCATCAAGTATATTCTAGAATAAAATTAATGCAGCAGTACCTTTGCCAACACAGAGAGCCTCATTAACAAAGATATCAAATGCTTCACACTCTAGTTTTTCGAATGGATCTACACATTCCCTACAAAATGGAACCTCAATAGTAAGAATAAAAGAAAAAATGTACAATGAAATAAACAACAGATAAATAATAAGGTACATATAGATTACATCATTAAGTTCCCAAGTGAAATGATTATGATTCATAGAAAGTCATTTTACTCAATTATTATGATATATTTATTTGCGTGTGAGCTTGGCTAGTAAAATTCAGTTAATACTGGATACAGTATACTCAGATACATTATCAAAAGTAAAGAACAATATATTATTAATAACTGTTCAGAAAGTTGGCAGTTTTGTTAGAATGGTTGAGTATTTGTACCAAACAACAATTAATCATTCCTAATCAATAACTGAATGGATATAGCTTAGGCAAAGGAAAAAGGAAGAATAAATTAAAATGAAAAAATAAGCACAGCTTAGCACATCACTACTAAAATTCAAGAATCATAGCAACAGGTTTACCTCTCAATAATCTGTGATCGGCTGTAGTTCGATAATATCAGCACATTTATTTAGCCCAAAACAATCAGTAGTTATAATCACTAATCATTAAAATTAAAAAAGGATACTGCAAATAACATAAAGAGAACATAATGTAATGCACCCAAGATATTGTATATAAATTTTATCCATAGAATATAGCAATTGCTAATGCAAAATTACTTAAACAGGATGACAACCAAACCTCTCACAAATCTCTCACACTAAACACAAGACAAATCTTTGATATCAAACTCCTACAAGCACAAAACAAAAACTACACCACCACCCAATGTATAGGGACTATATCATCTCCCTGTTTCTTTTCTTACCAATGTGGGACTAACACTCTTGATAGGAATTATTGCATCTCCTTTTAATTTTCTAAACTATGTGGGATTCCAAAACCAATAACGAAATCTAAAAACTTTAGAAGTGTACAGGCAAATGAAAACCAATGTAAATGTCAGGGTGGATTTTCAGAATGAAGAGGCTTGGAACTCATTTGTGTGGAAAGCAGAAGCAGAACAACCTAACCTAACTTTTGATTTGAGGGGAGAAAATAGTACCTTAAATCATTTACCAACAAAAAGAGGAATATAAAGAAGCTCAAGAGACCCCAAATATTTAGTCCCATGGTGGCAAATAATGGTTATGTTAATTGCACAGTAATCAGGAGACTAAAACCAAATAACATAAGAATTAGGCAATGAGAAAGAGAACTAACTTAGATGATCAGAATAGGCATATCACAACATTACTATCACCATAATAATAACACAATGGGACAGTACTAGAATGCTTGAAAATTAAGGGAAAAGAACCAAAAGCATGATTTTTTTAACACAAGTACACAGGTAAGTCACCAGAAATGATTTTTCCTTGAAATTTAAGAAGTATTATGTAACAATGAGTTTTATCAAACCAAGAAAGGCCTAACTAACATTTTCCAAACTAAGCCCTGAACTTATTAGACAAGATTTGTAGACTCTTTGCCCAAAAAGGTTTTAAAGATTACCTTGAACTTGGAGTACATTCAATTAAACTATATAACTCAACCAGCCATGTTATTAACAATTGTTGCTCCCAAATCACCATGTTCTTAACATCAACATTTACAAAGTACATGTTGTGCCTTTATATTAAAAGACCGGGCCAATATTCTTAATAAATTTATGTTGAGAAAACAAAAAAGAAAAGAACCTCACCATCAATGATAATTAAATCATGCATAATTGAGCTTTCATAGAAATAACAGTAATAATAAAAATATCAATGACTAAAACTAATGACATAAAAGATGTTGATAAACATGTAGATCTATGATAACTTAAAAAGCTATTGAATCTTTGCATTCATGTTTTGACTCTAATTGCTCATTTCCCTCTTCAAAATAATGGATGCTCACCTAATGCAGAAGAAGACAGACAATTAATGTGAGCTCAAGAAAAATGAATGCAAATGGAATTGCATAGAAATAGAAAATAGAGGGAAAAGTAGTCATACACAGCCGATAAGAGATACCGAAAGTTTGCCTTTTATTTCCAGTATTTGTTCATCAACCCTGAACTTTATGTTCCAGACTGAAATCCAACTTCCATTGCTAAACAATGTAATACCATAAAATATTGAATACTGAAAAGTCCTATTATCAGCAAGCTTATTGTTTCTAACAGATTGCTTCTAACAGAAGTGGACAAGGCAGGATACAACCACACACAAACAAGCATGAGTTGGTACAATGTGTTTACATTGTATTTGAACCATGATGCCAAGAAAGAGCTGCAATGTCATTTGATAAATTCCATGCACCAAAACTTACGTGGACTACATCTAGTATAAAATAAAAACACATTTGTCCTTTTTATAAACAACTCTTGTGGATGTAGAAATTACACTGAGCACATTGATAGATCAACTTTTCACAAGTATCATTACATTTGTTACATCGAGGGCGGTCCTTAGTTTCCTCAATGAAAGTAAGAGGGTGCGAGTGACAGTCAAATGTGTAAGTACCTCCAAACTTGTAATTTGGGTATTTCCCAATAATACATTTTGGATGAGCAAGATAACTGCAATCCTCAGAGCAGTAAAACCAATACTTTGAGTCTCGTTTTTCTTCACATATATCACAATAATATTCACTAGAGTTATCTTCAGCTCTATAACTGAGAGCGAAGGGATGCTCATGTTGTTTGTATCTTATAGAATGTGGTAGTGTAGCACATCTGAAGTCCAAAGCAAATGCACAAGTGGTACAACGGAATATTGGGTAAGTTCTAGAATCACAACAATTGCAATTCTGAGAAGATTCAACACCAGAGAGAATAAGTGTGTGATCATGACCAGGGTGGGTAAGGATTTCTGGGATCATACTACATTGAACATCAAGTCTAAAACGGCATGTCTCACACGAATAAGTGAAGCCATTGCATTTACGATGACAGGCATAACACCTAAAATCCTTACTTGGTTTCATTGGGAGCAGGGATAGTGGGTGTTGATGAAGTGGGTGTTGCTTTTTTTTTGGTAAATTAGCACAAGATTCATGAAGAAAGAAGCTACACTTTACACAACTATAAAACGGAGGGACAATGGCTCTTACACACCCATCGCATTTTTGGTTTTTTAGAAGCTGCTCGGTAACCATTAAGTCATGCTCATGACTGAAGTGTTTAATTTCTGCAGCTATTTGAATTCCACCCTCCCTCATATTGTATTTTTTGACTTTGTAAGTTGAGTCAACCGATTCATCAAGCTCTGAAACTTCATCCTCATCTTTAAATTCTTGCAAATTTATGTTCTCCTTGTTTTCCATAGCACAATTGAGGTGGGCAACAAAATCACATCTAGAGCAATAGTAAAGCCCATAGCACGTGTCCACCTCTTGAACACAAATTTGACAAAATCGGGAGTCGGATTGATGGAATTCAAGAGAAGAATGGATGAGATGGAGGAGGTGCTTGTGATGCACAACTTTGACTTTGCGTGGGAAAAGAGAACATCTTCCATGAATCCAGAAACCGCATGGATTACACAAATAGGGCGTACCTTTGTCTGTTTTGCCACAAAGGTCGCAAGTAAAGGTGATCCACTTCCAAACGGAGGTCAATGGGTGGTGGTGGAATTCAGGTTCCATGGTGGTGGGCGCTAAAGAAGCGCATGTGATGTGAAGGTTGAAGTCGCAGCGAGAACACCGATAAGTGTATTTCTCTTTATATGCTTTGCAAAGTTCGCATTTGTAATTTCGCTGGTGTCTCCATGCGGGAAAGAGAATAAGAGGATGGATTGGGTGCAAGGGATGGTGCAACTTAAGGGGTAGTTCCGCACATGATTTATGATGACTGTACACCCCACCACATTCTTTACAACTGTAGCTAGGACCATAAATTGATTCGTCGCACCCCCAACACGGATATCCACGTCTGTCGTCTGGATTGAACAGCAAGGGATGGTTCGGATGGATAAAATGTTGAAGTTGCTACTGCTGCTCCATCTAATCTATCTTCTTTATTTAATTGTATGACGACATGCAAAGTGACAGTCACAATCACAAACATATCATCATCATCATCATCAAATTTCTTTATTGTTTATAAAAATAAAATAAATAATAATCAGAAAAAAGGGCATAAATATTTATAATACGTAGAAAGAAAGAAAGGGCTAGGCCTGGGTGAATCTAAATAAAAATAAACAGAGAGAGTGCATGATGAGAATTGCTACTCTTTTGAGTTGCATATAATATATATATAGCAGCAATTTTGTTTTTTATGGCTCTGAATGTAAAATAAATAAATAAAAAGAGGGATTTGGGCATGACTCAGCACAGCAGGTTTGTTGGAGTTTGATCGTGAATATTCTTTAAATTAAAGGCCTTGGGCTTGGGTCAGTTAGGTGTGGCCCATGGCTATTTATTTTTATTGGGTACTGGGTATTTTTTATTTTTTAATGTGAACAGTGAAAGGTGTAAAAACTTCTGTATTGATTGGAATTCTTTTTATTGATTTTCATTAAAAATTAATGTGAATTTTATTTTTTTTGGGTGAAAGCATAAAAGTATTGTGTAAATAGGAATTACTTTACTTGATTCCATTAAAAATAAACGTGATTCTTTAAAAAATAAAACGGAATGCATCTCAAAGTTCAAAATAAAATAGTAAGAATGTTTGCAGAACAAAAATTCAAACTAGGTTTTTAATTGATCCTCCATACTTGTTATTAGAAAAATATAATTTGTTTTTTTACTTTTTTATTCTTGTTTACGTTAATCGTTGTCATTTATTTAAAATCATCTAACACATATCTATGTTTGTCTTTATTAAATATATAAGTAAATAGTGCAACTAAGTTTGCCTTCATATTTATATATTGTTACTTCTTTATGCAAGCTTTTACTTAACCTAGGTTATCCATTACAACTCATAACAACAAAGTTAATCCAACAAAATCTATGGGAGAAAGTTTAGTAGGCATGGGGATACAAAAATGAAAGAGTAAAGTCTTTTAGAGTTTTATGTAAACCTCATGCTAAGTTGGTTCTATTAATCCATAATACAATGAAAAATGCAACATGATGATGTTTCTTTCATTTAACAGATATATATTTTTTTTAATGCTAAGTCTATCACTCCTTAACATTTATGTATATTAATATTTTGCCAAGAATTTTTTTAGCTCAATAGTTGGTGGTACTGGTAGATGTTCTTCTTGAAAATAATTTATGTTCAACTCCTCTCTTCCCCGCATGTGATAAATAGGGTGGAAAAGTGTTTGGTAATGTTTGAGAATGAATATAAACTATTTTAGTACAAATAAAGGACAAAATAAATATTTGATAAAAATTGGTTCGAGTTAGACTGTTAGGCAACTTTTCCTGAAGTTATATTCCTCAATACTTTTTTTTCCTTAATAATAGTTTGTTAATCCCATTGTTAGACTATTTCTTTCTCCAATTATCATGCTTATCAAATATTAAGTTGATCAATTGTTCTTTTGAATATTGAGCTGATTAGCCATGAAAAGCTCGCAAATCCATGAAGAGAGATTATAATTTTTTGCATTCTTAAATATAGCAAACAGCAACCTTATAAATTTAACAATAAATGGCTACTAATTATTTTAAAATGTTGCAAGTGATTAACCTGTAATAGATATTAAATAAAAACATGATTCAAGAAAATAAAAATGTGTTTCAAGAAAATAATGATTTATAAAAAATTAAAAAGTTGAGTGATACACTATTTATCAAAATTGCATCAAATGTAACATAAACCAAACCATTTAGAGTAATATATCTCATAAAAATATAGCAACAAGTGCAATATAATCTTACTACATTTAACATTTATATGACAAATTTTTAAGTAAGCAAAGTAACTATTGTTTATGAAACAATACAAAAACACACATACATATGAACAAATTTATGTGGGCAACTATAAAAACTTACAACAACAAGAATCCAATTTTGGCTTCAAACACACCTTGAGAAGCTTCCAAGTTATTTTTTGTATCAAATTTTTTAAGGCTAAGTTCATATGAAAACCATTTATAACTTCTACTATATATATAGGATTATCAAGCCATTGTGCCAAAGAAAATATACCTTGCCCAACTCAATAGATTATCATGTCATTGTGTCAAAGAAGAAATTCTTCCTCCAACACAAAAGAAAAAAAAAGAAGCAAGCAAGACATTTATGCTTCCTTGTCAACTTGGAGTTAAATCTTCTTAGTAACATTTCCTATTTCTTTTCCTCTTTTTTTTTTTTTTCTCTTTTTCTTTTGTGTTTCCAAACATGTCCATACTAACATTAATTTTTCTCATTCATATGAGATTTCTTTATGCATCTCTTTCTAGGTTATACATAAATGAAATTTACTCAAAATTTAGATGATGATTTTTGAGTTGGAATTTACTCAAAATTTTACTTTTGAAATTAAAAATATTGATTTCTATTGTTTATGTTAACAAAAAAGGACAATTCAAAAATTATATAGAATTTTATACTTTAGATTTCAAAGCATCCAAATTTAAAGTCCAATTCTCAGTTTGCTTTACAAACTAAATTCATATGCATTTCTTCCACTCATCCCTTACCTTTTTTTAAATTGAATTAACACCCTTCCTCTCTGTATCTTTCTCTCATTCCATCACTCCCTTGATCAAGACATAAAGTAATGAGAAAGCACACATATAAAAAGAAAGCAAATGATAAAAAGGTTCATCTCAGCAAATTATTAACACACGGAGTCAACACCATATATTAAAAATTTGAAGGTATTTCATCTAAGAAGAACTAAATAACATTGGCAGAAATATAGAAGGTTCTCTCGATTTATTTAGCTGCTTCATTCCTGGTATCACTGGTGAAAATTTAAGTAAAAAATGTTTCTTAGCGCAAAAAAGGACAATCAAGTATGTAAAAGTTGAAAATTTATTTCCAACAATTCTGGGAACTTGTGATAATGATTTCCTCGGTAAAACTTGACTTCAATAGATTTTATACTTCCACAAGGTTTCAAACAACATTAAAAGAGTATTCTTTACCCAGCTTAATGGACAGTCATGGTAATTCCAGCCATGAAGCAAAACTCAAGGCGTGACACCTGGAGGGACCTTAAAAGTGACCTTAATGGGAATAACGTAGCCGGACACCAACGAGAAATAGTTGTCTAAGTAATGAACAGGAAGAATTCTCGAACAGTCGATCCTTGATATAAAGTCTTTTTTCTTTCAAACTCTCCTTGAATGGAGCGCAATCTTCTCTTCTTTATCTCTCCCCATTCTAGTTGATCATTGTAATTTGGGTCCTAGATTTTTGCAACTGTAATACATTGCCCGTGCAATTGGGTTGGCTATTCTTTAATAAAATGTTCTTACTTTATTTGTTCATATAGGTTAAACTTTTAGAGTCAGCTTTCTTGGCCACATTTTCAACATGCATTTCAATTTCATAAGTGAACCCTTTGATGAAAACCTTGGACGTAAATCTTGAGGTTTATTTTTTTCGTTCTGTATGGCTCCAGCAGCTTGTAATCTCCACCAAATAGATGGAACCAGTAAAATTTCCAAGATAAAATAACATACTCTGATGTGTGGTAGAGTTTGAGAAGGAAGTAGACCAGCTTTGGGTTTTTAGACTTTGGATACTTCATCTCAACTATGGGTACTGTTTTTTCGGCCAGAGCAGAGAGATTTTCAAAAACTTTGTAGTATGGAAATGTACCTTCTAGATCCTAGACCAAGGCTTCAATAGCTATGTTAGACAGTTCCTCAGACGTAGTATTGACAACTTGCTGATGGCAGATTCAGAAAACAATTGTGATGTAACATACCATCTCTGGATGAGATTATTTTAAATAGCATCAAGTACGAAGAATGTCTTAGAGTAAAATGCAATAGTTTCATATGTGCACCCTTTTGAAATATTATTTGGTTTAAGAAACACAAATTAAAGCATTTCAACCACCCCCTCGTCATGTCAACCCACACATACAAAAACAAAAAGAAAATCAGCTATGAGCATTTTTTCTAGATTTTTTTTTATTAACGTTTTATTTTGTTCTGTCAAAAAATATGTATCAATTTTATTTATTGAATTCAAAAGATTATTCAGGCTCAATACGTGTTCTATGAAAACAATTCATCAGATACTAAATATTCATTAAATTTCAAAATCCAATCCAAACTCATAAATCATAACTCTTACTAGTTTAGAAATTACCTCTATAAAATATGTAGCCAGATTCAGCAGGACATGGATTGGTCCTGCAGCACAGCGACAGCCATAGAAACCTGCCGTTTGGTGTAAAAGATGATCATTTAACTGACCACTAAGACCAGTCCAAGGGTTCTGTGCCTTCCAAATCAGGACTAGTGTGTTTACGGGAAGTCCGGCCCTCCAACGGAGCTCCAAATTGAATATAGTTAGCCAGTTAAGCTTGATGATCATTTCAAGTTAGGTCAGCACCAAAAAAAAAAAAAAACCAATAGGCATCTAGAATAGCTATAGAAAATTTTGATTTACCTCTAAACAAAAATCATCAAGATCCTTTGGGGTTCCATAAAGTTCAATCTGATCAACACTTTTTTTTGGCTTTGAATAGGGAATGTATTTATGTTATTCCCATATGGGGTTGGAACTTCTTCTGTGTACCCACTAGGAAGTTGCTTAAACAACGGAATCTGCCAGCCTTCTTGAGACATTCTTGCTCTGATAGTATATGCAACAGCCATCCTGACAGAATCAACCTCAACATTTGCAAATCTATCCCACAAAGGTCCTTGGATGTAAACACGTGTACCATCAAAATATTGGCCAGGATCTTTTGACACTGTAGATAAATCTTCAGAAGATTTGCTGATTTCATTGGAGTTTTCAAAATAAGGATTTAGTCTCAGGACATTTTCCAAATCTTCGTTGATCTCATCTCGTGGAACTTGCTCATTTTCACCTACCCAATGAGCAAGACTTGGATGGTTCCTTAGAAGCTTGACAGTGTCTCTTGCACAAAGCAAGAGAAGATCATGATCCAGGGGACCATTTGGATTTGATACAGGGTCACCATTTCAATCTCTTCAGTACTCCAAAACTCTTGCCACACCTACAAAAATCAAATCAGCCATATGGACCAAGTTATACTAGAGTAATTTAATACTGAAATAACTTAGAATATTGGAATCCTTGGGTTTGGTTAGCCTTGAGCCATATTTAATCCTGTAGACAGGCCTGGGTCTCAGGAGAATAAATCATTCAAAATAACGCAATGCAGAATTCACTCTGGTAATTTTAAAGCTTCAGTTACTAAATAACTAAGTGTACCAAAATTAAAAATACCAAAGGCTCCTACTGCAATATACCAAACTTTTTTCAATTATAAAACTTACTCTAGAACACTTTCTTGGCATTCCCAGCATCTTACGCTGCAAGCATCCTATGACAATACCCTCAGTATAAAGCATACAAATTTTGGTGAATCTAAAAATTTTGATGTTCCAGGATTTGTCCCAATTTTACTAACCCACCAACCTCCCATTGATATACATATTGGGACATCATTCTATCTCAAAAGCTTCATCCAATAGGTTTGCACCCAAATATATATCAACTCTTCATTTTCTTTACTTTTTCTCTATATGGGACTCAACCCTCACACATGCACTCACAATAACCTCCCCCTCCCATGTGAGCCTCTACCACATCATCCTAGCTTCCCACTACGAGTGAGTCATTAGCAAATCCAGAGTGTGCATACAAGAGTTGCATCAAATGCAGCAATAACCAGATTCACACCAACCACATCAACACCAAGACACTCATTCAAAAAATAAAAAATTTAATAGATAACAAACATTTAAAATTTTGAACCAAAAGTTGAACCACAACTCTAATACCAATTTTTTGGGATGAGAAGTGTCCCTAGGTTCCAACAAGAGCCTATAGATATATATTGAGGTACCTATTGATATATATTGGGGTGCCACTCAAACAGCTTAAGCCAAATGGTTTAGACCCAACTATGACCATCAACTTCTAACTTTCCTTAATTTTTCTCTTGATGTGGAACTCAACCCTTACATGTCCACTAAAAACAGTTGCTTACTTTGGTATGGTTTGTTTTTCATCTTCTTATTCTGTACGAGAAAGCAAATAGTACTGCCTAGTCCTACTTGGTTATGTAGTCTCCACAAAAAGTCACCAAACCGACTTTGTAGCCATAATCTTTGTTATTAGTAAGAAAGAGCTCGTTGGGTGTATATAGGGTTTTGTTTTGTGCAACTATTGTAGTCACCCTTTATAGTAAATTTTTCATCCCAATGCCCGCCATTGGACATATGTCTAAATCTGAACCATGTAAGTCTCAATCTCTATGTTCCCTGTGTGATTGTTCGTTCAATATTTCTATTTCCATTTTGTATACACCCTCTATAATTGATCACACTCACAACACACACAAATAGGAGAGAGAGAGAGAGAGAGAGAGAGAGAGAGAGAGAGAGAGAGAGAGAGATCACCAAAAGTCCATAAATATCACAATAATGATAAAATTCTGTCCTCTCAGCCAATCCACCACCCCAGCAGCGAATCATATTAAAATGCAAATCGGCATGAAACTTGATGTCAGTTTTGTAACGTTCCTTTGAAAGACGTAGTAACCCATCTGACAATATCCAATTACCACCATGGATAATGATAGGCTGTCCGTTGACCTTGAACAACCTGTAAATCAAAATTTTATAGACTACATATCATAATATCAAAATGAAAATCTATGTAAAATGTTCTTGAAGGCATATAGAGCAATACCTTCCACCTGTGGCACTATCTATATGGCTCTCAATTTTTCAGAAGCCAAATAGATGGCTCCAAGCATCAAATTATCCATTTCCCTTTACATCAACAGTAATATGAACATTGTACAAGGACTGTTTCCCATACTGTTTGGCCACCATAAGTCAGGATTGTAGAAGAAAAGCTGCAAATTCATTCCATTATAACCTATAACAGAAGTATTGAGAGCCTAAAACTAGATAAAAATGTCCATGGGGATGGGGCTACCCCGACTTCCATAGGTCCTTGGTTTGACCCCCTAATGAGAATTGAGGATATTTGAATTTATAATAATCAGATGCTCCAAAATGCTCAGTAATCAGAAATTTCACCTCTCTAGATACCATTGTGGATAATTCAAGGCACAGATAAGTAATGAAGGCTATATTCCTTGGGCGCAGTATGCAATTTATTAACTTGGGGGAGGAGGGGGTCTTTTATGCTTTCACATTTCTTTAATGGTAATGTACAATATCAATGAAATGAATCGAGAAGGAAGTTCATTACCTATATGTACAATATCATTGTATGATTTTGTAAGATATTGAGAAGGAAAAAAAAAAAATCTAATTTTACTCTACTGAATCATAAGAGGAAGATATAAGTGTCATAGACAGTCTAGCCTACACACAGACTAACAAGGAAAACTGCAGAGGTCAGAAATAGTTCAGCTTTATGACGTGATCTAGCAAAAATCTGGGGGTTGACAGATATGTATGTATGTGTGTATATAGATATATATGAGATCGATTCAAGTTACACATTTTCATAACCACTGATTTTCATAACATCTAAGGGTGAAAAAAAAAAACTCCACTTAACATATCATTAATATAGAGTTATTAATTGCCACATTAGCTAATTTTCCTTTAAAAACCCATCCATTCAAGGTTCCTAATACTTAATCATTTTCCTTTTTCTTTTTCTTTTTTTATAATAAAGCAAAATGATATTTCATAATATTGTTCATACTTCCATACTATCTCTCACACATTGAATTTCTGGTAGATTTTGCTATTGAGGGAGGTTATTACACAAATAAAATTAAAAAACCTGTCCCGTATACTATCTCCACTGTAACTGATCTCTAAATGACTTATCACACTGCCACTATTAACTTAAAATATGTTTCAAATATCTGTAGAAACCTGTCTCGTTTTGGTTCTGACAGGAAATTTCAAATAATTTCTTATCAATACGCATCTACTGTCTCTCATTTTCCAACAAGAAACTAGAGATAACAATATCATTATGGGAAAAAAAAAAAAAAAAAAATTAACCATGATCAAAGGTAACAAACATAGTCACCTTATAGGAGCCATCCAATCCCAACCCAGAGCGTATTGTGAGGCAACATCTTTTTCCAATCTAGCATGAAAACAAATTATTGTAAAATTGCATGTATTCCAAGCACATCAAAATTTAGATTTTTACTCCATCACTCCACTCACATGGGATCCAAAATCATAAATGTAATTCTAAAATAAAATAATATTTTTAATATATATAAATTAAATAGGTTTTGGATTTAGCTATAAACCTCATGGTCACCACCTTGCCCCTTCTCCCAGGATGATCTGGTGGATGAACGAGAAAGGCAAGCAAGTTTTGACCATTAGGATGCAGAATCCAAACACTGTAAAATTAATGCGAAATATGGTATTAAAAAAAAAAAAATTGAACTCCAGGCAATAAAAACACTTACTCAAATGCGCAAATTTGAGAGCTCAATCTTACAAAGCAGACAAGGCTAATGTGATTTGAGAGAGAGAGAGAGAGAGAGAGAGAGCGAGGTAGCGACTTGTGTGTCGGTGTATGAGGAGGGTGTGAGAAAGACGGGAAAGGGACTAAGGGTATTTTTGGTAATATAAAAAAGAGATGGGGCCAAGAATGCCACGTGGAATGAGTTTCTTTGAAATAAAATATAATTAATTAATTAATTAAAAAAAAAACAACTATATTTCCATGTGTCGTTTTGTTACTTCAAGACAGTGATATGTGTCGCTTTCGTATTTTTGCAAGATTGTTAAGTGGCTGCCCCACTCCTTGCAAAGTATTAAATTTTTCCTCACTAGATTGCAATAGGTTTGTCACAGATAATATTTTAATTGCTTTTGAATCATTGCATTATAAGAATAATTGTACAGACAAGTAGAGTTACATAGCTCTTAAGTTGGATATGAGTAAAGCGTATGATAGGGTGGAGCGAGATTTTTTGGAACAGATCCTTCTGATATTGGGATTCCATGAAGATTGGGTAGCTTTAGTTATGGAGTGTATTATGACAATATCCTATTCTATTCTTGTTAATGGTGAGTCAAAAGGTCTGTTTAGGCCTTCAAGGGTTTTAAGGAAAGGGGATCCTCTTTCGCCTTATTTATTTCTTTTTTGTGCTGAAGGTTTAAATGCAATCCTGAAAAAGGCGGCCTCAAAGGGAGAAATTCATGGATTTTCCATTTGTAGGAATGGTCCGAAACTCACCCATCTCTTTTTTGTAGACAATTGTCTTTTGTTTTGCAGGGCAACATTGATTGAGTGTGAAAAAAATTCAAGAATAATTGGGTTTTTATGAAGAAGTTTTGGGACAAATGATAAATAAGAGTAAAACTACCCTCTTTTTTAGTAAGAATACCGATGCATAGACCATGGAGGAAATAAAGTTGTCTTTACATGTTCTTGCCATTCAGCATTACAAGAAGTATTTGGAGCTGCCTTCTTTTGTTGGTAGAGGGGAAAAAAGCATGCGTTACACAAATAAATGAGCAGATTTGGGCAAAAATGCAAGGGTGGAAAGAGAAGCTTCTGTCTTAGGCTGGAAAGGAAGTTATGATAAAAGTGGTAGTTCAATTTATACCTACCAATTCAATGAGTGTATTCAAACTACCTGTTAGTCTTTGTAAAGATATTGAAGCAATGATCCAGAAGTTTTGGTGGGGGCAGGGGAGACAAAAAAAAAATCTATTAGGTAAAGTGGAGGGACCTTTGTTCGTCTAAGTCTATGGACGGAATGAGCTTTAGAGATATTCAGAATTTTAACAATGCTCTTCTTGCAAAGCAGGTTTGGTGGTTATTACATCATAAAGACTCTTTAGTTTATAAAGTCTTTAGTGCTAAATTTTTCATAGTAGCATCTTGGAAGCGCCAATTCATCCACGTTGTTCTTATGCTTGGAGGAGTATTCTACAGGCGAGGGATGTCATCAATAATGGTGCGGTGTGGAGAGTGGGGAACGGAGAATCTATCAAAATTTAGGAGCATAAATGGTTGTCGGAGCTCTCAAACAATAAGGTTGTTTCTCCAAGAACTAATACTGACGTTATTTATGTAAAGGATCTATTTTTGATAGGTAGAAAGGTGTGGGATCCGGGTTTAGTGCAACGGCTTTTTCTGCCTTGGGAGGCTAACTTGATCCAAAGAATTCCAGTGAGTGAGGAGTTTGTAGCTGATTTGTTGATCTGGCCTTTCACTCCTATGGGGGACTATAGTGTGAGGAGTGCTTATCGTATGTTGGAATCTAATGCAAGGAGTGTTAATCCAGGGTCATCTTCTAAGGATGGGCAAAGCAAGTTTTGGAAGGGGGTTTGGAAGATCAAAATTCTAAATCAGATTCGGCACTTCATCTGGAGAGTTACTCATGACTCTTTGCCTACAATCAAAATCTGTGACATCGTCATGTACCTATGGAAGCTTCTTGTCCAACCTGTGATGAGCATTCAGAATCTCTAATTCATTGTTTTGTAGTTGTGTGGGCATGCCCAGGCTGTGTGGAAATCCGACATTCATTTTGTCATTTTTATAGGAAACAGTATAGGAGTTTCTTTGAATTATTGGAGGAAGTCTTGAATACGGCTTAAGAATTTCAGGTTGCTCTACTTTCGTCTATTTCCTAGTGTTTGTGGTAAAGGCAAAACAGATTGAGGGAGCATCAATCTACTTAGGTGTTACATGAAGTGGGTGAGAGAGTTGTGATGTTGGTTCAGGAATCCTTTGATTTGTGCAGTCCTGTTGAGTTGCCGAGAGATTCTGGTGTTCAAGTTCAATGGTCTCAACCTCCAGAAGGAGTTTTTAAGGTGAATTTTGATGCTGCCTTGTTTGAGAATATTGGTTGTGCAGGCATTGGAGTGGCAATTTGAGAATCTGAAGGTGAAATCATTTCAGCGTTATCTCAAAGGATTTCTCTTCCATTTTCTGTGGAGATGGCAAAGGCTATGGTAGCTCGTCGAGCACTTCTTTTTACGCACGAACTGAGTCTTTCTAAGGTGATGATTGAGGGAGATTGTCTTCGGGTGGTTTCAGCTTTGAATTCTTCAGTCAACTGCAATACGATGTATGGAAATGTGATAGAGGAGGCACATCGTCAAGCTTGTCAGGTTCAGATTTGCAAGTTTAGTCATGTGTGTCGAGGTAGGAATAAGTTAGCCCATGGCCTCGCTAGAAGAGCAGTTTCATTTGCGGGTTTAGATGGTAGACGAACTAACCTTTGATTTGGAAAGTGTATTCCAAACTGATTTTCTTAATTAATAAGAGCTTACCTTTTTATCAAAAAAAAAAAAAAACTCTAATCCTATTTGACTTGGGCCAAAGCCTAATTATTTAATTCTTACTCTTGAAAATTAAATTAAATTAAATACTAATAATTTAATTAATTAATAAGGCTCAAATAAAATCCCTCCCTCAAAAAAAAAAAATTCAATAGACTAATAATAAAAATATAATTAACTTCTAAAAAATTATATAAAATTATTCATATTTCATACATCAAGAACTAATATGGCATTACACTTTTATATTTAGACCAAGATACACGAAATTATGTGAGTGGCCATTTTTAAGAATTGCTTTGTTGTAATGATGCTAAGGGATGCCTAACAAATTAATACCCTCCTCCATTTTTTACTTTTCTTCTTATAAATTTTTTAAATACTTCAATAGTTAGATTCGAAGAATTTGAACCCTGAATGGTTCCATTAGAAACACAAGAAGTGCTAACTAGTTAAGTTACAAGGCAAAAAGGTCAACTACTCCCCAAGAACTCCCAAAAAAAAAAAAAATTATTGGTCTCCAAAAATAACAATTTACAATTAGTCCCCAAGAATTTAATTAATCCAAAGAGTTCAAAAAAAAAATCAAAAAACAAAAATATTATATGGTTGGCCCATGACATATTGGTCATTCTAAGGGGGAAAAAAGAGACTTTTTAATATAATTTTTTTAATTCTTATGCTTTTTGAATTTTATCAGCTAAAATCATTTAATAAACAAAATATTTTTCCTAATCATTAGGAAAACAAGAGCAAATTGAGAAACAAGAGGTTAAGGGTTTTTTTTAAAAAAAAATTCTATTTTAAGGTAGTTTCTTGTTCAGTCAAAAAATAAAAAAAATGCGTAATTTCCTATTATTGGATATGCATATGTGAGCTTCCCTCTTTTTTAATCAATATATTTCATATTAGGTTTTTTCTTCAAAATTTTGAAGGAGATGAGATACTAACTCTTGACAACACATATGTTTATTTATTTATCATCATTTTTTTTTTGTTAAAACACAATTTTCACCCTTTGAGTTTACATGAAATATTATTTTCATTCCTAAAGTTTTATTTGTCTTCTTTTTTCTTTTGAGAAAATTGTTTTTGTCATTTTAGTCCTTAAACTTTAACGTTTCCATAAAATTGTTCATAACTCTTAAGCATAACTTTACTGGGCATACGACGATAGATGGCAATAGACGGAATGATCAATTTTTGAGATACATTAAAGTTTAAGGATTAAAGCTCAAAAAAAGAAAAAAAAATTATGGATTAAAATTTTGAAAGACAAAGTAACTGTAACAGTGACTAAAATTTTGCATTGGATGGCTATCCTCATAACCATTTACTGAAAGCATTACCAAGACTATCAATAAACACCACATTTAAGGTTCCTAAGTCAAAATGTTGCCATAAAAGTCACACTTCACTTTGGTACAAAAAACAGAGATGGCACCTAGAGCACCTTGACATGCACGGCAACTTACAACAAGGAAAGATATTCAAAGGACAATTATGGCTAAGAAAAGCAAAAAGCTCTTGCATTCTTTTTTCTCTTATCTATTTTTATGTACTGCTATGACACTCAAGTTTGAAACATGGCCTTCTTTAAAATTAAACTCTCCCTCTTTTTTCTTGCTCTTCATGTTGTGCAAGGAAACACATCATGTGATTGTGATGGTAATCTCTCTTTCTCTCTCTCACTCTCCCTCTCCCTCTCTCTCTCTCTATATATATATGTGTGTGTACACGCATGCCATATGGTAATTTATTTCTCTCTCACACTTATTTAGCAATAGTTATTACACACGCATGTTTTTAACTGAAATCATGACTTCAATTAATTAGTTCCTCGACTTGAAACATAAAATTCATTTTGATTTTTCAGTTTGAGTTGTGGGAGAAACAAAGTTTTGGAACAGGCATGTGCTCAATTCCAATCAATGGGCCCTGTGCATTTAGGATTACATAGGATTCTTACAGCATTTCATTAAGTTGCTAAAATAGTTTTTTGTGAACTTAATCAAACAAAATCCAGAGCCATCAGGCGGCAACCTTTTGTAAAATCATGAAAGTATGACAAAGTTATTGGAACGGTGCTTAAAGTATTTTGCTATTGAATAGGATAGCCTGTATAAGATAACTTGTACACTAACCATTTCACATGTTGATGAGTAACTGGTATTTGGTGCTAAATAATATTTCTTTTTTCTTTTTCTTTTCTCTATACCTTTACTTTACGATCCTGTAAAGATAAAAAATTTTAAGGAATTGACAAAAGATAGTACTAGCATTTTGTTCTCAAGCTCCAACAAGGGCATATTATGAACCTTAATTGCAAAAATCTCGAGCTCCCTGCTTCACCGCTTAATTCCATCAAAGTATAAAATTATCAATTAACATTGGTAGCTAGTTGTAGAACATAGAGAAGACTACTGCTAAATAGGTTAACTTTGGTGCATTATTTACTTAATCTTCAATCTAATGCAACTTTTACATCTTCACAGATACAACTGAAAAATATCTCTTGGAGGACCTTAATCTTTATAGGATGCCACTAAATCTCACCAACTTCACTGAGAACAACAATGCAGCTTGCCTAGCTAATAATATTGCAAGCCAATTAAAGAACGAAACTTGTAAAAACGCCTGTAACTACAGCTCTACTCCAGGGACTAATGTCACTGAATATGACAAGCTCCTGGATGCTGTGACATAAAAGAGAATCACACAGTTCAAGGGGTCATATTGCCTGTCTGTGTACCCAGATTAGACCCATTTTTAGTACTTTCTAATTATACAACAACTCAATATGCAAAATATCTGAAGGATTCAAACTACACCAGGACTGGGATTGGCTCTGAGGATAATTGGATGGTGGTTGTATTGTGCACTAACACATCAGCCGGAAACTTCTCCAGTGTAGCTTCTTTGATTGCAAATTTCAGTTTGGGTAACTCCTTGGTGGCTTTGTTCATTAGGTTTCTTGTTGTTTCTACAGTGAGCTGAAATGCTCCAGGTGCTTGTCATTTATATACAGATTTTCCATATTTTTGTGTTTATTGTATAAAGTTGTGAACTTAGGCAAGATTGTTTTTCTTGTTGTAACATATATCATGATTGTAATTGTGCATATTTCTTATGACAAGCTCATTCTTGCTGAATAGGTAAGATCTAAATAATTATGCTTTGTTAGCTGGTAATGGAGTAATAATTAGAGTGGTAAAGGCCCTGAATTAAACTTGACCATGTTTATTTAGTACTTTCAATTGATTTAAAGCATTCTTTTTAGATCATGCTTTAATTTAGAAAGTTCAATACCCAGTCTTCCTTTAAATTAGTACCACAAAAGGAAGGTCCTTTTTCTCCCTATTCATTATGGCCTTTCATCCTAACTTCTTTTTAGGTGACAAATAGCAAATTGTGTTTACTAAAGCTATTTATTAAAGCAAATGATGAAGTTATTGAGGTTTTCATTTTATTGTTAAAACTTGAAAGTTAGTTTGGTTATGTTAAGTAATAAAACTTGAAAGATTTTGATTCTCACATAATCACTAATTCTCTTCTTTTTCAATTTTCATATCCACTTTATGCGTTAAAATATGGCAATTTCCACATAAATTATGGATGTGAGTGAATGTGAATGAATGTAACACAATATTTTTCCACACTTAAGACCCTACATTGCAGTATTTTGTAACGTGTGGCAAGTGTCTTTGTAAAAGACTAAAACCTACTTGAAGGTAGCTTCAAGTTACTATGGTGACCCCATATTATGTTACAAATAAGAGAACATGTTTGAGCCGCTAAACTTAAAGGGTCAAAAGTATCCTTTGGTAGTATATTTGAATGATCAATTTTCAAAAATAAAAAGCTGGTAGTGAATTGATAAGGGATGGCTGTCAAGGAAGTTTCTATAATGGCCTTAACACCCTCCTCCTCCTCGTCCCCCTGTCTCTCACACACATGCAAAAGTTTGGTCTTCCAAAATTACACCTACCCCAAAAATGGATGATTCCGAGTAACACAAGGCAGGCTAGAAAGGCGAGAGGAGCTATAGTAACTACATGACATGAAACCGAGTCATTCTTTCGAGAATACTTGCTGGCATGCAAGACAAGACTGGAACCAAAGCCAAGGGCAGGAACTCTACCAACAGGACCAATAGGAACCCTATCATCAACCAATTCGCCAGGAGTAGAGCCGACCCAAGGCCTAGGCCTAAGGCCCCACAATAAAATAAAAAATTTCTTATTAAAAAAAGGCCTCATTTTCTTTTGTAAAAATCCCAAAATTTTTATAAAATATAACATTTTTTAAATAATTGATACTTTTTTTATAGTGATGCTAAAGATATCACAAATTTTACTATAAGTTTAATTGACATATCACCAATCACATAAAAAAGTAATTCAAACACAAATAAATTGAGTTGTTGAAATTCATCAATTACAGTTATTATTATAATATATAGTAAACATTTTGTAACATCTTTAGTATTTTTTTTTTTTCATTTCTAACAAGACTTCCAAAATAGGAGACCAATAGAAATTTAAACCAATTGAAACCCTAAAATGTTTAAAAAAGATGTTGTAAATGTGATAGATCATCAATGATGACTAATTTCCCCTAATAGTTTGAGAACTTAATTTTGTAAACTAGTCTCCTACAAAGCCACACACTAAATAATATTCATCTCTTTCTCTTAAAAAGAATATATAAAATTTAAATTTAAATTACAACTATACTTAAATATGCACAGTCATATATCCAAAAAAAAAAAATATTTATGGTACAACTATTATATTCTTTTAAAAAATCATATTTATGGTTCAACTGTATTTTAAAAAATAATATTTTTTTTGTTCTTTTTGTTTAAATTTATGGTTCAACTATGATCTTCAATCATCCATATAAAATTAACCTTAGTTTAGTTAGTATTATTCATCAATTTCTATATTTACATCAAATTAGTCTTAATTTAATTAGTATTATATAATTTTATTTAATTAATGTATACATATAAAAATGTCCCATATAGAATTTTCGACTTAGATCCCAAATTTTCTTGGGCCGGCCTTGGCCAAGAGCAAGGATTCCAAAAAGTGAAATTCGATTTTGCAAGTACACAAGTCGACGCTCCTAATATGAAAGTGAAAGTGGAGTGAAAGCTGGCTCTAAGTAGGATTCAAAGACGTTCAAATCCAGTTCCAATTTAGATATAACAGTGCAGTTCAATTGTCGAGAGCGATATCTCTTTTATTTTAGTGTGGTTTTTCTTTTCTCTTTTGAGTCAAGTTCTTAAGACAAGACAGGAAATAGAGTTTTCTGAATAACTCTCTCTTCCAGTCTATTAAGTAAAGTAAGTTTGAGATCGAAACTGTCCCTAAGAGGGACTAGACTTTTAGTAACAATAGGTGCATTAGTGTATTGAGTAACCTTCTTTCAGTTCCAACAAAGTGCATGTATCCAAAGAGGACAAATAATAATAATAATAATAATAATAATAAGAGAGAATAAATGGTTGGCCATTACATTTGGTCTTTCTCAAAGGAAAAAGAAAAAAAGAAAAAAAAAACGTCATATAACGTTTTTTTCCTTTTTGTTTCTGTTTTATGCCTCTTTAATCATTTAGTGAACAAGGAATCTTTTACTAATAATTAGATTAAAGGAAAATTAGGAAATAAAAGCTAAAGGATGTTTAGTTAAAATTATTATGTTATTTCTCTTTCAAGGTCGTTTCCTACTCTTGGACATACATATGTGCGCTTTCTTAAATATATAATATATATAATATTCATTTTTTCCCAAAATTTTGAAGAAGATGATATTAAGTATGAAGCACACATGTTTAGAGCCTTGAAGCTTAATTGTCACATCTCCATGCATAAAGTGCTTATGGGTCTAAGGAAAATGATTCGAGTTGTGGAGTTAGTAACCTGTTGTAACAATCTCAATAAAATATAAAAATTAAAAAAGTATGAAGCACGCATCTTTTTATTTATCAACATTCTCTTTATAATTCATGTCAATCATTTCATTTCTTTCTTTTCTTTTGGCTAAAATATTAAATACACCCAATCCTTTAAGTTTAGGTGAATGCCATTTTCATTCCTAAAGTTTTGTTTTTGTCCTTTTTTTTTTGTTGATAAAATTGCTTTTGTCATTTTAATCTTTAAACTTTAAAATTTCCGTAAAGTTGGTTATAATGATAACTTTATTGAGCATACGATAGATGGCAATAAATAGAATGATCAATTTGCCAAATACATTAAAGTTTAGGGACTAAAATTTTGAAAGACAAAGTAATTAATTGAAACAATGACTACTAAAATATTAATAGCGAAATGTTCTGCATTTAGATGGCTGTCTTGGTAATCATATACTGAAAGCATTACCAAAAACTATCAATTTTTAAACAATACTACACGTATTTTCACACACTTATTCACCCACATGTATTTCCAAAAAATACAAATATTACTAGAATAACGTTACCAAACAGCCCTAAAGTTCGTGAGTTAAACTGTTGCCGTAAGAGTTACACTTCACTTTGGTACAAGAAATAGATCTTGGCACCTACAGCACCTTGACATGCACGGCAACTTTCAAAAAACAGAGAATTGAAGGGCAAACAATCGCTAAGAAAAGCTAAAAGCTCTTTGCTTTCTTTATTCTCGTGTATTTTTATATACTGCCCATCACAAGGCACACCTATGTGACACTCAAAGGTTTGAAACATGGCATTCTTTAAACTTAACCTCTTCCTCTTTTTGCTTGTTCTTCGTGTTGTGCAAGGAACAACTTTGTTCTCTTCCAAGATTGCCAAATATTGTCAATTAAATCACCATTAACCCTAACTAATTGAAAAAAAAAAATACAACTTTCATTTTTCTTTTTCTGCCCCGAAATTCCCTAAACAGCTATAACATAAGCATGAGTATATACAAATACAACACTTGCCAAACCTTTGTTTCTATCAATGATAGTGGATGTTATTGAACACAAATTAAAAGTATGATCAATAGAGCCATAAATATCATCCAATTTTTTAGTCACACAACAATACGCGAGGCTTCATATTTCAAAAATTACCAACATACATTTCGCATGGTAGGTGACTGAACACTAGTTACAAAACAAAATTAAGTTTAACCAATTCATCCCATTAATTTTTTTTCTTTTTTAAGTTTAAGCATTCCCATTTTTTGTTTCTATTGGCAGGATTTACAAAATTTAATGAATTGCAATGAAATATCAAGACCAAACTTTTGCAAATTACAAGCATCACTAGAATCCAAACACTGTAAAATTAATGCCAAATATGGTGAAAAAATGAACTCCAGGCAATAAAAAACACTTACTCAAATACACAAATGGGAGGTGGTGGGTCCCACTCAGGCTAACCTCCGTTGACCTCGATACGAGCCAGCCCAAGTCGAGCTTAGTCTCCCCTGTACTTGCCATTTAAGCCAACCCAATCATGACTCGCTCAAAAGAGAGAGAGAGTGACTGTGTGTGATTCTTTGTGTGTTTGTTGGTGTATGAGGGAGTCCAAATCTTCTGTCTCACTTTTCCTGTTCTACTCTATACTTCACTAATAAAAACTTGCCACGTGTTCACCTAATTAATTAAATACTACTATTAATTAATAACGATAGCATTAATAAGTCAATAATAATAATATTTAATTACTTAAGTGAACACGTGGCAAGTTTTTATTGGTGAAGTATAGAGTAGAGCAGGAAAAGTGAGGCAGAAGATTTGGGCTCTGTATGAGAGTGTGTGAGGGAGAGAAGGGAAAGGGAGTAAGGGTATTTTTGGTAATATATAAAAAAGGAGGTGGGGCCAAGCCAGCCACGTGGAATGAATGTTTGTTTTTAAGCATACTTTTAGCATGACCTTGTTTATTTAAGAAACTAAAGGCACTGGAACATGACCTTGTTTATTAGTACATTCAAATGATGTTAAGCATCTTTTTAGCTTATGCTTTCCAAGATTTAAATGAAGAAATGATGCATCACAAATTATTTTCAAAAAGGATTTTGCAAAGAGAAAAATAAAATACATCTAGGAATTAGCACTTAGATCGGTTTGGAATTGACACCAAGTGAAGATAAATTAATAATAAAAATAAAAACCTAAGAATGAGTATCTAAGATTGCATGAAATAATCAACTATAAACTTGTCCTCACTGGACTACAATAATGTATTTATATATAGACTATTATGAATAAACTCTAATCCTAATTGACTTGGGCCGCAGCCTAATTATTGAATTCTTACTCTAGAAAATAAAATAAAATAATTTAATTTAATTAATTAATAAGTCTAAAATAAAATCTGTTCCTCAAAAAAAAAAAAAATCCAATAGACTTATAGTAAAAATATAATCTACTTTTAAAAAATTATATAAAATTATTTGTATTTCATGCATCAAGAACTTGTATGGTATTATATGGTAATTCACTTAATTATGTGAGTGGCCATTTTAAAGAATTGCTTTATTGTGATGATGCTAAGGGATGACTGGACCAATAGGGCCCTGGCGCCCAGACCTAAGCCCCTAACTACCACCACCATCCCCTTCAAAATATTTTATAATGCCCTAGCTTTAACAAATTATCTCCCTCCTCCATTTTGAACTTTTATTTTTGGAATAATTTGATAGTTGGAGTTCGGCTTTGATCCCTATATGGATCTATTAGAAGCATTAAGAAGTACTGATTGGTTAAGCTACAAGACAAAGAGGCTAACTACTTCCCAAGAACTGCACCCAAAAAAAAAAAAAAAAAACCTTATTGGTTACAAAAATCACAATTTACAACTTCTCCCCAAGAATTTATTTTATCCAAAGAGGTCCAAAAAAATCTTTAAGATGATTAGCCCATGACATATGGTCATTCTAAGGGGGAAAAAGGAGACTTTTTAATCTAAATTTTTATTTTATTTTAACTCTTATGCTTTTTGAATTTAATCAGCTAAAATCATTTAGTAAACAAAAAATATTTTTCCTAATCATTTAGCACCTTGACATACACGGCAACTAACAAGAAGGAAGGAGATTCTAAGGACAACTACCACTATGAAAAGGTAGGTTTTGCAAGCAAAGAAGTATTTGCTGGAACATAAGAGCATAATCAATTGATATAACATCAAATTTTTACTTACTGAACTTACTTTAGAAAAATATGATAGATTCTGTAACAATTACAAAAATGAAATGTAAACTTCTAACTGCATACATATGCCATTGACATAAATCCAATCACCCCCCCCCCCCTCCTCACATGCCCAGGGATGGGGAGGGGGGGGGGGGGGGAAGAAAAAGGATTTTACATGTCTCCTTAGCAGAATAATTATTTTCCAAGTTTGTTTTTCAATGTACATGCACTTTACAAGAAGGCACCTCCTAGCAACAAGTCAGATAGATGATGAGTTAAATTGACATCACCAACATTCAGTATTCACATAGATGATTGGAGGCATCTATAAACACTATTAGCTTCCATTTTCTCCAATAATCTAGGTGCTATTGGCCATATGAGTTTGAAGCAGCATACAAACATCACCATCCAAATGTTAAAACCAATCAACTTGTTGGGTTGAAGTTTTGGGTTGCTTCTTCAGCTTTAGGTACCTATTGTTCTCAAACTTGGCTTTAACTATAAAAGAATAGAGTAATTCTGCCTCAGCTGATGAATTATAAGGCGTGCTCAAGATATCAAATAAACCAGAAACAGAAATTATAGTTAGAAGCTATAAGATATATCCCAAAATTGTAAGATAGTATGTGTTAGTGAGATATGTGATCACATCAAGGTTATTCATAGCACAAACCAATGCATGTTTATCCTGGTCTTTTGGCGGTAATAGATATGGAGCAGGAGAATGCAGATTATACACCAATCAATCAAAGTCAAGAAGACATGCTCCCTCCATTTCTTTCACAAGTGTGGCTACAGTGAAGTGATTCTATATAGTTCATTTGAATCAATTTTTGCATCTACAACAGTCAACAATGATTTCCAAGAAGGTAAGACTATCTACTTGTCTAGTAGCTCCTCTAAGATAATTCCCTGAGAAGGTGTAACGTAATGGATACAACTTTTTGGGCACTGCCCTACTAAATTTGTAGTCTTCACCATGACCTATTCATATGCACAGATGTTTTAAAACTGAAATTCAATTAATATCATTGGATCAAATGCATGTTAATAGTTGTTATAATACTATTGGAACTACCAAACTGGAAAACTTTTTTTTTTTTTTTTAATGAATAAAAAGCCAAACTGGCAACTTGTGCCTTTTTTCAAATTCTTCTATTTTGTTTTTCTAAAATATCCTTAACACCATCCTGTAAAGTGGTTATATTATTAAAGCCAAAAATTTATTGTCCTCTTTGGATAACAGAAGGTGCAGTTTTGCCTAAGAAAGATGCAATAACAAATGCAAAAAGAATGAGATACTGAACAACAAAATATATCAAAGTTTACATTTTACTTGAAATTCTTAAATAAGATATATAAGAAATGATTCTATATAATTTGAAAATACTAAGGAAGCCATGATGTTTGTCCTATAGGACATTTTCAAATCAGTAGATTTTGATGGATTTTGAGAACCTTCAATCATTTTAGTAAACTCAAGATAAATATTAAGTATCCCAGAAAAATTTAATAAAAAAATATTCATGTGCAACTTGAAAAGTCATCAAGAAAATTGACAAATTCCCCCTATAGCAAGAATAGGAGATTATCTGCATACATTAGAGTGAATGAGCTTGAATGGCGCAGAAATAGAAGACTCACTTTTATTAAAGGCAAAGCCTATCGTTTTCCAAGATAGGATGAGATACAATCAAAGGATCAAAAAGAGACTTAATCTAAAATACCCTTAGACACTAAAGTTTGGACCCAAGATAGAGAAGCATGACCTAGCCGTGAATCCACAACTCCAAAGAGGTGATGCTATGTGAGTGTATGTAACAAAGAGAATTACGAGTGAAGATGTAAGAAGACAAGCCATCCTACTTTATGTTTTGTCCCAATGGTCTATGCTATCTGAGGATTATGTACAACACAACCAATAGAAGAAAATCCTATGTGAACACAATTGGCCAAATATATAAGAAATTTAACGAAAATTTAGGCATAAGACAAACATTTGAAATAGATAATTGAGTAGTAGTAACAATGCCTATAATGGTCATAGTAGAGCCACTGGCAATGTGATGGATAGGTATACGAAAAGTATGGGTTTGTATAGTACAAGAGGTAGAATCAGGTGTAATATGAGTGCAGCAAGCAAGGTCAAGATATCAAAACTACTTGTGTTGGGTGATGGGGTTGGGGAATGCAACAATATGCTGTTGATGTTGGCCATGGAAGCTGAGGATTGTGCGACACGGGCATGCTTTCGATAGTATCCTACAAAAGTGCAGAAGTGAGAATGATCATATTTAGAGTTACATCGCTAAGAGCCAAAGCGATCATAGTGCTCATTCTGATGAATTGCAAATGCTGAAGGCGGATCAAGGGATGATGTGGCCAAGATTGTGTTACAATGCCGAGATAGTAAGACTTGTAAACGTTACCTCTTATACAAGCTCCTTGAAAACTTTTTCAATTGAAGGCAAAGGAGAAAGCTTTTTCAGCTGATCCTGATATTCACAAAATTTTGGGCATTGCATGCATAATCCATGTTGGTTCATATAGTGAAATTTTATCCCACAGGTATTGCATGTGTGGAAAAAAAATCATCAATATATTGCCCTGGCTCTTGTTTGAGACGATATAGTTCAACCATGAGCTGCCTCAGCACTATTCACAAGAGCAACCTTTATATAAGCTCTCAACCTTGTTAGGAAAGTAGACAGGTACATAAGTATAGTACAGCTGGTAGTATAATAGTACAATTGATTACATATAGCATAAGGTATTGGGGAAGTGGGCCTAGAACGAATACTCTAACAACATACAAGCTCAGAAGGAATGGAAAAATAAGAGAATCAACCAACCTTGAGAAGACACCCAAGCACTTCCAGTAGCAGCAAATAAGAAGGTATGAGGGGCCCTTTTTACACATGAATATGGACACCTTGCAGATGATTCGAAAATTGCATAGATGAGCGAGAGAGGAAAAACAAAAGATATCACATTTTGATTGGAAAAATAATTTAAATGATAACCATCAAATGGAAAATTATTTTTGTAAAGTGATTTTCACAAATATGGTTGTGCACTCATCCCAAAAGGTTGATAATCCCTTGATGTAGTATTTTTTTATTATCAAATATTCTAGAGTATGGTCATATGATTGAACAAGCATTTCTAAGTTTACCAAATATGACTAATCAACAGAGGGAGTAGCTTATGATCTTCAGAAATAGGTAGAATAGCAAAAGAGTATTTTGTGCACATGATAATGACCAAGGGTAGGTGTGTGCAAGCAATATGGTAAGAATGGATCCATCAAGTATATTCTAGAATAAAATTAATGCAGCAGTACCTTTGCCAACACAGAGAACCTCATTAACAAAGATATCAAATGCTTCACACTCTAGTTTTTCGAATGGATCTAAACATTCCCTACAAAATGGAACCTCAAAAGTAAGAAGAAAAGAACAAATGTACAATGAAATAAACAACAGATAAATAATAAAGTACATATAGATTACATCATTAAGTTCCCAAGTGAAATGATTATGATTCATAGAAAGTCATTTTACTCAATTATTATGATATATTTATTTGCATGTGAGCTGGGCTAGTAAAATTCAGTTAAAACTGGACAGTGTACCCAGATACATTATCAAAAGCAAAGAACAATATATTATTAATAACTGTTCAGAAAGTTCGCAGTTTTGTTAGAATGCTTGAGTACTTGTACCAAACAACAATTAATCATCCCTAACCAACAACTGAATGGATATAGCTTAGGCAAAGGAAAAAGGAAGAATAAATTAAAATGAAAAAAAATAAGCACAACTTAGCCCATCACTACTAAAATTCAAGAAACATAGCAACGGTTTTCCTCTCAATAATCTGTGATGGGCTGTAGTTTGATAATATCAGCACATATTTTTAGCCCCAAAACAACCCGTAGGTATAATCACTAATTAGTAGTGACAAGTATTGTAGAAGTAATTAAAAATTAAAATTAAAATTAAAAAAGGATTCTGCAAATAACATATAGAGAACCTAGTGTAATGCACCTAAAGTATTGTATCTAAATTTTATCCATAGAATATAGCAATTGCTAATGCAAAATTACTTAAAACAGGATGACAACCAAACCTCTCACAAACCTCTCACACTAAACACAAGACAAATCTTTGATATCAAACTCCTACAAGCACAAAACAAAAACTACACCACCACTCAATGTATAGGGACTATATTATCTCCCTATTTCTTTTCTTACCAATGTGGGACTAACACTCTTGATAGGAATTATTGCATCTCCTTTTAATTTTCTAAACTAAGTGGGATTCCAAAAACCAATAATGAAATCTATAAACTTTGGAAGTGTGCAAGCAAATGAAAACCAATGTAAATGTCAAGGTGGATTTTCAGAATGAAGAGGCTTGGAACTCATATGTGTGGAAAGCAGAAGCACAGCAACCTAACCCAACTTTGAATTTGAGGGGAGAAAATAGTACCTTAAATTATTTAACAACAAAAATAGCAATACAAAGAAGCTCAAGAGATGCCAAGTATTCAGTCTCATGGTGGCAAATAATGGTTATGTTAATTGCACAGTAATCAGGAGACTAAAACCAAATAACATAAGAATTAGACATTGAAAAAGAGGTCTGACTTAGATGATCAGAACAGGCATATCACAACATTACTAAAATTAAAATAATAATAAGGCAATGGGACAGTACTAGAATGCTTAAAAATTAAGGGAAAAGAACCAAAAGCATGACTTTTCAAACACAAGTACACAGGTAAGTCACAGAAATTATTTTCCTTGAAATTTTAGAAGTATTATGTAACAATGAGATCCTTCAAACCAGGAAAGGCCTGACCAACATTTTTGTGCCTTCATATTAAAATACCAAGCCAATATTCTTACTAAGACAATATATAAAATTTATGTTGAGAAAACACAAAAGAAAAGTACCTCACCATCAATGATAATTAAATCATGCATAATTGAGCTTTCATAGAAATAACAATCATAGTAATAATATCAGTGATTAAAACTAATGACATAAAATATGTTGATAAACATGTAAATCTATAATAACTTAAAATGCTATTGAATCTTTGTATTCATGTTTTGACTCTAATTGCTCATTTCCCTCTTCAAAATAACTGACGCTCATCTAATGTAGAAGAAGACAGACAATTAATGTGAGCTCAAGAAAATTGAATGCAATGGGAATTGCATAGAAATAGAAAATAGAGGGAAACTAGTCATACACAGCTGATAAGAGATACCAAAAGTTTGCCTTTTATTTCCAATATTTGTTCATCAACCCTGGACTTTATGTTCCAGACTGAAATTAAAGTTCCATTGCTAAACAATGTACTACCATAAAACATTGAAAACTGAAAATTCCTATTATCAACAAGCTTATTGTTTCTAACAGAAGTGGACAAGGCAAGGTACAACCACACACAAACAAGCTTCAATTGGTACAATGTATTTACATTGTATTTGAACCATGATGCCAAGAAAGAGCATTGAAAAGAATTACTGCATTGTCATTTGATAAATTCCACGCACCAAAAAACTTAGGTGGACTACATCTAGTATAAAATAAAAACACATTTGTCCTTTTTATAAACAACTCTTGTGGATGTAGAAATTACACTGAGCACATTGATAGATCAACCTTTCACAAGAATCATTACATTCATTACATCGAGGGCGGTCTTTAGTTTCCTCAATGAAAGTAAGAGGGTGTGAGTGACAGTTAAATTTGTAAGTACCTCCAAACTTGTAATTTGGGTGTTTCCCAATAACACATGTTGGATGAGCAGGATAACTGCAATCTTCACAGTAGTAAAACCAATACTTTGAGTCCCGTTCTTCTTCACAGATATCACAATAATATTTACCAGAGTTATCTTCAGCTCTATAACTGAGAGCAAAGGGATGCTCATGTTGTTTGTACCTTGTAGAATGTGGTAGTGTAGCACATCTGAAGTCCAAAGCAAATGCACAAGTGGTACAACAGAATATTGGGTAAGTTCTAGAATCACAACAACTGCAATTCTGAGAAGATTCAACACTAGAGAGAATAAGTCTATGATCATGACCAGGGTGGATAAGGATTTCTGAGATCATACTACATTGAACATCAAGTCTAAAACAGCATGTCTCACACCAATAGGTGAAGCCATTGCATCTACAATGGCAAGCATAACATCTAAAATCCTTACTAGGTTTCATTGGGAGCAGGGATAGTGGGTGTTGATGAAGTGGGTGTTGCTTTTTTTTTGGTAAATTAGCACAAGATTCATGAAGAAAGAAACTGCACTTTACGCAACTATAAAACGGAGGGAGAATGGCTCTTATGCACCCATCACATTTTTGGTTATTTAGAAGCTGCTCAGTGAGCATTAAGTCATGCTCATGACTAAAGTGTTTGATTTCTGCAGCTATTTGAATTCCACCCTCCCTCTTATTGTATTTTTTGACTTTGTAAGTTGAGTCAATTGATTCACTGAGCTCTAAAACTTCACCCTCATCTTTAAATTCTTGCAAATTTATGTTCTCCTTGTTTCCCATAGCACAATTGAGGTGGGCAGCAAAATCACATCTAGAGCAATAGTAAAACCCGTAGCATGTGTCCACCTCTTGACCACAGATTTGACAAAATCGGGAGTCGGATTGATGGAACTCAAGAGAAGAATGGGTGAGGTGGAGGAGGTGCTTGTGATGCACAACTTTGACTTTGCGTGGGAAAAGAGGACATCTTCTATGAATCCAGAAACCGCATGGATTACACGAATAGGGCATACCTTTGTCTTCTATGCCACAAAGGTCACAAGTGAAAGTGATCCACTTCCAAACGGGGGTCAATGGGTGGTGGTGGAATTCAGGTTCCATAGTGGTGGGCGCTAAAGAAGCGCATGTGATGTGAAGGTTGAAGTCGCAACGGGAACACCGATAAGTGTATTCCTCACGATCTTCGTTGCAAAGTTCACATTTGTAAAGTTGTTTGTCCTCACCGTTATATGCCCATAACAATGGAGAAAAGAGAGTAAGAGGATGGATTGGGTGCAAGGGATGGTGCAGCCCAAGGGGTAGTTTTGCACATGATTTATGATGAACCCAAATCCCTCCGCATTCTTTACAACTGTAGCTAGGTCCATATACTCGTTCATCACACCCCCAACAAGAACGTCCACTTCTGTCATCTGGATTGAAGACCAAGGGATGCTTAGGATGGATAAAATGTAGAAGCTGCTGCTGCTGCTCCATCTATCTTCTTTATTTGTATGACATGCAAAGTGACAATAACAATGATAGACATATCATCAAATTTATTGTTTCTAAAATAATAAGAAAAAGGGCATAATAATACGTAGCAAGGGTGAATCCAAATATAAATAAAAATCAAAGAGAGAGAGAGCAAAAAAGAAACAGAGAGAGTGCATGATTTTTAAAAAAATAAACGAAATGCATCTAAAAGTTAGAAATAAAATCGTAAGAATGTTTGCACAACAAAAATTAAAACTATGTTTTTAATTGATCCTCCATTCTTGTTATTAGAAAAATAATAATTTTTTTTTTACTTTTTTTTTCTTGATTATGTCAATCGTTATCATTTATTTAAAATCATCTAACACATATCTATATTTACCTTTATTCAATATATAAGTAAATAGTGCAACTAAGTTTGCCTTCATATTTATACTTTGTAATTTCTTTATGCAAGCTTTTACTTAACCAAGGTTACCCATTAAAGCTCATAACAACAAAGCTAATCCCATAACAACAAAGCTAATCCAACAAAATCTCCAGGAGATTTTTTTCTTTGATAGGTAATAATACTTTTATTGAAAAAACTGAACATCATAAAGGTGACATGGGGATACAAAAATAAAAGAGTAAAGCCTATTAGAGCTTCACGTAAACCTCATGCGAGCTTGGTTATGTTAATCCAATTATAAAATAAAAACATACACCGTGATGGTTTTTTTCATTTAACAATTTTAAAAAAAAAAAAAAATTAATGCCGAGTCTATCACTCCCTTAACATTTATGTATGTTAATATTTTGTCAAGAGCTTTTTTAGCTTGGTCGTACTGGTAAATGTGCTTCATGAAAAGAAGTTATGTTCAACTCCTCTCTTCCCCACATGTGATAAATACGGTGGAAAAATGTTTTGGTAATGTTTGAGAATGAATGTAAACTATTTTAGTACTAATAAAGGACAAAATAAATATTTGATAGAGATTGGTTCAAGTTAGACTTTTTGGTAACTTTTACTGAAGTTATATTGCTCAATACTTTTTTTCCACAATAATAGTTTGTTAATCCCATTGTTAGACTAAATTTCTTTCTCCAACTATCATGCTTACCAAATATTAAGGTGATCTACTATTCTTTTTGAATATCAAAGTGATTAGACATGAAAAGCTCACTAATCTATGAAGATTAAGTATAGTTTTTTGCATTCTTAAATATAGTAAACGGCTACCTTATAAATTTAACAATAAATGGCAACTAATTGTTTAGAAATTTTGTGTAATTAACCTGTAACAGATATTTAATAAAAACATGATTCAAGAAAACAATGATTTACATAAAAAAGTTGAGCAATATACTATTTATCAAAATTGCATCAAATGTAACATAAACCAAACCATTTAGAGTAATATATCTCATAAAAATATCGTGACAAATTTTAAGTAAGCAAAGTAGCCATTGTTTATGAATACCAATACAAAAACACACATACATATGAACAAATTTACCTAAGCAAGGTTCATCAAAAAAAATTAACGTAAGCAACTATCAAAACTTACAACAAGAAGAATCCAATTTTGGCTTCAAAACACACCTTGGGAAGCTTCCAAGTTATTTTCTGTATTGAATTTTTTAAGGCTAAGGTCATATGTAAACCCTTTATAACTTCTACTATATATAGAATTATCAAGCCATTGTGCCAAAGAAGATATACTTTGTCCAACTCCATAGATTATCATGTCATTGTGACAAAGAAGAAATACTTTCTCCAACACAAAAGAAAACAAAAGAAAGAAGGAACAAAAGAAGCAAGCAAGGCATTGTGCTTCCTTGTCAACTTGGAGTTAAATCTACATAGTAACATTCCTATTTCTTTTCCTCTTTTTTTTTTTTTTTCTCTTTTTCTTTTGTGTTTCCAAACATGTCCATACTAACATTAAATTTTTCTCATTCATTTATGAGATTTCTTTATGCATCTCTATTTGGGTTATAAATAAATTAAATTTTATCTCTTGTGTTACATTTAGATGATGAATTTTGAGTTGGAATTCACTCAAAATTTTACTTTTGAAATTTATAACATTGATTCCTATTGTTTATGTTAACAAAAAAGAACAATTCAAAAATTCTATAGAATTTTATACTTCAGATTTCAAAGCATCCAAATTCAAAGTCCAATTCCCAGTTTGCTAGACAAACTAAATTCAAATGCATTTCTTTCACTCATCCCTTACACTTTTTTAATTGAATAAAGACCCTTCATCTCTGTATCTTTGTTTCATTCCATCACTCCCTTAATCAAGACATAAAGTAATGAGAAAGCACACACATAAAAAGCAAGCAAATGACGAAAAGGTCCATCTCTGCAAATTACTTACACACGGAGTCAACACCATATATTAAAAATTTGTAGGTATTTCACCTAAGAAAAACTAAATAACATTGGCAGAAATATAGAAGGTTCTCTCAATTTATTTAGCTGCTTCATTACTGGTATCACTGGTGAAACTTTAAGTAAAAAATGTTTCCCAGTGCAAAAAAGGACAATTAAGTATGTAAAAGTTGGAAATTTATTTCCAGCATTCCGGGAACTTGTGATAATAATTTCCTCTGTAAAACTTAACCTCCATAGATTTCATACTTCCACAAGGTTGCAAACAACATTAAAAGATTATTCTTTACCCAGCTCAATGGACAGTCATGGTAATTCCAGCCATGAAGCGAAACTTGAGATGTGACACCTGGAGGGACCTTAAGAGTGATCTTAATGGGAATAACATCCCCGGACACCAGCAAGAAATAGTTTTCTCAGTAACGAACAGGAAGAATTCTCGAACAGTCAATCCTTGATATAAAGTCCTTTTTCTTTCATACTCTCCTTCAATGGAGCTTAGTCTTACCTCCTTGTCTCTAATAATTGTTACTTGGTCAAGACTTGTTGATGATGTGATTCTGTGTTTAATTTTGATAAATTTCTCTCTTATTGCCTTTATTTCTTTACACGATTTACTACATGGACATGCAATATTAAATGTGCAAAAGTGCTCTGCCTTAGTACGGATCCCATGTTACAAATTCCATAAAATGAGATTGACTAACTGGTACTGTTATGATCAGAGACAGTGAGGGGGGGGGAGGGTCATCATGAATGGATTACTAAATAATTACTAATTTTCTAATTTCTTTTTATTATTTGTGTAATAACCTCCCCCAATCGCAAAACCTACGAGAAATTCAATATGTGAGAGATAGTTATGTAAGTATGAACGATATTATGAAAATATCATTTTCCTTCATTAATTTTTTTTTTTTTAAAAAGGAAAAAGATTGTGTGTTAGGTACAGTGAATGTGGGTGGGTTTTTTTTAGGAAAGTTAGCTAATGTGGCAATTAATTACTCTATATTAATGACAGGTTAAGTGGTGTCTTTTTCACCCTTAAATCTTACGAAAACCAATGGCTATAAAAGGTGTAACTCTAGTGGAGTTACACCAAGTGTAACTTGAACACCCTCTCTCTCTCTCTCTCTCTCTCTCTCTCTCTCTCTCTTATATATATATATATATATATATAACAAGGTGAACCACCATCACCGCAGTAAATTCTATACATCAAATAGATTAGACCTAAGAGCATATTTAATGAGTAGAAACAAAAGCAATCCTTTAGCTGAAAAAAAGAGAGAGTATATACCAAGTATCATAAGCATTATGATGAATGTATTAACACCAAAAGAGACAGGGTTATTAATAATCAGACTTGTATGATAAATATTAAAGGTTGCATAAGATGCTAGAATAAGTTGACAAGCCTTCTTCACCTCAATTGGGAAGAAAGACGTAGATAGCTCACATAGCCTAGTTCCTAAACTTTAGCCACAAGCCGGTCTAATCTTGTTTTTTGATTTTCCATGTGGGGGCAATCCAATGGGGCAAAGACTTAATATTGTGCTAGATACTATGAAGTTTGCTCTTAATGGTTAGTAACTTCTTAGTAAAAGAAGAGTATCTTAAATTTTGAATTGCTTAAGAAAGAGGCAAGCTGAAAGAAGATTATTCTTCTCAAAATTCTCATAAGAATGAACGCTATCACTGACCTCAGGAAATGTATATTGCATACGTTATCCAGCAGGGAATGACAAGTGTAGAGTCTGAAGATGCTCTACTAAACAAATGTTTCCCTCCACTCCCATTGTTAGTTGGATATTCAAAGAACACTCAGCAACCCAAGCACGTCTATTTTCTAACTCTGTTGTAGCATGCAAATACACCCTCTTGTAATCATCAAAAACGATGATGAAACCAAGTGCGGATCAATTGTTTTCACTGGCTGCATCAAATAATAAAGCATCAGTATCTGAATTATCTGATTACAATAAGCATAGAACAATTCTCCCAACGGAACAAAAGCACCATTATATATTGAAATTCTAATTTAGAAAGAATTGCATGACCACAAATAGAAATTAATAAGGAAACTACAGAAGAAATATACACTATAATGTTTCGAAACCATGGATATGTACAGCTATGAGGATAATACTAATGTTTACACTAGTGCATTCATTTAAAGTTCCAAATATCATTAACATGATATTTTATCACACATCTATTGTTAAGGAAGGAAGTTATGCAATACAAACTCACCCCAGTTATTGATACAGACACCTCATACCACATGCCAGTGTTCCTATCCATGTAATCGTACAAATGTCAAGAACTTAGATACAGAATTATTGTTCTTTGACATATTCTATAAATATATGGTTCATTCAACTGTCCAGAGAACATATGGATAGGTTACAATAGGACAAAAATACATTCTTAACTGCAAAAGACACAATAAGAAGTGAATGTAAGTAGAATTTCCCTTCTTTATCCTGGGAGGATGATAGAAGCCCGGCATTGTGTGACTTTCCCCTTCAAAACTCTTTTTTTTTTATCAGTAAATAATTCATTAAATAGCAGAGGTGCAACCCATTTACAAGGGGAAGTATGCAAGACATGCAACAACAATTATTAACGAAAATTACAAAGATCAAGCATCTAAATTAGAAATGTAAAACTGTCCCGAAGCTGATATCCACTCATATAAGGATCTATGAAATGAAAAAATGCTTAGAATTTTGAAGGATAAAACATTATCGGTATTTGATGAATCCACTGTATATTGTATGTCTATATTTTGTTCTCCCAGGTCAAACTCAATTAACAAGATTTTGTGTCCCTTAAAATTCATTATCTTTAGAACTTTGTTGGATTTGATGTCAGTTTTGCCTAGTCTATCTTTATGTTCTGTTATTGATTTGATAGATTCATGTACTTAGTATAATTGATTGTATGGTCCACTGTTGTATATTCCATGTATACTTGGGCAACCCTATTTTTTTATATCAATAAGAATTGCATTATTTATCAAAAAAAAAAAAACTACATAAGAATTATTCTTATACTTGTGACCCATTTTCAACCGAATAATTCTCCACTTTATAAGTATAACAGATCTCTCAATGATTTATCACACTGACTCTATTCACTTAAAATACGTTTCAAATATCTGTAGAAACCTGTCTCGTTTAGTTCTGACAGGAAATTTCAAATAATTCTTATCAATACGCATCTACTGTCTCTCATTTTCCACAAGAAACTAGAGATAACAAATCATTATGGAAAAAAAAAAAAAAAAATTTAACCACGATCAAAGGTAACAAACATAGTCACCTTATAGGAGCCATCCAATCCCAACCAGAACGTATTGTGTGGCAACATTTTTTCCAATCTAGCATAAAAAAAACAAATTATTGAAAAATTGCATGTATTCCAAGCATGTCAAAATTTAGATTTTTTTACTCCATCACTCCACTCGCATGGGATCCAAACAATATATGTAATTCTAAAATAAAATAATATATAAATTAAATAGGTTTTGAATTTAGCCATAAAACTCATGGTCACCACCTTGACCATCAGGATGCAGAATATCAGTGACATCAAGGGAATGCTTCTGATACATCCCCTTGGCACAAGCTTTTGTGCCCATTTTCAGACCATCTTTGGTTAAAATCTAACCCAATAACAGTGACCATGATTATATACAGATACAACACTGCAAACCTTTGTGTCTATAAATGATAGTGGATGTATTGAACACAAATTACAAGTATGATCAACAGAGCCATAAATAGTGGATGTTATAAACAAAAAAAAAAAAATTATAATAAATAGAGGCATAAATAAACAATAGACCAGCAGGGAGAGCAAGTAAAATATGACGCAAGATGTATGAGTTAAGCTTTGGAAGCTCAAATTGACAAGCGATTGCATAATGTTAAAAGGAAAATAAGATTGAAGAGAGGGAGTGAAAGATAAATTTACGTTCCGGGAACGACGGCGTTTAACCAAAGGGCTAACCTCCGTGGACATCGCTGCGAATCAGCCCGAGTCGAACCGAGTCTTCCTTCTACTCGCCATTTAAGCCGACCGCGTCATGACTCGCTCAGAAGTGGGAGAGAGAGAGAGAGACAGAGTGTCAGTGTGCGTTTGATTCTTTTGAGTCTTTGTCGGTGAGAGAAAAGCGAAAGGAAGTAAGGGTATTTTTGGAAATATCAAAAAGGGGTTGGGCCTGGCCGGGCTAGCCACGTGGAATGAGTGTCCGTTAAAAAAAAAAACCCTTGTTCTTGTCTATTTCCATTTCTATACAACAAAAGCGGGAAAGCGCGCCCTATGCACTCAGTGCAAGACACCGTGCAGCTCCATGCAACAGTGATTTGGTTTAGTGGGGTTTTTCTTTTTCTTTTTTCACCATTTTCTTTGCTCAATTGAAACGGTAGCAACAGTATATAAAGGTTTATTTTTTTAATAATCAGTTTGTGTTTTTTTTTTTTTTTTAAATATTGATGTAAGCTAATATTTATATTGTTATACTGATATAATAAATTTCATAATATTTTCATAATTTTTGACATGTTAATTCATATAAGTCAAAATAAAATATGAGATTGGTTTTTTTATTTTTTCTAGTAATTGGTTTGTGTTTTTTTTTTCTTTTAAATATTGATTTAAGTTGACATTTATATTATTATACTGACACAACAAATTTTACAATTATTGATATGTCAATTTCTTACAAGTTAAAATAAAATAATAAAATATGAAACTGTAGCCAACCACAACCGAAAATAAATGTTTTAAAAAAATGTTACAATACTTATTGTTATCACAATATATTCAAAATTGTTGAGATCTCAGTTTCTTATAGATCAAATAAAAAAATATTAAATTCACAACATTTTAACATTAATTTCTACAGTATCTAAAGTTTTTTTTTCCTAGTAATTGGTTTTTTTTTCTTTTAAATATTTATATAAACTGACATATATATTGTTATACTGACACAACAAATTTCACTATATTTTCACAATTATTGAGGTATAAATTTCTTACAAGTCGAAATAAAAAAAATAAAATATGAGACTGTGACTAATCACAATTGAAAATAAATATTTTGAGAAAATGTTACAACACTTATTATTATCACAATATTTTCACAATTGTTGAGATCTTAGTTCTTATAGATCAAATAAAAAAATGTTACGTCCACAACATTTTAACATTAATTTATACCGTGCCTAAAGTTTTTTTTTTTAGTAATCGGTTTGAGTTTTTTTTTTTCCTTTT